>NW_026845477.1:108367262-108674176 GCF_025583915.1 Anolis sagrei ordinatus
CAGTGTCCTAAGATTCCTAATGAAGATAGATACAAACTTAAAAATCTCTCCCATAATATATTTGGATTATTTTGGATGTGGGAAGTCAGAACAATCAATTATGAAAGGAATAAGTCTGCTGTGTGATCATATGATAAAGAGAAGTTTTGGTAACACAAAAAGAAGAAACAGAGGTCTGTTAGTGTGGGGTAGAGGAAAGGAAAACTGAACCTTGAGCATGAGGGAGGGGAATGCTATCCCATTTCTCTGATTTTTCTGTAGGCACATTAACAGTTATGAGGAAATATGGTGGATTTGCAAATACAGCCTCCATGGAGTAAAAAAGGGATGTGCATTCCAGTAAATTCAATAAAGAATTCATGTTACCTAAGCTGAATTCAATTTTTTCAGTAGATTCTGTAATTGTGCTAAAAAACGGTTCCTTCTTTTCTTTTTGAGGGGATGAAGGCACCATTTTTGAAAGGCGTTCAATCTCAGGAAGCTTAAAGAAGGGAAAAAAAGCAATGAAGAAAATATTAAAATCAAGTCCTTCTTAAAATAAGTCAGGATGGTTTGCTATGAAGTTTACAGTAATTTGAGTATGTGGACAAAGAAAAGAAATTTAAAAATTAGATAAGTTCAATGGGAATTGCACACTTATAGGAGACAAAAAAACTATAAAAATCACCATTTAAAATATTTCTTTTAATATACCATACCCATATAATATATAAGTCCTTATAGTCCGTGGAATCAGATAATCGGAGAATTGAAAGAGCTTCATAGGTAAGTGAGTCCAATTCTCCTCACAATGCACATCATCAACTTAGAGCATCTCCAGCACAGCACGTGAATGCTCACTCTCTTTCTGGAGATGCTCAGAGAAAGACCCCACCACTTCCCTCCCTTATTTTTAGCCCTTATGATTACACATTGCATTGTTGCATTGTCTGCACTTGTAACCTGCCCCAAAGTGGCTAGGAGGAAATTACTGAATAAGGACACTGTATTCCAGGCATGGGCAAACTTCGGCCTTCTAGATGTTTTGAACTTCAATTCCCACAATTCCTAACAGCCAGGAACTGAAGTCTAAAACACCTGGAGGGCCGAAGTTTGGCCATGCCTGCTGCATCCCATGTAAATATGAAGCCATTCTCATCCTTTTCATTTTTTAAATTATTAAAAAAACAGAGCATAAAATACATGAACAGTTTAGATATATATACAATTACTAAGATTACTTAACTACATTGTATACACTACAATTAAAGAACTATTTTAAAAAACCTACACATTTCCCACTTTTTATCTTATGGCTGCTATACTTGCTAAAGGGGGTTATTAGTCTACCCCCTTTAAACAAGAATGTGATCACACTTTTACTTAAAACCACACTCTATTTTATGCATCCCAAAATTCATAATTGCCTCCATCGTTGTGAAAAAGTGATGAACAGGTCAAGAGCCAGTTCTCGGTGTTTATTTCACATTTTAAAGGTTAGTTTGAAACCCATCATTAAATCTCTTTTGTTGTCCACCAACATTCTGTTTTCAATTATTCAGATGAAAATAAAGTAACTGCTTTGGAAGACAGTGATGGGACATTTGTACAATGTAGCCAGCCCAGTAAAGTTGGTGGCGGAAGGAGCTCAACCTGGAGATAGTGGGTTGAGCTCCCTCTCTCAGCTCCAGATCCCCATGCGGAGACATGAGAGAAGCCTACCACAAGGCTGGTAAAACATCAAACATCCAGGCATCCCCTGGGCAATTCTCACACACCAGAAGTGACTTGCACTTACTCAAGTCGCTCCTGACATGAAAAAAAATCGCTTCAATGCTGGTGGTCTTTGCTTCTTCCAGAACACTGACATTTGTCCACCTGTATTCCCAAGAGATTTCCAGGATTTTTTGAAGGTAACGCTGATAGAATCTTTCCAGAAGTAGAGAGTGAAGTTTGTCGACAGTCCATATTCGCCAGCATACAACAGAGTTGGGAGGACAATAGTGTTATAAACAAGCATCTTGGTATCTCTGCTAATGTCTTGTGCCTCAAACACTCTCTACTCAAAAAACAGAATTGTAGAAAGTTCCTCCACAGCAGCATCACTATCATCCCTTGCCCCATAGAAAATAAGGTCCAGCACATGCCCAGCAGCATGCAATGATGGTATTGGCCCATTTCTTGAAAGTTCCAACAACCAAATGCTTACCTCTTTTTGCAGAAAGTTCATGCCAAATTCAGATTTGAAATAAGGAGGGATGATTTTCCCCCTTATGTTCATAAGACACTTCTTTCCGTCCATGAGTTCCTGCCTAACAAGTTTTTTTTACAGAGAAGGAATATATTATATACTCATTTAATAATTTGATATAATAATTATCTTCCAGGCAACTTATTCAGGAATTCTAATATGCTCAGAATCAAGTTTAAAATGTTTAAACATGAAAAATAGACAACCTGGAGTGCAACTAAAACTGTAGAATTAATGCAGTTTGATAGCACTTTAATCGCCATGGTTCAATGCTATGAAACTAGGGAAGTGGCAATTTTATGAGATCTTTAGACATCATTGTCAAATAGTGCTAGCGCCCCATCAAACTAAAACTCCCAAATTTCACAATATTTTTATTGTTGTTACAACATTTTATTTATACATAGGCGCTCATATTTATACACACTTCATTTTCATGTAACATTTTTGTCTGTACCTTCTTTTTAATACATCCTTTTAATACATCCTTCAATAACATTTCCATTGTTAACACTCCTCATCCCCACCCTGTCATCCTTCCCTCCTGACCACCCTATATCTTTATCTTTAACCATGCACACAATTTCCTTAATTTCTGTATAATATTTACATTGGCTTCGCCTCTTTCTATCCATTCTATATATGTCTTCCATTTATTTTAAATTTATTCCATTTTATCCTTCTGTGTATCCGCCCAAATCACATATGCTGTAATTTTGGATTGGACCTGATTATAAATACCTAACTCCCAAATTCCATAGCATTCAGTCATGGCAGCGAAGTAATGCGAAACTGCATTAATTCAGAAGAGTTTCCTAACAGAATGATATTACTATTTCTGCAGTTAATAAAGGGGTAAAGTGAATGGCTATACCTACCTATACACTTGGGCCACAAAAAATAGAAGGAATGGAAGAAGCTACCCTTTCCTTTCTTCACAGAGTACAAGGAAAGTTGACATCAAACTGACTGAAACTTAATCCAGACAAGACAGAGGTCTTCCTCATCAATCGTGAGGCCGATTGGGGTATAGGGTGGCCACCTGTGCTTTATAGGGTTACACTCCCCCTGAGGACACAGATCTGGGGGTCCTCTTGGACTCAGCGTTGATGCTTGAAACTCAGGCATCAGTAGTGGCTGGAGGGGCCTTCGCACAGTTAAAACTTACTTTATTTACAAAACCTTTACTAGTGCAATTGTGAGAATCTGATTAACTATGAGCTTGTTTACATTCGAGCAAAAACCTGGAGTTGCTGTGAATCTACCACTGTCTGTCTCCATGACACATGGTGACTTTTGGTGAGTAGCCTGGTTTTGGGAAAGTTTAATCCGAATTTGCCCTACTTTAGAAAAAGTTAAGGGATGCCCTGGAGTTTGCTGGAAATTCTGGAGTATCCTGGATCTTCATACTGGTCCAGACAGTCAATGCAGTTCTGGCTGTTCTGCCTTGCAGTTCTGCCTAGGACACTGGCCCTAGATTCAGTGCATACAAGCGAGACCTGGGGCTGCTCGGAGACGGATTTACGTGCCCAATGTAGGCATGGCATGCTTTTGCATATATATATATCAGGAAAGGCTCTATAAATATAATATTAGAATCAAGAGTTTTATTCAGAACCTATAGACATCAGCAAGACATATAGCTGCCCCAGTTGCCTTCAGTCAATAACTTCTGATTTATTTATTTATTTATTTCGGTCATTTGTACCCTGCCCTATCCCAACCTCCACAGAGGGACTCAAGGCGGCTAACAGACCGACACCCCATGGTGCCCACAACCAAAACATAAATATACAATTTAAATAACAATATAGCAACAAAACGGTATAAAACAATATAAAACAGTATAAAAAACAATCAATCAGTCAACAGTCGTCAGTTTATGTCATCGTCCAAGGAACAGTCAGTCAGTTCCATAAAAGCTGTCACATCAGCAGGTCAACCTAATCTACAAAGGCCTGATCCCATAGCCAGGATTTCACTTGTTTCCAAAAGGTCAAGAGGGATGTAGCAGATCTAATTTCACGTGGGAGGGAGTTCCACAGCTGAGGGGCCACCACAGAAAAGGCCCTGTCCCTTGTCCCCACCAAGCACGATTGTGATAATGGGGGGACAATGAGCAGGGTCTTCCCGGATTATATCAGGGCCCTAGGTGGATTGTAGCGGGAGATATGTTCTGACAAGTAAACTGGAATTACAATGTACAACGAACAAGACTGCCATCTAGCAACACTATTACCTGGTTTGCTCTAACTTGATCTGCCAGGGGGCTATCCGACCTTGCTCTTCTAGGCTGCATGAAAAGAAATGAAATAAAAATTAAAAAGATATTATCCATTAAAACACATGCTATCATTTTTGAAATATATAATAAAAAAATTTAAACAATGTCACTATTTAATTATTGAAATTATTTATTACTATGAAATAATTATTAATACTAACAATAACCTCAAAATAAAAATGAAACATTTAACAATAGTACACCTACGTCTAATGATTTCAATAATGTCCATTCCATCAATATAACATTTGGACACCCTGACTGGAATTAAAATTGGCCATGATTTTATTTGCATAAAGCATTACATAGTATGAAGGGGAAGGAATGGAGACTTGTGCCTGCAAAGCTGATTGCAAACAGACTTCACAACCACAGAGGATGCCTGCCATAGATGCAGGTGAAACGTAAGGAGAGAATGCTTTTAGAATATGGCCACATAGTCCAAAAAACCTACAACAACCCAGTGATTCCAGCCATGAATGCCTTTGACAATACATGATTGCAAATAGTGTCATCGGAGGTCGATGCTGGCTCCATTCTAGCTTTGGAGCCACGTGGAGGAGTCCCATTTCCCTTCTCAAAGGGAGAGGCTGCCTTGGAAGCTGTGGCCTCGRYTTCTACGGCCTTYGGGAACCTAGCAGCGGCCGATTTGCTTTGCGAAGCCTTGGTTTTCTTGGTCTTCYTCATRGCACCCGAYTGGGCYGCCATTGCAGGTAAGGCTTGCTCTTTTTGGCTATTATTTTGATAAAGGTCAGGGAGAAGCGCCCGTTCATACAAGGCAGCCTTTAAACGGATCTCCCTGTTTYTTCTCGTTTTTGGTGTAAAGGACTGGCAGATCGCACAAGCTTGYGTYAAATGTCCTTCACYGAGGCATGCGATGCATAAGGAATGTGCAYCATTGTCCGGAAAGTTGCCCTGGCAGGCAGAGCAACGTTTGAAACCTTTTGTATTAGACATCTGTGCCATTTAGCAGARATAAATAATAATAAAACAATAAAAGGMTTATTAAAGCAATAAAAGGAGTGATCTGAGATTAGAGAAGATCCGAGCTKGCTGGCTTTAGCGCGGATGAAGAGATCWGGAGGCGGTTGGCCAGCCGCGGGCTATTTATGCTATCCTGGGGAGTGTGCGCGGGGCCAACCGCTTTTCTTTTTTAAAAATTAACTGAAGATTCCGGAGCGAGGCTGCGCATGCGCAGAAGTACCATTAGTGCGCATTCACAGCACAGACACGTAGGGAAWTTAGAACTTTTGTAAATTGTCTGAAAGACTGAATTGTGGTTTCCCTTCCTTCCTTCCTGCTCTCCATCATTTTCTCAACTAGTCTCTCTCTAACTTTTTCTCTTATATACATGTATAGACAGTAATAATCAAGTCAGTGGTATGACTTATGATAACCTCTTGTCCCTCTGACCTCTTACCGTAATTTCTGCCAATATTCCTCAGATTTCCTTGCGAGTGCCTCTGCTGACGGACTCTGTGACTGGGAAGTTACAGCCTGCTCATATATGTCAGCAATTTGAGCAGCTTTTTTGGCAAAGACAGAACAGAAAACAAACATTATTAATCATAAATTAAAAATGGCATGCCTATTAAAAAGTAAAGAAGACTAGTATTTTCTGTGAACATACATTTTTCTGGTTGATTGAAGAATCCTTTTACATAGTTTTGATTGCTCTGATCCATTCAGTAATCAGACAATTGCAAATGGGAACAATGTTTGTCCTCCTTCAGTCCACTGGAATATCTCCTATTCTCTAGGAATTCTCAAAGATAATTCCTAGTGATTCTCAGATCAATTATGCCAGTTCTTTCAATACCCTTGGATGTAGCTGATATGCCACAGCAGACTTAAATTCGCTTTAGGCATTACCATATTACCTGCTTTCCCCCTATTGTATTATCTGCTTCGTTTTACCCAGATTTAGCACTGGTTTTTTGGGGGGGAGAAGACAAAGAAAGTGCTGCATATTTCGCCTATTCTCTGACCCCTGATAACATTTCAACATTTTCTCCTTTCATTCACCCTAGTGCTTTCTCCCTCCCCCCCCTTTTTTTTGGGGGGGGGGCTAAGGAGTTAACAAAAATAGCCCTTTTAATTTTAATACTTTTCTAGCAAGCCTCAACTGGTGCTTTAGCTTCTCTGATTATCTCAATAAACCTGACATCTATATACCTGAACACCTCTTTTGTAATTCTCCCCTTTTTCCAACTCTTGGACATGACCCTTTTAAATCTTAACTCAGTTGAAAGTTCCTTAGACCTCCATCTTGGAGCTTTTTCACACAGCTATATAACCCAGAATATCAAGGCAGGTAATACATAATATCTGCTTTGAACTGGTTATCTGAGTCCACACTGCCATATAACCCTGTTTAAAGCAGATAATGTGGGATTTTATGCAGCTGTGTGGAAGGAGCCTTGATTTATTTGGACATCTCCATTTTATTTTCCCATTGAAACTGTATGAAATTGTGCCTCCAACAAATCACTTGAAATAAACTCTAATTCATCATGAACCCCCTTCTCTTTTAGAATTCCTGACCACAGGTTCATGCTAGTATTCCAAAAATTTACTGAAATCAACTTTCTTAAAGTCTAGAAAGTGTGTCTGACTACATTTGGCACCCACTTTCTGCTGTATAACAACTCCGGGAGAACATGGTCACTTTCCTCCTGCCACTTCTACCCTATTAACTAGGCCATCATTGTTGGTTAGGATCAGATCTAAAACTCTGGCTTTAGAGGACCATACACTTCATTCTTAGTAAGGAGAGTGGTGGAAGGACAGAGTAAGAAGCAAGGCATCGGCATGGAACAGCTCTTTTATGTGGAATGAGTTTGCAGTTAAATCACTGAAAAGCAGTTGGAGGTTAAGTTGCAGCTGCTCAGGTAGGTGACCCAGCTGGGTAGTTCACCGTCATTGCTTGGAGTGAGACTATATGGAAATGAGATCTATTTTGCTGATTACTAGGGCACAACAAGATGACATTTTCAGGTAGGCTGAGGGAGTGACTTTGTGATCATGGCAACAGAGCCACAAATACCAAATAATTACTCAATGTTCATGGATACGGTAAAGGAATATACAATACCTTGAATGAATCCCAAATGAGAAAGTCTACCTTACACATTCATAACTACTCAGTAAGTGCTAGCTATTGTTTATGACTCTTCAAAAAAATGAGGTTGTAGATATAGGTTCTGTGGTAATTCTGTAAAACAGAGTCCCATCTGTCTTGATGAAGGTCAAACTAGAAGAAGAGGTGAGCTAAACAGGAAATGAAGGTCATAAAAATAGAGCATAGAAGTTCTTACCTCTAGTACAAGGTTCTGAAGATTCTTCAAGGCTGTGGAAAGACTGCACATACACAAATAAACATATATAGTTGAATCATTTCAGTGATCAAAATTTTATCCAATCAAAACTTTATCCCACCTAGGGCATTGCTTATTAAATGGCAATAATGTGCAGTGTTTACAGCGGCCTCTATTTTAAGTGTATTTGTGTATTTTAATCTGCTTTTTCCATACTGCTACTATGCAACTTTTGTATTGCACTTTTTAAACTTTACGAAGTGTGGTAGCCACCTTGAGTCCCTGTAGGGACAAAGGCAGAGTATAAATAAAGTTAATAACAACAACAACAACAACAACAACAACAACAACAACAATATGCTTCAACTGTACTTCATAAAAATGAAATCGGTCTGTAAATATTTGATTTGTATATCTATTTTATATCTTCTATATAAATAAAAATGTAATGTTTGTTTGTGGGATTAACGTAATTCAAAAACCACTGGACGAATTGACACCAAATTTGGGCATAATACATGTATCATTCCAATGAGTGACCATCACTCATAAAAACATTGAAAACACAGCAGAAGAGACTTAAAAAGCACACAAAAAAAAAGCAAAAATACATTAGAAGTCATGCGCAAAACCACATATATATATGCAAACATACATATACACAAATATATACATACATATATATACACTCAAAACACATGTACACAGACTGGGCCACAGCAATATGTGGCAGGGGATGGCTAGTACATATATGAAATATTTCATGTGAATATTTATAAGGTGGAAAGGGGTCACAGAAAAATGTCTTGGACTCTCATTTTACCCAATTATTTTTACTATTTTAATTTTTACTCAGGTCTATCCCACCTTTTTCCTGATAATGGGGCTCAAGTTCAAGTTCACTTTATTACGGCCAATGACTAGCTCGAGAGAAGAAAGACACAGTCCCATACAAGCACATCACACTTAAGGGTCAAGAGATTTAAAACATTAAAATAAGTGTAACTTTATTAGGACATAAAGACAAATTTGGTCCAGTGAATAAAAATACATCCTGCATATCATATATTTACATTACGATTCATAACTGTAGCAGAATTACAGCTATGAAGTAGCAATGAAAATAATGTTATGGTTGGGGGACACCACAACATGAGGAACTGTTTTAAGGGGTCGCGGCATTAGAAAGGTTGAGAACTGCTGGTCTAGTGGTTTGTTAAGATTTGTTTCTCTTTTGACAAGTAAAATAGTTTGCTGCAAAGAACAAGAAATGTAGGGGAAAATGGAACAGAAGAAAAATATGGGGCTATGTTGGAGATGAATCACTGTTGCTAGTTGTGATAGCAATGTTTTTTTTTTGTTTTAAACCATTTAAAATGTGTATCTTGATCACCATAACTAGCTTGAGGAGATCTGCAGCATGTTCCTTTTCCTCTTCTATTCTTGGGTCTTTGATGGTCATTTCATTAATTTCTTCTTCCTGCTTCATTATTTTGTCAATGTACTCCTAACAAGACAGTGGAAAGTAATATGAAGAAGTTTTCTTAGGCTGCAATCCTAAACATAGGTAGCAGATATTAATATTTATCACAGTGGCAAGAGAGTAAATGTAAAATCTGATAAGAGTGCATTTTTACTTTATTACTTTTGTTAGTCTATCAGTCCTAATCCTAAAGTTTCAAAGTCACCATATTTTTCCTCCAATTTCTTGAGAAGCCTGCTGTCCTTCTCCTGCTATCTGAATCCTCCTGCTGAGTTTTATTATTCATATATTATCTATGTTTAATTACTTATATTTAATGTTGAGAAATACCTGTGGCTTTACCCAGCTAGGACTTGATTTACCTTGACAGAAACCTGCAATTTGTGTCTCAGTTCATCAGTAATTGGCTCGTACTGGATCAATCGATGAATCTGGAGTACATCTGGACATTTTTGTATAGGTGCAGGAGAATTTGCCAGCTCTTTGAATTCTATGCATAGACCTTTCCAAGCATGTGTTCCAAATGGAGGGCCTGGAGTTTTTCTCTGAACCCAAATGATGAAAAGAGATATTTCAGCAGAATAACATCTTAGCAATGTTCATCTTAGCTACAGCCTGTTAACAAATCTGCTTTCAGACAGACAGAAGAAATGCTATAACTTGCAAAACAGGAATCACATATTGGGATCATAGAATCCTAGAGTTGGAAGAGACCTCATGGGCCATTCAGTCCAACCCCCTGCCAAGAAGCAGGAAAATCACATTCAAAGCACCCCCCAAATGGCCATCCAGTCTTTGTTTAAAAGCCCCCAAAGAAGGAACCTCCTTCACACTCCGGGGCAGAAAGTTTCACTTCTGAATAAACAAATGACGGATAAACAATTGTAAAATTTCAAATTATGATTACTTTTAAATCAAACACTATGTATTTTAAAATCCAACACAATGTTATAATGTGAACACATGTTCTTATGACTAGGTTGATGGGCAATAGAAAAAGGTTATTAAAAGTAAATTTGGGGTGATGGTGGCTGTGAGAGATGGTGGCATAGCTGTATCATTCTGCTCTTCTCCCTGATGAATAATGGAAATTTAATATAAACCAGGATAACAGGAAATCAAGAGCTGGAATAATTAACTGAGAAAAGGATTATGTCAAAGGGGAAAAATGATGGTGTAATACTAGCAAGAGCAGTATGTGTTGAAAGTGACTTTTTCCAAAGGAGAAATGGAAGTCACAGAGAAGATATGGGGGCATTCAAGAAATTAAAATCAGTAAGCTATAATAAAGGCAGAGGAAAGAAACCCTGAGATAATTGACTGTAAGGGGATTAAAGTTCCTGGCAGAGTTGGGAAAAAAAACCTCTTCAGGAGGTTTTGAGGAAGATAATTACTCAGTTGAAAGTCAAAAGTAAAACAGCAGAAGAGTCTCTGGAACTGATTTTTTTAAAAAAGAAAACAAAAGATACTGTAAGGGGAGTTCTAAGAATAGAGAACAGAGATCAATGCCTACATATTTGTGTATTTGGTTTTCCAGAGGATTTTTCTATATACACAATTAATATAATATATCATGTGCATTAAATAAGTTCACTATTACTATGTCACAATGAAATATTAAAAACATTTCTTTTGAAAACTGTATACCTCAACCGGAGGAAATCTTTCCCAAGCTCTTGATTGGAGATTATAAGGAACAACAGTGGTAGGATCTCTCTTCATTACCCATTGAGATGTCACAGTTAAAGGACAGATGACAGTAATGCTTAAGACTCCTAAATTGAAAGATTTATAGAAAAGCATATCAATAATTGAGAAGTTATTCAGGACAAATTTCACATGTTAAAAGTGCATAGCAAAGTATAATCCAAAAGCATATCATCTGTTGGTAGATACAAGAATCCATCTGTACATAGTTAGATTGCTTGTAGTGTTGTTTTGCTGCTGCAACCAATTTAATTATTACTGGAGAGAAATTATATACATATTTTAATGCCTATCTAGATATGGACTTTCTTTAAAACACTGTCTCTTTCTTTAAAAAAATACAATCCAGGAAACTATGGATCAATTAGTATGGCCACAAATAAGTAAAAATGTTAGAAAGGATTGTACAGGAGTTTGTCTGCAAATATCCTGATGACAATGAGCAATGGGAGCTAACGTGGGTCTGTCAAGAATAAATCCTGCCAAAAATCAATCTCTCAATCTCTCTCTCTCTCTCTCCCCCAAATACAATGAAAAAGAATTTAAAAACATTTAAATAACCCAGGAATCATGCAAAAATAAATGAAATTCAATAACTACAATTGCAAAATGTAACATTTAGGCCAAAAACCAAATATATTGGATATTGGATAAGGACTGCTACATGTAAAAAGGATCTTGGGGTTATTGCTGGATACACTGAAGATGAGCCAGTATAGTAATGTAGCAAGAAGGCAAATTTTATTTTAGTCTGCATTTGCTTCCAAGTCAAGGGAAATAACAATTGTATCCCTTAATAAGGTTTTAGTTGTTTTTCTCATTTCTCATTTAAATTCATATTACGTAATTATGTCTGTTAGGGTTGTTAAGTTTTTTGTTGTTGTTACTTTCTATTTGGTATTAGGTTTCTAGTAATAGCTGTTCTATTTTCTTTGATGTGTGTTGCTTTGATGCAATCTGTCAATATGTCTCTGTGTTGGCAATGAATGTTTGCTATATATGTTGGAAACTGCCCTGAGTCCCTTCAGGGAGATAGGGCGGTCTACAAGTAAAAGTTTTTTATTTTATTTTATCATCATCATCATCATCATCAAATAAGTCACAATGTGCTAGACAGGCCTCACCAGGAGTGCTGCATTCAGTTCTGGGTATCTCATTTTTAAAAGGCTATAGGTAAGTTGGGGCAGGATCAGAGAAGGGCAACAAAGTTGATAAGCGATATGGCAAACAAAACAATAGAGGAAAAATAGAAGGAGCTAGGCATGTTCAGCCTGGTAAAGAGAATATCTTAAGGGTTGCCACAGAAAGGAGGGGGGCAGATGTATTATCTGCTGCCCCATAAGGTACAACCCCAGGGTAGGAGTTTATAGTGATAGGAGAGCAGATTTCAATTAAACACTAGAAGAAACATATTGACAACAAAGAGTGGACGACAAAAGTAATCAATTGCCTAGAGAAGCGGTGGCATGTAAGAATCATAGTTTCTGCCATGCTTTTAAACCATGCGTTGTATATCTGTATCCTGGATGAAATGGTGCCTAGTTTTCCCACAAGATTGGGATTGTTTATTGTATGCTGCCATATGTAGGGCCAGGTGCACATGGTTCTTTAACAATACTGTATAAGCCTTCTGTCCTAACAACAGCTTTATGCTATGATCAACACCATTTGCTGAATAAAACTTCTACATCTTTGAGAACTGTTGTTTTCTGAACTAGAGTTAGATTATACATTACAGATTTTTAGAACTCATACTATCCTGAATCGCTGCAAGCATGCAGTTGGAGAAGGGCAACCACACTTGTGAATTGGAAGTGGAGTAGGAATTATGTATATACTTCAACCCAAATATAAGCCAAGCCACCTAATTTTATCACAAAAAACTGGGAAAACATATTGACTCGAGTATAAGTCAAGGGTGGGAAATTCACCAGCTACTGGTAAATTTCAAAACAAAAATAGATGCCAATAAAATCACATTCATTGAGACATCAGGAGGTTAAATGTTTTTGAATATTTACATAAAACTGTAATTTAAGATAAGATACCCAACTCTGATTAAATCATTATTCTAACCTTCTTCAATGTAAGTGTGCTTCCATATAAAGAGAACAAAATAATAAATGTAATAATAATAATAGAGTACAATAATGGAAATGTAATAATTAACACTTATAATATAGTAAAATAATAAATGTAATAAAATTAATAATAATAGAGTAAAGTAATGTAAATGTAATAATAATAATAATAATAATAATAATAATAAATAGAGTAAAATAATATATGTAATAATAATAATAATAATAACCCAGTAAAATAGTATATAGAAGCCGAGTATAAGCAGAAGGGGGCTTTTTCAGCCTAAAAAAGGGCTGCAAAACTTATACTTGAGTATATATGGTATGCTAAAGAGACTTACAAAAATGCTGACAAGAAACACAGTCCAAAACTCGAACTTAAAGGTGGGACACATAGTATATTTTTCTAATAAGTTTCTGAAAGGTTAACAATCTTTCAATTTACTCCGCACTTGGGTCTGTTTGATTTAAGAAACTTGTGAATTAAGTAACTGCAAAACTGATTTTATACAAATATAATGTTTTCATTCTGTTCACTCCCACAACACCCTACCTCTCAAATACATGCCTGTCCAAATAATGGAATACGCAAAACACGCGTCTAATATACAAAACACAGAAAAAATTTGAGGGGAAAAGCCTTGAAAATTAATAATACAGTATGGGTGGAATTATTCATTCTTGCCTGGGCATTCTTGTATCGGTTCTTGCAGAACTACTGTAACTGGATCCCCATATGCCATTGCAAGATATTCTTCTGTGTCCTTTGTACGGAGCAGTTCAGTTCCTGAGCCATCAGCATAGACAATGAAGAATCTAAACAGTCAGTCACACAAATCTAATCATCATGATATATCGATTTACTGTAATCAATCAATCAATCATATCTTACCCTGTGTTTCAGAATCTCAGGGCAGCATTCAGATAAATCAATTTAAAACCATTTAGAGCATTTTAAATGTAATCTTGTTAATGTATGCATTCTAAAATATATTCAACAATTTAATCCTTTAAATTGTTAAACATTTCAACAGTCACAACTTACAGAAACACTTCAAAATATGTACATATTTTGAAAAAATTGTTAGATCCCCCCAAGGCTTTTATAGAAAGCTATGCTTTAATCTGATGTCAAAAAGAAACTAGAGCTGGCACAACTGGACCTGTAAGGAAAGGCATTCCATAATCAAAGGATGATGGCAAAGAACACCCTCACTGCACCCTTATGCAGTGTGTTGCTCCCAGTAGTGTAACAGAGAGGAGGGCATTTTTCTGTGGTTTTTGAAGGACTGAGATGCCCAGAAAAATGTCATCTCAGAGAACCTTCAATTCAGGCCAGAAGTATAGTGGTACCCAGTGCAATAATTTTGAAAATTCTTCAAGGCAGTGTAGAATCCAGTGCAGAGTGCACTGCAGTAGTCTAATTCAGTGGTTACTAGTGCATGGATCATTGTGATGAGTTCCTTTCTGTATAGGAAAAGCCAAAGCTGGCACCAGATAAACATGGGCACTCTTGTGAAAGAGACAGAGCCATGACTAATCCCACTGTGTGAACCCGTTCCTCTAAGACAGCGGTTCCCAACCTTTGGTTCTCCAGGTGTTTTGGACTTCAACTCCCAGAAATCCCAGTCATCTTACCAGCTGTTAGGAATTGTGGGAGCTGAAGTCCAAAATACCTGGAGGACCAAAGGTAGGGAACCACTGCTAAGAGCACAACCTATTCCAGGACAGGTTGCTTGCCTAATTCTTAAGCAAAGAAACCACTAATCCACAGAACTTTCATCTTATGAGAAAGAAGAAATATGATCAGAATTAAGATTAAGATCACTTAGTTTATAGATCCTTGCACTTAATAGTTGATTGAAAAAGGTGGGCTCTTTGAAGCAGCTTTTAACTGAAGCCAGACACTTTATGGACATTGAAATATGAGGATTTTAGACTGCATTATCTTTAATGTTTAAACCATGGACAGTTTTAAGAATAACTGAATATTACACATGGGTTTTAATTAATGGTTTTAATATTTGTATGTACATTTTAAAATATGTTGTGAGCCGCCTTGGGTCCACTCTGGAGAAAGGCGGCCACTTTAACCAGGGCCCACTTGACGGGGGACCACTTTGACCAGGACCACTCTCCAACATTAGTGCCAAAAGAGTTACAAAACAGTTTTTGGTCAACTTTAGATTCAGTTTGGTTATTTGGGGTGCTGATTCAGAAAATTTCATTGGATACACCACGTCCATTCTAGTTTCTGATACAGAACATATGCCATCCAGTAGTCGCCATCTGCTTCCCCACAGGAAACCATGTTTAATAATCTAGAGCTGATGTGGTCTATCCAATGCAATGGTCAGCTCTGCGGAAAAGAGTGGAAATAAAATTAATATAATAAAATAAATAAAGAGGAAGGAGGTTTGCAGAATGGATTTTTGTTCTCGCAATCCATTGCTGGGCCGCAGCCCACAGGTTGAGAACTACTGATTTAGAGGAAACACCATATACCAGGTGTCCCCAAACTTTTTAAACATTGGAGGGCTGGACTATAGTTTTTTTAAAAAAACAATGACCAAATTCCTATGCACACTGCACATGTCTTATTTTGCTACTGTTATGAATTGTAATGTAAATATCTGATATGCACGATGTATTTTTATTGTTACAATCTGAACATAAAGCATAGTGATTAATCACAAAAACAATATGTAATATATATTGTGAAATATTTATTTCTAATTACAAATAAATGAAATTTTGATTTCAAGCATGTCACAGCATGTGTAACAGTCTTAATATAACAGCAGGGAATCCATGAATATGTTGACTGTTCAGCCCTCAATGAGGACAAAACTACATAATGTGTTTGTAACTTGGGGACTGCCTGTCCAGGTTGGGTCACAGGGGGTCACAGAGACTACTGTACAGAAGAATAATACCTGGCAAAGTCAATGAAAGATTAAATGTCTCTGACCTGGAATGCTAAGCAGGGCCAGTTCTGGTTAGTATTTGGTTGGGAAGCCACAAATGAATAGCAGGTGCTCTATTTCAGAGAAAGAAACTGACAAAACTATTTTTTAGTATTTCCTCTCAAAGAAAACCCTATTAAATTCATGGGGCCGCCATAAATATAAAGAGAACTCTACACACACCCAACCGTGGGCTGCTGAAAGCAATATAGGAATACATAGAAAAAGATAGCTTTAGCATTTCTGAAAATAAAATAGTTCCAATGAAAATGAGGGAAAAAATTATATTTTCTGTTGTTTTGAAAGTGATTTTTTGGCATATGTAAGCATGAGTCCCCTTTCAGGGGGAGAAGGGCAGGGTATAAATATAGGAAATAAATCTATATAAATAAAAATGTAATGTTCATTTGTGGGATTAACAGCAATCAAAAACCACTGGACACTTAACAACCCAATGTATGTCCTTCATTCAAAAAAATTGATTTTGACATTTGGGAGTTGTAGTTCCTGGGATTTATAATCAAAGAACATTCTGAACACCCCCACCACCCCAACGATGGAATGGAACCAAASTTGGCACACAACTCCCATGACCGACAGAAAATACTGGAAGGGTTTGGTGGGCAGTGTCCTTTGGTTTTGGAGTTCACCTACATCCAGAGATCACTGTGGACTCAAACAATGTTGGATCTGGACCAAACTTGGCCGGACCAGGCTTCTTTCTCCCTCCCTCCCTCCCTCCCTCCCTCCCTCCCTCCCTCCCTTCCTTCCTTCCTTCCCACCCCTTGCCCCTTTCTCTTCCCTTCCCTTCCCCTTCCTTCCCCTTCCTTCTCCTTTCCCCTCCTTCCTTCCTTCCCTCCCTTCCTTTCCTTCCTTCTTCCTTCTCTCCGTGGGGACACCGGGCCAGGCGCTGCCTCCACTTGTTCTCCTGACGCGGCTGGGAGGGAAGCAGGAGGTGCCTAGTGGCCACGGAAAACAAGACAGCGCAGCAGAAGAAGATCCGCTGCGCCTTCTGTTCCCCTCCCAGCCGCGCAAGGAGAACAAGCAGAGGCGCCTCCAGGTGGGCGTGGCCAGGCAACGCTGGCTTCCCCGGGCCGGCATTCCCACCCAGTAGACACGGGAGGGAAGGAAGGAAGGAAGAAGGAAAGGGAGAGAAAGGGGGAAGGGGAAGGAAGGAAGGAAGGAAAGAAAGAGGGAGAAGCCTGGTCCGGCGCGACCCCGCCTGAAGCCGCTCTGGAGGGAGAGAGAGAAATGGCGAGGGGCTTTGCGCCAGCCCAGGCCAGGCCGCACATGCCGGATAAATGCCCTTGGCGGGCCGCATCCGGCCTGCGGGCCTTAGTTTGGGGACCCCTGCCATATACTGATAACATACCTGGGAGCATGCTCCCCATATATGACTGGAGTCTCTGTATAAGTGGATTCTGATTTCTTTTCTTCACAATCAAGGGAAGCAATGTATTCTGATGTGCTGCCATCAGCCATGACCTGCAATAAAAAACAGAATTGCATTTCTGTAACATGCCTCCTGAAACTTCTGTTATTTCTGGTAGCACTTAAGAAAAAGCCATTTCCAACTATAACTATCAAGAGAAGTTGTCAATGCCAGCTTGCTTCTGGTGAAGGCTTGATACAGAGAACTATAGCTGCTTAAAATAGAATATATGTCCCCAGGTACCAAGCTTACTACATTTACTGCCCAGTGTTGATTTTGTCTAGATTTAATCTATGAAACTTCTGTAATTATCAGGCTTGGGATTGAGTGATACAGCATGAGTGCTAGAGACCACAAAGAACAATCAAGCCACACAAAACAAACCTGCAGAATTATTTCAAAAATAAAGTTGTAATGAACTTTTACCTTGAAAATGTTCCCAGCAGGATCCATTACTTCACAGACAATGTTGGCATTATGCTTCATAATGTATTTCTCTGCCTGCTGGTCTTCAACATTAGACATAAATTCACAATCATTTTTTTCAAATGCTTCGGGGGAATAAACTGCAGAACAATCTTTGTCAATGAAGAGACAGCCTTTGTTCATGGGTAAGATCTACCATGATGAGAAGAAAAGAGATTTAACTTCACCTTGAATATAACCAATTGTTGCAAATTATATGAAAACCAAGGATGAGTCATAGTGTGAAAAGCATCACTTTATACTTCAGAGTAACTGTTATTTCTGAATACTTGCTAGTAATCTCAATTCCATTTTGTGTGCCCTACTGCTGAACTTTAGTGTAACAGAAATGGGAAAACCCCTTTTAAGGCCTCATCTGCATTGGCTGGTTGATTTGGGGCCAACCCGGAGCAGAATGGCTCTGGACAGGTTTTGGCCATCTGCACTGTTCCAAACCTATGGTGGTGGTGGGTTAGAGTCCAGCTGGTCCAGTCAGAATGAGACCAATTTGGCTCCGTTGAACTGCCACCTTACCATTCATGTTGCCTCACCACTTCCAGATGACCACAGCAGAGGCATCTGCACAACCAGGAAGAAAAATGGGGCGATCCTCCCTCCTTCCTGATTGTGTGGGTGCCTCTACTATTGTTAGCACAAGGCACCTATATTGGTAAGCTCTCACTGAGGCAAACACCAACAGAGAACTCTCACCAAGGCATATTCCAGAGCATTCCCCAACTTTTGTTTACTAGAAAACAAAAGTGGATTGGCCTGATTAACCCAGTGATATCTACCAGGAATTGAGGGATGTCATGAAGACAGCCAGATTTGGTTTTGTGCAGATGATACCTAAGAAAATATCCTCCATGAAGCAACATTCAGCTTGAAAGGAAAGTATGTCCTTAAGACATTATTTGTTTTAAGGTAAACTATAGTATTTATTTGTTGCACCAATGAAATTTGATGGTATATTAGTGGCAGCGGAATTTTTTCCAGCAGTGATGAAGTGGAGTGTAAGATCGAACTAAGGGGTGTTGTGTTTTATGTAATGTAATAGATTTATTTAATGGTTTTATTGCTTATACCAATGTATTTTAATATTTCCATGTTTAGTTCAATTCAGTGTTTATATGCTTAGGTTTTAATTCACACATTGTTATATGATTTTGTCCTAGTCATTTTTAATCTTTTGTAGTGGAAAAGTGGGGTGTAACTATAACAACAACAACAGTAATGAGTTTGAGAAGGTGGGCAGTAAGTCCACCCAACCTCCAGAGGTTTTCCATATGATTCAAAAATGACAACTCTTGTGGGATCAGCCTAGGATGCTGTGTGAAAACTAATGACTTTTAATGAATTCACAACAAACTTCAAATAATGGGAAATTTGGGGTATGGAAAGCAATGAAACAACCAGGACACCATGATATAAGAAGCTTGGACATGGCCATATACTAAGACTCACTTGGTATGTTCCTTGTGGGTTTGATATAATTGAGGTACCATCAGCAAAAATAGCACAACAGGTGCTGTCCTCACAATTTGTTATGACAGTTGCAAAATCTGGATGTTCTATACGCATGCACTTCACCTTTCTTATGATGTCCTGGGAGGTCATTTCTAAGGATGAAAACAGATCAGCATAACTTCAGAAGAGAAATTATACTAAATATGAGAACATTTACATTGAAGAATGCAACATTATTTCTCACAAGTAGTTTTCCCCAACTGGGTGCCTTCCAGATGGTTTAGACAAGGCATGAGCAAACTTCGGCCCTCCAGGTGTTTTGGACTTCAACTCCCAGAAATCCCAGCCAGCTTACCAACTGTTAGGAATTGTGGGAGTTGAAGTCCAAAACACCTGGAGGGCCACAGTTTTGCCTCTGCCTGCTTTAGACAGCAACATATATTGGCCTAAGGCAACATGACAATTGTCAGGGATAATGGTATCTGGAGCCTATAACGTCTGGAAACTGCTAGGCCAGGGACATCTGATAAAGATGGTTTTTGAGTTCTTATCATATACCTCAGAAGTTGAATGAAACACTACTGGAAAAATATTTATTTAATCTGTTGAGACAAAGCCGACTAAAATAGTAAAAAAGTTTACAAATCAGAACTTATGAGGAGTGGCTTAGGGAGCTGGGTACATTTAACTTGGAGAAGGTCAAAAGGTGACATGATAGTAATTTTTTCATATTTTAAAGGATGTCAAATTGAAGATGGAGAGAGCTTGTTTTCTGCTGCCTAAGGGAATAGGACAATGGATTAAAATGATAGAAAAAGAGATTACACCTAAATATTAGGAAGCGCTTTCTGACGATAACAGCTGTTTGATGTTGGAATACATTGACCTGGAGTGAAGCGCAGAGTAAACACAGCAAATCTGAATAGCAATCTGTCAGAATTACTTTGATTGTGTTCCTGAATGGCAGAATAGAGTTGCAGTGATGGACCTGATTTGAAATGGCTACATCTCTATAACCACAAAACACCCACCTGAAAGGGTGAGGTATAGAGTTTCAAATTATTATCGCATGTAGCCTCAGTTATTCACAATGTAATGCATTTTGTGTTCTGCAGTTCAGTAAGTCTGAATCCATAATTGAGGTGTAGCATGCATTTCAATGAAATTTAGGCAATTGGCATTAATCCATTAATCCCAAAGAGCATTTATCACTGGTACTGACAATTTGAGGAAACAAAGTGTTTATGTGAGGGGAATAGCACAGGGTGAGCACACACTTCAGAGGAAAACATGAGAAGAATTCAAGAGAGTCTTTTTGTGTGGTTGTCAGGTTTCTCCCAAGCTTGGCTATGTAGCAAGCTGCAAATACACAAGAATAAACAAGAGTCAGTCCAAGGCACAAGTCAATCAGTATACGAGGGATAAACAGTAAACCAAACTGTGAGGACATTCCAAAGTTTCATAGCCAGGAAATCCATAGCAAACATAGTCCAGGGTGTAATCCACAATCCACAGCCAAAATCCGAGATTCAGTCCATCACAGAATGTCCACAATAACACATCAGATCTTGAGATTACAACTCCATTAAAGAGGTTGCTGCCAGCAACTGACTGCCTCAACTCAACTTCCAACTATTTATACTGCCCTCGCAGCTGCTCCCAATTGCTAGCCCTCTTCTATGCCAAATGACTGGACCCGTGAACTTGAATTCCATTTTTCATCAACTGCAGCTGGGCTTCAAGATCAAGGACCTGCTCCTGCTCCTGCTCCTGATCTGTAACCTGATCCACGGCAGACTCTGCACTGTCCTATTGAGGGTGCTGTTGTTCTTTATCTATAGCCTGAGAAATGGTGGGTTCTTCACTGTCTGGCTGACCATGCTGTTGCTGAATGATAGTGGCAGAGCACTGTGTTGAGAAGACTGGCTGCCCAATGAAACAACAGTCCCTTTAAGATCTCTGATGTAGAGCTGCACCACACCCACTGGAGGAGGCGGCAAGGGGGCGTGAGAGGCAAGGAGTCCGTATCAAGCATGAGCCCAGCTGCACAGCATTCACAACAGCCTTGTTAAGGGTTTGGGAGAGCTGTAGGTTCCTCTTAGGGGCGAACAGGAGTGCATCTGAGGGCCCCTCCATTATATTGTACACAATGACAAAATACAAGATTTTTTTGGGACAATTCTATCAAAGTTATTATATATATATTTTCTGTGACAAAGCCTGGAAATGTCGGATTGCTGAAACCATGTGAACACTATTTAAGACTCTTAAGGTGACAATGCCATAAAATGCCTAACTTTTTATTTCTTTTCTCCACCTTCCTTCTTAAGACATCTCATGCTTGGAATGTATTTGTGTTCATTCCAGAGAACAACAGAGGTGTCTACAAGGTATAGGGGGAGGTGGGGGGAAAGAAAGTAGTCTCCCTTCCCTAGCTGCTGCTATCTAAAGAGAGATAATGGCTACATCATCTTTCAGAACTGGCAGACTGAAGGTGAAGGACTTCAGTGCTGGTAACTGTAAGCAGATTTAAAACTCTGGGAGCTTGGGGAAGAGAACATTTCCCCTGAAATTACCACATCTCCAACATTTCCAGCTATAATCGGAATAAAGATGGATTATTTAATCACCACAAGAAACTTTAGGGAGCAAAAAAGCAGCTGTAATTTTAATTCTTGATCTCTTTAAACTGCCCCAAATTTATAACAAAAATAACAAAAAACATATTCCATCAGCAAGATAAACTTAATTTTGTTATATGCCTTCAAGTGAACATGTACATATGGTAGCCCTATCATAGAAGGGTTTTTTTGCAAGATTAATTTAGAGGAGGCTTACTACTAGAGTAGAGTTTTGCTTATCCACCATAAATAGGCTGGCAGAACACTAGATAAACGAGGGATTAAGGAAAAGCTTATTAAACATCAAATTACGTTATGATTTTACAAATTAAGCAACAAAACATCATGTTTTACAACAAATAGACAGAAAAGCAGTTCAATTCATGGTAGCGTTATGTAGTAATTAGTGTATTTACGAATTTAGCACCAAAACATTGCAATATATTGAAAGAGCTGTGGATCCGGGCGGGAGGCAGACTGCATTGGATAATACAGAATGTTGGATGAATGAAGGTTCAATAAGCAAGACTGTACTGTACTTTCTTCTAAGGAAAGTACAACTTGCCCAAGGTGGTTCAGTGGGTTTCCTTGGTGGAGTACACATTGAAACTTTTGGCTCTTGGCATCTTTGTCCAAGACTCAAACCATAATGATTCTCAATCAAACACTTGGAAAAATTGTTATGTAGACATTAAACTTGTACCTGTTTCTTCATTATCATTAGTTATCACAGTTTCAATACACTCTTGGAAGAAGGTGGTTATTCTGGTGCCATCAGCATGATCTACTATTTTGGAACCATCTCTTTTCTCCACCACAACTACCCTGTCTTCTCTCATAGTCATTACCTGGAACAGTATAACAACAACAATACAATTTCATTAATCGATTAATTTTGAGCATGAGTATACACACACACACAAGCAAAATCTGGTCTTTCAAAAAGAATGTACTGCTGTCATATGATTAACTATGAAAGAGAATTCTATGAAATCACTGTGTCACAATGGTTGATAATGTAATATTACCATTCCATTAACTGGATCAGTGGCCTGGTAAGCCAAAAGGGGTTTCAGATCAAGTCTCTCTGATCCCTTAGTGCCTATTTGAGTGCCTAATGGGGTAGTAGAAATCCATGTGCCTGCCAGGGCATCAGGGGGTTGTTCTGTATCCGATAGATGATCCTGAACAACAGTTTCAGCTGTTTCAACTTTTGGAACAAGTGCATTCTTGGTATTTTTCTCTAGAGAATCAGACAAAGAAAATTATTCTTATGTGCAACTATAATATTTTAAGTGCTAGTAATACTATAATCATCACTTCATTTGCCAACATTTTTCCACCCACCACCAGCTGTTCTTCACCCTGCGCAAAATGAGAGTTAAATGGAAGACTTTATATATTTTTCCGTTGCTAATTGGTATTACTGGATTGATTTTATTCAAAGCATGGATTGATTCACAATAAAGTCATCTTATAGTCTCTACCAGATATTTAATTTGAAGGTGTTTTGAATTTGTAGGCTCATCAAGACAGCTCTGACAATCAAATTATCAAGCTTTGTGCAACCCTTCAACATGAACTGTACTAGAGTAGTGTGCTAACATTCCTCAGAAGCATTGATACCTCATTATTTTTCTCATAGTACTGATAAAACAAACTAGAAAAAAAGTTTAATTAAATTGTGTCTTTATAGACTTTTGTTCAGATGGATGTATTGTGGAAAGATGTGTTGTCTGCTTTCACACAAAAATACGTGTTTTCCTTAGTTGTGATATGTGACAGCTCAGATAATTCACTTTCCACTATAGTTGTGTTTCTTGAATCATAATGAGGTATTTTATTTGATATATTACTTATTACCTCAGACATAATTTGAGCAAGGTCTTTCTTTTTACCAAATCATGGCTTATTAACTGGCAATATCATTTGAATTTCAGATCTGAAGCAGGATAGATAAAGGTAAAGGTTTTCCCCTGACATTAAGTCCAGTCGTGTCTGACTCTGGGGGTTGGTGCTCATCTCCATTTCTAAGTCAAAGAACCAACGTTGTCCATAGACACCTCCAAGGTCATTTGGCCAGCTAGATTGCATGGAGCACCATTACCTTCCCGCCAAGGCGGTACCTATTGATGTTCTCACATTTGCATGTTTTTGAACTGCTAGGTTGGCAGAAGCTGGGCCTAACAGCACGAGCTTTCGGTCAGCAAGTTCAGCAGCTCAGTGGTTTAACATACTGCACCACCAGGGGGCCCTCTGAAGTAGGAAAACATAACATTATGTGCAGTAACTATTTCAAAAAAAAGTTTAGTAGTCGTCTAAAACAAACTTATGCACTGTTACAAAAGCATAGCTAATATTTAGTGTGGAAAGAGACATGTATTGTAATAATTTGGTTGAAAAACTGGTAAATTAAAAATCATTCTGCCTGGCAGCTATGCATCCTAGTTCACTGCCATTAAAATGACAGATTTATGGTTCAATTCAATTTTCCCCTAAGACCCTATCACCATGTATCATAAGATATTTGGCCCAGAGATAAGACAGTATTTTGTCGTGTAGATTTAGGGTTGCCTCTTGATATCAGACAAAATAGTAAATCCATAGCATTTGGGATCTATAAAACACAAATCAAGAAAAAAGTTTTAGAATATTTTTTCCTCACAACTTCTACAACCAGTCCCTGGATTAGAAGTATACCTACTACTTTTCTTGGTGGGTATTTCAGGAGTAGGTATAACTTCGGTATGTGGTGTACTAGGTGGAGGTGGAGGTGGAGGTGGCATTACTGGCCCAGAATCTGGACTCCTAATCACAGTGCCATCAGCAAACAGTATCTTGGGAAGAGCAAAAAAATGCATCATGTTAAAAATGTTACAACAATAAGAATATTTGGCAGCAAAAATAGCTAAAAAGTTTAAAGGAAATGTGAAAAAATAAGTAAAAGTGATGTGGTACTGGAGCAAAGTTCTGGGGATACTGTGGGCTGTTAAAAAACAACAAAAAATGAATGGGTAATAAAGCAAATATCTCCAGAAGCCAAGGTAACTAAACCTAGACTCATATAAACAGAGCCGGCCCTAGGTAATTTTCAATGGTAAGCAAACAGTATTTTGCCCCCACCCCCCGCCTCCCGAATGGCAAGTTACAAAACTTTTACATAAATCTGTCCAGTATTCCAAATTGTATATAATTGTATTTAATTGATATGATCTGTATAACAGAACCTCTGTTGCTGTGCCATAATGCTTTAGGAATCTTTATTTGTCTTTGTTGCTTCATGTTTTCATCCATTCTTCTGTGATACTTAATGTATTTTGATACATTAATCCATCAGCATTGGGTTGGAGATATATGGGGTGGGTTTCAAAAATACCTTGGATTCTAATTGCTTTTGCTATCCTCTGAATGATATTTGGGGAAAAAACTTCACATCCTTGGGATGGAGTGCAGGGATGTAGTCCTATGCTTCATCTCAAAGCAAAAAAGCTAGTGGGGAAAAGGAATCTGGAGAAGATGGTCAGATTCATAGTCCCCATTGGATGATGGACAGGAGGTGGTGAATGTCAGAAGCAAATGTAGTATTGGGAACCTAAGTCAGACAAGATGTCTGTAATGTTGCAGAGTTTTGATAACAGTGTGTCAATATTACAATCTGTGTTGTTCCTGATGGAGGGACCAAAGCAGTCACAGTGGACGTGGTTGAGGAAGAGGTGAGATATCCCAATGAAGCTGGCATAGGGGATTTGTACAGAGATGGATGACCATGCATACAGACTGAGGATCTGGAGCAGCTACACTATCAAACATAGGGAGGGTAAGAGATGAAAAGCTCGTAGTGACGATAGAGATTATGGTACAATGGGGAGTATGAATAAGAGCCTGGTCATTCCTTCCAAGATGTTCATGCCATTCCTGGTCAATGTAACATAGCATAGCCTTGAAAGTGCAGGCCATTAAATGCTAGTCAAGCTGGCAAATTGCAACACTCACAAGTACCTCAAGCAGACAAGAGTTCTTTCACCCACTCTGGACATTCAACAGATATATAAACCTCACTTACTTAGTTTCCAACAGATCCCTCAACCTCTGAGGATGCCTGCCATGGGCAAAACGTCAGGAGAGAATGCTTCTGAAACATGGTCACATAGCCCAGAAAACTCACAGCAACCCAGTGAGTATTTCCTTTTACATAATTCCAGTTAAGATACTTAGGAAGAAGTGACATTAACCAAGTGTAATAATACATAGAGGAAAATCAAGATTTTTTTTGCTAAACCTGGACTTTGTGTTGCAGGTAGTTAGCCCTTCCAATAAGCTATAATAAAATTGAATACAAACTAATGATAAGTGAACAATTATACATTTACCTGGGTGGATCCATCCAACATGCTCTTCACAACCGTTCCTTGTCTGGTAATAACTCTGGATATTTCCTGTTCTACTGGTTTCTTAACTGTTTTTAGTAGTTGTGAATGTTTCACTCTTTGTGGATAGCTTTGTCTAATAAGTATTTCAAAGGCAAATTCTTTGGTCTTGTCCACAGTGTTTCCTTCAGTTTCAGCTTCTGCTTTATCTTCATTGGCCTCATTCTTTATGACACTATCTACTGCACATACAGTGGCTTTGGCTTCATCTACCTTGTTGACATCCGCTTTGCCTTTGTTTTCTATGGTCTCATTATTCTGTTCTGATTTGGATTCTTGTTTCTTGACTTCATCCTTCTTGGCATCTTCCAATTTACCATCGTTTATTTTGTTTTCTTGATTATAATTCTTGTCCTTGTCTCCTTTTTCTTCACCTTTCACACAATAAAATATGATTTTCATTAATAGGATATAATTATTTCAACAATAATAATATAGACAAACTTACTGTGATCAATGTTTATCAAGAAAATTAGTGGGCAGTAAGTGAATAACAGTAGGTTGTTGTGGGATCCAAGGTTCTTTGGTTATGCAAATAATTTTGGGTCAGCATCAGGTTAGCAGTGTTTTCTGCAATTCAGGTAGTCAACAGTTATAGCATTGCTGGGTCACTGGATTCCTGAGACGGCAAGGACACAGATCAAGGGGCTTATATACACTGGACAGAAACCTTGTATCCACCACAAATGAACCACTGGCAGTCTTCACAATGCATAGAAGCTACATGTGAGCATTGCATCCCCTGACCCCTGTTATACTCGAATTTTGATAGACCGATAGGTCCTGATTTGAGCAAAGTGGGGAGATACTCCATGGTTTGCTGGAAATTCCAGAGTATCCCAGGACTTCAGGGTAGTCTAGATACCTAGATAAGGTCTGACTCAGCCTGATCCCCTGTCCAGATGGACACTGCGGCCAACACACTTTTCTACAATGATCACCAAGAAGAAAGTGGCTGGAGAATGCCCGTGTCATTGTCACAACTGCTCTTGGCTGGCAGGAAGCTCCACCTGAGCTCCTGATCCTTATGAATGCTTCTGTCAGTATCAGAATGGAGAACCTATACAACTAACAAGAAGAATGAGAGATCACGTCCTCCTTCTTGCTGGGCACCTGATTCTGTCATAACAGTCACACTCATGATGGATGTCATGTAAAAATGCACTGGTTTTTTTTCCTACTATTCCAGGGACGAGAGCATGAATGAAATTATTCAGATTACAAAAAAAGAAAGAAAAAATCCACCTAAGCATTAGGAAGAACCTTTTTAATTTATGTTGCCTTTTCCTATAATGACTTTCTATCAGTTCCCCTGCACAATGCATTCCACAGACTGATTTATTATAATTACAGTCTTTTCTGTAAAAAGAGTCTCTGACAATACAGAAATATATCCAGGTAATCTCAAGTTAGTTCCCCAACTACTCCTATATTTGATATCTAAATATTTGAGTGGCAAAGGTTTCACTCCAATTGATACCTCAAAATTATTGAAGGAATGCTCTGATTTAAACCTGATGGCATCAGGTAAAATTGCACTGGTAAAATACTATATTTTACCTAAAATTTGATTTCTTTTTCTGATGATTCGCTTAGATCCTGACACAAAAAATTGGCTAAAAATATTGAAAAGTTAATTGCAGGGCAAAACCCCTGTAGATTTGTTAACGGGCTGAAAAATAATCAAATTAAAATAAAGTTAAAATGGAAGTGCTAGCCATTCCTAATTTAGAGAAATATTATTTGTCATTTCAGGTGGTAAAAATTATTAATTAGAACTAATGGAACCTTTGAATTAAAGGGACAACATTTCAGGTACATCTGATGCCTTTAATTCTCAATCAGCTTTTAGCAAGTAATTGAAATAGTTTGAACATCCCTTTCTGTTTGAGATGTATGGATTACTTGTTAAAATATTTGCTCTGCTTCAGTCTCATCTATGTCCCTTCTTAATAAATACTAATTATCAATAAGGTAATACATTTAACTTGTTTGCCATTTGGGAAGAAAATGAGTATAAAGGTCTAGAGATCTGTTTATACATGGTAAACCAATATCCGAAGGACAACTAGCTGGAAAAATAGAACACCAGTTGGCTTAATAAAATTCAAGTGTTCATGTTTGTTACTCGCATATTGTCTCAATGATTATAACAGATGTAAGGAACTGGCCTTTGATACTTATAAAATAATACCTGAGATTACATATGTGTACAATAAAGGATCTAAAGGTACATGGAAAGCTGAGCTTTGGGTACGGATAGCTGACAATAAATGGGATAGCATCTGTTTATATATCCAAATAGTAATAGTTCACTATTAAAATGATACATTAGTGCCCCTTAAAACTACACAGAAAAATCCACCAAGAGATGGATTCTGGTTTAACACCCATACTGAATATATATTATCAATCAACCCTATTTATAATATGTTAATACACTGATTTATGATGAGGAAAATTTTAACTGCTAGATTCAAAACTCCATGAAATAATGTACAGGACCAACCTGTGAATTTTTGACCAAGGAAGGTCAGCGCCAATCCATTGGGACAGGACACATTCAACGTATTGAAAACATGGATATCGGAGACATCTGGCACCAGGACTGGCTCATCTGCTTCTACCTACAGATATAAACCAACAGAAATTTAAAATCTTAAAATTATTTGTACAGATATTTAGCTATTAGGCATGGGCAATCCATGGTTCTAAATGGTTCTAAAGTACTTACAAACCAGGGGGCGCTGGTGCTTTGCTTCTAAAGTGTTTCTAAAGTTCTGGTGGTGAAAATTTCAGAACTCTAACAAAACTTTCAAAATGTCGTTATAAAAGTGGGATATTGTGAAAACACCATAATCAACAATCTTTATTTCAAATAGCCCACATTTCACAGTTCCTAACTTGAGTGCAGGCAGAACTGAAATTTGGTGGAAGCTCCTCTTAATGGTTAAAATAAATATTTCTGCACTGGAAGTGATAGTAGGATGCTCTCTTCAACTGAAAAGAATGAAAGTGTTGCACTTAGAATACTCCAAAAAGGACAACAATTATGCCACATACTTTACAGTTATCAATGATCAACATTTAGTATGCCATAAAAAATACTATGCAAAGGAATATTTCCACACCTTTTTCTCTTCTTGTTTTAAAGATTCTTCTGGTGATGCAGTCACTGTGAGACGGGAGCTTGGTTTGCCAGATTGTAATGATTTGCCTGTTTTTTCTTTACCAGGCTTGCTTTTTCCTACAGTAGAAACGGTACCAGCAGACACAGCCGAGGCAACAAAAGTGGAAGTAGGCAAATTTACAGAAGGAATAGATAAAATTGTTGCTAAATCAGGATCTGTTTTCTCTGCAAGAGGAAAATAATTTACACAGATTAAATAAAAGTTGTTTAAATATATACTGTGAATGTTTCTGAATCTTTAGGTAAACCTTAAGGCTTCTACCCTTTAAAAAGCAAATATATTTGAAGTAAACCATCCAATATGAAATAAACCAGTATATATTAAAGATTTATAGTAGGGATAAGCAAAAGTGGTAGGTCTGGGGTCACGTGGACTGCTAATAAACAAAAACAAACAATTCTGAGTTTTATGTTACAAAGTGCCGGGGAGATCTGCAGACTATTTTAAAGTCGGGTTGCTTCTCCTAGAGGTCTTGCAAACGGCAATTTCTCTCTCTCTCTTGATTAAAAATGTGTGGTCAAAAAAGTATGGACAAGCCATGGGTTACAAAAAACAAACAAACAAACAAACAAAAAACAGCCTTGGGAGCACATTTGTCTCCAGAACCTCATTTTGCAGTTCCTGCATTAGAATAATACTAGCCACCCTTGGCCAGACGTTCCAGTGGCCTAATCTGGTGATCTGGAAAATAAAGTAATGAGAAAGTGTTGGTTTCTAATATATGTAATTTCTTTATGCTTGTGGGTAAACAGTATTTCTTGCTGTTTCTTTGTCAGTGTTGATGTAGAGATTGTCTGGTTTGCCTGCTCCGGAACATGCAACATATAATTATCCTTCTTTAGGGGTCCCTTTCAAATCTAAGATACTATATCTGGCATTTACATGTGTGTGTGTGTGTGTGAATCATATATATCTATCTATATCTATGTCTGGATGGCTCTTTGTCAGGAGGGCTTTGATTATGTTTTCTTGCCCTGGTGAAAGGAGTTGGACTGGATGGCCTTAAACTAGGGGCGGGAACCCCGGGGGGGGGGGGGTCACGAGGGAGTGTCTGAAGGATCGTCAAAGACCACCAGAAAACACTGTATTTTCTGTTGGTCATGGGAGTTCTGTGTGGGAAGTTTGGTTCAATTCTATCATTTGTGGGGTTCAGAATGCTCTTTGACTGTAGGTGAACTATAAATTCCAGTAACTACAACTCCCAAATGTCAAGGTCTATTTCCCCCAAACTCCATCTGTGTTCATATTTGGGCATACGGAGCATTCATGCTAAGTTTGGTCTAGATCAAAGACTAAGGAAAGATATATTTACAATATTTAAATAAAGGTTAACTATAAACAAACTTAATTATTTTTAATAATCAACATGTTTTACCAACATTTGTGACCTGTAGTTGAAACAGAGCATTGCATTAATACAAACACCACAAAACAATATACTGTATTTCTCCAATTGTAAGATGAAACTGATTGTAAATGCACCTTAATTTCAGTAACACCACTACGAAAAATACCTGCATTTCTAAGATCTTCACTGCAATAAAGAAGATAGGCCAGCGAGGGTCAAGAGGACAGAGGGCACGAACACACACACACACACACACACACACACACACACACACACACACAAGATAGGACAGTGGGGAGCTACCACTGTATATTAAATATTTCTTTGCTGCCACCAAATATTTATTAAGGTTTATTTTGCTGCCATCAATTATTGAATCATAGGCCACCTCCTTCACTAGAATGTTTAAGATGCCACAAAAACTCTGAAATAAAGTGAAATAAAACATGAATATGATGTTTATTTTGTTCTTGAACAGTACGATGTTCCACACACAGGAATACAAACAGGATATTTTTAACCTTTTGAATCCTCTTTCCAAACCAGCACACTAACACTATAGAGACCTACTATATTTCTTCTCCTTCTCCCTGAAGGCTTTTACTATTTTCCTCAAAGAGGTATCTTCCTAACAAATAGTTCCTAAAACTCTTCTTTCCTTCTTTCTACTTCAAATCTCCTAAACTAACCTTTAAATACCAAACACTGAACTGACTAAAGTATGGGTGCCTTAGCTCCTTCCTTTCCCCCAGCTCCGCCCATCACTGGTTGCTAAGCAATGCCCTCTAATTTCACCAGCTGATTGCTTCCTTAAAAAATAAACGAAGGAACTGTGATGGTACTTGCTAGCACCAAGACTCTGATATGAATTTCCCCTGTTAATTGAACATTTTCTTTTCTTACCAGACAACATTTTGCAGAACTTCCCACTCATGTATCCATTTGCTTCATTTAAAAAGCTTTAAAAAAAAGCTATTGCGTTTATTTGGCAAGTAAGAGGGTACCACATGACATCAATAGAAGTATTTAAACTGTAAAGTGTCTTTAAAATATATTAAATTGTATATCAGTGCTTCAGAACTGTGAACTATTTATTTACCATATAAATATGGTAAATAAAGAAAACACAGACATTCAAGGGGAGCACAGCATCAAACCTTTGAGGTTTTAAAGCTACGCAGTTCTTATATTAAAAAATGGGGGCATGTATGAAAATGGAGAACAAAGAAGTGACTGTAATGCCTTTCAGATAAACAGTTTTTCATTGATAGTATTTCTTAGGAATATATATATGGATATCATTTGAAATTATCTTGTGATTGTCCATGTTTGAATATTTTCATTGATACTTTATCTGTGGAAAATTAGAAAACCTTTCTCAAGACGTTCTGAATACATTTTGAAATTTGAATTCAAAATCATGTTAGAAAGATAATCTGTATTGCTAAAAAAATCACTAAGAAGTGGCCTATGATTCAATTTGATATCCAGAATCAGATTCAGCATAACACTGAACAGAACTGAACCATGTGACAAAGATCTTTATAATTATCTTCATTTTGCTTGCTTTACCTGCAACTTTTCCTGAAGCTCCATAGCAACTAATAGAAAGATGAATGTCATTTTCTAGAGTTGCAGAAAATGCTCCAAATCTGCTCATGCCTTTCTCTTGATTTACTGGTTGTTTTACTATTGAATAAAAACAAGAACATACTGAATGTTTTTACTTAAATGTTTTAATAGCTATTTTAACTATTATTTCATTCTAAAATAAATATGAAGTGCATTATGTATATGGAGCCTTGACTCCTCCTTCAATGAGACATTTCAATGTCACTGAAATTAGACAAAATATGAATCCATACCATTCTGATATATATAAACTATTCAAGTAGAAGCACTATAACAGATACAAAATGTGTGCACATGTAATTTTTTGTAAGAGAAACAAGACTTCAAAAGCTTGAATAATGGACTATGAATTTTGGAAAATGATTATGGATATGACTCAGCATTTTATATGGTTTTTAATCTGTTTGATTGATCGATATGTGTTTGAGTTGCTTATATGTTTAGATTGTTTATACTGATGAGATGTGTTTTATTGTTTACCTGTGAAGCATTGAAATTTTGCCAGGTTTGTAAGCTGCCTTGAGTCCCCTTCGGGATCAAGAAAGGTGGGGTAGAAATTAAGTAAATAAATAAATAAAGGGGGACCTTGTGGCTAAGGTGATATTCCATCAGCATATATGACCTCATCACACAACTAATTGTTAGTGTCCTAAGATAATGCCACTCCAGTTGAGCAACGGAGCCCCACGTCGGTCCATCACATGACATAACTGCCCTTTCAGCGGGGTTTGGTTGCTCATTTGGAGTGGCAGAGTGGGACGATGCTGTGCCGCCAACATGGGAGCCTCCCTGTGTTCTATTTGGAGCTGTGAGGCAACGCTTCCCCATGTGTGATGGGGAACTGTGACTGCTGGCCAGGCAAGGCATGGAGATTGGCCACTGCCCCACTGATTTGCTGCGGAGTCCAGGAAATTGGCATTGGGGACCTCATCAATGTGATGGCATCCTTAGGCTGCTGCCAGTCCACCTTGATGGCTTCTGTATGCTTTAAATTCCAAGAGCAGTACAACTCTGATAAGATACTGCCTATGGGGTGTGAAGTCAGCTGCACTGCATTAGAAGAAGAAGAAGAAGAAGAAGAAGAAGAAGAAGAAGAAGAAGAAGAAGAAGAAGAAGAAGAAGAAGAAGAAGAAGAATGTTGTTTATTTGTGCCCTGCCACCATCTCCCTGAAGGGACTCGAGGTGGCTCACAGAAGCACTACGAAATGCCACACTCAAGACAACAATACACGAGCATATAAAACAATATAAATCTTAAAAGTTTTAGCAAATTCTCTGAGTGGATCTTAAAAAAAAGGATGGGGTCCCCTTTTGTGACGCATTACTTGGGTGACTACTTCAGAGCATGTACAGCAGCATGGAGCAAGTGTGAACATCTGCTTAAGGGGTTTAAAGAGCTAGCAGAGGAGCTGGGTGTTCTGTGAGTGGAAAAAAGGCCCAGCTTTCTCCATTGTATACCTTGAAATCCAGCAAAACTCAGTTCAAGGGGTGTTGTGTCCAAAAACCATAGTAATCTATGTTGGAAGTGTAAGAAAGAGGTAGGAACCTACTATCACATGTTCTGGAAATGTAAGGGAATTCAACAATTCTGGTCAACTGTACATAAACATACACAAAAGATAATTAAAACAAGAATGAYAATAAAGCCRGAATAYTACCTACTTAACATAACYGATTTTGCCCAGAAGAAAAACGAGGAAAAATTTTTCTTCTACCTCACATCGGCGGCAAGGATACTAATAGCCCAAAAGTGGAAAAYTAAAGAAAYTCCAACGATCGACGACTGGACTAAAAAAGCCATAGAATTTATGGATTTGGATAGATTATCGTGCTTAATGGGAAATCAAAACAAGRAAAACCTGACCAACTGGAACTACTGTAAAGAATATTTAAAGAATATTCAAAAATAAAAGAACAACAACGCTAATAATAAAACTAAAAACAGGAAATATGGAATTTAAACCAATAAATGACAATGGACATACTTAATAATATACAACCYGTCTGTGGACCAAACGGAAGCGACCAACAATCTACCCCCCCTCTTCTTTTTTCCCTCCCCCTGTCCCACACCCCCTGCCCTCCCCCCCACTCACTACCCCTACTGTTTTACCCTACTACCGACTGTAGTGTCTTAAATTTCTAAACTTTACTTTCTACGTATTGTTCCCCCTCTTTCGATGTTATCACCTTATGAAAATCAATAAAGAATATTTAAAACAAGGGGTGTTGTGTCTGCCCAGTAACAAGCCAATTGGCCTATGGGAATGGAAGTCAGTATAAAAAAGTGACTTCGGAAAATGAAGGCACTACTGGGCACCCCCATTAGGCATGTATAGTGGTATCCCTAGGCTGAGCTTTTTGTGCTAGACTGCTAGGGTGAGAGCAGGGATCGATGCACCCATACCCCATATCTGAGTGGCAAAGGGTTTGATTTATTTATGCAGTTCCCACAAGTTCTCCTGACTGAGCTCACTTCGTGCTATAATGTTACTCCAGTACCCAGGCTCTCACCGAAGATGTCTTTCTACAACAGGCATGTACAAACTTCAGCCCTCCAGATGTTTTGGATTTCAACTCCCACAATTCCTAATAGCCTACTGGCTGTTAGGAATTGCGGGAGTTGAAGACCAAAAGACCTGGAGGGCCAAAGTGTTCACATGCCTACTCTACAACATCCAATACTTCATCATTACATCTGAATGAACTCTTTTGAACAATTATAATTAGTAGAATATATATTCAATGTATAACCCCACTTTTCTCATGGCATAGAACTCAAAGTGGATTATAAGATAACAAAAAAAAATTGCCACACATTACTTTCACACACTGACCTGTTTCTGTCTCTTGTCCTTCTGGAGAGCCAGACCCTTCTTCTTTATTTTTACTTTCTTTGTGGCTTTTCTTGGGGTCTACAATGTGAACAAAGAAGCTGTGATTGTCCTTTATCACCTTCACTTTGACTAAGGTTGACCCTGGGGAAAAAAATGAAAAAACAGCAGTATGTAATCCAGTGTTCTCCTTTGTACTTATCTAACTTGTAAAAATCTTCTTCTGTTGAAACTGATTATGGGTTTTTTGGACATAGTTTAATTTTGTACTTACCATATTCCAAATTCTTAGTATGGCTTGTCTTATAAAATGGTGATTAAAATCTGCATATATAGGCATGCCACCCAAAATGTAAATCATGACTGTCTAATTTTAACAGTCTCTCATTTCTTAAGGTTAGTCAATCTTTCATCCAAAGTAGTCAGTAGAGATTTAATAATACATTAAGATGATAAATACTGATTTTAAACTCAGGAAGAGCTGAAGGATGCACGACTTCACCGTCAGTGGTATAGATATAGGCAACTGAAAGAAAGATTTGCACTAGACAATAAAAATGTGGGATTTGAAAGAGACCAATCAGAATCTGAAAAGGAACTGTGTACTAATGAAGAACATCTTATTGAAAATATATATAATATTACTGAAGATGGAAAGGGAAACAGAACTGATAAAGGATTGTATGATTAAATGGGCACAAAATATTGGACACAACATAGAACTAGATAAATTGGAAAAAATCGACAAATTAGCAAAGATGAGCAAAGAAAAAAACACACAAAAACTTTATCAAGGACTAGGAACCATTTCTAAATGTTGTAAAAAAAATAAAGAAGGATTTTTTTATAGAAGGCTTCAAAATTTAATCTGTTAGAATTGGTATAGGTAATTTATAAATAATACAAATCAGACCAAAAGGAAGAATAGAAAAACAATGTAATAGGATGGAAGAATGAAATTATATATGGATATATGTATACAGATTTCTTTCAGTTTTTTTACAAACATGTACATTGAAAATAGAAAAACCATATTAACCAGGAGAAAAAAACAGCAGTGTCAGAGTGGTCACTAAAGACTCACGCTTCTGCTATTGAAGAATGTATTCAGCAAAATTTAAAATAATATGTATTATTATCACTTTTGATTAAGTATTTAGATGCTATTGCTTGTCAAACTTAAGATACAATCTGTCAAGATTAGATACAAAAATGGTTCACCAATTCATTTCTAAAATATGGCACAAAATGTTCAGAATATAAATGTACAAAGGTATAATTCAAATAGAGTATTCCTTCCATAAGAAAACACTTTGAAATTTATGGAATCAATATAAGTCAACAGATGATTTGAAGGTGCACACACATATCACCACCACAATATATAGCCATCATTACTGGTAGGATTTGTCAGATGAATCTTCCTCTTCAAAGTTATCCAATGTAGTGACAATCACAATCAGTACATATTGCAAATGTACCAGCATATATTAGAAATGTATTTGGAAAATATCAAAAATAAAAAATCACCTTTTTCAAATGTTATTGTTTCTGCCTGGATCTGCCCTCCATCAGTAGGAAAGAGATATCGAATACAACCAGCAACTATAATGGGATTCTCACTCATATTGTATCCAAGAAACTAAAAGGGAAGAGTTGTTTTAAAAGGGGAGAAATTTGCAGAGAAGATTCAAATAACTCAAACTGACAAGCTCAGGTCAAATCAAGCAAGTCATCCTCCATGTATACATTATTATGTAACCTGCCTCTACCTCCCCTTAAAGTGTGTGAATCTGTACAAAACTCCTTTTAAAAAAGTGTGCACAACAGTAACATAATTTTGTCATTAGCAAGAAAACACATATTTGAGGTGCATTAGATGATTTTAGAGATCTGAAATTAAGGTACACTTAATTAATCTGCTATCACTTTTCATGTTGTCCTTCATAGTGAAGAGAAAAAGTAACAATGCAGAGTGAATACTACTGTGTAAAAGAACATTTTATTCCAAGGGAAAATGTTCTCTCCAGCTAGTAATTCTTTCTGGTAAAATACCCCAAAATCTTTACTTATACCTTTGCTCTCCCAAACTCTTTGGGAGAGTTTGTTTGTGAATGGCTATCTGTGTAAGGCTGTCTGTGTAAGATAAGGCTGTCTGTGTAAGATGTAGAGATAAGGCTGTCTGTGTAAGATAAGGCTGTCTGTGTAAGATGAGTGGAGGCTCATGCTCTTTTTTGAGTTCTATTGTGTTCTGATGAGCTTATGCTTGATGAATTATGCTTGATTGTGAGTGATCTGAGTGAAGAATTGCTTAAAAACATTAGGGTTCCATAGTTCTGTTGTGTGTATCCCCTGATCTGCTAAGAACAACGCTAGTTTCTTGATGCTCAACGCCATTCTCGAGTAAATAAGAGGCATGTAGGATGAAGTAATGTTTTGATTAATTGACCAATGAAAGTAAATACAAATTTAACCAATGAAAGTAAATATAAATTTAACATAAATTTAACAGATGGCGCCTTTTAAATCAATTGCCTTAATGCATGTAAAATGTTTAACTGTACAGCCTATAAATAGTACCTTGGGCTAACTCGCATCAGCCTGCATGCCTGGTGTGGCTAATGAGACTCTATACTGCATTATATGGCAGTGAGTAAATTGTTGACAAAACTGTCAAAATTCAACAGTGTAAACTATTGCCAAAACTCTCATAATATCTTTCATTAGGAAGAATTTTACTCCTACAAGAAGAAAGCCAACCCTTTCTGGAACAGAGCTCAGTATCCTAAGCTTCTGCAATTAGTACTCCTCTGAAAGGAAAGCCAGATCATAGCCAAAATGTCCTGAACAAGAGACAAGTACCACAATGTGCCTACTAACCAGAAGTGGAAAAAACTGCAATACTAAAGGACCATGTAAGCAAATAAAAGCTGCTAAAAAAGAAAAAGAAAAAAATGTTGGGGAGGGGTGTCTAGCCTGAGCTGTCTTCTTGCCAAAAGAAGGCTACAAACATTAAACAGACTGATCAGGAAGTTACAAGTAATGTTCCTTTAACTATGAACACAGAGGGTGTGGTGGCCTGCTTACTGGAAAAGAAACATCTCCCAAAAGTTTTAGAACAAGGTTCTGCACTATGTAGAACCCATGCATGGAATGCAGTAAAAGCAAGACAGAACATACATGTGACACTATTTGTTTGATTTGGTTGAAAAATCAATTTTTTCTAAAATAAAATTCAAGCAGCAAGTAAATAGTCTTACATCATAGTCTTTATCTGGAAATTGAGGAGGAATATTCAGTTTACTTTGCTTGTGTTGCTTTGTGTGATCTTCAGTTTCTGGTGATTTAGCAGACTCTGGTGATTTAGATGGTGACTTAGTTTTATCCTTGGAAAGTTTTTTTTTAGATGCCTTTCCTTCATCAGGAGGTGTCTCCTTAGCCTGGCCCTTTTTTTTGCCACTGGATTTTTCTTTCTTCTCAGCTTTTTTTAATTCTTTCAAACGCTCTTCCTCTAATAGCCTTTCCTGCTCTTCCTTCCAAGCCTGTAATACAAAAATTAGAACTAAGGCCAAACTTAATATAGCTCAGAACAATCTGGATTATACGAGAGGTATTTTTAAGTAAGGTCCGTTTGAACATAAGTACACAACGAAAGTTTATTTCAAAAAAGTAAATTTATTTTCAGAAAGTACATACTTCACTCTATTTTTCGACATAGTTGCCAAGTTTGTTCAAACATTTATCATACCTCTGAACCAATTTTAAAACACCCTCTTCATAAAAACTTGCCGCTTGCTCCGATAACCAAGAGTTCACTGTAATCAAAGAAGGGCGACAGGAGCGGTCCTCATCATGGACGTTGTCATGGCCATCTTTCAATTGTCGCACCCACTTACGGACTTTGCTTTCACTCATAACAGTATCACCGCACACTTCACAAATCTGTCGATGAATTTCTGCAGCAGGCACGTTCCTTGCTGACAAAAACCGTATCACTGAGCGAACCTCACATGCGGAGAGTGAGTTGATAGTCTTAAACATTTTTAAAGCACAGAACAGAACCATACAGGTTAGCTACAGAGTGGAAACTGAGCACAGTTGTTCCTGACGCACGTGCTCGTTGCGGTTTGCGCGCGAACTACTAGTGTCTACAACAAAACGGACCTTACTTAAAAAATACCCCTCGTACATTCCAATATAATTTCTTTCAGAGGAAGCAATTTCTTTCATGGCCAAAAGAACCTTCAAGATCTAGAAACTTTAGGGGAGGAAGAATACACACCAAAGTATTGTCATTAACCCATCACTCATCCGATTTTTTTAATTCAACATGTGAGCCAGATCCAAGTTATGAGCTTTCTCATTTCCAAAATGGCAGCCATGCCAGAAGACTAAAGGGAGGCCAAGCTCAGAGGGGAGGAGGGGAGGAGGAGAGGAGGGAGAAGGGAGGGAGGGGCCTTGGTGACTGCGCTGGCATACTGAGGTGGGCCATGCTAACAGGAAGGGAGGCAGGGGCTTGACAGGGACATAAGCCCACAAAGGCAGGCCATGTTCACAGGAAGGGAGAGAGGGGCTTGGCAGTCCCACCAGAAAGCTGAAGCGAACCATACTTGCAGAGAAGGAGGGAGAGAGGAGGGAGGAGCCTTGGTGCAGATGGTGGTCAAGGAGTCTCTGAAGGGTGAATGGAGAGGCTGAGAGGGAGCTGCTCAGGGAGGAACAAAGGACGGGCTGGCTGAACCCCATGGGGCCTTGGCAAATGGATTCAATTTGTTCTATGACCGGGCTCTAATACAGATTAATAGCATATAAATTACGAACTTGGTCACAGAATGAATTAAGTTAATATATCACTGTAGTCCTTTTTCATATAGAATAATGACCACCTTCATCTCATCATACATTATTCAGAACATATTGTATTAAGAATGTCCCAATTCAGGTAAATTTGGATAAATCCAAGAACATTTTGTGAATATCCTAAAAGTCAAGCATATATGGCAGAGAACAATTTGGACTTACTTGCAGACTTATTATTGGTAGACCCCAACTCAGATTCCCACATGCTATTTTGCCTGTCAAAATTTCATTAGTACTGTATGAAAGTTAAAGTAACTGCAGTTGTACTGTCACCATGTATTAAATTTACTCATCAAACATTTTAGTTGCTTTGACAACAAATCATATTTAACACAAACAATATATTACTGTTTTGCACAAACAGAGTATAGAAACACTGGTAACAAATGACATTTCACTTTTTTACCTTAAGAGAGTCCATTCGAACAAATATATCAGTTTCCTTCTTAACTGGGGGTTCTGGAGATACATCTGTTTTACTTTTGGAAGTACCTAAAAGAAGATAACAAATAAAGATTGTGGATATAACATCCAGAAAAGAAGAGGGTGGGGGAGAAGAAAAGAGATACATGGTTCATTTTCTGTCTTTCTCTAACAACTGTTTTTAGGTGAAAAGAAAAAAGAGGGGGGAAACAAAAAAATAATATGTAATATCCAATAGAAGGAATGTAGAGGTGTTGAAAAAATTTGTCTGAGAATGTGTCTCTTCTCTGCATCCACTTTCATAACATTATGTAACACGTTTTTTGTTCCTGAGTGATAAATGTCATTTCCTAATTGGTTCTATCATAAAAACTGCAAAACCTTTGCTTTTGCTGGACAACCTGTAGCACATTTTTCTATAGTTTTTCAATGAATATCTCATTAAAAAAAACTATAGCAAAATATATATAGCAAGATATAGCAATAAACATTGAGTTGCAACCAATTCAACATAGTTTGTAGAAGCCACAAAACCAAAATTTCTGGAGTATTAACAACTACTTTCAAAGTAAGTAGCAAATAACACTTTCAAACCAGGAACATTATTTTTTTCAAATTTTGTACATAGTGTTAGTAGTCAGAAAGATGGAAACAGAAGAACCATTCAGCTAAAATCTTAAATTTCAAGATAAATTTACTTTGCTGCTACAAGAGATTAAAAATAATTGCGGAAAAGTAACCTGACTGCACCAGATCCTTACCTGACCTATCACCAAAACTTTTTTCAGAGTGATTGTGTGCAAGTGCAAATCCATATGTGAGCCACAGAGAATTACTTATTCACTTTTACATTTATATGTGTTCATCTTCCCAGATGATATGTAAATTCCCTATAGAACAGTTCAAACATTGCTTCAAATAAAGGCAATAGCTAAAACTGATATGGTTAAAAGATGTGTCTGAAAAGTCCCTAAGGACTTTACTTCACTTGCTTTATTGCTACTCATTAACAAACAGATCGCCTACCCATAACGTTTTTTTCTTCAAATGATCATCTGTGCTTTCACAGAGATGGGTTTTTCTGTCTAAGAAGAGATTTTTTTCAGAAAGTTTTGGAGCTATATAGCCTTGGCCAAACAAAACAAAATAAACAAACCAACAATTCCTCCTCACATCACATATGCTTCAGCCCACCAGTCTACTCTCCCCTCAGTTTTGAGTCAGCTTGATGATCAAGACTGGAACTTGAAAGCAAGAACGTATTTCCAAGTTTTTCACCCATTAGTGAAGACTGAGAATATGGGGTCACAAAATCTTTATCCACTTCAATTTCCTCTTAGAGATTTTGGAAGAAATATAAACAGATCTCATCCCTCATCTATGAGCCAATGAAACCTCATGCTAGAAAACTGAAAGTTATTTTCCACGATGATAAATATGCTCACCCACTCAGTTGTGGAGCAAAAACCTCTGATCTTTGTGTTATATCTGTGCTTGCCACAATATTAAAAACTAGCAACAACTAATGTTTTTGCTTTTATTGTACCTATTTATCTCTTTTTTCTTGATGAGCAGAAGCTCCTGTGATTGGCTACTCACATTATTGGTAGGATAAGTACTTCTGCTTCTCCCTGTACTATGAAGCCCTGGACAGAACAGGAGAGGGATGCATTGAGTTATCTTGTGTAATCTATGGCTTCACCCACTGCCCTCCTGATATGTATTTTATATAATTTTTTAGATTCGTTTAATTTACATCTTGACTTTTCCCTGAGAAGGAATCAAAGATTATTTATTTTAAAAGGTTACCAAAAGAAAGGATTAGAACTGCTGTGACTCTTGAGCTGCTCAGATGTAATAATAATAATAATAATAATAATAATAATAATAATAATAATAATAAACAACTTTATTTCTAGACCACACTTCTCTCTCAAAAGGGACTCAGGGCAGTTTACAGCACCAAAACAGGCAAACATTCAGTGCCTTGCAAAGTAAACAAACAACATCAGGAATAATACAAAATAATACACAATAATAACAGTAAACTTATAGTGAAAGAATTAAACATTGAAATGGGGAACAAACCAATTAGACAATAAACTAGGATGTGTAAACATTAATCATATATGACTAAAAACAGTTAAACATGAATTGAATATGAAATGGCTAACACAAGTGTTTATTAAAATGTATCACAGCCATCATATAGTGCACATGGGTTCTCCACCATTCCAGTGGAGTAGTATCTTAGAACTCCTCCTCTCTATATGCTAAAGTACATTAGTGCGGCTTCAAAAGTTTCTTAAAGGAGAAGAGAGTGGGGGCCGTTTTAATTTCATTAGGGAGGGAGTTCCAGAGACAGGGTGCAATCACGGAGAAGGCCCCCTCTCTCATTCCCACCAATCGAGCTTGAGACGAGGGTGGGACCAAGAGTGGGGCCTCCTCCGCTGACCGCAGTACATGAGATGGCCTATATAGGGAGATGTGATTGAACAAGTACCCTGGATGACCAACACGTTGTATTTAGCCTGGAACTAGTGGAGCTGTCACAGAATTGGGAGTCATCCTCTCACGATAAGGCACTCCAGATGGCAATCTAGCCAGTGATCTCTGCACTAATTGCAGCTTCTGAACTGTCTTCAAAAGCAGCTCCATGTAGAGAGCATTGCAGTAGTCCAACGGGATGTGACTAAGGCATGGGCCACCATGGCCAAGTCAGGCATCTCAAGGTATGGGTGCAGCTGGCGCACAAATTTTAACTGTGAGAAGGCACTCCTGGCCACCACCAACACCTGGGATTCCAGGGTCAGCAATGAATTCAGGATTACTCCCAGACTGTGAACCTGTGTCTTGGGGAATGCAACTCCATCCAACACAGGCTTAAGTCCCAGACTCTGATCAGCCTTACAACTGACCAGGAGTACCTCTGTCTTGACTGGATTTAGCTTCAGCCTGTTGGTCCTCATCCAGTCCATTACTGCTGACAGACACCAATTCAGGACCATAATGGCATCCTTGGCATTTGGTGGAAAGGAATGATAGCATTAATAACCTGTTCATGATAAATATGGAGATGGCAAGTGGCCTGAACAATCTTCTCCCATTGAAACCATTAACTATAAGGGTTTGGGGTGGACATGTATACTACTGCACTATAACATACTTACTTTTGGATTTCTTTGACGCAGCACCTTTTTTAGCAGGAGGTGGAGACTTAATTTCAACAGGTGGCTTTTCTGCCATCTCTGCAGCTAGCCTAAGTGCTTCTAGTTCCTTAGCCATTTTTAATTCCTGATATTTAGCTTCTTCCCTTACTACCCACTCTTCAATGGAACTGGCCACCAATTCCAGATAATTTCTGGAAAAACAAATTTTATGAATAATAACAGATGAGTCAAAACAATTTTTAAAATATTTTGTTAGGTTTTGTATGAGTTTGTATTACAAAATATGTATGCACTATTAATTTTGTAAAGCATATAAAAAGCAATGAAGATAAAAGTAAAATCTAGAGAAATAGCTACAATGGCTGACAAAATGATTCACTTTCACTGCCTGTTTCTGTTGAATTTCCGAGTTAATCATCTGAGGCTTTATCGACACCAGAAACAAAAAATATAGCTAACTTTATTGTGGTGCTGTATGAACATACAGTGTACAACCATTTTAACAGTGAAAGCACTATTTTCATCTTTAATTGTGTTTTTGAAAAACTTCATTTCTCACCCTGCAGTTTCCAAAAAGAGGGCAAATTTTACACATGCTGTAACAGTAATTCTTCAACTAGTTATTTGTCAGTTCACCCATGTGCCTGTGCAGCACATCATTCAGTACCTTCTCTAGAGAGTTACACAAGCTTTTTGGCAGTAGCCCCAGCTATCCCCAGTCATCATATGTAAGGGGCTTCCCACCGAACCCATCAGTTCCAAGGATGCAGATGCAGCCATACAAGGACAGGCAGGACATGACAAGAGGAGGATGGGCAGGACTGTGAGAGTTGTGAATTGAAGAACAGTTAATAGATATACAACCTCACTTTGTAGCCTGCAATATGGGCAATCACCTTCAATCAAATTAAATAAGGCACATTATAAGTTGCAAAGGCACTGGAATGTTACCAATATCTTCAAGATATAGCAGAGCAAAGAACTGATCTCAAAAACGATACCAGCCTCAGATTGGGAATTCACTTTATAATGAATCATGTGTTAGTGGCCGAATCAAGCAGTTGCTTGTCCTCAAGTGGCACCCTAGTCCAGAAAATAGACAACACAGTCTGTGTGGAATGGCCCAGAATTTGAGCTGGAGGGTTTTTTCAGGCCAATTCATAGTTGATGCTATTCATTTAAAAATATGATATGGTGAAACAAGCAGTCCAGTTTTCATCAAGAAGTAGCAACAAAATCTGAAAGGTAGAAGTCCTAAGGCTGTAGAATGTCAAGGCTATATGGACATTGAGATGCTAATGCTAGTGAACTCGATGGAGGAGCATAGCTTCCCAACTGGCCTCCTTCACGAGGCCTTCAAAATCTCTCTCTCAGGGCTTAGTTGGGGAGCTGGCGTTCATCCGTCAGGCCGAGACTGGCGAGTTCACTAGCTTTGGTCTGGTGGAGGGATACCGCTTCTACTTGCCCAATGGTCATTCTGAGGAAGGCAGCAGAATGGTCGACAACAAATCTTTTTTCTGCAATGTGCATCTTCAAAATCGAGGTGCGCATTACAATCTATGGTGTGTTACACTCAAGTAAATACGACAGTTCCAATGAGAATCAAAACTGGGCACTGTGTAAAAAAACTAGAATGGACATCTTAAGAACTTTCCATTGAGTATAGTATTTCATAGCTATGGTTCTATAATACCTGCAGATATTGCTAGAGGAATCGTTTACCTAAATCCAACATCAGAATGCAAAGCAACATTCCAGGACTCCTTGAACTGACAACGCTGGTTCATGGGATTATGAATAACTATCAACAAAGAATTATCTTGTGTGTGATAGTAAGTATCAATGCACCTGTAATGCTCAGTTGCATCATGAAAAACCTGAAAATTGAACAAAAACGAATAAATTCATTTTTTTTAAAATACATGGGATGCTTACAAACTGAAATACATTCTGTAGCTAAGCAACTATACTGTCTTTTTTCCTTCCAATATTTTCTCTGGTTGGAATTGCCCATAAACTTCCATGAATAAAGCAAATCAAGTAAATAGTAAAAGGGAATAACAGGCATAGAGGTACAGTTTCATCTTTACAATCCACCACATGAAGGTAACAATTTGGGCCAGATTATCCACAGTAACAATGGTGCAACTGGAGAAAGGCTCAAATAAAGACTGGGAAAATATAGCTAGATTCCTCTTTTTTAGAAGTCACTTCTTGAACCTCTTGAATCCCCCATTATTGACCAGTGACTATAAATACTCAAATTTCTTCCTTCATGTCTAGTTGACTACTGATCATGCCTACATTTTCAAACAAAAATCCTGATGTACCTTGCTAATAATTTCCTATTTCAAAAGGCTGAGGAAGGCACAAGGGGATCAGCAATCCAGGGCATGATCCTACTAGTAGGGAGAAGTTGGAATCAAAATAGTTGATACTTTAGATCAGAGGTTCCCAAACATATTTGGTCAAATGCCCCCTTTTCAGAAAAAAAAATATACTTGGCATCTCCAGCTGGAAAAAATACTGGAGGAGGAGAGAGAAGGAGGAAAGCAAAGCAAAGCAGAAGCAAAGAAGAAGGAAAGGAGATGAAAAGGAAAGGAAAGGACTAGACAGGGAGAAAGAAAAGGAGGAAAGGAAGGGAGGAAGAGAAAGAAGAGATGAAAGCAAGGTGTGCAGCAGCCCCTCTGACCCCTGGACAATACCAAGTGTATATTCTACTTGTTAAAATAAAACTTAGAAATAGTAATCATATGCTTGGTACAACCAAAGTGCAATTATGCTATTTTTAAATATTTCATTCAGAGAACTGAATAATTCAGGGACATGCTGGTGGTAATATTGCATTTTAGGATCCAAAACATGTTTGCTGACTTCTTTAGAACACTAAACTTCTGCTTCCAATAGGTAGTCACAGAGGATCTCGAAACGAAACTCTCTTTATTTAACTACTCATCTCATGTGTCTGCTTTCTACATCAAAATGATGATGGTAAAAGGCGTAATGGCAGCCATGGTGATATCAAAGATGAAGAGAAATATCAATCCTGTTTATTTTTCTTTTGTGATTGGAAGAAAAAAAAAAGACTTTAAAGCAACACCGAAGTACAAATAGTTTTAAAATATTACTTAGGTAGCCATCTAAATAAAAAATACAAAATAACAGACCAAAATACCTTGAAGAGAAGATGTGGTTGAAAATGTTCTGCAAAACTCCATTCTTTTAAACACCGCTGCTGAGTCTTTTGTATGGCTGTTAATTCTGCCTCCAGATTTACCTTGTGAAACATTTAGTGGTATATAATATTAGTTACATTTGCCTAAAGTTTGAGACAAAAGAAGCCAAATAAAGGAGGCAACAGGTCTTTTGGTTGGTTGGAAAAAGTGTACTCATTATGTTCAATGCATTGGCATGGATGGGAATACGCTTACAATTCTTAAAACATGATGCTAGATTTCTGGGACAATATCATACCAAAATGTCCACAGTTTGATTTGAAAATTCACTGCCATTAAGGGACAGAATTCTAGCAGTCAGCTTCTAAGCTACATAATAGTATCCATCTACAAGTATGTGTGTGTATGTGTATATATATGTATTTGTGTATGTGTGTGTGTGTATAATGTATACAGGTAAAGATCAGCAGACTCTATTTTCAAGTTATTTCTTACCTTGTTTTCAAGAGGATTTGTTTGGCCATTTCCATGTTCATTAGGAAACCAATCTGGAAAACATGTATTTATATACACAGACACTTTTCAGACACTTTAAATACCTGCATAAATTGCTTAACTTGGCTGTTTCTATTCTTTAAGTGCTTCATAAATAGCCCCTAAATATAACTAAAGCATTGCCTTTTCCCTTTCTTTTGGCATTCTATTTTTGTTATGTGTATTTAGGCACTATTACATGGAGATATAACAACAATAACAACAATAACAACAACAACAACAACAACTTTACATTTATATCCCACAATCATCTCCCCAAAGGGACTTGAGGTCTATTGTCTCACTTTATATTCGGACCAAGACTAAGACATACCTATAAATATTCCCAGTGATCCTGCTTCAATACCCTTTTTGTATTCTTAGACTTCATGATTGTGAATTATTTTTTATAAATGCTTGCACATGGTTCTATCTTTTCTTCCAAATAGCGCATATCTGTATTGTTTCAACCTCTTTTTTTGACAAATATACAATAGCCACCTTAGTGTTACCACCTGTCAAGTGTGATGTCAGAGAGCAGAAACACCAGCAGTGTTGTTGATTCAGTGAGAGGGAAGAAAACAGAATGCAAAGGAGGCCCATGTCTGAAATTCTGAAAAACCACTCTTACAGGTGATTCTCTAAAATGTCTTTCTGAGCATGTGCTTTCACTGTCCAGTGTGTGTCACATATTCAGTAATAATTCAGAAAACTACATGCTTTAATGCCAACACATATAAAAGTACTTTACCTGATCTGTTCAAAGTATTTTGTTCTAAAACCTTTTCTCCAGTTATGTCTTGCCTCAGTTGCTTAGCAAACCTAGCAGGATTATCCCATGGAATATAAGACACCTCATAATCACCACCAAGCATTGTGTTAGGGCATTCTAATTGTCCAGAGTCATCTACCCTGGACAACTTCAGACTTTCAAATGTAAACACTTTAAAAGCTCGTTCTACTTCAGCCCAATTCATGTGTTCTGCAGGAAAATCAAGGTACAAAATGAAAATCTGATTAACTTTGCTTAACATTTCTGTCAAAATATAAAAAAAAATCACAAGATAAGGAAAGTTACAAAGAATGCTGATTTGTTCTCATATAGTAATATACTCCTTATTTTTACCATTCTGCTTATCAGTATCTTTTGAATGGCACTGGAAGCTTTCGTGTCAGCCCCTCCCCATCAATTACAGACAGGGTCCACCGCCCTGGCCATTTCCCCATTCCAGAGGGCAGCCAGAGCTTTGACAGAATCGCCTGTCTAAATTCCCAAGGACCTTCAGGAATCCATCTGGATCTATAAGCCTCCTGGGGTGAAGGAGATTTAATCAGCCCCCCACCCCTGAGGAGATTTGGAGTCCCAGCAAGTCTAAACCTGATCAGGTAGTAACTGGTCCATGACAACAGAACCGTGACAAGTTTCTCCACACCACAATAACATTGGTGGTGGCACAACATTGGTGGTGGCATTAGTCCCTATGCTAAGCAATGTTTTGGGACTTGCAGAAAATCATTTACAAAGAAAATTAGGAGGTGAATAAGTTTACCACTGGTACAATAGTGCATTAGCTCATGGATCCTGGCAAGGCGTTTCGTATTATTTCCAGGTGGTGGCAGAGGAAATTTAAGAAGATCCATCAATGGTAGCTTCTCCATCATTTCAGCTTCAATCTTTATTGGGTCTAAACCATCTTGTACCTAAAGTGAAAAGAAGCAAATCAAACACAAGCTTATGTCAATTGTATTATTAAGCTATCCTGTAATTTTGTTTAAGTTTAGAAAAAGCAAATTTAATTCAGAACTGGGTCTCTGAACTTTTGAGTGGAGCCACACTTCTTTAAAAACGATTCATAGTGAAATCTTTCAAATGCTGATGCTATTGCTCAGGTCCATGCTATTTGGCAAATCTCACCTCCTTGTATGAACCTGCCCAAGTCCTGAAATAATCAAGAGAAGCCCATCTCTCAGTTCCACCACCATCGTAAACACTGTTGATGGGAATGCAACAGAAGGCCTTCCTGATGGTTGCCCTTCGACTCTGGAATTCCCTGCCTAGGACAGCCACAAGGTATTCCTTACATAAAGGTAAATAGCAGTTGCTAGTTCATCTTTACTTCTCAGAACGCAAATAGGAACCCTCAGAAATCTCCTTAATTTCAATCTGCTTTCTTTCCTTATTTCCTACCTTCAAAGCCATGCTATGTGTTTACTGTTAATTTCTAAATTCTATCATCATTATCACCACCAACACAGAATCATTATTATTACTACATTTCCTCTCTTAAATTACAGGTTTTTATATGGCTTGTAGATAGATTGAGGGTCATTTCACAGAGAGGGAAAAACACCAATGCCACTTCAGGGGGCCAGTCACTCCACTGCTACTGCCATTTTCCTGCCCAGGCAATCAAAAAGACCAGATGCAGCACCATGGCGAAGAGAGCAGAAGGAGTCAATATGTCATTTAGATATCCTCCCTTATCTTTCACCACCCCACTTAGAAAAGGGAATGGTTACCTTTTAAAGAGTTAAGACATAGTATTCACTTTTAAGTCGACCCAGTTTCTAGACCTATACAGGAGTATAGGGTGATAATGATCTTAGTAATGGGGAGGGGAGCTAAACAGAATTGTACTGCTTTGTACCTTTAGAAAATGCAGTTTTTGAGCCAAAGTATCATGATAATTCAGTAGAAGAGGACATCTGAGAGCCATCATTTCTTCATTTTCAGGATATAAAGAATTGTACAGATTCTGTTAATAAAAGGAAAAAATCATTTTAAATAGTATAGACTAAATTATTATGAATGTAAAATTCATAGTAGGGAATACAAACCATTTTCTCAATCTCTGGAAGGGCGAGCGAAGGCAAAATTGAAGCAATATGACTTGCGACAGTATGATCCAGCCCATCTTCACGTGGCTCTTGAATCACCAAACTTGGTGGTGTAAGGTTTTCTTCTGATGCAATGATCTAGTACAAGAAAACACACTCCTTTCATTATACTTTTGCTCAAGTATACGTGCACATTTAATTGGGAAAATTAAAGATATTAAAACAATGCAAATTGCAGCAGCAATGTCATCTACTACTTAATAGCCTACTCAGATACTATTTTTATTGCATTTGCCTTTGTGGAACCTCTTTATAGGAGGGAAAACTGCCCTCCTATATTCCATATAAACTACTTGTTTTACAATGGCTGCCTGGCAGATTTTTCCAATAGTGCATTGCTACTGAATACTCATAGTAAGAGCAGCAATCTAAAAAAAATTGTACTTAATGGGCAAGGATAATAAACCCTGTAAAAGTTTTCAAATCTTTTTGTCATGGCAAATAACTAGAAAAATAGAAACATGCTACCAGATCGATGAAATATGTGTTTAATATATATCAACAGTTCATGTCATTCTCTTTCTTAGGATATGTTGAATTGAGGAAAAGGGAAGGCAACGGCACTCTTTCAAATTTGTTAACAATAACATAAGGGTGCATTAATAAGTTAATTAAATCTGATCAATACAAAATTCTATGCCATTGTTAAACAGAACACCTCTCATGAACAGTGACTGAAAAAAATAAACAATTCTATCTTTATCAAATGTTATAATAGAGAAATCTGTCCACAACCTTTTTTTTTCCTGTAGATAAGTTTTTTTTTAGCGTTTTCCAGTATTTGGGATTTTTGCAGCAGGCAGTTCTACAGTAATACAACCTTTATGTGTTCCAATAAATAATAAACTTTATTTGTACTACTATCTCCCCAAGGGACTCGGTGCAGCTTACATGAGGCCGAGCCCACAATACATCAATACGAGCAATAACAACAACAATAAAAACAATTAAAATAAAGCTCATAAACAAAAAAGCAATAAACAATGACAGTAATACAGCACACATTTAAAATCTATGGCTGGGCCAAATGTAATTAAAGTTTAAAAAATAATGGTAGGCATGAACAAGATAGGAGAGATGGGTGATAAATGATAAAAGGAAACAGGCTCATACAGCATCGAATTCAGGTATACCTCAGTTAACAAACTGATTCTGGGCATTATAGAACATTTGACAGTAAAGGGAAAAATAATGTTGAATGAATAGGGATAGAAGCCTATGGGCCCTTCCAGAAAGGGCAGAAATCTGGGAGGAAATGGGTTATTTTAATCCACTTCCTCCTAAGTTTGTTTTCCCACCCCCAACCCAAGCCCTGGGCTTTCCTTCAAGGGATGACATCCATCCCCCGCCCCCACTTCAGTCCTCCATCCCTCCCCCCGATCTTCGGGCTGTCCTCTCAACATTATGCCGGGAGGAGGGCGAGACAGGCAATGGCCAAGAGTGCTCCGGAGGACTCTCAGAAGCTGTGTGCCTTCCTCGAGCTGTCCTCTTGGCATAAGGATGAGATCACTTGCACCGTCCTTATGCCAGGAGGATGGCAAGACATACAGTAGCTGAGAGCACTTGAGAGGGCTGTCAGCTGCTGCGTGCCTTCCTCTCCCATCCTTTCTGGATAAGGATGCAGTGGGCTATAGTGTCCTTATGCTGAGAGGACAGGGAAAATGAGAAGGGCCTGAGGTCAGTGCCCAGGGGGCTGCATCTGGCCCCTGGGCCTTGGTTTGCCCATGCCTGGCTTAGGGAGTGATTTGGGGAATTGGGTATGTTTAGCTTCAAGAAAAGAATGCTGACAGTTACCCATGTTTAAATATCTGAAAGGAGGACATTGAGGACGGAGCGAACTTGTTATCTGCTGCTCTAGAGAATAGGACATGGAGTAATGGATTCAAATGGTAGGAGAAGTGATTCCACTTCAGCATTAGGAAGAACTTCCCGATAGTAAGAGCTGTTCAACAGTGGAATACACTGCCTCAGAGTGTGGTGTGGTGTAGTTGCCTTCTCTTGGGCTTTTTAAGAAGAACCTGGATGGCCAACTGTTTGGAAATGCTTTAATTTTATTTTCCTTCCTGATGGGGGGTTGAACTGGACAGTCCATGTGATCTCTTATAACTCTATGATTCTAGTTAAAGATGATACAGGTTGCTATGAATTCTCCTTATGGGCATCTTGATGGCCATAGGATGCAATTATTAAATAACAGATGCCTCACATCCAATCCAATGCAATGTAATGAAGAGGAGCCCTCCGGTATTGCTAGGACTTTGCTTTTCCTGAAGTATTGCTGTATCTATCAATGCATACAACAAACAGGTTAAAGGGCTACCAAAGTATTTGCCCATTTCCCATACCAAAATTCCAATATGTAAGAATGTTTTCAATGGGGTGTTATTGGTAATTTTGACTATCTGATTTAATCTCCATCATGATTTGGGTACTGAGGTGGCCAGAGGCTGATGGCAGGTGATCCTGGGCATATTCCATATTACCTAACTAGCAGTGTAAAAAGATAGGGGTGAAGAAACACGCGTGCTTCACATCCATCTATATCTCAGTAACACAGAGTTACCTCATCCAAAAGACAAATATATGATAACTACAGGAAAACCTTTAACAATTAGGAGCCAGTTTCTTTTCTATTCCTGGGTAAAAGGAAGATTTTGCTTACCTGCTGTAGCATGCAATCCAATATTAATGCAACAGAAACAACTTCTTCAGGAACTGGACTAAGAAGATCATTGTAATATCTCATATCCACATCTGTAATTAAAAAGTAATATTTTTATCAAAATAAAACTCTTTAAATAGAAATACTGGTACATGTCAATTTCATATAGTGTTAACTGCACCACCTGAACTGTTTTGATCACTAGTACTTTGGAGGGAGAAGAAGCTGATTACTATGATGAAGTAATCCAATCCCACCCCCCATGACCACCTGAAAAAAATTGCTGAAGTTTGATTTCCAATTTAACATTTCCCTTGTCTGTGTTCAAATTAAGTCTTTCATGATGGATGTGTAAAAGTTTGTGAGTAGTACTCTGCTTCCTGCCTTAGTTGGGAGGTGTTAGCTGGCCCTGACCGATTCTTGTCTGGAATACACCCTTTTTTGGTGTTGTTCTTTATTTACTGGCCTGATTTTGGAATTTTTTAAATACTGTTCTTCATATGTTCTGCATTTCATACTGCTTATATGCTCCGTTCAGTAATTATGTTTAGTACTTGTTAACAATTCTTTGACATATAAAAATCCATTCCATTAATTCTTTAAACTTACCAGTCAAATTAATCTTAGCCTATTCCAGCATTTCTCAACCTGGAGGTTGGGACCCCTGGAGGGCCATAAGGGGGTTTCAGTGGGGTCACCAAAGACCACCAGAAAACATAGATGTTGGATGGTCTTTGGAACCCTGTTGGCAGAGAAGGCTGAAGATCTCTCTGCCTTCTCTTCGTTTTTGGAAATGGATGGCGAATTTTCCCACCAAAGCCCTTCTCTGCTGTGATTGGCCAGTCTCTCAGCCAAGGGGAGGGCTGTTTCTGAGACTCCAAGTGGGAAGGGGAGAGCAGGCATGCTCGGTGCATGGCAGCATGGTGCGCAGATGCAGGCAAGGGAGAGCATGCGAGGCTGAAGAGAGGCTCATGCCAGCAAATCCCTTCAAGATGGTGGTTCTGTGTGGGAAGTTTGGCCCAATACTATCATTGGTGGGGTTCAGAATGCTCTTTGATTGTAGGTGAACAACTATAACTTGTACAGCAACTACAACTCCCAAACGCCAAGCTCTATTTTCCCCAAACTCCACCAGTGTTCACATTTGGGCATATTGAGTATCCGTGCTAAGTTTGGTCCAGATCTATCATTGTTTGAGTCTATAGTGCTCTCTAGATGTAGGTGAACTACAACTCCAAAACTCAAGGTCAATAGCCATCAAACCCTTTCAGTGTATTCTGTTAGTCATGGGAGTTAGGTGTTCCAAGTTTGGTTTAGTTCCTTCATTGGTGGAATTCAGAATGCTCTTTGATTGTAGGTGAACTATAAATCCCAGCAACTACAACTCCCAAATGACAAAAACCAATCTCCCACAACCCCTCAGTATTAAATCGGGTATTTGTGCCAAATTTGGTTCAGTGAATGAAAATACCTCCTGCATATCAGATATTTACATTATCATTCACAACAGTAGCAAAATTACAGTTATGAAGTAGCAATGAAAATAATTTTATGGCTGGGGGTCACCACAACATGAAGAACTGTATTAAGGGGTTGCGGCATTAGAAAGGTTGAGAACGACTGGCTTACTCCAACATGAAGATCCCCCAATCTCTAAATTATGGTGCTCCATATGTTCATGTTATTAAAAAGGGGAGAGGAATCAGAAACTGTTCATAATATATTAAAAATCAGAACACATCCAAACCAACACATTCCAGTTTGTCTTCTGCCTACCCTAGGTGCTAAAGGCCAAAGTTCATCACGCACCATCATCTACATATTATTCTGCCTTGATAAGTGAGGTTTACAGTTGCAGAGGTCCCTGCATCCATATTATCAATAACAAATAAGATAAACATAAGAAACAAGAAAGCCATTAAACCAATGTTAGAAGCTGCAATGATTTCTAAATAGTTATGTTGCATTTCAAAGTAAATTAACACCCAAATGTCAAAGTTCAGATTTTATCAAGGTTATTTCAAATGCTGTTCCTGTCTTCCAATGTGTTAGCTATAAATACCACAAGTAAATGTTGCTAGGCAATAAGCAGCCTACCTGTAGTTAATACCGGTGCTGCAACAGGCTCTTCAACAGCATGTTTTTTCTTTCCAGGAGTAGCTGGAACAACAATTGGTATCTAGGATAAGGAAAACAAGGATTAAAAATCAGCTCCCCTACAGATTTTTTTCATGGGTTTGTCATGGCTCTTCAATTAGTGGAATGTTGATGTTGCTATCAATGTGGGCAAGATGGCTCACAAAAACTTTGTGTTGGCTGCAAAAGTAGATTTGAGCATCTTGTCTTTTATTTCTAAACAAAGCCATTCTAAACAAAGTCATTTTATGAGTTAAATCTCTGAATCCGTTTTGAATCTATTTCACTTGATTTTTTGATAATTTCTGTAATTGCAAGAAATATGTTTGGGTACAATAGTGAGAACTAGTTTGTAACTGGCTATCCTACCCTGAGAAAATCAGTTATTGTAAGGATCATGAAGACTTTGTTCTCTAAACTTTGCAGCACATGTTTAATAGGTTTTACTCATTAACTTTTCTGTCTATTCATGTAGAGCTGAAAGCTGTATAAATTTCTGAATTCCTTGAATAAAATGTGTCCATTTTAACCAGTACTGTGATTAGACTGGAATGAAAAACAGTTTTGGGCTGATGGACCTATTGCAAAGTATACCTGTGTGTTTGTACCCTTCCTAATTTGATTCAAGGCCTCAGATCCATCTGTGTGCTCACTCAGGAGAAAGCTGTAGGCCAATATCTTAACTCAACCCAAAGATTTACAATCTTTATTTTTGAAGCATTCTTTCATCTTCTTTTGAAGCATTCTTTCATCTTCTGAAATTTGGAGTCCCCTCCAAACCTGGTTTACCAAATTTTTACAATATTTTCCCATAAAAGCCTCCTCTATACTGCCATATAAGATCCAGATAATCTGCTTTGAACTGGATCATCTGGTAGTGTGACCTCATATAATCCAGTTCAAAGCAGATAATGTGGATTATCTACTTTGATAATCTGGATTATATGACAGTGTAGAAAATGCCCTGGGGCCCTTCCACAAAGCCCTGTATCCCAGAATATCAAGGCAGAAAATCCCACAATATCTGCTTTGAACTGGGTTATCTGAGTCCTCACTGCTATATATTCCAGTTCAAAAAAGATAATGTGGTATTTTATTCAGTTGTGTGGAAAGGGCCTAAGACTTCCATTACTCAGTTTTGGAGGCCTTGCAAAACAGAGATTGGGTTACAAAACAAGTGCAAAAGTTTCATATAGGTTTGCAACAAATCAGACAAGGTGTGTTTTCAGGGTGTTAAGTGAGAAACTTAAGCTGATGTGTTTAATTTTAGCAGGTATTGTAAAACATGAGGGTTTGTGACAAAATGATTGCAAAACTCTGACGTATATTTGGAGGGGATTCTAAGTTTGAGGATTTCCAGCCAACAAAGCTCGCCTGGCCATATATTTTGTATTGGGGAGGATACCATGGAGGCAATCAATTACTTTATGCGGACCCTAGGTGGCCTGCTTATTTAACAGAACTGCAAAACTGCCTAATGAATCAGAGAGATTAAATATTCCTAATGATTTTACAGAGAGCAATAAAAATATCATGGTGGCTCTAACCACCCACAATACTAACCAAACCTTTTTAAAAGTTCTACTTTAAATGCAACTTGGACAGATGTTTGTCTTAACATATTATTTATTTTTGCCCCTGCATGCAAATGCTTAAACATTTTCAAATACTGCAAAAAGGCCCAGCATGTGCTGGTAGCTGGAGTGCCCATTACCTAACCCACCTAGCACCCCCCACCACCAATATTTGTAACTTGGTGTCATACATAAGTCAAATGTTTGGAACTTGTAAACAATCTGTAATGACTTGCAATGCATGCTCTGCATGGTAACTGATGCAAAGAGGTACTTTCAATGGGATGTTTTATAGCATTTGTGTGTGTGTGTGGGTACATATACTGCTTAGTATGAATACAATATCTGACCTCAGTTGGTAATTTGCCTTTCTTTTCTACTACAGGGACGTTAACAAATCGAGTGGATTTCAGGTAATGCTGATGTTGTCTTTTCCAATCCAGGCAGTCATACATTAAACATGCCACATTTTCAAATATGTCTGTTCCAAATTCAAGCTACACAAAAAGAGGGGAATAAAAACAAAAACATAAGGTTTATAATATGTAGATCACAGGAAAAAAATAACATATTCCATACAACCATGCCCAACATAGAAAAAGAAGATTACCAATATCAGCATTAACTCCTTCACAAACTGTCACAATAGGAAAAGTGAGTGTGCATCTGAGGCCCTATCTACACTGCTATGTAATGCTGTTTCAGAAATCAGATTAACTGCATTGAACTGGATTATATGGCATTGCTGCCTCATATAATCCAGTTCAATGCAGTTCAGTCTCCATTATATGAGTTCACACTGACCCTATCATCCAGTTCAAACTGCATTATATGGCAGTGTAGATGGGGCTTGAGTCCAAATTTCAAGTAAAAGATGGAATGTAAATAAACAAATACAATATATAAACAATATAAACAAATGATTGCTTTTTTCCTTAACACAGATACTTTGCAGAAAAAGAAGAGATAACTAACCATCATATCATTATTACTCCAATCTGCAGGGAAGATAGACTCATGGACTGTGTGCTGAAGTCTAGCAATATGAAAGAGATTTGATCCTGGTTTCCCACTGTTCAAAATTGGTTCCAAGTATTTCCAGAAAATTTCCATGTCCTTAACCACTTTTTCCTTCTTCTTCTTTTCTGTTTCGACAGCTAGAATTAAACCACCATTACATTTTTATTTACATGGAAAATGTGTAACTTGGAATGCTTTGGCTAAAAGAAAAAAAAACAGCATCAGCTTCTCTGCTGCAGGCTGCTATCATAAATATGTACTTAAGCAGATTTCAATTAAATATTTCATTTCTGATAAAGAAACACAAATATGAGAGTCTATATTTGTGTTTCTTTATCAGAAATATTTAATTGAAATCTGCTTAAGTACATATTTATGATAGCAGCCTGCATCATATGTATATATGAGAGTCTTGCCTTGGAATATTTTTTTCAAAACTAACATTCCAAATATTTGAAGGCCTAGTCTGTGGTAGAGGACAACATTTGTTTTTGCTGCCATCATTTCCTTTACAAAGAAACACCCTGCAGAATTGTTTGGGTGGTAAGAGGGTTACTATATACTGGTCCACAAGGGAGAAATCCCGACCACTCAACAACTTGCTGTGGAGAATTTGCTTGGCACTTTGTAAATAAAGTAGTTCACATCTGCTCCAACTTGGATGCTGCTGTTGATAAATTCCAGTGCATATAACCCTGGATTCTGCTTGTACACTGTTGATGGAGAGTTTTTAATTTGTGTAGACTGAGGATGTGAACAGGATCCTTGGAGGGATGGGAGCCACAACATTTGTATAATCATATTCTGTACTATATCATACATATTTTAAAATAATAAATTAACAAAGATGCCTTGGCTACGCTGAAGAATAAGGAAATTGCAGTGCCATCACATAAGAGTAGATGGTGACAGAGTAAAAATCACTGGGGAAAAGCTGCAGTTCTTTGGGTCCTTCCACACAGCCATATAACCCAGAATATCAAGGTGGATGATCCACAATATCTACTTTGAACTGGATTATCTGAGCCCGCACTACCATATTCAATGTGGATTTTATACAGCTGTGTGAAAGGGGCCTGTGTCTCAGGGGCCTCCCAGGCAGTCCCTATATTCCAGGATCTGATCCAAGGGTTTCTGCTTTAAACTGGATTATATGAGTCTGTACTGTCAGATAATCTGGGATAAACAGAAAAACTGGGATTAGATCCCGGGATATAGAGCCTTTCTGGAAGGACCCTCAGTGCCCTTCCACACAGCCATATAACCTAGAATATAAAGGCAGATAATCCACAGTATTTGCTTTGAAATGGGTTATCTGAGTCCAAACTGCTATGTAATCCAGTTCAATGTGGATTTTATACAGCTGTGTGAAAGGGGCCTCAATATCTGCTTTGAACTGGTTTATCTGAGTCCACACTGCCATATATTCCAGGGATTTTATTCAGCTGTGTGGAAGAGGCCCTAGTCTTCTAGTGATCTACATATTTCCATGTCAGCCATGGTAGGCTACACCATATCAGATTTTTTGCAATGAGAGTGCAAAAACATCACAGATTAACATTTTATTTATTTTGCATAATTCTTTTGTAACTACAGATTCATAATGAAAAATACCACAGGCATGCTTGTTTTGGAACGGGTTACGGCAGGGGTCATCAAACTAAGGCCTAGGGGCCAGATATGGCCCTCCAAGGTCATTTACCCGGCCCTCACTCAGGGTCAACCTAAGCCTGAAACAACTTAAAAGCAGACAACAACAAATATCCTATCTCATCAGCCAAAAGCAGGCCCACACTTCCCATTAAAATACTAATAAGTTTATATTTGTTAAAATTGTTCTCCATTTTAATTATTGTATTGTTTTAAAGTGTTTTTTGCACTACATGTAGTGTGCATAGGAATTCATTCATGATTTTTTTTTTCAAATGATAGTCCGGCTCTCCAACAGTCTGAGAGACTGTGATCCGCCCCTCTGTTTAAAACGTTTGAGGACCTCTGGTATACGGTTTTCCCTACATGCAGTTAAAATGTTGCATAGTTCAAAAGTGATTCTGGTTTTAACAAAATTAATGTTTCTACAAGGTAGGACTTCCCATATAAATTCCCAGACACAGTTTTTCAAGAGACTGGGAATTTCAAATATGGCTATAATTGGCAAATTTCGATCTCGTTCCTACCTGGCCCTAGCTCTACTTCTATCAAACCCTTTAACAGACAAATCTCTGGATTTAATCTCTGTCCACTGTAGGCCCGCCTCACAAAGCAAAACAAAGCAAAGCAAAACAAAACTCTTAAATGCAGAATCGTGCAAAAGTCTACTTTGCACTACTTCCATTTTTATGCTTCACTGACTGTCCAGGTAAACCAAACTTATATATAACTTCAAAATAAAATCTAGAAATATCAAATTAACTGAAATATACACTTAATTACTTGGGTTTAAAAACTAATACAAAACTAATACAAAATCTATTAGAACATTGTATCACTGCAAGCCTATATAAACAGCAACAATCTTTTTATTCACACCAAATGCATGTTACCAAATGCATGTTACCAGCTCACCTTCTACTCCAAGGACAAGTTCTTCTTGTTGGGCAATTGCTTCCAGATGGGTCTTGAGTGGTCCATAATTGTCAGAAGATATTTTAATGACACTTCCAATATTGACTCCAAGATCAGATAGTATAGGCAAAAGTTGGGGAGAGTAAAATCCGCACACTATGAAATAATACTGAGCACCATCATCTGGTTCATCATCTGTGCAAAATAACATCCAAATGCATGCATTAAAATATAATTTGAATCAGCAGTTTCAGTTGATGCATAAATATATTCAAAATGGTCTGCATATCTGTGTAAAATCTGGGTTTCCACAACTATACTCACAGAAAGCTTTCTTCCCCCCCCCCCCCAAAAAAAATATTGACAAAAACAATCTAGTTCATTATCAAACTGATTCACTGAAAGAGAAAACGGAACAACGGAATGGATGGACAAAATATTAGAGACAAGAGAAATGGTTAGGCTAACTTATGCTCTGAAAGACTCTAACGGCCGTCCCTTAAAGAGGACGGACTGGAGCCTACTAAATGGTTTTTTAGGAGAAGACAAGAAACATAGCGAGATAAAAGAAACCTAAATAAGAAATAACTTAGAGCCTAAAGGGATAGGCCTCAGATCGCACTAAGTTAAGAAGAAATCAAACCGAGAACGCGGTGAAAACGGAATTGGAAGTCACTCTTTTCCTCCCCCCCCAACTTCCATGTCCCCTTAGCCCCTTTCCTCCCCCTCTTATCTTACCTCTTTTCCCATCCCCTCCTTCCCCCCCTCCTCAATCCCCCTCTTCCCCTCCCCCCTTCCCCTCCCCCCTCTGTCTTTTAAACTCTAATGTATAGTGAACCCCCCCCCTTTCCCTCTTTGTATCTACGCTGTACTTTGTATTTTGTATTATTCTGAAAAAGTATTCTAATAAAAAATAATTTTTTTAAAAAAACCTGAAGTTCAGTTGATGGATGAGATAGCTTTCCAAAATAGAGAATGAGAGCAGAGGTATCAAACTTATTTTAATTGAAGGCCACATCAGCTTTTTTGTTGCCTTCAAAGAGCCCCTGAATCTATAGGTGGAGAATCCATAGAGAGCCAACTATAATGTTTTCCATAATGGTCAACGCTCAGATTTATAGAAAACAAATCCCATTCTATGTATTGTCGAAGGCTTTCATGGCCGGAATCACTCAGTTCTTGTGGGTTTTTTCGGGCTATATGGCCATGTTCTAGAGGCATTTCTCCTGACGTTTCGCCTGCATCTATGGCAAGCTTCCTCAGAGGTGAGGTCTGCTGGAGCTGGGGAAAAAAGGGGTTTATATATCTGTGGAATGACCAGGGTGAGACAAAAGGCTTTTGTAAGTTGGGCTGGGTGTGGATCTTTCAACTGACCACCTTGATTAGCATACAATGGGCTGACTGTGCCTGGAGCAAGCTCTTCTTGAAAGGTGATTAGATGTCCCTGCCTGTTTTTCTCTCTGCTGTTTTGATTTTAGAATTTTTTAATACTGGTAGCCAGATTTTGTTCATTTTCATGGTTTCTTCCTTTCTGTTGAAATTGTCCACATGTTTGTGGATTTCAATGGCTTCTCTGTGTAGTCTGACATGGTGGTTGGGAGAGTGGTCCAGCATTTTTGTGTTCTCAAATAAAATGCTGTGTCCAGGTTGGTTCATCAGGTGCTCTGCTATGGCTGACTTCTCTGTTGAAGTAGTCTGCAGTGCCTTTCATGTACCTTGATTCGTGTTTGGGCAAGGCTGCGTTTGGTGGTCCCTATGTAGGCTTGTCCACAGCTGCATGGTATACGGTAGACTCCTGCAGAGGTGAGAGGATTCCTATTGTCCTTTTGCTGAACGTAGCATTTGCTGAATTTTCTTAGTGGGTCTGTAGATAGTTTGTAGGTTGTGTATCCTCATCAACTTCCCTATGTGGTCAGTGGTTCCCTTGATGTATGGCAAGAACACTTTTCCTCTGGGTGGGTCTTTGTCTTGACTCTCGTGGCTTGTTCTTGGTCTTGCAGCTCTTCTGATGTCTGAGGTGGAGTATCCATTGGCCTGTAGAGCCCAGTTGAGGTGGTTCAGTTCATCTTGGAGGAGGTGGGCTTCGCAGATTCTTTTTGCACGGTCTGCCAAGGCTTTAATGGTGCTTCTTTTTTGACTTGGGTGATGGTTGGAGTTTTTATGTAGATATCTATCTGTGTGTGTGGGTTTTCTGTAAACGGTGTGACCCAATTGTTGATCTGGTTTGCGGATGACTAGGACATCTAGAAAAGGCAGTCTTCCTTCTTTTCTTTTTCCATAGTGAACTGGATGTTAGGGTGGATGCTGTTAAGATGTTCCAGGAACCTGTTGAGTTCTTCTTCTCCATGGCTCCAAATGGTGAAAGTGTCATCCACATATCTGAACCATATAGTGGGCTTTTTGGTTGCTGTTTCCAGAGCTTGTTTTTCAAATTGTTCCATGTAGAAGTTAGCTATGACTGGGCTGAGAGGGCTCCCCATAGCTACTCCATCTTTCTGTTCGTAGAATTCATTGTCCCACTGAAAATAGCTGGTGGTGAGGCAATGGTGAAACAGCGCCGTGATGTCTTCTGGGAACCTCTGGTTGATGAGTGCCATGGTGTCTGCAACTGGGACCATGGTAAATAGAGACACCACATCGAAGCTGATCAGTTTGTCATTTGTATTTAGCTTGAGATTGCTGATTTTTTCAATGAAGTGGGCTGAGTCCTTGATGTAGTGTGTTGTGAGCCCAATGTGGCTTTGTAACTGTGCAGCAAGAAATTTGGCTAAGTCATATGTGGGGGACCCAATGGCACTCACGATGGGTCTGAGTGGGGTGGAGTCCTTATGGATTTTGGGGAGTCCATAAAGCCTGGGTGGAAGGGCTTCCGATTTACATAGCTGCTGTCATATGTCAAAGTTGATATCAGAAGAGCTGCAAGACCACAAACAAGCCACGAGAGTAAAGATGAAGATCCACCCAGAGGAAAAGTGTTCCTGCCATACATCAAGGGAACCACTGACCGCATAGGGAAGCTGATGAGGAAACACAACATACAAACAATCTACAAACCCATCAAGAAAATCCAACAAATGCTACGTTCAGCAAAGGACAAGAGGGATCCTCTCACCTCTGCAGGAGTCTACCGTATACCATGCAGCTGTGGACAAGTCTACATAGGGACCACCAAACGCAGCGCCCAAACAAGAATCCAGGAACATGAAAGGCACTGCAGACTACTTCAACCAGAGAAGTCAGCCATAGCAGAGCACCTGAGGAACCAACCTGGACACAGCATTTTATTTGAGAACACAAAAATGCTGGACCACTCTCACAACCACCATGTCAGACTACACAGAGAAGCCATTGAAATCCACAAACATGTGGACAATTTCAACAGAAAGGAAGAAACCATGAAAATGAACAAAATCTGGCTACCAGTATTAAAAAATTCTAAAATTAAAACAGCAGAGAGGAAAACAGGCAGGGACATCTAATCACCTTTCAAGAAGAGTTTGCTCCAGGCACAGTCAGCCCATTGTATGCTAATCAAGGTGGTCAGCTGAAAAGATTCACACCTAGCCCAACTTACAAAAGCCTTTTGTCTCACCCTGGTCATTCCACAGATATATAAACCCCTTTTTTCCCAGCTCCAGCAGACCTCACCTCTGAGGATGCTTGCCATAGATGCAGGCGAAACGTCAGGAAGAAATGCCTCTAGAACATGGCCATATAGCCCGAAAAAACCCACAAGAACTGAGAAATCCCATTCTTTTTTACTATCCGCCATGTGGCCTGGGGATATTGGGAATTGCAACCCAACAGCACTTGTGCCTTCGAAATCAGGGAAAGGTTAAAGTGACTAACCTTTTTTTGTCCAGGGACCACTTGACCAGGGACTACTTTGACCAGGGACCAACTCTCCAACATTAGTAACAAAAGGGTTACGAATCAGTTTTTGGACAATTTTAGATTTGGTTTGGTTAATTGGGGTGTTGATTCAGAAAACTGTAAACTGCATTGGATAGATCACATCAGTTATAGTTTCTGATACAGAACATATGCCATCCAGTAGTCACCATCTGCTCTTTCACAGAAACCCATATTTAATAATCTAGAGCTGATGTAGTAGTAGTAATCTTTCGTAGCTAGTCAGCCTCTTCCTTCCCAACATCCCTGTTGCCTTGGCACTATAAGAGTTGCTCTCATTGCCACGTAGTTTCAAGGCAGTGGTGTAGTAATGGTGAAGCTCTGGACCATGTTTCCGTTCTTGCGGAGCACTGGTGGTCCACAGACTACAGGTTGGGAAACACTGCTATAAAGTCAGGCATCATATCCACAAGCTTTGTATTTAAATTCAAATCTCACTATCCTGACTAAAGAGAACAAACTGTAGCCTTCCAGATAGATCACAAATCCCATTAGCTCTAGTCACGGTGTTTAATGAAGAAAAATACAGGAGCTGCAGTCCAGCATCAGGAGGGCCACATGGCGGGCCAGATTCGGCCTGCAGGCATTGAGTTTGACACATTGCTCTAGGAAGCTTGAACAAGAGCCACACACAGAGAGGGAGGAGGGGATGGTTTTTTATGCATTAGGAAGCATTTCTTTACTAACAACCCTTAAACAGTGGAAGAGACTACCTCAGTCTCATTCTTTAGAAATTTTTAAACAGAGGTTGGATGAGTGCATTTCCTGTGAGTTCTTTAGTAGTGTATTCCTGCATAGAAAGGGGTTGAATTAGATAGCCCTTACAAAGCCCTTCAATTATTAAGATTCCATTAAAATATTTTTGTTTTTAGAATTAGAATTAGCTTAAATGTAGGTTTCCCTTCCGTAAAATCAAAATAAAACAATAAATAAAACAATTTAAATACTTTTGAGAAAGTGTGTGTTAATAATTTATGTTTTACACACCAATATACTTATCAAGATCATCATCTTCTCCACGTCGTTTAAGCTTGGTATCTTTTTTAACTGTACTTGCAGATATATTTGGTGATTCAGTTGCCTTCTTGCCTTTCCCTCCTTTTCCAGACTTGGCACTAGGGGGTTTCTCTTTTTTGCTAGGTTTCCCTTTCCCTTTCCCTTTTTCTTCTTTCACCTTGTCTTGGTCTTCAGTTGCCTACCAAAAGATATATATCTTATGTAAAAATTGAAAAACTATACTTAAAGGTCTGCTTTTGAAACACAATCATATTCTGTTGCAGGGTTATACCAAAAAAATGACAAAAGAATTTTGATTTTGATGGGAGAAGATGGAAGGAATATCTCTTATGTTTAACCAAAAGAGATTTAGATGAAATACAGTGCTAAAACCAACTGAACTCTTGAAGAAATATGGAGACAGAATGGGCAAAGATCAAATAGGAAGAGAAGAAGAGGTAGGTCAAACACACAAGGAAGAAAGGACGATGGAATAGAATACTCTACTCGAGCTCCCTCACTAAATTGCTATTCTCTGAGTACTAAGGACCAAGGATGCATATGTGTGTCTATCTATCTATTTATCTATCTATGATTAACTGCATCCTTCTTGTATCCACAACAAACGGATCAGCTTTGATGTGGTATCTCTATTTATCAAAGTCCAGATAGCAGATACCATCGTACTCATAGAATCATAGAATCATAGAATCAAAGAGTTGGAGGAGACCTCATGGGCCATCCAGTCCAACCCCCTGCCAAGAAGCAGGGATGTTGCATTCAAATCACCCCTGACAGATGACCATCCAGCCTCTGTTTAAAATCAACCAAAATTTCCCAGAAGTCATCACAGTCCTATTTCACCATTGTCTCACCACAAGCTACTTCCAGTGGGACAATGAATTCTATGAAGAAAAAAATGGAGTAGTCATGGGGAGCCCTCTCAACCCAGCCATAGCAAATTTCTACATGGAACATTTGAAAAACAGGCCCTGGAAACAACAAAAAGCCCACTATATGGTTCAGAATAATGGTGACACCTACACCATTTGGAGCCATGGAGAAGAAGAACTAAGCAAGTTCCTGGACCACCTCAACAGCATCCACCCAAACATCCAATTCACCATGGAAAAAGATAATGAAGGAAAACTGCCTTTTTTGATGTCCTAGTCATCCAAAAACCCAATCTACAATTGGGCCACATGGTTTACAGAAAACCTACACACAGAGATAGGTACTTACATAAAAACTCCAACCATCACCCAGGTAAAAAAGAAGCACAATTAAAGTCCTGGCAGACCATGCAAAAAGAATCTGCGAACCCCACCTCCTCCAAGATGAACTGAATCACCTAAACTGGGCTCTACAGGCCGATCGATACTCCACCGCAGACATCAGAAGAGCTGCAAGACCAAGAACAAGCCACGAAAGTGAAGACAAAGATCCACTCAGAGGAAAAGTATCCCTACCATACAGTAAGGGAACCACTGACAGCAGAGGGAAGCTGATGAAGAAACACAACCTACAAACTATCTACAGACCCACCAAGAAAATCTAATAAATGCTATGTTCAGCAAAGGACAAGAGGGATCCTCTCACCTCTGTAGGAGTCTACCGTATATCTTACAGCTGTGGACAATTCTACATAGGGACCACCAAACACAGCAATGCCCAAATACGAATCAAGGAACATGAAAGGCACTGCAGACTAATTCATCCAGAGAAGTCAGCCATAGCAGAGCTCCTGATGAACCAACCTGGACATAGCATATTATTTGAGAACACAGAAATACTGGAGTACTCTATCATGTCAGGCTACACAGAGAAGCCATTGAAATCCACAAGCATGTGGACAATTGCAAAAAAAGGAGGATACCATGAAAATGAACAAAATCCGGCTACCAGTATTTAAAAAAACTCTAAAATCAGGACAGTAAATAAAGAGCAACACTCAAAAAGCAGGGGAAATTCCAGACAAGAATCAATCAGGGCCAGCTAACACCTCCCAGAAAAGAATTCCCCCCCCCCAGACAGCAAGCAGCCAGCTTCGAATCTGCAAGGCTATTCCATGCTAATCAGGGTGGCCAATTGCAACATTCACATCTGCCTTAAGCAGACAAGAATTCTTTCTCCCAACCTGAACATTCCACAGAGGTATAAACCTCACTTGCCTAGTTTCCAATGGACCTCACAACCTCTGAGGATGCCTGCCATAGATGTGATCGAAACATCAGGATAGAATGCTTCTGAAACATGGCCATACAGCCCAGAAAATTCACAACAACCCAGAAATGATATTGGTCAGATACTCCCTGACTAAATTTTGCACAAAATGACATCAGAAGCACTTTATTTTATGGTTCGTGAAATTAAATCCTTCCTCATTCTGGATCCACCTTCCCGATAATTCACACTGCCCAATCTCCCAGTGTTTTAAAATTTTATCCTTAAATTTGGCCCTGCCCAGTGTAATTTTGTGTGTTTAATGTTCGATTTTATATTGCTGTGTTGCATTTTGTATTGGTTTTGCATTTTATTTTATTTTCTAGTTCTGTTATGCTTTTGTGTTATATTGCGTTTACTGTACTGATGGGCGTGGCCTGATGTAAGCCGCCCCGAGTCTCCCTGGGGGAGATGGAACAGGGTATAAATAAAGTTTTATTATTATTATTATTATTTTAGTCAATCTGATACATAAATACATACATCCATGTAGGACGACCTCGAGCAAATCACACTCTCTTGGGAAGACAAAGGCAAACAATCTCATTATATTAATGCCATAAGTTGGAAATGCCTTGAAGAAGTGCAACAACAATAAATATCCACCACAAACACAGCTTCTGAAATATAATGCAACACTGCATGTGTTTCGGAAACAACTGCCACCAAATTTAGTGGGAGAGTTCAAAGTGTGTATAGGACTGCAGTCTAAAATACCTTCTTTTCAGCAGCTCTTCTTTGCAAGTCTTTTTGCTTGATGCAAAGCATCTGATATTTAATTAACTTTCCAATCAGTGTTATAGGAAGCTGCTCCCCAGAATCCATAATGCTTTTTGCTGTTTCTAGTACCTGAAATGAAAAACAGAATGATCAAGATTTTAAGTAATGCCTTAAATAACAGTGTGTAAGCTTTGTATTACAGGAAAAACGAGTCAGCTCCCCAAGTAATATGCCAGATAGCAGTAAGAAGTGCTTTCATTTTGGCTCCCAGTTATGACCCAAATTTCAGTCCCTGTACTTTACTACTGCTCCTTTCCCACAGATATAGTGTTCCACCTCTTATTGCCCTTTATCCCAATTTTTTGTCATCTGGCACTTGCACAATCTATCAGCCCTATCATCACAACCTATTGTACCCCCCCCCCCCCCCCGACTCACCCGAGCCCAGAACTGTTGCTGTTTCAGGCTACTGGATGTATATTGTGTTATGCTGTTGTTTTATTTTGCTTGTTGCTGTTTTATGAATTTTAAGGTGTTATATTTTAACTATGTTGATTGGACTTGTCCACATGTAAGCTGCACCGAGTCCCTTCGGGGAGATGGAGGTGGGATGGGATATAAAAATAAAGTTGTTGTTGTTATTAAATATTTACAGTACTTACATGATACAACAGCAAAACAAAACAAAACACCATAAAGGGAAATTAAGGCAAGTCTATGAATACAAAGCAGAGGATTAAGTCTCTGTCCAACTGAACATCACCAAGAAGCATCCCCACCTCACCCTATCCTGTCACTTTTGCAACCACCCCCTCAGCATATCAACATTTCATATTTCTCCCTGTCAAAGGAAACAAATGCAGTAAGGAAGGAGATCAGAGGATATATTAAACTAAAGTTCACTGAATGACAGCATCCACATCTAGCAAAAGCTGGAATAAACATTGTGAAGAATGGTTCCAAAAAATGCTTTCACTCACCTCATAAAACAAGGGTGTTTCTTTTTCTTTTTCTTTTGTCTTTTTTACTTTTACATCTGCAGTCTCCATGATCTATAAAAACACAAGGCAACAAACTAATGTAATGGAAATAATTTCCTGGATTCACAGTTTAAATTAATTTTTAATATTCAGTTGTCTTTATTGGGATAAGGATATGACCTGTTAGGATCACAACCTATTTTTTTAAAAAATAATTTTTATTAATTTATAATATAAAAGGGGCAGCGATTGCCCCAACAAACACACATACAAGACGTACAAAAACATCGACACTATTTGAAATAAATACCCACAATGTTCTACAATATGCCCACCATCTTAGTTTCCCCTATTGTGTTACTACTAGGATTACCAGACCTCCAGCTTTATTATGACACCACGGCGTTGACCTGGGTCAGGGAGTGGGCAACATTAAAAAACGATAGACTACTGACGTTAGGATCACAACCTATTGATGATTATGGATTATGACCTTTTAGGATCATAACCTATTGGGTAGCAGAGTTATGGAGGTGTTCCTTTAGTATATTAGGTAATGGATGATCGCTGGGCTCATAAATATCTTGTTTCTATTCAATGCTTTCAGTAGACAAAGGTTCAAGTAGACTTCCTTTAAAATAATTTGTTTGTTTTACTCATAACTGCACGTATTTAAATATACAGGTACATTTCTTGTCAGGTTAAACTTTAAAATGTTTCAGTTTTTGTCTTTAACTTACAGTCTTTAACAATCTCTTCAAAAATTATATTGCTCTGTACTGTTCTCTTTCATAAGAGTCTACTTTCAAAGAATTCAAGCATCAACAGTTTTCTAACCTCCTACACTGACATCAGACTGAAAAACAAACTTCAGTACTCAAGCTGACTCAGACTTAACTGTCTTCTAACTTCTAACACTGACTTCTGTATTATAACCGACTCAAGCCTCATAGGCCATTCCTCAACTGTCATCATGTTTAAAATGTATTCTAAACAGTCACGTGATTTGCAGCTCCTCCCACTGCCTCAAGTATACAGAGATAAGGAAACTACAAACCAAAGAAGACATACACTTCAGGAAATAAAACAACACATTATAAACAGACAAACATCAAATAGAGGAGGCTTAACAAGGTTGCTATCTCGAACAGTCTTTCATGTGAAATATATTAGATACCCATATATTTAAATGTTTTTATCTTTGAAAAACAGGCTCCCATTCCATATACTAAATTGATTTTGAAATTATCCTTTTTCAGAAGTGGTTTAACAAGTGCATTGTACAGAATAGGAATGAATAAGTAAGATATAAACTGCTTCCTTAAATTTCCGTTGGCCATCTGTGAAGTCACAAATATGGATTATGTCCCTGCACAATAGCCCCAACAAGATATTCTAGAGTTCAGAAAGTGTTGATGTGAGCTTGCTGTTGTTTAAGAATATGGATCACTTCTGAACAACTATTATAGTTGCTGGATTACATCAGAGAAAGAGGGTGGGTTGCATTGACAGTGGGGGTTAGAGACAACATTCTTAATGGCAGGAATCTGAAGTAATTGACTGTGAAAGAAAGAAATGGGTGAATAGCTCAAGAACCCAATTCTGAGAGGAAAAAAACACTAAATATGCAGTTAAGGGGGAATGGCCCATGATCTCAGATGTCTCTTCTTTATGGTGGACTTGAACTCTTGACACAGCAATTCAAAAAAGGACAACGAGAAGCAGCACATGCATAGTTAAAATCACCACCATCAACATTACACTGGCCAACACACATTTTGGCACCTCAAATATTAGATGTGTTTTGAAGTATATTTGACCTGCCAATTCTAAAAATGGGACCAGTTTTAACCTATCAGGTCTAGGTTTTGAGATACAGAACATAAACCGTATGCGAGTTGCCATCTGCATGCCCATAGAAACCATAACCATATCTAAGAAACTAGAGATGATTCAGTTTATCCAATGCAATTTTCTGAATCAGCATCCCAAATAACCCCAGGAATAGGCCTAAAAACCAAAATACCCTTTTTTTGGGTTGGGCTGTGTTGTTGTTATTTTTTTCTGAAGAGAGGGATCCTGATAGTTTGAAAACTATCAAGCACTGTATTTGGTGAACAAAATATCATTGTGAAGAATGATTATTCCTGTTTTATTTTTATTTTCATGCTTAATTCTTTCATTGTAAGTTCACCAGTCAAGAAAACCATGGTTACACGTTATGTAATAGCACGTTCACTGAACTAGAAGTATAAAGATAGACTGAAATATTTATGTGTTAATGTCACAAGGAAATATATCTGTAAGGATAATGATATGAATCAATGCTATATTATATTATATTGTATTATTGTTGTTATTGTTTGTATCCCAGTTTTATCTCTGTGATTGAGACATAAAATGGCTCACAACAATGTTAAAAATATATAATTTAAAATTCCCAGTATATAAATATTGAAATAGAATTAAACATATAAATTGGTCAAAACCACTTAAAATACTAAAAAAAGTTAAAATACTTTAAATACTATACAGCACCCTCCTGGCTTATTTTCAACAACTTTGTTCTTTAAAAGCCTGGACATGTAATACTAACAGTCTAACAGGTCTACTTGACTGAAAGCTACACAGGCACAAAAAGGCTAGTTACAACTATAAGGTATTCTATCTAGACTCAGCAGAAGGGATTCCAATCCCCGTTTTTTATTCAGGTATCAGACAGTAGAAAGGCAATTTTTTAAAGTTTTATGCTGTTATATTTTGGGATGGCACAGACAACAGGAAAATGTTCCTGGGGCATAGAAGGATTGGAAATAGTAGTGAGTGAAGTCTCTTGGAGAGCAATGTGGCTCCCAACTGCCCATCCCTGCTCTTGCCCTTAAATTCTGCTTCTAAGGCCCCTTCCACACAGCTAAATAAAATCCCACATTATCTGCTTTGAACTGCGATATATGGCAGTGTGGACTCAGATAACCCAGTTCAAAGCAGATATTGTGTGCTATTCTCCCTTGATATTCTGGGTTATATGACCGTGTGGAAGAGCCCTAAGACAAAGCTTCCATCCTGCTTCCTTCCAAGCTTCTTTTTGACAGCATATACCTGAAGCACCTATTAGAGGAGCTAGAATTCTTTTGATACCACTCTGAGTGACAAACAGAGCAGTTGCCTTCTTCATTTTCAGCTCCAACACCATACCTGAATTGTAAATACAAAATACCTGTGATAATATTCCTTCCCAGGATACCACACTGAAAAGCCTCCTCTGTGGCACTTTCACAGCAAGAGACAAAGCCTTTATATGAAGTTCATCCTCAGGTTGGCTCCCAAAAACAAAGGCAATACTGGGACTCCAATTTTCCTGTTCCAAAACAAACAAAAAGCATTTTAACTAATTTTTTAAAGTATAATTATATCTCCTTCGTCTCAGTTAATATATTTTTTTCATGTTCATAGGGGTGATATTTGTATTCTCTCCCACCAGGTGGCAATATTTTACCATCAGAGGAATTATTTTCCTGGCATTCATGAAGTTAACAAAATTTAGTAAGAGTTTTGTTATTCTGAAAAAAGGTAGACATACATATATTACCAAGAAAAAATAATTAAAAGAAGTCAGGCTTTAAATCTCTTCCGGCAGAACTGCTCTGACAGCCTTTAAATATGAATTTTAAGTGTCCTTTGCTTGATTTCTGTTTTGTGTGTTTTAGTACGTATTTTGTAGGGATGTAATGTAATGTCTTTTTAATGTAATGTCTCCTAATTTGCTTTTAGAGGGTATATTGTAATGTATACTAATGTTTTAGTTTTTTTTATATCCTACTGGATTATTCCTGTTTTATTTTTATTTTCATGCTTAATTCTTTCATTGTAAGTTTTCTGTTGTTACTATCCACATCCTGTATTAGGGATAGTAACAACAGAAAACTTACCAGGAATGAATTAAGCATCAAAATAAAAATAACAGGAATAATCCACTAAGAAATAAAAAACTAAAACATAAGTAAACATTACAATATAAAACATGTTGTTGCTATCCATTATCCTGTATTATAGGAGCCCCTGGTGGCATAATGGGTTAAACTCTTGTGCTGGCAGTTTCGAATCCAGGGAGCGGGGTAAGTGCCGATCTGTCAGCTCCAACTTCTCATGCAGGCTTGCAGGCAGCCAATTTTTTCACACCAGAAGCGACTTGGAGTTTTTCAAGTTGCTCCTGACATGAAAAGAAATCCTGTATTTTTTAAAATGTGTTTGTACCCATTTTGAAGCATTGAATGTTTGTCTTTTCAAAGTGTAAACCATCCTAGGTCCCTCTGGGAAGGAGGGAAGTCAGGAAATAAAGATATTATTATTATTATGATTATTATTAGGGATATGTTTTGGTGTGTACGTTTTAGTGTGTGTGTTTGCAGTGTTTTTTGCTGTGTTACCCCGCTCCCTGGATTCGAAACTGCCAGCACAAGAGTTTAACCCATTATGCCACCAGGGCTGCCTATAATACAGGATAATGGATAGCAACAACATGTTTTATATTGTAATGTTTACTTATGTTTTAGTTTTTTTTATTTCTTAGTGGATTATTCCTGTTTTATTTAATTGTTTTGTAAGTTGCCACAAGTCATGAGAAGAGACAGGTAAGAAATAAAATTATTAGTAGTAGTAGTATACTGTAGATCAGTGGTTCTCAACCTGGGGGCCTCAGATGTTTTTGGCCTTCAACTTCCAGAAATCCTAACAGCTGGTAAACTGGCTGGGATTTCTCAGAGTTGTAGGCCAAAAACATCTGGGGCCCCAGGTTGAGAACCACTGCTGTAGATAGAACAGGCCTGCACAACCTGTGGACCTCCAGGTGTTTGGGCCTCCAACTCCCAGAAGCCTTTGCCAGCTTGTCCAATGGCCAGGAATTTGGTTTTGGAGGACCACTGCTCAAATGAGGTCCCTTCCACATAGCTGTATAAAATCTCACATTACCTGTTTTGAACTGGGTTATATGGCAGTGTGGACTCAGACAATCCAGTTCAAAGCAGATATTGTGGATTATCTGTCATAATATTCTGGGTTTCATGGCTGTGTGGAAGGGTCCTGAAGGTCTTGCTGTGATGGGGAGAGGAAAGAGAGCAGAAAACAGCATCAGAGGAAGCCCTCCTTGCAGTCAAAAAGGAAAAGGGAGGAGGTTTAAGGGTGGACTGAGGCCCCTTTCATACAGCTGAATAAAATCCCACATTATCTACTTTGAACTGGGTTATATTACAGGGAGCGGTCAACCCCTGTTTAAGGAGCTCCATTGGCTGCCGTTTATTTTCCGGTCCTAATTCAAGGTGCAGGTTATCACCTATAAAGTCCTAAATGGTTTGGGACTCTCTTACCTTCGTGACCGTATCTCCTTCCACAAACCGCCAGATCTATCGGGGGAGGCCCTCCTTTCGCCCCTTCCTTTATCACAGGCCGTCTCCTTCTTTTTCAACCCTATCTCATCCTGAGTGTTATCATTTTAACTTGTACATCTGGCCCGCCCTTGGGATTGATTTTACATTGTATTTAGGTTGTGCTATTTTTTATTGTATTCTTATGTTTTTATTGATTTAATCGTACCGTGTGTGTATTGTTGTTTTGGTTTTATTTCACTGTAATGTATTGTTGGGCTTGGCCTCCCCGAGTCCCCTTTGGGGAGATGATGGCAGGGTATAAATAAAGTTGTTTTTTATTATTATTATTATTAGTGGTCCCCTGCCACACGTTGCTGTGGCCTACATGGCTTTTCTGTGTGGGAGGTTTGGGCCAATTCTAACGTTGGTGGGGTTCAGAATGCTCTGTGATTGTAGGTGAACTATAAATCCCTGCAACTACAACTCCCAAATGTCAAGATTCTATTTTCCCCAAACTCCACCAGTGTTCACATTTGGGCATATTGAGTATTTGTGTAGAGTTTGGTGCAGATCCATCATTGTTTGAGTCCACAGTGATCTCTGGATGTAGGTGAACTACAACTCCAAAACCAAAGGACACTGCCCACCAAACCCTTCCAGTATTTTCTGTTGGTCATGGGAGAACTGTGTGCCAAGTTTGTTTCAGTTCCATCATTGGTGGAGTTCGGAATGCTCTTTGATTGTAGGTGAACTATAAATCCCAGCAACTACAACTCCCAAATGATAAAGCAATTTCTTTGAGTGAAGGACATACACTGGGTTGTTAGGTGTCTTGTTTCCAAATTTGGTGTCAATTCGTCCAGTGGTTTTTGAGTTCTGTTAATCCACAAACGAACATTACATTTTTATTTATATAGATTTCTTTATATGGCCTCATTTCTTAAGATTGGCTCTGCATCTCGTGGTGCCAGAGCGCAGTCTGTTCAGCGCCTCCCAAGTCGCCCAGTCTTCTGTGTGCCCAGGGGGGAGTCTCTCATCTGGTATCACCCACGGATTGAGGTGCTGGGTTTGAGCCTGCCACTTTTGAACTCTCGCTTGCTGAGGTGTTCCAGCGAGTGTCTCTGTAGATCTTAGAAAACTATTTCTTGATTTAAGTTGTTGACGTGCTGGCTGATACCCAAACAACAGATGAGCTGGAGATGTCTCTGCCTTGGTCCTTTCACTATTGGCTGCTACTTCCCGGCGATGTCAGGTGGTGCAATACCGGCTAAGCAGTGTAATTTCTCCAGTGGTGTAGGGCGCAGACACCCCGTGATAATGCGGCATGTCTCATTAAGAGCCACATCCACTGTTTTAGTGTGGTGAGATGTGTTCCACACTGGTCATGCATACTCAGCAGCAGAGTAGCATAGCGCAAGGGCAGATGTCTTCACTGTGTCTGGTTGTGATCCCCAGGTTGTGCCACAACATGCAAGTGTGGAGAAGAGCAAACCACAGACCTGCAATGCAACCTGAGCCCTGCTACATGCACAATGGAGGACCTTCTTGCGGCAACACCAGAGGCACTCCAAGTGGCCACATACTGGTCAAAGGACATTTAATCAACTACCAAGTTTGTAAAATTTGTGTTTTTTATCTGTCTGTTTGTTTTGTTCTGTTAGAAATGTAATACAATGGTCTGGTTGCGGATGACACGATAAATAAATAAATAAATAACTATTATTATTATTATTATTATTATTATTATTATTATTATTATTATTATATGGCAGTGTGGACCCAGTTCAAAGCATATATTGTGGGGTTTTCTTCCTTGATATTCTAGATTACATGGCTGTGTGTGGAAGGGCCCTGACCTATGTGAAGCCTGCTTGTACCTGCGCCTAAGCAGAGCTTGCAGTTCATGGCCCTTTCAACAGTGGAAGGCCTGCCATGGCAATGAATCTAGCAGCTGTTCCTACAGAAAACAGACCCCGACGCACCTCTTCCAAGCGGGCAGCCACCAGCCCGGCTTCCCAGTTTTTGGAGCCAGTCCCTGGGGGAGCAGGGGTCCCCCCACCGCCTCCGCTCTTGGGCCGCTTCGGAGCCATGGCCAAAGGGAAAGAGAGGCGCCCGGCAAACAGGCCCTCGCCAGAAGCTCAAGCCGAGGCGTCTCCTTGGCAACCGGGGGCGGCCTGCCCTTCTTCCGCATGCGCAGACGACCCGCCTGCTCCCGGGCTCTCTAGTGATGTGCGTCTCCATGGCAACCGCGGAGCCTGGCTTTGCTAAACCACAGGCCTCGCCTTCTGTTGCTTCCTGAAAAAAAATCAACAAAACCGTTGCAAACGTGGAAACCAGGTATTACTTCTTGAATTGAGGCCCCTTCCACGTAGCTGAATAAAATCCCACATTATCTGCTTTGAACTGGGTTATATGGCAGTGTGGACTCAGATAACTCAGTTCAAAGCATATACTGTGGGATTTTCTGCCTTGATATTCTGAGTTATAGGACTGTGTGGAAGAGCCCTGAAGTCTTTTCCACACAGCTGTATAAAATCCACATTAAACTGGATTATATATCAGTGTGGGATCAGGTCCCTTCCAAACAGGCCCTGATCCCAGGTTTTCATCTTTAAACTGGATTATATGTACCTGAGGGACCGCCTCACCCCCTACCAACCCCAGAGATCCCTCCGTTCTGAGGACCAAGATCTATTGGAAATTCCCAGTGTCAAGACCTTGTGTCTAACAACAACCAAACGCAGAGCCTTCACAGCAGTGGCACCATCACTCTGGAATACTCTGCCACCTGAAGTCCGTGCCTTGCGGGACTTACCAGCTTTCCGCAGGGCATGTAAGACATACCTGTTTCGACAGGTCTTTGATTGTTGATATTGCTGTTTTTAAATTGTTTTTAAATTGTGTTAGATTTTAGTCATTCTTGTAAGCCGCTCTGAGCCCCAGGGGAGTGGCGGCATATAAGTTCGAATAATAAATAAATAAATATGTTTCTGCACTGCCAGATAATCTGAGATGCACAGAAAACATGGGATCAGATTCGGAGATATAGGGTCCCCAGATAACTTCAGCTCCCACATTCCTAACAGCCGGTAAATTGACTGGGATTTCTGGGAGCTGAAGTCCAAAACACCCGAAGAAGTACAGTTTGAGAAACACTGTAATAGCCTAACATTAAGGGACTGGCAGGAAGAAGTAATTTTGCCAAAATTAAAAAAAAAACTAGGCTTTTGGTAAAGAACCAGGTGAGAAATATAAAATCAGTTAATGTGTTGTCAGAGGCTTTCATGGCCAGAATCACTGGGTTGCAGTGAGTTTCCTGGGCTGTATGTTCCTGAAGCATTCTCTCCTGACGTTTCGCCCACATCTATGGCAGGCATCCTCAGAGGTTTGAGGTCTGTTGGAAATCAGGCACAGATATATATATATATATATATATATATATATATATATATATGTATATGTATATGTATATGTATATGTATGTATATATATCTGTGGAATGCCCAGGGTGGAAGAAAGAACTCTTGTCTGCTTGAGGCAAGTGTGAATGTTACATATTGGCGAGCTTGATTAGCATTGAATAGCCTTGCAGCTTCAATGCCTGGTGGTCATTGCCTGGGGGGGGGGGGGGTCCTTTGTTATAATAATAATAATAATAATAATAATAATAATAAGATATTGTAATTATATATTTACATTACATGTGTTTGCTGTTCATTCGTTCAGTCGTTTCCAACTCTTCGTGACTTCATGGACCAATCTACGCCAGAGCTCCCTGTCGGTCGTCACCACTCCCAGCTCCTTCAAGGTCAATCCAGTCACTTCAAGGATACCATCCATCCATCTTGCCCTTGGTCAGCCCCTCTTCCTTTTTCCTTCCATTTTCCCAGCATCATTGTCTTCTCTAAGCTTTCCTTTCTTCTCATGATGTGGCCAAAGTATCTTTGCCTCTACTATCCTTCCCTCCAATGAGCAGTCGCTTTATTTCCTGAAGTATGGACTGGTTGGATCTTCTCGCAGTCCAAGGCACTCTCAGCACTTTCCTCCAACACCACAGTTCAAAAGCATCTATCTTCCTTCTCTTCCTTCCCTATGGTCCAGCTCTCACATCCATAGGTGACTATGGGGAATACCATTTCTTTAACTATGCGGATCTTCTTTGTCAGTGTAATGTCTCTACTCTTCACTATTTTATCAAGATTGGACATTGCTCTCCTCCCAAGAAGTAAGAGTCTCCTGATTCCCTGGCTGGAGTCTGTGTCTGCAGTAATCTTTGCACCTAGAAATACATTACGTGTAATCTTACTAATAATATTACAATATAATGGGATAGTACAATATAGTAATATTTAATACTGATATTGTACTATGCTAATCATATAATATATTGTATGTATGTATATATCTTGTAAGCCATTCTGAGTCTCCTTCGGGGTGAGAAGGGCAGCATCTTAATGTTGTAAATAAATAAATAAATTTGTTTGGAGATGTTAGCTGGCCCTGATTGATTCATGTCAGGAATTCCCCTGTTTGATGAGTGTTGTTCTTTATTTAATCAATCACGGCCTGCTAATACCTCCCAACAAAGGATTCCCCAGGCAGCAACCAGCCAGACTTTGAAGCTGCAAGGTCATTAAATGCTAATCAACATGGCCAATTGCAACATTCACACTTGCCTCAAGCAAACAAGAGTTCTTTCTTCCACCAAAGACATTCCACAGATACATAAACCCCACTTGCCTAGTTTCCAACAGACCCGTCAACCTCTGAGGATGCCTGCCATGGATATGGGCAAAACGTCAGGAGAGAATGCTTCTGGAACATGTCCATACAGCCCGGAAAACTCACAGCAACCCATAAAACTGTTTAGCTTTTTTACACTGCTTCTTAGTCTAGTAACAACTTTAGTATTAAGTGAATGTTGAAATTCAAACATAAGTTAAAGATTTCTTTCAATTAAGTTGAAAGAAATTGATACTGTAATTGATTTTGACTAGGTAGTACCTACCTCTGGTGGTAACTCATACTGTAAGTCTGCATATAGTGCTAACAGGAAGAGGAAGGAAATCGATATCTTGCTGGATCTTGTGTGTGCTCACTGACAGAATCTTTGAATGCTTCCCTAATTATTTCATTTCACCTTTGATTAAGTTGCTATGTGTTCCTGCTTTCGGTCATTATGTGTTTTGAATGGCCTGTAATTAGATCTCCTCCCAGAAGTATGGGGAAATGTCACAGCCAGAGCAGATGATGCTCACACAGAGCTAAACATGTCACCTTATACAAGGAGGCAGCCTGAATGTTGGAAAATGTTTACCACCGTTAAGCTGTCATGACCTGTGTTGATCTATATTGGGCATCAGGCAGAGGATAAATCAGTGGGCATAGCTATTTCAAATAGAAAGACTATGCCCAGATGGCATTTGTGGGTTTAAAGCAGCTTCCTTCTTCAGAAATCAAAACTAGTAAAATGAAACTTCAGGTGAACCGATAAGTAGATACTTTGAGTAAGACTTTCAGCATGAAACGGACTTCCTATTCATAGTGAGAATTGTAGAACTGGAGAGGGAAATTTCATAAAGGACATGGGAACAGATTCCAGTTCAGATGGTCTGTAATGAAATTAATCTATGATATTTGAAGCAGGGTGGTTTTACTGAATGGTCAGCAATTCTGAAAGACTGTCTATATAGGCTAAGTAACCTGGGCATATCATATAATAGCTCTATTTTCATGACATTTGGCCACTTCTGATTCTTGTCACAGGATAAACCAGTTTAACTCCACAGTAAGTAAAGCTTGGCTGAAAGTCCAGTGCAATCTGTTTGGGTACAGTGACAACAGCAGGAATAGGTTTGATGCAGCCTGGTCCAGTCCATACACATCACCCAAGCCTTCACTGACCCCATCTTGCAGCTTGATTTCTTCTCTAGATAAACAGTGCCTGGTTCTCTGCCCTCAGCCCCAGTTTCACTGGTTTGGTCATCTTTTTCCTGCTGCATGGCAAGAGCATTTCAGAATAGTGTAGAAGGAGACTTGACTATATATAAATAAAAATGTAATGTTCGTTTGTGGGATTAACAGAACTCAAAAACCACTGGACGAATTGACACGAAATTTGCACACAAAACATCTATCAGGCCAACGAGTGACCATCACTCATAAAAACACTGAAAAACTCAACAGAAGGGACTTAAAAGCCAAAAAATAAAATAAAAATACATTACATTACAATGTATGCACATAACCACATAAATATACATATACACAAATATATATATACACACACACAAAATACATATATACAGATTGGGCCACAGCAATGCGTGGCAGGGGATGGCTAGTTGGTAATGTAAAAGTGAACTACATTTCAAAAACACAAGCTTTTAGTAGATTCGGATAACTTCATTTAGCAAACAGATTAGAGCATGTCATTGTGGTCAGGACTGAAGCCATTCTCTATTTAAAGCACAGAGTATTTGCCAACAATCAAAACATTCTGTCTTTCCTCCTCATACCAGGTCTCTCACAGGAATGACCTTGGAAGCTTGGGGCTCGTTTTGCTTTACCCACACACCTGCTCATTATCCCAAACTGCCAATGACAAATAATCCCTTTTCCCAACATCACCAGCTGTGCAGCACATGGCATTATCCAATGTTACAAAACATATGCAAAAGCATGACAAGCTAGCATGGCAGGACCTCTGATTGCCAGAAGCTAAAGCTCAGTTCAATCTAAGTTCAGTCACCATTCACTTCCTTTTCCCACACTGCTAGCCTTATTGATTTTTTTCTTCTATTTTCTCACACTTCTAATCGAAGTTTTGCATTCATCCATTCTAATCCCATTAAATGAGAATTTGTAGGTATTTTAAGGATTCCACATTGCTTCCATTTTTTAAAAAAATATTTAGACACACTGCATCACAATCTTCAGCAGTCTTCGATTCTAAAAGATTTCACTCATTTTTTTTACCACCTAGAGATATTGATGCCAGACATTAATCAATCCATCAGCTGGGTTGCTTTCTTAATTTAAATTCATGACGTTTCAGTGGGAGTTTAAGAGATGAATAGCACTGGTACCACCTCTGGTCACTAAGACACGATTCTTGCCTACTCCCTCTTTTCCACTTACAATTCAGTGACACCAGCTCATTGCCTGGATGTAAGGAATGAGAGTTGGACTGGTGGATATTATTCTCCCATGCCACGGAAGCAGTTTTTATCAGTTGGTTATTCTCAGCAGTGCAATCATCATGTTGAGTAATGGTCCTCCAGTTGAGCACCATTTCAATCTAGAAGTCCCCTCATTTGATCTTAATTTTGAGTCAAAATCAAATAAGGAAACGGAATAACTACACGATGGGTCTGGACAATGTTTTAATGAATATTTATTGACTGATGTTTTATTGCTGTTGTTATGGTTTTATTGATGTTAACATTTTATATTGTGCTTGTGTTTTGGTGGCACTGAATTTTGCCTTGTAAACCGCCTCAAGTTGCTGGAAGGCTGAGAGGGACATTATACAAATACAGTAAATAAATAAATAAATAAATATAATTAAAGGATATTGTGTCTTACTTATAATAACACATGTATTCAGACTGTATTTCTCCCTTAAATTACTAGTATTTGTCATTGTTTTCCTCTACATTTTATCCAGTGATTCAGGTGACTGGGACCCTCAGATGATACCTGTGTTATCTTCATGAAATTTAGCTTTTTGCCTTCTTAGCAAAAAAGAAAAGAAAAGAAAGTACTGCTCTAACGTGAATGCCAACTGTATGTGGTCCATGTCTATACCAAAATCTGGTCCACAAGCCTCCTTCCTACTTATTTATTTTATTTCCACTCCTTTAGCGCCACCTGCCACTCCTTCCCTGTCGCTGACCATGGCCTATGTTCTGTATCAGAAACTAGAGCTGATATGGTCTATCCAATACTATTTTCTGAAGCAGAACCCCAAATAAACCAAACCAAATCTAAAGTTGACCAAAAACTGATTCGTAACCCTTTTGGTACTAATGTTGGAGAGCGGTCCTTGGTCAAAGTGGTCCCTGGTCAAGTAGTCCCTGTTCAAGTGCTCCCTGGCCATAGTGGTCCCTGATTAAGTGGTCCCTAGTCAAAAAAAGGTTGGGAACCACTGATCTATACATTGGCAAAAATCTAATCTCTGGTCTCTTCATCTCTATGTTACATTGTTACCCTTTCGCTTTTAATCCTCATACCAATACTGTGGGTTTATTGAGAGGCAATGGTGGGCCATATGATGATGAAGATGATGATGATGTTTATTTATATGCCACTTTTTCTCTCCATACGGAGACTCAAAGCGGCTCACAACTAAAAGAATTTTAATGCAACTTAAAATATAGAAATATTATAACAGTATTAAACAACATTAATATTAAAACAATCCAGGTTAAAATCATAAAAGCATATAACAAGCATATAACTTAGTTCTATTATTAAGCAGAGATTTCACACTGTGAAGCATGTTTTTTTTTGGGGGGGGGGTGGGATCAGGGCAAAGGAAGCACTGCCGTCCCACTTTCCTGGGTGCAGGCTGGCTGTGAGGATGTCATCAAGGATCACTCATTCTAGAAGATCTGGATCATTGCAGGTGTTTTTTTTAACCCAGATGTAAGCCAGAGTAAAAGGCTTACTCAAGGTTAAACCACATTAGCCTAGATGTGTCATTTGGACACCCCAGGCTAATGTGATAGCTGGGACTATTCTTATAAGTAGTCATTGACACTAACAAATACCCTTAAATTACCCAGTTCTTTCTAAAAACTATCCAAGCTAGCAGCCATCAGAAATATTCTGTGCCGGTGAATGCTACATGTTAATTCGAAGTGTACTTACTTTCATTCAGTATCTGTGGATGGCCCTGAGTTCTACTATTATGAGAATGTTTAACTTGGTTTATTTCAATCTTGCCTCTCCTTACTTGTCTTTTCCCCAAGCTAAAAAGCTCGAACTAATGCAATTTTCCCTCAGAGTTGTCATGAACATGCTGCTCTATCAGAAGCTCAGTCCAAAACAAACAGCAAAGTGGAGTATGCCAGCCAAAGTTAACAGCCCAAAGTCAAGAAACCAGATACAGGAGTCCTTGAAGGTCAACCTGGGATGTCCATGGGTCAAGTCCAAAGTCAGAATCATGAAATTCAAACAACAAACAGGGAAGTGTGAGCCAATGCCAAGAGTCAAAGTTCAATTAGCCAAATTCAAACCGTAGAAGAGTCAAGTCAGGAACAAATGAAAGCCAAGGTCACATTCCCAGGGTTGGAAATGCTGGTACAATGCTGGTACATATGCACAGTCTGAAAAGCAGCAAACTCAGGTTCCAAGATAAGATACAGTAAGATTAGCCAAGGTCACACTCCAGAGTTAAAAGTGCCAGGAATCAGAAGAGCAGCAGAATCAGGATTCAAGAGAAGGGTACAACAAAGCCAAGGTGGCTCCAGAAATCAAATGCCAGAAGTGCTTGAAAACAAATCAAAGGATAGCTGAACCAGGGTCCAGTGCAAGAATATAATAAAGCTAAGGTCAGAGTCCAAAAGTCAAACACCAGGAGTTCTTGAAAATAAACCAAAGAGCAGCAAAGCCAAGGTTCAAATCAACAGTACAACATTGTTTGCTACCAAGGGCCACTCCTCTGAAGGCTCTTTATCTTGAGGTCTCAGCTAGACTAGAGCTTATTTCATCATTCTTTCACAGCTAATTTCTCAGACCTGTGGTACCTTTCCTGTTCACTAGATTACGCCAAATGCTGGGGGAGTGTCTGCTTCTGGTCAGACAGATTGCTGGAATATGCCGGCCATGACAAGAGGTGAGTTGCTTCAGTCCTTTTGGTTGTCCACGTCTATACATTTTTAATGTCTACAATATCGTTTTTAAGTGCAGTGAGCAAAACTATAACAAAGCATTCCAGATGTAGTCACCTTGTGGGTTTGTGTTAGGGGCAGTATGATAGCGGATGTTTGATTTCAGATTCCTTATTTAAATATGTCCAACTTGGAATGCATTTTTAAAAAAACAGCAATAACACAGCGGGTTGGCACAGAGATATCAACTTGGATGCTAATATCTCATCGATCATATCAGAAATACTGATTGTACTGAACTAACAGTCACTTATTTTTGAATTTTCTCCATTCTCCTGAAAATGGATTGGAAAATCTACTGCATGTTCCTCACTTGTTTACTGTGCATCAGGAAATGCAATGTTATTTTACATTATGCCAAGGCAAACAGAGATGCTACTTTCCACAGATTGCATCACATTGATTAAGCAAAAGAGGTTAAATAATGCATAGTCTATCACATGTGTTGTGGTTGCCAATTGTCTGAAAATGAGCAAATTTGGTCTAGAAATTCTCATAGAAGGACATGAATGTCTCAGTATTAATATTTTCTTAGTTTGCAATCCTATCATACTTGCTCAGACATAAATCACAATTATTTTTATTAGACCTGCTTCCTTGGAAACATGGGAAGTTTGATGTGCAGAAGCCTCTTTTCAGCCCCATATCTCAGCTTTCCTTGCCATTCTCTCTATGCTGGCCTTCACCTTCCAATCACATACACACACTCCTCTAACCACCGATGTGCAAATAGGCACTGGAAAGTGGGAAATGTCTCTTCTACACTGCCATATAAAATCCATATTATCTGCTTTGAACTGGATTATATGGCAGTGTAGACTCAGGGTGCTTCCAGGCAGTGTCAAAATGTGGGTGAAATAAATAGGTTTAAAAATCATGGGTCCTGACAGCAAGTCCAGACACAAACCTATCAGTCCCAGGAAATGGTTCTTTGACATTCTGATACCTTCCTTTATAGCAGATTTTACAAATCCACAAGATGGACTTGTAAAGATGGATATCTCAATGTACACACAAGAAGATTTCTTCTTTCCTCTCCTCACCCAACTGTAATTCAAACTCTGTTTAGTATTATAAAGATCAGAACAAAGGAATGATTGCATAGAGTTCTAATTGTAATTGCTTTCCAACTGTGTTTCTGTTTAGCCACCTGTGTGTCCATGGCTCTATTTTTGACAACCCAATCAGCTGTTTCAGGCTTTTAAAACATGTACGTGTGCTGGAGAAGTCTATACCAGGGGATTAGAAGGAAGTCACGTGTTTTCCATAACTGCAGGGATATACAGTCATGCAAAGATACAGATTTTGGGGACAGGATCGGGTTTTGAATTCACCTTTTAAACATGTGCTTTTCAGCTATTAACCTGATTTTGCACACACTTTCCCAAAATGTCATTTAGCCACCCCACCCCCCTATTATCCCAGTTTCTTCCAGGTTTTTAGCCATGTGTAGAAAAGCCCTCAGATAATTTAGTTCAGACAGATAATATGGGTTATCTGCTTTGATGATCTGGATTATATGGCAGTGTAGAAGGGATCAGAGGGGAAAGGAAAGGGACAGAGAGGAAAAAGATACCCCCACCATTTTTCAGATAGATACAACAGACACTTGTAATACCCCTCAAAAACAGAGCTCTGAACTCTGTTCCTCTTCCTCTGACCTGCAATACTACACGCCTACCTTCTTTTTAAAGCTTCTTAAAAGCCCCCACACTAGCTCTGTATCCCCGCACACCTTTTCCTTAACTCTCTGCTTCGTCCCTGTTATTCTGAAGCCCTTATACACATATACATTTTCTATTGCTGCAGAAGTAGCTGTACGTGTTGCTGTGGCCCCTGATTGGCAGGAAATAGAAAGACAACTGGAAAGAGAGTGTGTGGCTTTGGTGTTGAGTTCACTGTGGCAGGTATTATTATTACAGCTTGAGCTTTGAACAAGATTTAATAGTAAATAGGAAAAAATGCCATCATTCATGATAAATAGGCTGGCTTCAGGGAGGACAAAAGTGGATCAAAAAATCATGTGATCAGTCATATGGATTACATCAATTAATTCTCAAGTATTCTTTTATTTTAAAAAAGAAATATATTTCTGATTTATCCTATCATTCAATGAGAAGTCAACTCCACGTTAAAATTAAAATAAGGTAATATTTCAGTTGCAAATAGGTGATGGATTTTAACACTAACAGAGAATAGCTTTATTTATTTTATTTATTTTATTTAAAACATTTATATTCTGCCCTTCTCACCCCACAGAGGACTCAGGGCGGAGCACAACATATATATGGCAAACATTCAATGCCAGGACATAAATCCATAAATATATACACACATTAAAATCACTTATATTCAGAATAAAAGATGCTTAAATCTTCCTAGAATCTTCCTAGAATAATGTTGTTTATTCTAGTATATGTTCAGTGCCTGTAATATTTTAACATCTAAAGATTTTTTATTGATTTTTATTTAAAAAATGGTAGTATCTAGTCTTAAGGGCTTTCTCTACATTACTGAAAACATAGTTTACAGAGCAGCCAATGTCTCCTAAATGACCCTCAGGGTCAAGGACATTACACTGATCTTGAGCTGACAGTAATAGTTGTGTTGATGGATCTGTTTCACCAGCTGTACAGTAAGCTATGTGAACTAGGCTCAGAATTAACCCTTCGTTTGCTTGTTGATGATTACCTTGCCAAAAATTTTATTTGCCCACTTGGGAAAGTAGCAGATACTGATAGAGTGTCATGGGTAAGGTGTGTCTGAATATGTGAACATTTAATTTCATCACCTTGCCCTTCCATAATTTATTTATTTTAATTATTTTATTTCCAACATTTGTACCCCGTCCTTCTCAACCCCTGAAGGGGGACTCAGAGCGGCTTAAAACAGCAACAATTCAATGCCAACACATAGAGAATACATACACAATATATCACATTACACATTAAATAAAACAATTAAGTTAAAATCCATTTTAAAAAACATTATTAACAGCCGTTTAGCCAAATCCAATCCAATTCAGCATCCCAAGAGCCTGTCCATTGGCAATTCACGTAAACATTGCAATCACTATCAAGCCTGGCCCCAGACCCATGATTTAAGCTTCTTCCTGAAGGAGAGGAGGGATGGAGCTGACCTAATCTCATTGGGGAGGGTGTTCCAGATGCGGGAGGGGGGCACCACTGAGAAGGCCCTGTCTCTTGTCCCCACCAAATGTGTTAATATGCATAAGATTTCACTTCTGTAGATTTTTCCATAAATCAACATTTTATGTTCTGTGAAAATTAAAATACTGTTCTTTTTTTAAATTAACAATGCTCTAACAATAGACTTCTGGTTTTCCTTCACTGCAGTATCTCATTTAACTTGGTTCTTCAAAATCTTTTACTTACTTACTTTTATTTTTTTATTTACTTTTATTTATTTACTTTGATTCAGCACATATTTCAGTTTTGTTAATCTGACAAGTTCCACTCATTACAGACTCTGATTTGACTCCACTTTTTATTTCTTCTCCCATTGTCCCTGTACCTATACACACGGAGGAAAGTATTTTTTCAGTTGTTCTACAATATGCATTTTAGTGCATGTTACAAAAAAATTTCCATCACAATTGCTAATATAGTAGACTCATATAATCCAGTTCTAAACAGTCTGGATTATCTGCTTTGATAATTTGAATTATATAGTAGTGTACACTGCCATGTAATTTAGATGATCAAGCTAAATAATCCAGATTATGTTTTGAACTGGATTATATGAGGTTCCAATTTGACTCCCTTATAAAATCCAGATTATCTGCTTTGAACCGGATTATAAAGCAGTGTAGGCTCATAATCTAGTTCAAATCAGATAATGTGGATTATCCACTTTGATAATCTGGCCTAGTAAGGTTTGGATCTTTCCAGGTGTTAAATTAATCCAGTGCTGGGAAGTCCCAGTTTATTCCAGATTGATTCAGATTGTAATGCATTTGCTCGGTTCTTTGCGGACAAAGTCACTTTGATCTGTTCAGACTCTGTTCAACTCTATTACTCCTTTCCACCTGCTACTAAGGAGGCTGTTCAGCTGGTGCTTGGCAGCTGTGACGGTCTGGATGAGAGCGAACAAATCGAAACTGAATCCAGGTGTTAGCTGGCCTTGATTGTGTCATGTCTGGAATTCCCCTGTTTTTTGAGTGTTGCTCTCAAGAAACAATCAAGGCCAGCGAACACCTCCTAACAAAGGATGCCCCCAGGCAGGAAGCAGCCAGTCTTTGAAACTTCAATACCATTCAATACTAATCAAGGTGGCCAATTCCAGTATGCTGAGAAGCATGGGTGCAGTCTGTGGAGGAGATACAAAAATTAGATCTTCTCCCATGTATATGTGCTCATCCTTGTTTTAAAAGAAAGTGCAGTGTGTTTGGTACTGAGACAGGAATATAAGAAGATGTATGTGGGGGTCATTGGGATGAAAGCCTTAGTTGCAATACTCTAATGTTTCATCATTTAAATTTAAATTATCTTTATTTCCAAATGACCTGATTCTCGGTTTACCTCTTTGTGGATTAATTTAGTTCTTTTCAGTCAGTATTCTGCTAATAAAAGAATCTTTATTACAATTTCCATTCAGGATATATTTTATCTATAATTTGCATGTGATATTTATTTTTGTCAGAAGCAAGTTGAGGGTACAATTAAAATGCATTTAAAAACACAAAGTTTTAAAAACTTGGCATAATTTGCATGTGATATCTCAATTCATTAATAAAACTGAGACTTTCATGAGTTTCAGATTAGTTTTTCTCCTTACGAAGCAGCAATCTCCATAGCTGGGCTTCTATTCTTTCAAAAGGAGCTAAGAATACAAAATCAGTGACATCATTATGGTCAAACCTTTAGGGATATTGCAAGACAGTAAGACTATTCTCAACAAATCAGGTTTGGACTATAGAGCTGTTGAACTAGGTGTGTTTTCAATTAATTTCTAATTAAATAAGGGGAACAATTTAGTGAACTCTGAGAGATCTTCCCACACTAAGTTTATCTCATCAGTCTCAATTTTGCATTCCTTCAGAACAGGATCATTATTTACATCTTACACGTGTTATGTGATCTGAACTAGAGGTGTAATTTAATAAAACATCAATATTTTCTTTCACAAAATTACAATAGATTGAGAACGCTGTCACTTACTCCCATTAGATTTTTTTCTGGCTCCAGTTCATCTATCTCTGTAAAGACCAGGACAGATATCCTCACTAAGCAGCTTGGGGTTCTTGGCCATAGGGAAAAAAATAACTTTATAGGAGAGGATCAAGCTGACTCACCAAGAATGTATTCATGAAAATAGAAAGACAGTCTGAAACATGAACATATTTTATCTGAACTTTACAAAATGTGAACTTACCCATCACAACATTATGAAAGAACTATATTTGGATAATGTTTTCATTTATATAATGCAATTTGTAAACACTTGTGCCTGCTGAACTGCTGACCTAAAGAGCTGAAGGTTGACGGTTCGAAATCGAAAGACGGGGTGAGCTCCTCTCTGTCAGCCCTAGCTTCCCATGCAGGGACACGAGAGAAGCCTCCCACAGGATGGTAAGGCATCTGGGTGTTCACTGGGCAACATCCTTGCAGACAGCCAATTCTCTCACACCAGAAGCGACTTCCAGTATATTCTCAGTTCGCTTCTGACACACACACACACACACAAAACCTAACCAAGATTTCATATTATTCATATATTAAAGGTTAAATGCTAGTTTATAATTAAGTAAAATAGTCCTGACAAATGAACTTGTAAGCTGAACATCCAAATACTTTACTTACTGATGTGATATCACTGACAGTTTATAATACTCAACTCATTATTTTAAAAATAAATCTTTTCTCCTCAAATGATTATTGCCCTCATCTCCGCTTAACTAATTGAAGAATAAAGAGAGGAGAAAACAAAAACTAAAAACCTAAAAGCGATTGAGTGGTGTAGTGATTTGAACATTGGACTAGAACTATGGAGACCAGGGTTCAACCCTCTACTCAACCATAAAAGCCCACTTCATACACTGTCAGGGTGCATTTGCACTATAGAATTAATGCAATTTGACACTACTTTGACTACCATGGCTCAATGCTAGGGAATTTCCAGAGCTGTAGTTTTACTAAGTCTTTAGCCTTCTCTGCCAAAGACTGCTGGTGCCTCATCAAATTACAATTACTAGGATTTTGTAACATTGAGCCATGGCAGTTTCAGTGGCGTCCGGTAACATACAGTATAGATCATTGGTTCCCAACCTTATTTTGACCAGGGACCACTTGTCCATGGACCATTTTGACCAGGGACCTATTTGACCAGGGACGACTTATCCAGGGACCACTTGACCAAGGATCACTTTGACCAGGGACAACTCTCCAACATTAGTACCAAAAGGGTTATGAACCAGTTTTTGGTCAACTGTAGATTTGGTTTGGTTATTTTGAGTGCTGATTCAGAAAATTGCATCAGCTCTAATTTCTGATACAGAACATATGACATCCAGTAGTCGCCATCTGCTCACCCACAGAAAAACATATCTAATAAGCCTCAGAACTATAAGAAGGTTTCCCGAGACCAGTCACTCTCCTTGCAACGGTATAGTAACGGTGAGGCCACGGACCATATTTTTGTTCTTGCAGACCACTGGTGGTCCATGGTATAGATGCATCCTCTCAGAGGTTGGTAACAGCAAACCACAATAATAATAATAATAATAATAATAATAATCTTTATTTATACCCCGCCACTATCTCCCCAAGGGGACTTGGGGCGGCTGACATGAGGCCAAGCCCAGGAATTACAATAAAGCAAAATAAAATACATAGAAGCAAATAATAACACCCAATAACATCAAATAAAGTGCAACAATAACAAAATAATGCAATAAAATAAACACAAAAAATTAAAATGAAATGAGCAGATCTTACCAAGAAAACCCCATGACAGGTTCACCTTAGGGGTTGCCATAAGTTGGAAACAATTTGAACAACAGCACATATATGTAACATTTTAAATGTAAGTTAGTACATTTCTTCAGGGTTTTTAAGTTTCTTTCTTAGGACAACAGCTTAATTAATAAGTATAGAGAATGTGTGGTCAAAACCGATAGAAAAATTTGTGATGGAGATTTGCTGTAATACAAATGTCTTCATGCAACAGATGGGAACCTATTTATTCAGTAAAGGGTTTCCTAAGACATTTGCTGTAATTACTGGTAATGCCAGTAAAGGCAGCTTTACAACTAGAGACGTAGAAATGTGATACTTGATCATCAGAGATTTGCAGCAAAAATGGAAGATTGATAGGTGACATCAAACAGCTGAAAAAAAGTGCAGGCAGCCAAATGGACAACAGCTGCCCAGAAAAGATTGGGGTGGCTGGGCACCAGAGTGTATGTGTGTGAGAGAGAAGAGAGGCAGCTGTCAAGGAAAAGATTTATTGAAAAAGTAAAAGTGAGGTGAGAGAGCCATTTTAACAGTTCCTTAAAATATTTTACATACAACTCTCCCAATCAGTCAAGATTTGGAACTGCAGTAGCATTTCGCAGCTGCTACTGGATTCAAACAATCATCAATAAACATTTTTTAAAAAAAATATGATGTGGGGATGGTTGTATTAATTATTATATATAGAAGTATTGGGATTTTCTAATCAAAATGTGTGATCGAGAGATACTACTTTTGTTATCAAAAAATCTCACCCCTCCCAAATTAGTAACTTAGATTAAGTATAAATCTACAATATTTATAGTAACTCATACAAGCAGATATTGGCTGGGTTTCAAGCAACCCAGCCCAAACATTCCTAAAAGGATTAATCTAATCATTTACCAAGCCGAAAAGCCCTAGAGAAATAGAAGGGAAATGTTCCCGAGGCAATGAGATAATCCTCTACCCCTCACCCAATCTCAACACAGTTACAATAAGTGACCTTTTGGGTCTTCCCCTATGTATGGATTCAGAGTTATGAGTTATTAGAAATACATATATAAAGGAGGACTCATAAATGTATTAAGTACATTGGTTCTAGGTATCTTAGTAAACCACAAACTGAACATGAGTCAACAGTATGATGCGGTAGCTTATAAAGCCAATGCAATTTTTGTTGCACCGTGTCTAGATAGATCTGCAGTTCCCAACTTTTTTTTGACCAGGGACCACTTTGACCAGGGACCACTCTCCAACATTAGTACCAAAAGGGTTACGAATCAGTTTTCGGTCAACTTTAGATTTGGTTTGGTTATTTGGGGTGCTGATTCAGAAAGCTGCACTGGATAGATCACGTCAGCTGTACTTTCTGATACGGAATATTTGCCATCCAGTAGTCACCATCTGCTCACCCACTGAAAGCTATATTTAATAATCTACAGCTGATGTGGTAGTAGTAATCTTTCATGGGTAGTCAGCCTCTCCCCTCCCGACATCCCCGTTTTGTGAGACCAGTCTCTCTCGTTGCCACATGGTTTCAAGGCAACAGTGTAGTAATGGTGAGGCTGTGGACCATATTTTCATTCTTGTGGACCACTGGTGGTCCACGGACCACAGGTTGGGAACCACTGAGATAGAGGGAAGTCATAGTATTTGTAGTGGCCAGAAATATATTCACACATTTAAAATGTGTGCCCATTCCTTGAAATTTTACATTAGGGCATGCCTTAATTATATCCCATAATTACATCCCATTTTGATTACTGTAAGGTGCTTTAATTTACAGTAAAGCAGTGTTTTACCTTACTGTAAGGCTGCCTTTGAAAAATGTTTGGAATTCTCAGCTGTTGTTAACTGCAACTGGCAACAATGAGCCCACAACCCCTTTTCTGCAGCAGCTAGCCTCTCTGCCAGCTTGGTTCCAGATAAATTCAAAATATCTGTTATGGGGAAAGAATCAACTAGGGATGACAGAACCATAAAGCTTAATAGTTCAGGTCCAAGCTATTTGGCAAGTCACATCTCTCTATATGAACCCACCTGGACTTTGAGATGTCAGAATAGGCCCTTTTCTCAGTCCCACCACCATCACAGGTTTTTAAAGCAGAAGGTTTTAAAGAATGGGCCAGGGCATACTGTATGGTGTTCGAATTGTTCTGACAGTTTTATACACATTCCTTTTTATGCTATTTTAACTGAATTGTTTTAATAATACAGTAGGGTCTTGCTATCCAACCTTTGCACATCCAATGTTCTGTATTATCCAACACAGTCTGCCTCCTGCCCAGATCCACAGCTGTTTCAATATATTGCGATGTTTTGGTGCTAAATTCATAAATACAGTAATTACTACATAACGTTACTGTGTATTGAACTGCTTTTTCTATCAATTTGTTTTAAAACATGATGTTTTGGTGCTTAGTTTGTAAAATTATAACATAATTTGACACTTAATAGGCATTTCCTTAACGCCTCCTTATTATTCAACATTTTAGTTTATCCAACATTCTGCCGGCCAGGCCTTTTCCTAAAGGGGCAGGTCTTCTTCCCTTGGCTGGACAATTTCTTGCAAAGTGACCATCACTGCCATAATACAAACACAGTCGATTTCTCATCCTGCACTAACAACAACAAGAACAACTTTATTTCTAGACTGCCCTCTCTCCCCAATTTTCCTAGTTTCCAACAGACCTCATAACCTCTGAGGATGCCTGCCATAGATGCAGGCGAAACGTCAGGAGAGATTGTTTCTAGAACATGGCCATATAGCCCGAAAAACCAACAACAACCTTCCCTCATCTGTTTAAAAAAATGTTGTAAGTTACTCTGCCCCAGAGTGTGGTGGAGGCTCCTTCTTTGGAAGCTTTTAAACAGAGGCTGGATGGCCATCTGTCGGGGGTTATTTGAATGCGATGTTCCTGCTTCTTGGCAGGGGGTTGGACTGGATGGCCCATGAGGTCTCTTCCAACTCTTAGATTCTATGATTCTATGATTCAATCATCAGTTGTTTCACCAACACAATGTTTTTATCTTTAGGTCATGCTGCTAATGTTAATAATTTACACTCACTATCCACTTCATCACATTTACTAAATTCCACTTAGTCCTATACTTCAGATGTGGTAACCCACTATGTTCATCATATTAGGTTGGGTTCAAGTGTAGGGTAGAGCATTGTTTCCATGTCTAAAGCGTTGGGAACAGCTATCTTTTTATACATTTCAGGAGCTGGTTGGGAGTGGCTTTTTGAGGAATGACCCAGATGTAGATGGGCAAAATGGCCAATTCTGTAATGTATATTTACTTTTTGACTAGTTTTCACTGCATATGAATATTCCTGATATTGCCTATTAATGAGAATATACTGTATTTTCACTGCATATGAATATTCTTGAAATTCCTGAAATTCGATATTGCCTATTAATGAGAATACACTGTATTTTGATAATGTGACTGGCACAATTTTGTGCCAATTTCCCCATGTTGCAGGTTACTTCAGGCTTGGAAATTTCAAAGGAAAAGTTTAAAATTCAAAGTATTAGTGTTTGGACATTCTGTTTTGCTTTCTTTGTGATGTGAGCTTTTGCAAGTTAGATGGTTTGTGAAGTCCCTGCCATCATTTAATACAGAACCGCTGTTCCTAGAAGGAATAAGAAGTTGTTAAATTATTTTGCTGTAGGGCAAGTTCAGAAAGATTTGTTGTTATTTCTGTTTTATAGCTTTCACTATTTTTCCAGGGATGCAACAGTTGTTTTAATCTCTAACTGGGCAATATCTAACTTTGAAAATAAATGTGTGTATGTGTATGTGTGTGTGTGCTGTGTGTAAATATGTTCATTGATGTATATGTCCAGGTTAGCATGTTATTGCTGGCTTGCAGTGAGTTGTTACACATGACCTTTTGTGAGTTGTTGTATAGTATGGTCTATGTACTTGGAGGTTATATCCTGGAATTTCCTGCAGGGCCCCTCTTTCAACCTTTGACTTCCAGGCCTGCTGCCAACAATTAGCTACAATACCCGTGCTTGTTTTTGACAACGGCAAGTGGATTGTATTACACCAATGGGTATTTTAGTTTTAACGTTAGGACAGAAATGTCTCTGCACTCTGGGTGAGCATAGAGGCCAGGTAGCAAAGTGGCTCTTTGACTGAAATCTATGAGTAAATCTGTAAATGGAACCAAAGCTAGCTCTGGAAAAAAAGTATATTACTGGACAATTCTAACTCAAGGAATTTTTCTTCACATAAGTGATTCTGGAGAAATTCCTGTAAAGAACAGCATTTGGGAACCATTTCATCAGAAGTGAATATCCACACTGATTTTCCAGGAAGGATATGTGAACAGGATATTAGATTCCTTCTGGTTCCCGCTCATGCTTTCCATTTCTATTCGTCTTGAGGAATAATTCAAACCGTTTTCCCAGGGAGAAAATATTATGTATGAATTGGCATAAATCCAGCAGAAGTGAAATTATAGAGTGTCATTTGTTGTACGCAGCGATCAGAGATTTGTCGCCCTACAACAAGCAGAGCCGAAGGAACAGAAGTGTTATATCTGGACAAGGTAACCATATCTCTTGTTTGGATGTCAATTGGTTTTGAACTCTCTTCTCTTAAACTGAGACCCAAAGCAGCAGTTATTACAGTGTTCCAATCGTCACGTCTATGATGATAGATGGGCTTGGCTTTGAAAACACCGATACTAGACTCAGCAGAATACGAATGTAGCCATAGAAACAAATTTGACTTTAATGTGAATGTGCAAGTTGGATCATAGAATATCTAAAGCCTGCCTCACTGAAAAGCAAATATTAGCTGCTCTCGGGTGGGATATTCACAAAATATTCCCTTACTGACCAATAGGTTGACAATGATGAACACTTTTTCCAAAGGTAACATAGCATTCAGTTAAAAATAACAACAAAATGAAAAAATGATTCTTCCAGTTTTATATTAAAAACACATTTAAAATCTTCCGGAATAACTCTTGTTGAGCCTATTGAAGAAAGTATGGCAGCCAGCCCACTCCTCTTTAAGTCCCTTCTTGTTCTGCCTCCAGAGGCATAATTTATAATCTGCTCCCTGTGTCTTTAAGGATAATTTTTATTTTTCTAATTTTTGGTGTATTTATAATTGTTTTTAATCGTCTAATTGTTGGTTAGTATTAATTGTTAGTACTGTGTTCGGCATCTTATGGTTGCCTTCTGTAAGCTACCCTGAGTCATCGCCCTCCCCCCCTACCAGTCAGCAAGTTCTGCAGCTTAGCAGTTCAACCCGCTGCACCACCCTTATCATGAGGTAAACTGAGTTAAACAATTTTTGCTCCAGATTGACCTCACCATAACTGACCTGTGTAGATGAGCCAAACTCAACAACAATATAAGGTTCAACAAATTCCTGACCTTCCTTGACGCTGATTTTATTGTTCAGAAAGTAGATGAAGCAGAGAAGCTATTTTAGATACCACAATAAAAGTACTGTCTGAACGGACCCTTAGTAAGATCACAAACAAAGCGTGAGACAAGATGCCAGAAAAGTGAGTGCAGTTGTAGACTACATCAATAGATGTACACTTTCTAGATTAAGAAGGATAACACTACCCATTTATTCTGCTTTGGAGGTCTAACATGTAGTGATTTGAGCATTGGACTTCACCTCTCCGGTCTAGGGTTGGATTCCCTTCTCGGCTATGGAAACCCACAGGGTGATCTTGGGCAAGCTACACATTCTCGCTCAGAGGAAGGAAAAGACAAGCCCTCTTTAAACACATCCAACCAACACCCCCCCCCCTTAGGGTACCTATAAATTTGAAACAATTTGAAGCCACACAAGAACAACATCCTTCAGAGTTTTCATTAGGCATATGGTTGGTCACTGTGAGACATTAGATTAGATGGGACTTTGGTCTGATCAAGCATGAATTTTTGGATGTTCTGTGTTATTAGATATATGACTGAAAGGCTTTGAAAAACCTAATTTTCTGCAAGTATTTTCTCTGAGCCTTATTTTATTGAATCGAATGGATCCACGGCAAGCTCCTGTAGCAGTATGTAATACTTTAATCTTTTGGTGTTTATAGCAATGGAGGAAATAGTTCTCTGAGTCACAGTTGTGAACATCAGGGTGTTCTGCTCATTTTATTGTGTCTGACTGTCAATTGTTTTAAGATGAAGAGCAAATTGTATTATATACTAAATATGGAGGAAGTTACTAATACAAGGCGCTTTCGCAGCTTGAACTTTCTCTTTTAAAATTTGAATCAGCGGTTCTTATGAGCGCGAAAACACTCTCAGTTCATTTTAAACAATAAAGCTAATTGCTCCTAAGTGCCCAGGTTAAACTGTAGTGCAATGAAATGGCACTTTTGTGCCGAGCGCCCTCCCCTCCCACCCACCCACCATTAGTGTTCTCGCCAGCACACACATAATGACCTTTAAAATAAGCTGTTACAATTCTGACATGGTACCAAGCTGACACCTTGGGCTGGGATTTAATTTTGAGTTATGACAGCATTAGAAAAACATATGATGTGGCCATTTGTTTGTAGAAAGAAAGGGGGAAATCATAAAACCCTCTTTTTTATGAGCTGTTGCTTGACTCGTTCCTGCAGCCCCGAGCAGCGAGCGTCTAAATCAATGCACACAGCTGTTCTTGGTTCTCAGAGCTCAGCAGGTGTACTGCCCCATGCGCCTGCCATCTACCCCCACACACATCACAAATAATGTCTTGCACACACTAGCCATCCATCACTGTTATAGCCAGCCCCAGCGAGGCCACCATTCTCAGGGTAGATCCCCCCTATTTACAGTAGAAATACTCAATCCATGGACTATTAGTCACACTTTCTGGACTCCTTTAATTGAATAACCTTTGGCTTTTGTGGCAAGAAGGGGAAAACGCATATAAACCTACATACCACAGTGTTTATTCCTGACCAAAAAACAATAGGTGTACTGTGGTTGGCGAAATCAATTAGTCTTCCTCTTGCTGTAAGGGCCCACATCTGGTGTGATTTAAGTCAATGTGAGGGTAGAGCTGCAGAAACTCCAAGTTCTCATTTCAACAGGTGACAGAGAAGGCATAAAAGACTAATATATACTACAAGTGTGGAGGCAGGGCTATAAATACCAGAGGTTTACTTAGGAGGTAAAAACAAAGCTAACCCATAATGTGAAATAAGATCTCTTCTCTGACTGGGTTGTCATTGGAATGAGTACAGACAGTAGGAGGTCAAACTTGGAAGAAAAAGCTTTACATGGAGTGACAGTCGAGAAATAGTTCTCGTTCACCTGCTGAAACGACCAAAAGGCAAGCAGATATGTATTTTAAGAAGATTTTTGGAAACACAACTTGGGACTTGCACTCATTGCTTCATCTGTTGAGTTAAAGGCAGGAAGGGGATGCTGGGAATTCTGTCATAATACAGTACAGTCTCGCTTATCCAACCTTCGCTCATCCAGCGTTCTGTATTATCCAACACAATCTGCCTCCCGCCCGGATCCACAACTATTTCAATACATTGCAATGTTTTGGTGCTAAATTAATAAATACAGTAATTACTACATAAAGTTACCATGTACTGAACTGATATTTCTGTCAATTTGTTGTAAAACATAATGTTTTGGTGCTTAATTTGTAAAACCATGATGTAATGTGACATTTAATAGGCTTTTCCTTAATTTCTCCTTATTATCCAGCATTTTTGCTTATCCAACATTATGCCGTCCTGTTTATGTTGGATAAGCAAAACTCTACTGTACAACAAACCAACCAGTGCTAAGAATGACACCAAGTCCTCTGCATGGGATCCAAAGATGTCCTTTCATATGCAAAAGGATGCTTCCACCTACACAAGTACTGTTCATCCTTCGATGGGGTGGGCAAAAGGCAGTCCCTGCTAAGTGCTTTCCAGTGGTCCTTCAATACTTCAGTGTTCCCAGATATACTTTTTCCAGAAAAAAAACAAACAAACAAAACTTAATTGAGTTTGGAGTAAAAATTTGTGGCAAACCATTCTGCACTATGAGGGAATGCACTGCACTCAAAGACATAGTAAATATGTGTTATGTTTCCTAATCATACCATTTTAATTAGTTTTAAATAATTTTGAAACTTTAATTAGTTATGAATTAGAAATGTAAGAAATACCTTAAAATTAAATATTTCCACAGCTGATGCTCTTTCCCAGTAATGCCCCCTTCAAAAGAAAACTACAGTAATTTTGAAAAAGCCTGACCAACCTGGAAAATGTTTCCCTTTTGCCTAAATCTGTCCATTTCACCTACTGAAATTAATGGATGTAATGAAACACGCATGAAAGAGCAGGGAACAAATAGAGTTTTTCTTTTTTGCAAGACCCATGGAAGCAAATGGATACTACAATATAACACTGTGTTGTGTGTTATATAAATATTTATATATGAAATCATTTTTTTGCAATGCAAATTTCATGCAAACTTAGACAAGTATCAATCAGTCTTTTTTATTTTGGTCATATGGATTATCTATGCAGGGCCCTTACTTACAACTGTTTATGTTTGCGTAAAAGAGTTAAGCAGGGGTTGGTTCCAAAGCCTCATAGGTCTAACACATATATAGAAGATAGTGCAGCCATTTGTTTCATTCATTCTTATCCCCCTTCTTTTTTCTTCTTTATACTCCACATTTCTCCAAAAATAGGACTCAAGGTGGCCTACAATTTAAAAATACAATACAAATAGGACATAAAAATTGAAGATTAAAATAGGATTACAGAAATAAGCAAAGCCTGCATGAATTATATGAAAGCTTATATCAATGAGAAAAACATGTTAAAATTAATTGGTTAAATTGCTATTTTAAGGGTGGTACAAGAAAAGATCCAGAATGGACTGGGATAAACAAATGGAGAACTCTGGGAGAATTAAAATAAAATAGTGATTTCTTTTAATGTAGTGGGTGGATTGATGAAGCAAGATCAGTAAAGATGAATAGGGAAATTGTCATGACTAGCTCAGATAGTGAGACCAAAGAGTGGCTAGAAGGGCCAGCAGAGGAGATGGAGTACAGCAGCTCCCAGCGGTCCACTATGCCTAACTCAGCCACTGTCAAAGATGAACTCGAGCATCAGAAAAGGAACAGATTGTGCTGTATTGTGGCAATTTGCAAGAAACTGTCCAGCCAAAGAAAAAAGATATATCTTTTCAGGAAATGGTCTTCTCTAGGTTTGAAAGGTCTGGCTGGAAGAGCTCTGGAATCTTCCCAGTCCTCCTGTGAACCCAGATATGCACCAACATTGCTTTAATTTGCTTTATCATATTAATTGTTAACCACCTTGTGTCCCTATATTGGGAAAAGGTGAGATAAAAATATATAGGTAAAGGTATAGGTTTTCCCTGACATTGTCTAGTCGTGTCCGATTCTGGAGTGTGGTGCTCATCTCCATTTCTAAGCTGAAGAGCCGGCATTGTCCATAGACATCTCCAAGGTCATGTGGCCAGCATACAGGAACAAGACATACAGAAGTGAGACAGACAAGATAGTCAAATAGGATGTCATGTATGGTGGAAGAGACAGCCTGAAGTGAGCTTGTGTCTCTTGGGTCAAATCTCTCCAGTCTCAAAGAACCATTTGGGAGAACTTGTTAAGACTGTGCCGTCTGTTGGAAGAAGGCTGTTTGTTTGTGTGAGCAGAGCCTTGCTTGCATGCTTGCTCATGAATAACCTCAGGTCATGTGCCTGAGCAACTGGTCTCAAGAACACCTGCATACAGGAAGTAGGTCAAAGGAAGCACGTAGGTAAAAGGTTGGTTGGGGAGGGGCTAACTGCCACTAGCTTCCTATATAGCTAGCTACAACATGAATTCCTAGAGTGAGGAGAATGGGAGACGCAAATAGGGATGTTTAATGGGTGACTTTGAGGGGGAAGCCTAGGGTTCTGTTTCATTACCTACTTAATTGTGCTAAAAATATATGGTGAGGGAGCTCATGACCTGCAACAGCTGTGGCATGTGTGTTCTTGCCCAAGGATAGTTATACTTGCAGCAAGTGAAAATTGGTGGCCCTTTTGGAACAAAAGATTGAATGCCTTGCAACCCATGTATCTACGCTCCAACATATTAGGGATCTTGGATCCAGCAGAGCAGACTGTCTCACAGAAAGAACACACAGGGGATGTCTTTGAAGAGGAAGTTGCTTCCAGAACACATGAAGTAGACACTGGGAGGAATATGACACATAGAAGTAGGAGGGCCAAACATGATTCTGTGAATCTGGAGTTACAGAATCATTTTGAAGTTCTCTCCCAAATGAGAGGGGATGAGAAACAACAACAAATTGGAGTTCTTGGACATAGCAGAGTGAACTGTCTTGGATGAATGCATTGGTGGAGGGGAGGGTGTTTCAGAAGAGGAGGCCAGTTTACAATTGCAGAAAGTGTACAGTTGGAGGAACATGACACGTAGAAGGACCAGGGATCACTCTGTGAACTGGGAAACACAATCCAGTTGAAATTCCCTCCCAAAGCACAAATGAAGAGCAACAGGAACAAGAGAAACATGATCCAACTCTCATTTTGAAAACAGCAGTCATTTTGAAAACTGACATGCTTTGCTCTTTTCATCAAATTGATTTAAAGAATAGAAATAACTTTGGAGGCAGAGACATTGAAAGAGGAACGAGTGTTTTGGTCCTAGTGACTGCTGAAAAGCAGATCGAGGGACAGCAACTGCCAAAAAAAAAACAAGTTGTCCAGTTGTCCGCTCCTCAGCAGGTCACTGAGGATGGGCGTAAACAAGAATTAAAAAGCTCAGAGGCGATGCCTCCAAATTGAAGACGAACATTGCATTAGCAATGATATCTCTTCCAAAAAAGCCGCAACTGTCATTTTGAAAACAGCAGCCATTTTTTAAACTGGAGCTCAGACGCAATGTCTCAAAAATGAGAAAGAACATTGCTTATCTTTCCTAATTTTCTCCTTATTTATCCTCAGTAACATCCTTGCCTTTTAAGTTGGTCAGAGAAGGGCAAATATGACGGGTTGGTTAAGCAGGGTTGAAAAAACTGTTGGAGAAGAGACTGGGGTCTTAATGGCTCGACTGAAAAAGACTTTGGAGCCTGCTATTCTGGTTGGAGCATGGAGGTGAAGCCCTGTTGTAGTGGATTGCTCCTTCTAGCCATCCCGAGAATGAGAGTGATTCTATGGTTAGAAACACTAAAAGAGAAGAGAATTAATGATGGATGAGGGTTTCTTAAAAGTGAGATACTGAAGACACAATTGCAAACAGTGCCAAAAAGAAGAAAAAAGAAGAGGATATCCAAAGAACTTTCAAGTGAGCTAAGATTTTAAAGGGGCATATACAAAAATTGTAAAAGGGGAGAAATAACCAAGGAGGAATTCAAACAACAAACATGAGTAGATTACTGAGTGTAGTGTATATACTGAGTATAGTGTCTACATCAAGGTGAGTCATGGTGCCCCTCTATTCTGCTTTAGTCAGACTTCACCTGGAATAACATTGTGTCCAATTCTGGGCACCACAATTCAAGAGAGATATTGACAAGCTGCAACGTGTCCAGAAGAGGGCAACTAAAATGATTAAAGGTCTGGAAGCATGCCCTGTGGTGAGTTGTTTAAAGAGCTAGGCATGTTTAGCCTGCAGAAGAGAAGGTTGAGAGGAGACAGCTATGTTGAAATGTTTGAAAGATGTCATAAGGAAGAGTGAGCAGGATTGTTTTTGCATACCTGAGACTAGTACTTGGAGCAACAGGTTCAAATTAAAGGAGATTCCATCTGAACATTAGGAAGAACTACTGATCATGTTGTTACACATTGGAACTCACTGCCTCAGAATGTGGTGGAAGCTCCTTCTTTGGAGTCTTTTAAACGAGAGACTGGATGGTCATCTGTAAGGGGCACTTTTCTTGCCTAGCAGGAGGTTGGACTAGATGGTCTATATGGTCTCCAGCTCTATGATTCATGAAAATGATGAAGCCAGTACGATTTGAAACAATGGATTCAAATTACAAGTAGCCTCCAAAAAAAATTCCTAATTGTCAAGATTATTGGACAGTGCATCATGTGGTATTTGTATCCAAAAGCAATGAGAAATCTATACAAAACAAGTTTGAGAAAGTTCTAAAATTGATAGTATTCAGGGATATTACTGATTTTGACTGGATCTCACTGATAATTGACAAGTATATCTTTATAATTTTTGAGGCCTGGGGGAAAGGAAATGAAGTCTATTAAATTTTTATTTTTATAGTGTTTGTTATCTTGGAATGTAGACTTTACACTGGAGCATGTAATTACAACACCATGTCCTGTGTTAGGCACTAAATTGTCCATGTCACCACCTGAACTTCACCGTGAAATATAGTGTAGAGGGACCAAGAACACATTCTGTGAGAAGATAATGGCTGAGTGCGCATTCAGGTGCATTGGACAGCTTCAGTCTGCTGAATCCATTGCTCTAGTCCCACTGTGACCATTTAATATTATTACATGGCTTTTGCCCTTGAAATTTGCTTCCACCTCACTTTCCAAGTGAAGTACTCGAAGAATAAAGGTCAAGGCTAGGGAAAAGAGCAATAAAACATGACTTATTTTTAATGGGTAATCAGACTCCTGTTAAGTTGCGAAGAAGTCTCGAGGAATGTCAATGTTCTGGATCATTTTTCCTTTCATAAAATGAAAGATAGCTCTGCTGATTACTATGTTTCAAGACAAATCGCAGCAGAACGGGTACAAAGCCCACAAAGCAGCCTAATCTGAAGATGGCACTAGTTTATTCAGAATGTAAATCCCTAATTAACCATGATTCCTTTCACCAAGCTGATTTAGTAACTGAATGGTAGATGGAGTTTACTGTTGACCCTCTATGCTCAAAATCCTCCTTATATTCAGTTCTGTTGAACAAACAATTCTCAACCAATAATACATACGGCAGTTGTGAGGCATACCATCTGAAGTCCACACATAGTCTGTTTCAAATAAAAGAGGAAAACAAAACAATAGCAGCAGCAAAAGGTACTAAACTTGAAATTGGCTCTCTTAACTGCACTTTGTATCTGAAAACTTTAATTGTGTTTGATCAAGCATACACTTTGTGGAAACAAATAACTACACGAATTTTCCATTTGCTTTTGATTAGCATAAAAAGTCAGGATTTCATGGCAACCATGGGACTGTCCCAAGTGGTTTCTGGTCCTATCCACCGAGCTGGACGTACGTTGGACTTTGTGTTCTGTCAGGGATGGTAGGAAGGTGGCAGTTGGAGGAACTCTCTTTAGTCCCACTCTCATGGACCGACCACCACTTGGTCACATTTAGACTCACTGCACTCCCTAACCTCTGCAGAGGTGGAGCACCCATTAAGATGGTCCACCCCAGAAGGCATATGGATCCAGAAGGATTCCTGAGGGCTCTTGGGGATTTTCCTGCCACTGAGGTAGGTGATTCTGTTGATGCTTTGGTCACTCTCTATAATGGGGAGATGACCAGGGCAATAGACACAATAGCTCCAGATTGACCCCCATCAAGTAGCAGAGCTAAACCAGCACCTGGGTTCAGTGAGGAGCTGGTAGTAATGAAATGAATGAAGAGGAGTCTAGAGGCCATGTGGTGCTCTCCTCGCAATGAGTCAGACTGAGCACAGATGTGGACCTATGCAAGGGTGTACTCTGTGGTAGAGAAGGTCGCAAGTAAATCTCACATTACGGCCAATATTGCATCTGTAAGGAACCGTCCAGCGGAACTGTTTCAAACAGTCAGAGGTTTGTTGAACCCCGCCACCCATGACAGGGTCCCTGACCCTTCGACAGCTCACTGTGAGTCATTTGCTTGGTTCTTTGTGGATAAAGCCACTCTGGTTTGCTCCAACCTGAACACCACAATTACAGCAGTCTCTGAAGATGTAGAGAGATCTCCTGCTTGTCTAGTTTTAATGGATTCATTTCAATTTGTAAACCCGAGGATGTTGACAAGATTCTTGGAGGGGCGAGGGTGACCACATGCATCCTGGACCCCTGCCCATCCTGGCTGATAAAGGAAGCCAGAGGGAGTTTGGCTGAGTGGGTAAAGGTGGTGGTTAATGTCTCCCTTCGGAAAGGCAACATTCCAGTGAGAATAAAGAAGCTGTGATAAAACCGCTGTTGCAAAAACCAACATTGGACCCCACTGATTTCGACCAGTTTCCAATCTCCCCTTTCTGGGCAAATCTTGGAACATGTGGTTGCCTCGCAGCTCCGGGGTTCTTGGATGAAGCTGATTATCTGGATTCATCGCAGTCTGGTTTCAGGCCGGTTATGGAACTGAGACAGCCATGGTCGCCTTAGTGGATGATCTTCACAGAGAGCTTGACAAGGCGAGTGTGTCCTTGTTGGTTCTCCTGGATCTCTCAGCAGCCTTCAATACTGCAGACCACGGTATCCTTTTGAGTTGCCTTGCGAGGATGGCTTTTGGAGGTACTATTCTGCAGAGGCTCTAGTCCTACCTGGAGGATCGCACCCAGAAGGTGTTCCAGAGCTCTAAGATCTTCCGGGGAGGCCCTCCTCTCAGTCCCACGACTGTCTCAAGCGTGGTTGGTGGGGACGAGAGAGAGGGCTTTCTCAGTGGTGGGCCCCCCATCTCTGGAACGCCCTTCCAAGGGAAATAAGATAGGCCCTCAGGGGGTCTCACAACCTCTGAGGATGGCTGCCATAGATGCAGGCAAAATGTCAGGAGAGAATGCTTCTAGAACATAGCCATATAGCCCAAAAAAACTACAACAACCCAGTGATTCCAGCCATGGAAGTTTTGTTTGTTTTTGTGCTAGCATTGAATGTTTGCCGTATATATGTTGTGCTCCGCCCTGAGTCCCCTATGAGGTGGGAAGTGTGGAATATAAATGTTTAAAATAAACAAATAAATAAATCTGAAACATGCCATTGTCATTCAATAATACTTTTTATACAATCCCACATTTATGTACATATTAATGCGTTCCAAAAAATATTTCTTATACAGGGAAGGTTGTGTTTTTGTTTTTGTTTTGTTTTTTAAAGAAAGTTTTATGGACATTTAATCTCAGCAATTTGCCCAGAATAACAGAAATATGTCCTTTTGGATTCCAAATGAGTGAATCACTCATATCTGCTTTAAAACATTGGTTCTGTAAAATTAATTTCCCAATAAGTGCACTAAAATTGCAGCCTTAACCAGTCCTGATCATTTCTAGGGGCAGAGGTGTAGTTTAATCCAACTTTCCGTTCTGTTCCCTCCCTCTGCACCCCAGGCACTTTTGACTCTTTTAAAATCCTTACGCTTCTCAACTTGGTCCCAGTGATTTATTGCAGCTGAGTTTTTCTTCTCATCCCACAAGTCTCCTACTGAGATGCCTCCCTTTGGTCAAGGTCATGCTCTAATTCTCTGTAAGATGTCTTTTGGAATAAAAATTGCCCAATTATTTACAATAATGACACAAATAACATAATTTAGCGTCATTAAACTTCTTGTGTGTATGTGTGTGTTGGTTCTATAATTTCTAAAAATTGCTTTCCTTCCCTTGTGACTATTCACATGTGTAACTTGCTTGTTTCTTTTTAAAATTTTCTGCTTAAAACTATTTAGCAAGGGCTTTTTCTTATGTTGATATATAATACTCTTGTACATGGACTTCAGATGCTGCTTTTACACATGCATTCTACCAACCTTTGATTCTAAAGCAATCTTCTAGGACTGCCATATCAGCCCCATCCCATTCCTTGAGATTGAAGGACCAAACCTTGAGCCCAAGGCCTGAATCTTTTGGTTTTACAGAACTAAGAACTTAATCAGACAGGCAAAATTGCCTCTTCAGGCACAAAGCCCACCGGATCCCATCACATGATGATGATCTACTTCCAGTGGGGCTCCATGCCTGAAGAGAGGTCCAAGCATTGCAGGAAGCACCACCAGCCACATGGGAGGCTTCCTGTGTTGCATAGAAAACTGTTGCTCCACTGTTCCACGGATCGCCACAGAGGCTGGCGAATCGCTTCACTGCCCCTCATCAAAGTGATGAAGTTGTAAGTCTGGTAAGAGTTGAATTGGGTCCAGGGGCTGCCACAGTGACACTATAATCTTGAAGCTGGTTTGAGTGGAAATGGTTTTGCTATATAGGTCATTAGATTGATGGAAAGATTCCCACCAGAGTGGATATCATCTATTGGACAGATGGCAAGCTATTTAACCTCAGCAGACTGAAAGCCAAAACCAAGATTACAACAACATCTGTTATAGAACTCCAATATGCTGATGTTAACGTCGTCTGTGCACGTTCAGAAGAAGCCCTACAAGCCACTCTAAGCACCTTCGTAAAAGCATATCAGAAGCTCGGCCTGTCATTGAACATTGAGAAAACTAAAGTACTCTTCCAGCAGGCACTAGCCAATCCATCTGCAATGCCAGAAATACAGCTTAATGGTGTAACGTTGGAAGATGTTGACCATTTGCGCTACCTTGGCAGCCACCTCTCCACAAAAGTGAACATTGACACTGAAATACAACACTGCTTGAGCTCTACGAGTGCAGCATTTTTCAGAATGAAGTACAGAGTGTTTGAGGACCAAGGGATACCAAGGTGCTTGATAAAGCTATTATCCTCCCAACCCTGCTATATGCTTGCAAGATGTGGACTGTCTACAGACGCCACATGCAACTCATAGAACAATTCCATCAGCATTGCCTCTGAAAAATCCTGCAAATCGCTTGGGAAGACAGGCGGACAAATTTCAGTGTGCTTGAAGAAGCAAAGACCATCAGCACTGAAGCGATGGTCCTCCACCATCAACTCCGCTGGACCGGCCATGTTGTCCGGATGCCCAACCACCATCTCCCAAAGCAGTTGCTCTACTCCGAACTCAAGAACAGAAAGCAGAATGTTGGTGGGCAGGAATGGAGATTTTAAGATGGGCTCAAAGCCAACCTTAAAAACTCTGGCATAGACACAGAGAACTGGGAAGCCTCTTGAGTGCTCTAGCTGGAGGTCAGCTGTGACCAGCAGTGCTGTACAATTTGAATAGGCACAAATGGAGGGCAAAAGAGAGAAATGTGCCAAGAGGAAAGTGCATCAAGCCAATCCCGACCGGGACTGCCTTCTGTCTGAAAACCGATACCCTAGCTGCAGGAGAACATGCAGGTCAAAAATAGGGCTCCACGGTCACCTACAGACCCAGTGCCAGGACACCGCACTTGGAGGACAATCTTACTCGGACAATGATGGATCACCTAAGTAAGTCAGTAGATTGACAGGTTTGGAATCGGTTTGAGGACAGGAAGGTGACGCTATTTACTATGGATATTTGGAATCATAATCTCAGATCAGTTGTGTTTTTAAACAATGTTTGCAAGCTTTCATAAAAGTCTTGGAGATTTCTGCTGGATAATAAAAATCACTAGGGTACTGATGTAAGTAAATATATTTACAACTCTTCATTAATTTCCTTTTTACCTTTTAAAAATTACAGTCCAAATGTCAAGATTGTTTTGAAAATGTATACTTTGTTTCAAAATGCTCTGACCTGACCATATCTTGGGGGAGGAAAATACTGAGTCCCTCTATGGGAGGAAGAGAAGATCGGGATACAAAAGTTTTAAATAAATACATAAATATTTTTTTTACATTCATGCTTCTGCCAAAAAGTAATGTGTCCATACTCTCTATCCAGGGGATGAAAACCAGTACACAGGTGGCGGAGCAACATCGGTGTGGTCAAACAGGTGTGGTCTGGAAATAAGAAGACAAATGTTATTAATGTGGAAGAAAATGGAAAGCCATTATTTTGATCGAGAGTGCATATGTGCAGTGGCTGGCTACCTATTACAATGAAAGAACATCAGCACAGATGGCTATAGAAAATAAATTAAATTTTATTACAGGAACTCCATTAGAGATATGAAAGTTTTCTAATGCTGCTAAAATAATCTAAAATGCTTTCTTTAAGCACCTTTCAGTTTGAAAATAAATCGAGCATTGCTGCCAAGCAGAGAAACATTGGAATGTAGTTTAATAAAATGTGTAATAAAATGGAAGGGATTTCAAAATCTTTACAGATCACACATTCAACATGTGTCAGCAGTGCGATGCAGCAGCTGAAAAAGCCGATGCAATTCTAGGCTGCATCTATAGCACAGAACTTGAAGTCCCACTCCATTCTGCTTTGATCAGACCTCACCTGGAATACTGTTTACAATTCTGACCACCATAATTGAAAAGGGACATTGACAAGCTGCAGCATGCCCAGTGTAACCAAACTCAAACCAAGCTCCGTGAGAAGTGGTTTAAGGAGCTAGGTGTATTTAACTTGGAGGAGAGAAAGTTGAGAAGGAACATGACAGCCATCTTTAAACCATTGAATCATAGAGTTGGAGGAGATCACATGGGCCATCCAGTCTAACCCCCTGTCATGCAGGAAAAGTGCAATCAAAGCACCCTCAACAGATGACTATCCAGCCTCTGCTTAAAAGCCTCCAAATGAGTTTTTGAAAGAATTTTGTATTGAGGACAGGACAAGCTTGAGAGGAATGGATTCAAGCTGCAGGAAAAGAGATTCCACCTAATTTTTACAAAGAACTTCCACGTGATTAGAGATGTTTGACAATTGGGTGTGGTGGAGTCGCATTCTTTGAAGGCTTTTAAACAGTGGCTGGACTGTCATCTGTCAGAAAGACTTTGATTGTGTGTTCCTGTATGGCAGGGGGTTGGACTGGATGGTCCTTCCACCTTTATGATTCTGTGATTTTTTGTGCTACAAGTGTTTCATTTCAAGGTGAGCTCTTGATGTTTCTCACTGTTTTCCTATTACCTACGGATAAACCTGGCAGCCCTCTTAGCAAGGACCCATTTGCACAGGTATCCATTTTACCACACAACAACATTCTAATCTCATCTTAAAGCAAACTTTAAGTCATCTTGCAGCTGTATTTATGATCGAAAGATTGCAGGTTCCAATCCGGGGCAATGGGGTGAGCTCCCGCTGTTAGCCCCAGTTTTGCCAACCTAGCAGTTCGAAAACATGCAAATGTGAGTAGATCAATAGGTACCACTCCGGCGGGAAGGTAATGGCGCTCCATGCAGTCATGCCAGCCACATGACATTGGAGGTGTCTACGGATAAGCTGGCTGTTCGGCTTAGAAATGAAAATGAGCACACCCCCAGAGTCGGACACAACTGGACTTAATGTCAGGAGAAAACCTTTAACTTTACCTTTAAAAAAACTCCTGCAATAGGTAACTAAAATAAATTAAAAACAATACAACTTGATTATATAATAAATTTTGTAAAATGGGATTCAATTACAAGATGAAAGTAGGGGGAGTAGGAGAGTAGGGGGAGTAGCGTGACGAGTGTAAAAGAGTCAATCAGAGAATTTAGATAAATCATGACAAGGGATATCTCATGTGGGTGGCTTTTCTGATGAATTTGGCTATGCAGCAGACTAAGGACTTCATTCCATGTGATAATTAAAATTATTGGGATCGTAGGTTTTCTCGTAAATTTCACAACACCCCATTTTGAAATTAAATTTAAGATTTTCCTACTCTCATCACTCTCAATCCTTATCTCCTCTTTCTTCAAGATTTATCCATTTGATTTTGCATCACATGGTAAAAACTTGTTTCCCCCATTGTCCCTCCCCCTTTTTCTTTTTAAAAACTTCTCTCTTTGTAATCTTGGGAGTTCGACTTATTGCCAAAAAACTCACAACAACATATATATATAGAAGCATTATTCTTATGTTGCAGAATTGAAAACAGGAGGGAGAAGGAAAATGAAACTTTAGGTCTCTTATATATATATATATCTCTGCTAGCCTTTTGATAAGCAAAACAAAAGCCTGACAGAACAGCAGGAGTTTCAGAGCGGCAACTGAGAAAATAGTAGGTAAATTTCAAAGGGATTTTTATGAGGAGATCATACACGAAAAGGGGGAATATATTAAAGGGGGAGTTCAGAGACAAGCACAGGATTTGCATTTTTCTCCTGAATGTTTTGAATATTTCTGAATGTTTGCTATACCTCTTCAGTCCCAAACTAGTAATGACGGAAGAAAGGAATCAATATTGCCTATCTTTGCGCCTCCCTCTATAATGACATCATTGTTATGTTTACAAACAAGTGAGAGGGAATTCCCATCACATGTTAAATTGGGCATTTTTACACATCTCTACATGGGGAATTGAAGGATAAGTCTTTGCCCACCAGCTTAGGAATCGTCAGGACAACCCACACTTTAGAAAAGGCAAGATACCTCTACCCCACATTTGAAGCTTGCGTCGTGTGAAGGGCACAGTCAGTTGCAGTTTCTTAATTGTGTAGAAATGCTGATTTTATTGCATGTGATGAACTCAAAAGTGTAGATTCTCCCCAGAAAGAAAATAAGACAGTTCGACAATTAGGTCCCAGTTGGTTATCGTGACCAATAATTGTTGTAAATATTGAGAGCTATTATACTTAATGGCTTCTGAAAATGTTTTTTGGCTTTTGAAAATGTTTTCAATCAGCTTTGGAAAGCACATTTTACAATGTGATAAAGGAAATCTGTCTTAACCATTTATTTCAGGGGGAGTGATGTCCATTTTGGGCTGTCTTTTCTGGTTGCATAGGAAAATAATCATCTGATAGCTCTCCTTCTCGGCTGCAAAGGAAAAATTGCTCTCTTTCATCCTCCTTCCTTTTTTTCTTTTTCTTTTTAAAATTTAAATAAAAGAACTGCAATGGTATTTGCCTGCAACAAACCATTTCCCCTCTTAGTTGGCTGTTTCCTTTCCTTTCAAAATAAGAACATTTTGCAGAATTTCCTACTTGTGTTTGTTTTTGTTAAATTACAAAGAATACTTCCAAATGGCTGAATAAACACAATACCAAAAATATTTACATTGCAAGCTGCTTTTTAAACAAAACATTTTCAGACCTTCAAAACTGAAAATGTGGTATTTCAGAGCATACATGGTTTTGAACTTGTGAACTATCAATGTTGCACAGTTCTTAGAAGGGGTGTCATGTATGAAAATGGGGACAGCATGGATTAAAAGGAGTCATGTCCCTGCATGTAGGGTAAAGTCAAGTGCAGTGAAGCCCATGTGCTCAAAACATTGTTAAAACAAATTTATGTAGTAAGAAGAGGGACTAAGCAGGCATGCTCCCATCTCAACTAAGATGGGAGAACTCATTTTAGGAGATGTATGTGTTGACACCCTAAGTCCTTGTGCCACCGGTAGCTGTGGGTTACATGATGACAAATGCAAGTTTATTCTGAAAGCTTTGAAAAGTAAACGCTCTTGCAGTTCCTGGGATGTGGTTTGCCACATTGCCTAAACAGGTCTAAATATCTCTGCACGCTGGACCCAGGAAGTGGGCCTTAATTTAGATTCATTTGATACAAGATTTCCAATACTTTCGTAAATGAAAGCGCTCCACTTCCCTGCTGTGTTTGATCTCCAGAATTTCTTGACAAATTATTAGGAACAATATCTGCTTTTTTTCCTACCTCAACCACTTTTTCAGTTCAATTACTTTAGCACCTGAACACAAGTGAGGATAATAAATGTCAAAGAAATATTTATAGCTGAGTTCCCAGTTCCCTCTTCTGCCATAACACAGATCCATCTGCTAACATCATTAGTATTGCCTTTTAAAAACAAATAAGATACAAAATTGAATGACTGTGATTTAGTCAGAAAACTACGGCATCTGATTAATATAAACAGCATCCAATAAGAGTAATTTCAATATGTTTTTGAACTTTAGCTTGTAAGATAATTCAACCTGAGTTGCCTCTGCACTGGAAGAAATAACGAACTTTGAAATCATTTTAATTACCATGGTTCAGTGCTATGGAATCATGGGAGTTGTAGTTTTACATGGTATTTAGGATGGATTTTGAGTGGAGGTGGCAGTTTGTACGCAAGACCTTTTATAAATCTTGTAACTGTAGTCAATAACTCAGTCCTGATACTGAATGACGTGTGAAGTTTGCTTTTGCTGTTTGTTAACCAATATAGTACTATTGGAACAAAATGGTTAAAACTACACAGATCCTGACACTAAAATTGATTTTAAATAGCAGGCAGACTGGGAGTTATCAGCAAACCGATGACACTGAACCCCCACATTCTTGATGATATTTCATATATGTTTGATTTATATCTTAGAATCATTATCAAATGAGACTTATAGCATGGGTTTGAGACTCCCTAGCCATGATTGAAACACACAGCATAGAATGATGTCATTATACAATTTCTCCAAACCCGTGTGCAACTCACGTCGAAGGAGTACTTTTCAAAAAATGTGGACCTCCTGCTTTTAAGCAGCTGAAAGCACTCTGAATTTGTATTCAAAGTATTTTCAAGTGGTGTGATAATCCAAAAGCTCTTCTGCAGTAAGTTTGGGAACATTGGTGTGTGATTTAATTGCTTCACTTCCTGTGGCCAAAGTGCTAATCTGAGAAGACTCAGAGAATCTGTGGCTGCAAAGTCATAACTTCCTTCTTTCACCCCATTTGCTTCTTTTTTCAATCCCCCACCCCGAAATGCGACACTTTTTTTCCAAACCACTCCGATCTTAACTAATGATGCCCCATTCAAGCAATGGAGCAAAGATTTATCAAAATGTATCTGACATGGCCTAAAATAAGGTTTAAGCTCCTCCAGATGATTTAACACTAGCTGACTTAAAAATATACTTTGCGGCATGCATACTAGTCTGGTTCAAAGACTGGATGATCTTGAGAACTAAAGTTATTAAGAGGAGAGGGACACGATCTGCATTTTAGTTGGCATGCCTGTTTATGGTATTTTAAATAGCATGCAGACTGGGTGTTATAAGCAAACTGCTGTCACTGAACCCTCACATTCTTGATGATATTTCATATATGGTTTTTTTATATCTTAGAACATTATCAAATGAGGCTTCTAGCATGGGTTTCAGGCATGAGAAAACCAAACTACATGTTAGCTTCAATAATCATTTTATGAGGCAAGTGGTTTTGAGGATATGGAATAGACACAAAGCCAAACTATGCCCCAAAACTCCACTTTCAATATTCATACAAGAAGCAAGAGAAATGTCTTACAAGTTGGAAACAAAGAAAAAAGAGAAATGTCTTACATATAGAGACTTGACTACGGATTCATAGCCTGGGGTGTCAAGCTTGCCACAGATGGGTTGAAGGTAAAATCGGAGGTTTATTCTCAATGACCAGGGAGGATGTCAGCAGAGAAAACACCCATAAAATCCCTAACATACTGCAATTGTGAATACAGAGTATATTTATTGTGATAGCTATTCAAGTCTACTGTGCTGACTCCTGACTGGCTTAGATTGACTCAACTGATCCTAGCCAACACCAACCTGGACCAGTCAACGGATGTCAAAGCCTCTTTGCTTGAATAGCTGTCAACGTTTTATAAATAAATCTGTATGTTCGCAATTACGCTTATGTCATTTTTTGGACCTCAGATTCTGCAGCTATCCATTTTTGGCCAAGGTGAATAAAAGCCTCTGTTCTTTGCCTTCATCCTGTTTGTGTCTTATTCGGTCCTTTGGGAGCTTGATACACCTGGCCCCCAAACCCTTGGTTCTTGTGGAGCTGAAATCACTCAACACTAGCATGCTCCATCTCAAAACAAGATGTGTTTGCAAAGCCAAGACCTATTTTTAGAGCCTTGTGTGATAATATCCTTAGCTACTAAGGATGAAAATATTGAACAACATAAAACAATGACTACAGGGTCAACACGAGTCAGACTGTGCTACCCTGTTATCTGGCTCCCTGTTAAACAATACTCGCAAGTCCCATCTCAAAAAGACACCTCAAAATGATAACATAGTTGATGGCACTGAAAGCTGCTGATCAGTTCAGCAGAACTAAAAGGAATATACCTCTGCTGTTCTGTTCCAGGCATACATCAGGGAACTGAAAATTAGTAGTACCATGCCCGGCACTCTAAGTGAGAATGAATGAATGATAATAATCTTTATTTATATACCGCCCTATCACCCCTAGGGGACTCAGAGCGGTTTCCACATATGCAAAATAATACAAAAACGTACAATATAAAACAAAAGCATAGACATAAACTGTTAGCACAAAATATACATTAAAATCAATTTAAAACCAGTTCCGCTCTCTTCATCATGCAAGGTAAGCTGCTAGGGCGAAGATTTCAATAAGGGACCTGGACTATTTGGAACGGGCTGGGCCAAGGCTGGTGCAATGAGAAGGGGAAAATGAGGCTGGCTGAATGCTACAGTGCAAGGATCAATCTCCGCAACGGCCCTACTAGGGAACCAGGGCCACTGAATTCCAGGACCAATTAAAGGACTATAAAAAAGGTCTGGGCCGGAAGAAAAGGTTCCCTCAGAAAACAGGGAACTGGGGAATGGATGGGGTACAAGGCCAAGTCCTAACTGTTGGACCAAGGGCTTGAGATTTGAGACTAGTCATTATCGAAGGCCTGATGAAACCACCAAGTCTTCAAATTCTTAGGAAGGAGGTGAGGGATGGGGCCAGCCTTATCTCCTTGGGGAAGGCATTGAAGGTAAATCTCTTCAGTCCAGGAGGCAATTGCAGACATCAAGAAACATCTACAATGAACACAGTTGAAAGGTTTCTCTTTCTAATACTGAAAAAACTAATTATTTTAGCAAACAAACAAATAGGCTTTGATCTGACTCATGATCACTCACCATCAAAACCTATTTTCAGTCCAATGGCTCTGTCCTAGAAATATCAAGTAATACACTCGGACCATGAGGAGAGAATCTTTAATTATGAAATAATACAAACAACACTGATACCTCTGGGACTAAAGAAAATAGAATTGAGGTAGAGGCAGGGTAGGTGTCAGACAGGCACCAACCCTGATCCCAACTTTACATACTATAAATAAATGACAAGCACCTCCTAAGCTCACCCAGAGGAAAGTCATGAATTCATGGGAAAAATGTAAGATGCATTGATTTCATCTCTATATAGAAGTAAAAGTTTGTATGCATGTTGTTATCACAAAGGATTCCATATAGTTTGATGGATCTGGGCCAAACGTGGAACACAAACCCTTCACAATCCAATTTAAAATAATTGAGGGATTTGCTCTGGGAAATAAATGAAATTGATTAGCTGTGGTTAGGTGAAGGATTCCTGTTTTTGCCTTCTGCTCCTGTGTGTTTCACTGGATGAATTGGGAGCTATAGCACGCCAGGGGGACCCAAGATTTCAGACAACACTATGCAAAATGGTAATGCTTCCCAGTTGGATTTTTTTCCTAATGCATTCTGAGCTCTGTTATATGCTGCTAGTATCCCTGAGGAAAACCAAATTTGGTCTTGATTCGTCTCTGTGACATTATTTTTCTGAAAGATATTACCAGAGCAATCTCCTGCACATTTATTCTGCAACCTAAAAATCCATCTTATGCTCCTTTATATTTGAAGTGTACTGCCAATTACAGTTGTGTTCCAGTGCCAGTGTGCAATGTTACAGCCAATTTAAATCACATCTGACGCCCCATACCTTACTGTTTTCTCAGCCTGCCAACCCCCAAATTTTCTTCCAGATCTGACAGAATCTGTATTCACAGGGTTGCCCTAGAATAACAAGTTTTCATTCTGGAGAAGGTTGTGCAGGGAGCTTTGTGGTGTGGCAGCTTGCCAAACAGTGAACATTTAGCAGGGAGTGCTCCCTGTTGGGTGGCTTGAAGTACACAACAGAATCATTAGGTTCCCTCTGAACTCACCAGGCTCCCAGTACTAAATTATGCCTAACATTTGGATTGAGCATTAAGCCATGAGGGTATAAAACCCGACTTCAGCAAGCTTGATCTGTCAAACAGCCATTTATTCCCTTTAGACCAATCATTTTTTCTGCTGGATTGTGTGATCATTATTTTCATCTTTAGAATGCTATGTGTGTCTTACAAAACTTTCAAAACTTTTGGCACTTGATACAGCTGGCTAAAAAATAAAATGAATTTATTGGCAGGTAAACTAGTTTGAAGAAAAGTTAAACAAGCCAGACTTTCCATAGAGTGTTGTTGTGAAGGCCTTGGAAGTCAATACCCATAGTAAGGTCCAGATCTATTGAGATGTTTTATTAATCCAAAGTAAACTGGGAAAACCCAGTTTACTTTGGATTAATCTGGGTTTACCTGAGGCTTTGTTTGGACACCTCAGGTGAACCTGTTACCTATCATGGGTTTGGGGCCTATGTAGAAGGACCTCAGTAATTCCTCGTAGAGCTTGGCTTCCAAACTTTTGATCATTTTAATTGCCCTTCTCTGAACACATTCTAGCTTGTCAATATCCTTCTTGAATTGTGGCACAGAGAGCTGGACACATTATTGTATGTGAGGTCTGACTAAGTAGAGTTGAACTATGATGTTCCTTCATCTTGACATTATACCCCTATTCATGCAGCCTAGAATCAAACTGGATTTTTTCCAGGTGGTCCGCCACACTGTTGACACATGTTCAGATTATCATCTACCAAGACACCTAGGGCTCTTTCACATGTGCCGTTTTCAAGCCAGGTGTCACCCATCCTATATCTATGTATTTCATTTTTTATTGCCAAAGTGTAGCACTGTACATTTCTTCTGGTTGAAGTTCACTTTGTTAGTTTTGGACCAGCTTGAATTCTGATCCTTGCCCCAGGGACCTCAGCTTTCCTTCCCAATTTGGTGTCATCTGCAAATTTGATAAGTATGCCTTCTATTCCATTGTCGAAATTATTGATAAATATGTTGAATTGCACTGGATCTAGGACAATACTCTGTGGGACCTTACTAGTTCGCTCTTTCCAGGTTCCCTTCCACACAGCTGTATAAAATCCACATTGAACTGGACTATTCGGCAGTGTGGACTCAGATAATCCAATTCAAAGCATATATTGTGCATGGTCTGCCTTGATATTCTGGGTTATATGGCTGTGTGGAAGGGCCCCAAGATGAAGAGGGATGATTGGTAAGCACCTTTGGGTTTGGCCAGTTAAGCAATTACCCAATTGCATTGTGTAGCCCACCCTTTACTACCTTTTTGGAAGAATGCCAAGGGGGATTTTGTCAAAGGCCTTACTGAAATCAAGATATGCTACATTCACAGCATTCCCTTCATCTACCAAACTTGTAACTTTAACTTTGAATTTGTTTTTATGGTTTCTAACTGAATTTTTAAAGACTGTTGATATTTAATTCTATTTTAATGTTTACATATTTGTATATTTTAAATTGTGTGGTTATGCTTTTCTGTTAAGCTGCTTTGAGTGCTATGTGTGTCTTACAAAACTTTCAAACTGCCACCTTTGTCGTTGAGTTTTGTGTTTGTAATGGTACTTATTCAACACACTTGACGCAGTGACAGTGTCTTGCAACAATTCTAAGAGTTCAAGACACATAGTCGTCATGAAAAAGTAATCACTAATATTTCAGGATAACGATGGTTTTGAAATGAGAGAAGACTGAAGGGGCTTCTCTTACAAGGCAATGAGGCATTTCTTCCACGTGTCAGGTTTTGTGCAAATTTGTTCTAACAAAAAAAGAGTAAACCAATTAGTGTTAGTAGTGCTAAGATGAAAAAAGTGTTAATAAATCTTCTAGATCTGGATTTCCTGCCAAAAGCAAAAGAAGTATATCTGGCTTTAGTATGATATGCTTCAGATTCCTGAACTGATGAAAAATACAAGATGAAAGCTGACTTTCCTCTAGTGAGCAATAACTTTTCTTTGTTTAGTCGTTAAGTTATATCATATGTGGGAGAAAAGGGAGTTGTGCTGGCTTTAATACCTGAAAAATGGCAGTACATATTTGTATTGAAAAGGACATATTTATTTGAACCAAGCCAGTTTAAACCCTCTTGTTGTACAGCATTAGATTCTCATTCAAGCACTGATTAGAGCTATCACACTGCTCAACCGGACTACTCCCAATGTTGTGAACCTACTGTCTTCTATACTAGCCATACACCCCAAAAGCTGGCATGTTTTATGTATTTTTTTAATATTGCTGTTGTGCGTCTCCCAATCAATTTATGATGCTCCTATCATGGAGTTTTCTTAGCAAGATTTGTTCGGGTGGGGTTTGCCTTCCTCTAAGTCTGAGGAAGTGTGGCATGCTCAAGATCACCCTGTGGGTTTTCATACCTAAGTAGGATTCAAACCCTGGTCTCCAGAGTCATAGTCCAATGGTCAAACCACTGCAACATGATGACTCAAAAATATTATATCCTGCTCCATATTTAAAGATCTCAGGAGTGTATACTTTTATTCATTTAGTTTTTAAGCTAATTAAATTGGTCTAAATCATATTAAAGAATGGAATGATTTTAACAAAATCACCTGTGTTAATTACAAAGATAAAATCATTAGGCCCCCAAAACACTTATCATAAAAAGCCACATTTTACTCTGTGCTTGTGTTGTGCCCCATCTTCAGTGTTTACTCCTAATTAAGCCCTTTTTAGTTAGAGGGATTAATGTTTTATATACAGTTTCTGGGGGGGGGGGGGTCAATCTAGAAAGCCTCTTTGCATTTGAAACCTCTGTTGCCCTGCCCCTTTAAGAATCCCCTCAGGAGCAGAGCCTCAGGCAAGGTATTTCTGGTTCTTGGAAGAGTGGACTGGAAGATGAAGAGAGAGGAAGGTTGGAAAGTTTACAAAATATCACGTTCAGTTGGAGCTGTATCTAGGTCCAGTCAGAGTTAAATTTTGAGATCATTTTAGAGACAGTTGAACACCATACAAGAAAGAGACAATAAGAATAAAGATTCAAGAGCCTAATTCGACCAGAACTGTGTCTATCTCTCAAAGACTTACAACTCCTCATAAAGACTTTGTAGTGAGACTCAGGAGGAGAGAAAGTCTAAAATTATTGTCAGTTAATAAATTATTGTTTGATTCAACTACTCTATATATTCTCTGATCTGTTCCCTGCACAGCCAATTCACCTTCTAAGTAGTTAAGATAGCGTGGGGGCAGAACAGCTTGATACCAAGTGGGCCTTCAAGAGAAGGGCCTTCCAGAAGTGTGCTCAGTATGAAGTGGCCAGTTGCTCACAATAAAGTCTCCCTCACTCATATAGGTATATCATCCCTTTTCGCTAACACTAAACATGGGGAGGTTGGAGGGGAAGCATGGCTTATATCAGGACTGGATACAGGTTGGAGACAGTCCTCCAAGGTCATTCACCCAGCCCCTACCTAAACTTTAGACTTAGGGTCGCCCTAAGTCTGAAACGACTTGAAGGCAGACAACAACAACAATCCTAATTAACATGGCTAGCCCATCAGCCAAAACCACTGAAATGCAGTTAAGTTTACATTGGTTAAAATCGTTCCTCTTTTTAAATACTGTATTGTTCTTTCGTATTTTTTGCACTATAAATAAAATATGTGCAGTGTGCATAGAAATTTATTTGTTTTTTTCTTTAAACTATAGATCTGCCCACCAACAATCTGGGGGAGCACAAACCAGCCCTTTGCTTTAAAAATTTGAGGACTCCTAGTATATACAGTCCTTGGAGAGGGCCAATGGGAGGATGCTTAGATCTTCCCAAACATCTATGTAGTCATTTCACCAGCAGAATAATCTAGCTGTAATTCAAAGTATTCTACCCTGAATTGTCCTGGATACCTCTCCTTAGCATAGTTTGACACCTACTTATCATTGTAATGATGGCTAAACATTTTCCCTATCATATCAAATCAGTAAAGTTTTTCCCCACTCCGTCTCCTGGGGGCCACTAACCACTCACCAGGCTAGCTGTGAATAAAATCAGTCATTAGAAAAGTTTGGCTCCTTCAACATTGAAAAGGCAATATAATAATAATAATAATAATAATAATAATAATAATAATAATAATAATTTATACAGACACAAAGGCAAATATTTAATGCCTAGAAACAATGAAATACAGACACAAAGATAAAGGTAAAGGTTTCCACTTCCGGCTCTGGAGGTGGTGCTCACTTCCATTTCTAAACCAAAGAGCCTGCATTGACCGTAGACACCTTCTAGGTCATGTGGCCAGCATGATTGCATGGAGCGCCATTTACCTTCCTGCCGAGGTAGTACCTATTGATCTACTCACATTTGCATGTTTTTGAACTGCTAGGTTGGCAGGAGCTGGGCCTAACAGTGGAAGCTCACCCTGTCTCACAGATTCAAACTGCCAACTTGCCGGTCAGCAAAGTCAGCAGCTCAGCAGTTTAACCTGTTGCACCACCGCAGCACCACAATATTAACTGTATCTTTCTCCGTTGGACCACTGAAGCACCTCTACTGCCTTCCCTGCTAAGCAAATCCCTTGGCATAGTCTCACTTGTGAAGTCCCGTTCTGAAATTAGAACAAGGTCCCTAGACGTTGGATTAAAGATGAGGGGATAGTCAATATTATAGACTGATACAACTGGAAGCTACTTCCAGGGCCATCGATTCTAACCTCACCATGTAGGAACACACAAAAAGCACTTCTGGCAAATGACCACCCTTTGTTCAGGCTAAACAAGGAAACATTTGTCATATGGTGACGGGTGTGCAAAACCAAACTGAAAAAAAATATGATGTCTTGTGCTTTAGTATACTTAAGAAGCCATTAACAAAAAGAACGGCATCTTCTTTCCCCTACAATCTTTCAGTCCGTCTAAGAAGGTTCAGATCATACTTTGCTTGGAGGAAGAGAAACCTACCCTTAAGGTCAATTTTTTATCCGTGTACTATATATCTGTGAATAAGCTTTAAGGCTGGTTTTTGATGTTGAATTGTCTACACCACATTTTCCATTCTCGGTAATAAAAGACTGGAAGTATAGTGAGCAATGATAAAGCTTTTGAACATGCCGAAGCAGGGCTTCTAGAATGAGCTAAATTGCCTTGGTGTTCATAATTTTTCTGAGTTTTTCCTTTCCCTTGTGGTCTGTTGCATCAGTATATTATCTTCTGTAAGGAAAAACATGACAGGAATACCTCGGAGTAAGTGATTGTTGCCATAAATCAGCAGGATTTTAGCATCTGATGACAAACCTAAGTCCTGTCAGAAAGGAGCTGAACTGACCCTTCCCAAACTGTCATCGAAAGAGGGCCATAAAAATCACAGCTGTCACCAAAGCATGCCTGGCCTTCTGAGGAACATGCCATCCTGGGGACTCATCTGCAATGTTCATAGCCAAATTCCTAACCCACAGGCACATTCCAGCTGACATTTTGTCACATCCCTTGTTGGTGCATCTGTTCCAGGGCCTTTACTCATCCTAAATCTCTTTATCCTACCCACCCACCCACCCCCTTTTGCTCTGAAAAAAAGAGGATGCACGACATAGATACTGGCCGGCAAGCTTGAGAGAACAGATGCTTTAGAATTAAAGAAGCTTAAAGTCCAGTTGATTCCTTGTACCACCTGATTAGGCAAAGTATTACACTTACAATTTCATTCACATTTACCTTTAATAAGCAATTTTCTGACATACCCTCACACCTTACCTGCCTATGAGAAATCCTATTCCCACCTAGGAGAAAGATGCCTGTTCTGATTTTAGGACTTTGTTGTACACATTGTTAAATATAATTTTTCCTTCTGTGAGTACATTCTGGAAAGGCATGATGTCATCTTCGATCTCCCTTGCATCCCAGCAACATCACTCCAGGTGACGAGAGGCAGGGCACTTCCAGACATGACTAACAACCTTGTCACATGGCTGCTGGAGTTGCTCCACTTTGTTAGTGGATATGGGGAACCTAGCACCCCACACTCCACATTGCTTGGCTCCTCTTCCAGCTAATACCATGGGGGAAAGTGTGGACTGCGTGAAGTGCACAGCTTCATGGATCCCAATGGCAACACATTCACTGGCTCTACCCTCCTTCACCTATGGAGTCATGCCGGCATCTGAGGGTGACCTGGGCTAAACTGCCACGTACTTCTGAATTTAGCCCTTTGTGATGAGGTCAGTAAACCCACACCAAAGAGGGGTAAAGTAACCCACTTTGGCACAGGTTCTAGTACCCACCCAGGGGCGGCTCAACCATTATGCAAAGTAAGCATTCGCAGTATAGTTGATTTTGCCCAGGGGCGCTCTTGAGGCACTCTTGGGGGAAAATAGATGTTGACAAAATAGATGTTGACATGTAATCACCTACAATCAAAGAACATTCTGAACACCACCAATGATGGAATTGAACCAAATATGGCACACAGAACTCCCACGACAAACAGAATATATATATCAGTGATTGGTGGGGTGGGGCGCCAAAATACTGTTTGCTTACACTTGAAAATTACCTAGGACCGCCTCTGTACCCACCCCCAACCAAACCATGGGCTTTCCGGAGGGAGGGGCTACATGACATTCTGAGTCAAATCAGGATAGCATGAAGCCTGCGCACTAGAAACAATATCATATGAAAGCTAACTGGCACAACCTGGGGATCACAACCAGACACAGTGAAGACATCTGCCCTTGTGCTTTGCTACTATGCTGCTGAGTAAGCATGCCTAGTGTGGAACACATCTCGCCACACTAAAATAGTAGATGTGACTCTTAATGAGATATGCCGCATTATCATGAGGTTCTGTGCCCCACACCACTGGAGAAATTACACTGTTTAGCCGGTATTGCACTACCTGACATCCGCCGGGAAGTAGCAGCCAATAGTGAAAGGACCAAGGCAGTGACACCTCCAGCTCATTCCCTGTTTGGGTATCAGCCAGCACGCGAGAGTCCAAAAGTGGCAGGCTCAAACCCAGAACCTCAATCAATGGCTGATACCAAATGAGAGACTCCCCCCGGGCACACAGAAAACTGGGCGACTTGGAAGGCGCTGAACAGACTGTGCTCTGGCACCACGAGATGCAGAGCCAACCTTAAGAAATGGGGCTACAGAGTAGAATCCACAACATGCAAGTGTGGAGAAGAGCAAACCACTGACCCCCTGCTGCAATGCACCCTGAGCCCTGCCACATGCACAATGGAGTACCTTCTTGCAGCAACACCAGTGGCACTCCAAGTGGCCAGATACTAGTCAAAGGACATTTAATCAACTACCAAACTTGCAAACTTCGTGTTTTGTTTGTTTGTTTGTTAAAAATGCAATACAACTGTTTGGCTTGCTCCTGACACGATAAATAAATAAAGCATGAAGCCACCCAAAGCCCCCCATTTAGGTACCCAAACTTACTGGTAAAGGCAAGACAAGTCTTGCTTTTAAGGCCTGTCTGGAAGGGCCATAAGTCACACAGATTTCCCCTGTAACATTTCTGGCTGAGAAGGAATGTCATGGCCAAACTCAACAATACTTTTATAATTTTGTTTAAAAGAGATGTAGAATATTTCATTTAAACTAAAAAGATTTCACCCAGATTGAGAACTAAGCAACTAAGGTCATTATTTTATTTCTAGATCAACAGAGTCCTAAAATTTGCTTTCAGTATCAAAGCCTATTTAGCCCAGGAAAAAATTGTAAACATATACTGTATTTCTTGAATGCTAGGACACACTTTTTCCCTATATAAACATATCTAAAAATGGGATGTGTCTCAAAATCTTACATATTTTTATTGATGGTGATGGTACTGAAATTAGGATGTGCCTTATAATTGATGGTGTCTTACAACTGAAGAAATAACAATGTCACTACTACATTACAACCTACAACTGCTAAATTACAAATTACCTTCTCTCTGAAATTATACTAGCTAGAAGCAGAGGGATCCTCTTGGAGGAACTCTGGATCCACTGTCAACAATAAGGTTTGGGAACCCTGCCATATATAGTGTTTAAATGCTGTTTGCACAACAGGTCAATACCTAGTACATTAAAAATTATCAGCATAAAGTTAAAACACATTATTCTGTCTTATGCAAATGTGTGTCACCAACAGATTCCAACCCTTCATTGTTAGCATTAGAGGTTTCAAGGTATTTAGTTTTTGTTTAGTATGTGATAATGTGGCCAGGATTACTAAAGGTGTTTGAAGTTGCAGTTTAACAACCTCTGGAGGCCTGTATGATTTCTATCCCCATTTTAATGCCATCTGCAAGATAGATAGATAGATAGATAGATAGATAGATAGATAGATAGATAGATAGATAGATAGATAGATAGATATGGGAATACACATTGAATGTCACTTTCTGGGGCGATAGTGGAGAGAGCCATTACATTGGCTTTCAGTATGGGTTGCAACAGAAGATAGATCTTTTGTTCAGTTTAGCAATCTATTTTCAGAATATCACGAGCAACAAAACAAGCATTTCTCGGGATTCTGAGTTTTATCTGTTCTGAAAGGAGAACTGGTAAAAATGCATAACTGTAATGGCTTTCCTAAAGGCACGAAGCCACCCTGTTGCCTGTCATCCGGTATCCACTTTCCTGTTGCTGAACCTCCAGCTCTGCTTCTGTTTCCTCTCATCTGGTGGTTTTCAGAATAATCTCATCCACCTGTTGAACCTGAGAATGTCATCTTGAATTTACAGCAGGGACTGGAAACAGGATGCTCCAGAAAAAGTATTTTAATTAAAGTCCTCTAATTGAATACATACTTCTCAGCTGGGAAGGGCAGCTGGTGAGAGAGGGCTGGTGGTGTCACTAGCTCTCATTCGGCGTGCTTTTGGGAATGGACAACAGAGAGCTGCATCTAGCTCAAGGTCTTTCAAATAGCTTTTAACAATTTCAAACTCCATTCCCCAAATATTTCCCATATGTACTTTAACAAGATTTGAGAGAGGAAGAATAAACCTCTGTATTACCCTGGGAAATATGTAACAATGTATATCCAGTAGAATGAAGGCACTTGTACATTCAGCCAGGTGGACCGGGCACTCTGAAGCATACCTCAGATTGGGTTGTTGTGAGTTTTCAGGGATGTATGGCCATGTTCCAGAACCATTCTCTCCTGACATTTTACCCACATCTATGGCAGGCATCTTCAGGGGTTGTGAGATTATTAAATTTTCCTCAGATTATAAAATTTTGAAATTCACGGAAGTTCTAGAATCTATTCCAGCAAGAAAAGAGTCAGGATTATCAACTGATTTCAAACAAGTTGTAAAATTAAAAATATTATTCAATCCATTAATCTTGTTACGTTTGCATTCAAATAATTTCGATTTCAACAATATTTTGTACCAAAGAACAATGACATTCAGCATTCCATTAAAAGTATATATTGGAGGTTTTAGAGTTGTTAAATTTACAGTTCATGAGATTTCAGGGTGGTTTGCCACTGCCACCTTCTTAGAGTGTGTGTGGTTTGCTCTGGGTCACACGGGACCCTTCCACGCAGCTGTACAAAATTCAGATCATCTGCTTTGAACTGGATTATATGGCAGTGTGCTTATTTATTTATTTCGCATATTTGTATCCCGTCCTTCTTAGCCATGAGGGACTCAGGGCAGCTTCACAACAGGCAACCATTCAATGCCATCTAACAAATTTATGAATAACAATTGCAGGTAAAGGTTTTCCCCTGACATTAAGTCCAGTTGTGTCTGACTCTGATAAACCGTTGATTAAAACATCAGTTATTAAGACATTCGTTTAAAATTACACAAGCTCAAAATTATAGTCCAGGTCAAACCATTGTCAGCCACATAAGAGTCAGTCTCATTCTTGATTGCTGTTCCACAACCATGTTTTAATTTTTTTTCCCTAAAGGATATTTTTTGGACTCACATAATCCAGTTCAAAGCAGATAATGTAGATTATCTGCTTTGATAATCTGGATTATATGGCAGTGTAGAAAGGGGCCTGAGGCCCCTTCCACACAGCTGAATAAAACCCCACATTATCTGCTTTGAACTGGGGATATGTGGTAGGGTGGATTCAGATAACCCAATTCAAAGCAGATATTGTGGGCCATGCTCCCTTGATGTTCTGGGTAATATGGCTGTGTGGAAGAGAGACTACTATAATGTATTCTTTCAAAGATAATGGCTTTCTAAGATCTGGGAAAGGAGGCTTTCCCAGAGCTGCTCTAACCTTTGCCTATTTCTACACTGGTATCCCACCCCAGCCACCCAATTATTGTCATCATATTCTCAGCTCTAGATACTGCTTTTAGTGATCATCATTGCCCTAGCTAGTTTCATTGATTACAGTTTTTCCTCACTTATTGCGGGTGTTACGTTCCAGGACCACCCACAAATAGTGAAAATCCATAAAGTAGGGACGCTATATTTATATCTATATAAATAAAAATGTAATGTTTGTTTGTGGATTTAACATAATTCAAAAACCACTGGACGAATTGACATCAAATTTGGACACAATACACCTATCAGGCCAACGAGTGACCGTCATTCATAAAAACACACAAATATTTATACACACAAAGCACATATACACAGACTGGGCCATAGCAACTGGGCCACAGCAATGCATGGTAGGGGACAGAATCATCATGTGTTCCCTCGCAACTTCATGGTTCACTTTTCTTGGACTTAACTGACTTATGCATTTGAGATCTTTTTTCCCCCACCTATGGCTCATATTTCACAGTGATTCCCAGTTTTTACCAAGTAGTATTTGTAACAGTAGTAATTTCTTTTTTATTCAGTCCAGGGAGACCCAGCCTTTGTGTCAGTCTATGTGACCCCTGACATTTTAAAATGCTTTCCCAAATTTTTAATAGTGCGGTTTAGTACTGCTTATCACCTCAGGTAACAGCTGCAACTGCTTCTTACCTGGAATTCTCCCAGCAAGGGTTCCTTTGCTGAGATGCAACAGAGGCACACTCCAGTGTTCGTATGTGCCAAACTGAAATGGTAGCCTGTATGAACTGACTCTCGGAGGGGTTAAATGTTCTCAATCCTCAGGATGTAGGCCATTTCTGTATGTAAGAAACTACAGGTGCTATTGCTCTACTGGTGATTATGGGCAGAGAAACTTTCAAAGCTGCACATTGGCCTGCTTTGGAAGGAGGAAGGGAATAAAAGGCTGACTAAAATATGTATGACAAGTCCAAGCATTCCAGACAGCTTTTGTCTGAACAAAAATGGTTTTTATGGGACTTTTAAAAAGAAGTAAGGAAAACGAAAAAAACAAGGAAAACCTCTAAGTTCAAAAGATCAAGTTCCATCTTCATTGATGTTCGACTTGTAAGAGCTACAACATCAATCACAGTTGCCTAAAAAACCCCATTAATAGTCCCAAATGTTGGAGATTTCCATATGGTTTATCTTTATAACATTTGGGCATTTTCACTTGAAGCAGCATGTGAATCTGTCAGTGTCAGAACCAGATGCTAGGCTTCAGTTACCCTTCGTATTTACCCAGTCATGACTACAGAGAACCCTATGGCAAAAAGCTGGTAGATATTCAACCACTGGTTACAGAGGTATTTTTAAATTCAGAAAATCATCCTAAGCTTTCTCAGAGTTCCCAAAATATATGCAACCTGAAAGTCATCAGTGGCCGTTAGTTTGATGGTCTGAACTGCTCAGTTTAAGCCCCTTCTCTTTGCAATATGTAGTTAATCATATTAAAAGCCATACAACAACTCTCTTAATGCATTTCATAAAATATGTGAAGTGCTTTGGAGACTTAAAAATACTATGTGTTGCCAAACATTATTTTTAATTGGCCTTCATATAACTATCAAACTCATTTATCCTCCTCTGATTTGTTCCCACCAAAGTTTTATGTTCACATTTTGATGCTAAATATGCACTGGATGTGTGAAGACACAAGGAACATCTGTTTATGATTTGGTCAACAGAATCAACATTTGGCATCCAAAAATGTTGCAATTAGAGTCAAAATTTGATCATATAAGGCATGAAGCAGCCAGTATTTCATCATATTTGGCAAGTGACGTGTTGTAACAATCAGTATTTCACATAGCTGTGCCACAGCATATCTTGGTAATTTTACAAGGCAAAAATATTTTCAAGTCAAAATTTGATTTCTAAGTTTGAATTTTAAATTGTGCCATGAAAATATATGGAACATTTTGAATAATGAAATATTTGCAGTTTCATGATAGCTACATATTTTTTTTCTTTATGGAGAAATTATATAACGTGTTGTAGCCTGGTCAGATTCTGAATGTTCAGATGAGGAGGAAGGGGATGCTCAGAGAGATTCAGAACACCCAGGGTAGAATGGAAGCGGCCCAGGGAGAGTTGTTTTGGAATCTCCTCTCAGTTCCCAAGAGACTGAAGAAAGTGATAACTGTTCCCATGGGAATTTGCCAGAAGGGCAGGCTGAGAGAAATGTGGGAGACAAATGTTTGTCAAGGCAATTGGAGTTGCAGAGACAGGGCTTGCAACAAAGACAGACTCGCTTTCCCCAGAGAATTAGAGATAAGGAGCAGAAAAGCAAGTGAGTGAGAAATGATGTTATGGGAGAGATTCAGGCTTTTTACAGTGGGTTCTGCTGGTACAATCTTTGTGAGAACAATGGTGCATTCATGTGAAGGGCTCTTGGTTTTTGGGGCCTATGTTCTTGGAATTCATGTGTTCAAGATCCTAAGCTGCTCTTGGCTCTAGTTCATGTGGGGCATAGTTTGCCTGCCTTGGATCTATGCTATTTTGTCCTGTGGATTGATTGTGGAGATTTTATATGAATGATTTTTGTACTCTCAGCTTTCATAGAAATAACATTTTGAACACTGATTGTCTCTTTTGAATTTGCTTATTTTTATATGATCTTCCTTTAATAAGCTTTTACTTATTGGAGTACCTGGACAGAGTGTGCTTTGTGGTGAAAAGAGGTTTCAGGGCCCTGGTGCAACATAACAGAAACAGAACTCATATAACTAGGGCATCAGCTCCTATCAACATAAGGCATCTTCAGGACTATGTCAGTTAATCTACAGGAGAGCCATGTAGAACTAATTCTTATCTGTAAACCAACTAAAGGGAGACTACACTTCTGCAAATGTACTGTTTCTATAGTCTTATAACAAATACGCCTGGCCCCTACTTGGTTGGCACAGTCAGTTTTACTGTGACCTTTGAGGTAGAAGATGGACAACCAGCAGTGAATTCTTGGCCCACTGGCTGATGAGAGCCCTGTCTCAATTCCCATTCTCACTGCTATGGCCTCTGAGGGAAAGAAGAGTAGCTCCCCAACAGCTGGTGAGATCCCTCCTTATATGTTCCATCTGCTGTTGCTGTGGTCTCAGAGGGGAAGAAGAAGATCCAAAGACTTCTGGTCTGAATTCCCATCTCACCACAATCTTTTCCTTGTATGTCATTTCTTATAAACCACTTCATCACATGGGGCTTTTTAAAAGCATCCTAGAACACTCCCCTACCAGTCCAGTGAGTGATGGGCATGCTGTCTATCACACAGCATCGCTGGACTTCTGGCAGAGGCCCTGCCCACAACTGGAGTGGAAACGTCCAAGGAAGCTTCCATCCAAATACAGTAACCTGCCCGTGTTGTGCTGGCTCCAGTGGAGCCAGCATGGTTCTGCACCGCTTCAGCGATGTTTCCGCCTGTGATGGGGGAAATGTTGCCATGATGAAGCAGCATGTGGCATAACAGAGTTGCCCCTCATCTATGCCATTTCACCTTGGAGGCTGGCAAAATGGCATGGGGGGGAGGGAATCCTCCATGTGATGAAGTCCAAGTGTAAGCCTGATGGAAGGGATCTGTCAAGCTAACTGACAGCAAACTGTTCTAGCAAGCTTTGTGCTTAAAGGGTGGGGTAGAAATACTCCAAATAAATAAATAAATAAATAAATAAAAATACAGGTGAGCTTTTTCTGAAAGAGTCATCTCCAATGTGTGATCCAACCATACTTTTTTATAGAGCTCCAAGGGGGTTTTAAAAACCCTACTCTACAAACATCTCATCACATAGTTCATAACTGAAGCCAGGCTGGCAACCTCAAAAGGAAAAAAACAACTGAAAATGATGAGTGAGTCATAGTGCCATTTCCACTCAGGCCACATGGAAGCTCCAGGCTCAATCCATGTCATCATTTGGTGTGACCTTCCCACTTTCCAAGGTTCTCACTCTGTGTTGAGGATGGGAACTTTTAGTCTCTTTTAAAGTTGAGATAAAGTTGAGATACAGTGCATTCATTGGTCCAGAAATATGGGAGCCGTTGAAATGTATTGTTGCAGGCTTTCATGGCTGGAATCACTGGGTTGTTGCTGGTTTTTCGGGCTATATGGCCATTTTCTAGAAGCATTCTCTCCTGATGTTTTGCCTGCAGATTCCCTGAGGATTAGCTTTGTTTCACTTGTTCTTGTTCTACATCATAACTGATGCTAGAAAGAACTTCGAATTTATTCTGTAGCTCCAAACGTACGGAATGATTTCTAATTCTTCTGCTTCTATGAGTAACATATTTCCAAGTGTCAATCTCCAGTATTTAGGGCATGACCTCCTTCTCAGAGAGATCCCTGTGTGATTCTCCTGCAAGGCAATCTGCTCTGCTGGATCCAAGGCAATGTCTTCCTCCCTAATATATTGCAGAGTTGGTCTAAACCCCAGGTCTTTTCATAATAGCCCAAATAAGGTATTTAATTAATTAATTAATTTACAGTATTTATATTCCGCCCTTCTCACCCCACAGGGACTCAGGGTGGATTACAATGCACATATACTGGCAAACATTCAATGCCTTTCAGACATACAGCATATACAGAAAGACACAGAGGCAATTTAACATTCCAGCTTTTTCTGGTTTCATGAGGGTATGCTCGGTTCCGGCCACAGGGGGAACTGCTGCTTCACCATCCACTTGTGACACTGGGTCCTTTGTTGGAGTTCTTCCTCATTCTTCTGCACGCTGCTAGAAGGTTTTATTGCATCATAAATTAGTTAAATTAGCCTCCCTGCATAAAGCATTATCTAAATTTCCTACTTAACAGATGCAACTGTCTTTTGGGCTGCATAGGTCAACAGCAAGCTAGACTATTAATGGTCGGGAGCTTACTCCGACCCGGACTGGCTTCGAACTCATGGCCTCTCAGTCAGTAGTGATTTGATGCAGCTGGCTACTAACTAGTCTGATTATTTTTGAAATCACCAACATATGATATACCAAACATTCAATGAGATGAGGAATGCGTTTTTAACACAGAAAGAATGCTATGTTATAAAAATGTTGAGAGCCAAGTAAAACATGGTATTACAGGGAAACATATGTGTCTAAAACCTACAACGGGGCCAGCCTAGATTACAAAGCATGTCACAAACAGCACTTCACAGTTCCCAAGAGAGTATTTTATGATTTGGCTCTTCCTGGAGTCCTCACAGCTACAAACAAATGACTTTTTGTTTTAAATGTGTACTATTGTGCTCAAACTATTTATTCTGCCAATTGTCTAATGTATAAGTCCATATCCATGTCCAGTTCTGTTGGCTTATACATAGATGTATATCAGTCATTTAACAGCGTAATAGTAGACACATCTACACCTAAGTGCCAATGAGATCAGTGGAATCTCATCTCAGATGTTGACATAGTTGCAGTCAAAAGAATTTAATAATAAACTAGGATGTTTATGAGATTTAAAAACAGACTTGTGAGATACAATGGCAGAAATTGGCCCTTGTTTCTTGCCGTCCCCTTAGGTGGCCATTTCATAGCCACTTCATTTCCAGAGTAGTACAAATCAGGGGATTATTTCCTACTCTCAGTTGGCAGCCCGAATGGGAAACACATGGGCAGCAGGTGGCTCAGAAATGTTGCTTTGAGGCCAATAATGGGATGAGTTCTAATGTGGCATCAACACTGCATTGCAAACTAGAAAGCAACAGCTGTATGAAAAATAACTGATCAACTGTGTTTATTTCTCTCATGTTCATAGATACATTACAATGTGCTCTCCAGATCCGTGAGTTCCGGATCCATAATTACCATCAACCGTGGATTGTCACATGCCATATTTATTAGAACTGCAGTGAAGTGAGTATGAATATGTTGAAGTGTGTGCATGCATAGTGTTGCCATTTAACGTGATCATCTACATGGCTACAAGGGGTCTCAGAACCGAACCCTTCCAGATACCCTAGGCCCACTGTTCTTATCAATGTGATGCTATTCTGATATTCTAGGCCTCTTGATGGACACAGAAAGACTGGAAATAGTGGATTTATATAGTGTGTACTTCTCTGACAGTAAGTCTCATTGGATTGAAGTTACTTTCACTGAAGGGAACATGCTATATATATACACGAGGGTTGAATGAAAAGTAATACCTCCACCTTCGCAACTCCTCAACAGATGGCAGTACTGGCATGCGGCAGGTACTGGCTTGTTCAGTAGACTCTCCTCTACAGTTCCATTTTGGCGGGAAGCCTTAGCATTGAACGGTTGTCTTGTTAATGTGCGAAATATGGAACCCTGCACAGACGGTCAGTCAATGTGACTTAAGCAACGTGCAGTCATTAAATTCTTGACAGCAGAAGGTGTCACCCCAAAGGAGATTCATCAGAGAATGCAGGCTGTTTATGGTGATTGTGTTGATGTGAGCACTGTGCATTGTTGGGCAAGTAAGTTTAAAGAAGTTGAGGTGGGAACATCTGACCTGCATGACAAATAGTTGGACGTCTTGTGACAGCAAAACCAAGTTTCACAAGCAAAAGGTTCAGGATGATTGTCGTATCACTCAGAAAGAAATTTCAAGCCTAATCAAATTTCAAGCCTAATCAGCATAATTATGGATACAAATCTAGGTAATTAATTTCAGCTCAACCCCATGGGAAACAGAGTTGTCTTTTTCTTTGTTGTTGTAGGTTTTCGGGTTGTATGGCCATGTTCTAGAAGCATTCTCTCCTGATGTTTCACCTGCATCTATGGCAGGCATCTCAAAGGTTGTGAGGTCTGCTGGAAACTAGGAAAATGGGGTTTATATATCTGTGAAAAGTCCATGGTGAGAGAAAGAACTCTTGTCTGTTGGAGCTAGGTGTGAATGTCCCAACTGGCCACCTTGATTAGCATTTGATGGCCTGGCAGTTTTTAGGTGAGATATATTGACAAGCTGGAAAGTGTCCAGAGGAAGGTGACTAAAATGATCAAGGGTCTGGAGAACAAGTCCTATGAGGAGCAGCTTAAAGAGCTCGGCATGTTTAGCCTGAAGAAGCGAAGGCTGAGAGGAGACGTAATAGCCATGTATAAATGTGAGAGGAAGTCATAGGGAGGAGGAAGCAAGCTTGTTTTCTGCTACCCTGGAGACTAGGACGCGGAACAATGGCTTCAAACTACAAGAAAGGAGATTCTGCCTGAACATTAGGAAGAACTTCCTGACTGTGAGAGCCATTCAGCAGTGGAGCTCTCTGCTCCAGAGTGTGGTGGAAGCTCCTTTTTTGGAGGCTTTTAAGAGAGGCTGGATGGCCATCTGTCAGGGGTGCTTTGAATGCAATAGTTCTGCTTCTTGGCAGGGGTTTGGACTGGATGGCCCATGAGGTCTTTTCCAACTTTATGATTCTATGATTCTATAAAGGACCTAATGCTGTCCTTTTCTTGCTATATGAAAAGAAAACCCAGAACCTCAGTCAATGACTGATACCAAATGAGAGACTCCCTCGTGGGCACACAGAAAACTGGTCGACTTGGAAGGCGCTGAAGCGACTGCACTCTGGCACCACAAGATGCAGAGCCAACCTTAAGAAATGGGGCTATGAAGTGGAATCCACAACATGCAAGTGTGGAGAAGAGCAAACCACAGACCACCTACTACAATGCAGTCTAAGCCCTGCTACATGCACAATGGAGGACCTTCTTATAGTAACACCAGAGGCACTCCAAGTGGCCAGCTACTGGTCAAAGGACATTTAATCAACTACCAAGTTTGCAAACTTTGTGTGTGTTTTTTTTTTTTTTTGTCTGTCTGTTTGCTTTTAATGCAATACAACTGTTTGGTTCGCTCCTGACATGATAAATAAATAAAATATATGAAAAGAAGTCCGCAGAGAGAGAAGGAGAGGTGATGAAGCCAAGGAATTCACAACTGAAGACGGATTGGATAGATGAGCATGATGGGAATATTAAATAGAGCGCTGGTTCACTGAAATCTTCATAGCTCCTTTGCTTTTCCTAGCCTGGGAGAAGCGTTAGAGCAATAATTCAGATATATCATTAATAATCTTGTTCTACATTAGCTATAAAGGTGCTAAGAGGAAATGAATTAATAGTACCAGAATGCTGAACTGAAGCATTTCCCAGTAGTCCAGTTATGCTAGGAACTGATTGGGGGGGGGGGGGGGGTATAGATATTACAGTTGTGGACAGAGAAAATTTCTGTTACACTTAACTTCTATTAAATGGCAACTGAAAGTATTACATCGATATAACTTACTTATTTACTTACTTAGGCGATCCCTCGCTTTCTGAGGATGATTGTCTTCCAGTGTTCTGTGGGTCTGTATGTGGCTGTGGAGCCCTATTCTTGCTCTGCATCTTCTTCCGCAGTGAGGGCATTGGTTTCCAGGTGGAAGGCAGTCTCGGTCGGGGTTGGCTTGAAACGCCTTCCTCTTGGCACGCTTCTCCCTTTCGCCCTCCATTCGTGCCTCTTCAAATTCTGCAGCACTGCTGGTCACAGCTGACCTCCAGCAGGAGCAGTCAAGGGCCAGGGCTTCCCAGTTCTCAGTGTCTATGCCAGAGTTTTTAAGGTTGGCTTTGAGCCCATCTTTAAATCTCTTTTCCTGTCCACCAACATTCCGTTTTCCATTCTTGAGTTCGGAGTAGAGCAACTGCTTTGGGAGACGGTGGTCGGGCATCCGGACAACGTGGCCAGTCCAGCGGAGTTGATGGCGGAGGACCATTGCTTCAATGCTGGTGGTCTTTGCTTCTTCCAGCACGCTGACGTTTGTCCGCTGTCTTCCCAAGAGATTTGCAGGATTTTCCGGAGGCAGCGCTGATGGAATCGTTCCAGGAGTTGCATGTGACGTCTGTAGACAGTCCACGTCTCACAGGCATATAGCAGGGTTGGGAGGACAATAGCTCTATAAACAAGCACCTTGGTATCCCTACGGATGTCCCGGTCCTCAAACACTCTCTGCTTCATTCGGAAAAATGCTGTGCAAGGTAGCGGAAATGATCAATATTTTCTAATGTTACACCATTAAGCTGTTTCACTACATGGATATAAGCAGGAAACACAAAGGGGCATTTATTCACCTTGTCATGTCAAAACATACAGTGCCAGAAATAAAATGCACACCAAGTGAACTAACCCAAACTTCCCTCAGTGGACAGCAATTTCCCAAAGCTGAGAAGAGGAAGTGGAAAGCAGGCAAAGGCACGCAGGCTGAGGTACCTAGCCACAAGATACATTGGCTGTCCAGTCTGCTGGAAGCCCTGTACTCTCATGTTAGTCTGAGGCTCTGCTGCACCAGGGTGGACTGCAATCTCTGGAGTGGAATCTCCAGTTTGGACTCCTCCCAGAACATTCAGGGGAAGCAATCACATGGACATGGAATTTCCACCTTGTAGGAAGAGGAGCCGGAGCCGCTCTGGCTAGGTATGCAGTCCAGATTTTGTTTCTCTCTGCTTTCCTGTTTGAACTGAAAATATGCAGCCAGCATAGGAATTTCTTCATTTTCTTTTTTCAAACTAGTCCCCCCTCCCCAATAGTCTGAAGGACTGTGAACTGGCCCTCTGTTTAAAAGGTTTCAGGACCCCTGGAGTAGACTAATAGATAAGATGATCAGTGAGATGCTTGTAAATGATATTTTTGCTTGTCTGTTAGTTTTGTATTTTTGTGTATGTATCTTTCTTTTTGTTTTATTTTTGAGTTCGCATTCTGTTATTTTTAGTAGGTACTTAGTTTGTAGTGTTGTAGCTGTAATAGACTAAAAGTAGATGTGTAGTTTTTAATTATATATAATCTAAACACTTGTTTGTATGTACTATTACTAGTATGTAATCACATTTTTTGTTTTTAGAATAAAAAATATTTTTAAAAACAGATTCCAAGATTAATTTCTATGTTTAGAGCCCTGAGTACCTGATTGAATATATCATTCTGTAATGCACTTTTCCTTCCACTTCATCGCATTATCACCTTCTCCAGTGAGTCACATCATGAGATGTTCTCATTATAACAGCTTCAGTAGAACCATCTTGGCTTCTAGTGAGAGTTTAGGCTTCATTTACTTTAGGGCACATTCGTTTGTTGTTGTTCGTTTGTTTGTTTTAGCAATCCATGGTGTCAACAAAATTCTTTTCAAGCATCAAATTATGAATGTGCCAATTTTCTTCTGATTAGATTTTTTTACTTTCCAGTTTTCATAACCAGACATAGAAACCAGAAATATTATGGTCTGGATGGTTCTGATTTTGGTATATAACGACCTTTCCTGCTACATAGAATCTCGCTTATCCAACCTTCACTCATCCAACGTTCTGTATTGTCCAGTGCAGTCTGCCCAGATCCACAGCTGTTTCAGTGCATTGCAGTGTTTTGGTGCTAAATTAATAAATATATGAATTATTACATAATGTTACCATGTATTGACCTGCTTTTTCTGTCAATTTGTTGTAAAGCGTGATGTTTTGGTGCTTAATTTGCAAAATCATAATGTAATTTGATGTTTAATAGGCTTTTCCTTAATCCCTCCTTATTATCCAACTAACGTTCTGCCAGCCCATTTATGCTGGATAAGCGAAACTCTATTGTATTAGTCTTTTTGTTTCCTTTACTGTAGTCTCCACTTTGATTAATATTTGACCTAAGATATAGGAAATCTTTAACTACTTTGCTGCTCTTGCTAAAGTAACTCTTTGCTACATACTTTAAAATCATGTAAATCATTTGTGGTCTTTCTTTTTGTCTTCTTAATATTAAATTGTAACTCTGCTTTCACACTCTTTTCCTTAACTTTAGTTGTGTGATGCCACCTGCCTATCCAAATAGTTGACATTCCTTTCTTGGCTTTTCACACCTGCCTTTCCATGTTTTGCATATAAACTGATAGGGTGAGAAAATACAGCCTTGGCTGACTCACTTGCCAATGGGAAACCCTTCTAGTACCACACTGTAAATACTCAACCCTCTTTTGCTGTGGAGGTTGTTATTTTGATGCTAACATTAGATGCTGTTGATGGCTTCTTTCTTTGAAGATAGTTGTCAATTGTTTTTTCCCCTCCAATCCCACCCCACTCTTTCTCTCTATCCAATACATTGTGATTTAGTATATCTAGTTATTGGGCAGTCCATTTTATCTCTGGAATAATAAGCACAATGCACTGGAAATTGTAAGCTATACTGAGATAAACAGTGTGTGTGTGAGCACGTATGCATATAATCTTGCATAGATGCCATTCAACTCAGGGCCCTTCCAGACAGGCCCTTTATTCCAGGATACAGGCATGTAGCCGGGGGGGGGGGTTGGGGGCTTCACCCCCCCCCCCCCGAAATTCTCATGGTGGTCTGTGAAAAGGCCTTACTGGTACATTATTTAAACTGTTATGTTTATTCATATCATGATCTGATCACCATGCTCAATATATCTCATATGCATGGGGGTATTGGGGTAACTATACAAAAGGTTTGCTAGGGTAGACCCTCTTTCACTCAGACTCAGCCCCCCCGAATCAAACTCAGCCCCCCCCCGAATCAAAATCCTGGCTACGGGCCTGCTCACTCTGGGGCACTCCAAAAGTGGGATCACTTTTTTGATACATTGTTGTAGTTTTTCAGGGCTGTATGGCCATGTTCTAGAAGCATTTTCTCCTGACGTTTCACCTGCATCTATGGCAGGCATCCTCAGAGATTGTGAGGTCATCCACAACCTCTGAGGATGCTGCCATAGATGTAGACAAAACGTCAGGAAGGAATGCTTCTAGAACATGGTCATACAGCCCGAAAAACCTACAGCAACCCAGGTTTTCTGCTTATCCAGATAATCTGGCCGCACTGCCAGATTATATCCTGGGATATAAGAACTGTCTGTAAGGGCCCTGGGATATATCCTGGGATTATATCCTGGGATATAAGAACTGTCTGTAAAGGCCCTTATATATTCTGCCCTATATTCCAGAATCTGATCCCAGATTATCTGCTCATCCCAGATTATATGGCAGTGGAGACTCATATAATCAGATCCTGGGATATAGGGTAATGGAGATCCAGCCTAAGTAGAACTTGAGCAGAAAATCCTCCTGGAATCAGTGTCCAAATCAGTCTCTGAAATACTTGGCTTAGATTTTATTATGAAAATTAAATTTCACAGGTTAAATAATGTTATGCCTCATTTTTGAAATGGGGAAAACCAATGTGATGTAGTGGTTGGATTATTGGACGAGGAAACTATAGGCCATGATTCAAATCCCAGCTCATGGAAAATTACTAGCTGGTTTCGGGCAAGTAACACTCTTTCAGCCTCAGAAAAAAGCAAATACCTGCTGAACAAACATTGTCAAGAAAACCCATGAGAGGTTTGCCTTAAGGTTATTTTATATCAGAAATGACTTGAAGGCACATAACAACTCGAAAAGCAGGGAAACAAATAATAGAATTATAGAATTGGAAAAGACTACAAGGGCCAGCCAGTTCAACTTGCTGCCATGAAGGAAAATACATTCTTGACAGATGGCCATTCAGCCTGCTTAAAAATTACATAACATAGACTAAGATAGCAAACTCTACTGTAATGTCAGAAAGTTCTTCCTAATATGTAGGTGGAATCTCTTTCCTTCAAATTTGGAACTATTACTCCATGTCCTAGGACCTCATCACACTAGGGGGTAGGGGGGATGGAAAGTAGCATCTTCTCCCCATCGTGTTTCATAGTGTTCTGTCTTGAAAGAAGACAGAATTTACTCACCCCCATCACACAAGGATGTGCCTCTGCCAGTTTCTAGTTAAAACATGTACTTCATTCCTCATCACACTTTTATCCTCCTCTTTTAAAATATGTTGCTATAACTGCAATTTCAAACACTGTGATGTGATCATTTCATGGGAAGTCACAGGTTTTTTTCTTTTTTTTCCAAAAAATCATACAATTTAGAATTTCAAAAATTTGAAATTTCACAGTTTCAGCAACTTTTTTTCTAAAATAAGGAGGCAACAATTGTTTTCCAGTCTTCCCCCTGCTATGGTGGCATTGAGGGGCATGAAAAGATTGCTCATGTGCACGTCCACACTGAAACATCAGAAAACGGACTGAAAATGGGCAAATGCACCATTTCCCATCCCGTGGAAAAATGTCCATTTTTAAGTGCAGGGAGACAAGTGGAGTTGATTCCAGCCTGTCTTTTAAAGCCACCCATTTCTACACACTGCAGAGATGGAATCTCCCATGGAACAGGTTGCATGTTGTTTGATGGGCTCCCTGGGATTTCACATTTGAAGTGTGTAGAATTGGAGGTCACCCTCTGTGTGATTAGCTTCCTAGTCTCCAGAGCAACAGGAAGAAAACCTGCCCCCCCCCCCCTCTTTTCAAATAGTTAAACATGGTTCTCATGTCTCTGCTCAGCCACCTTTTCTCTTTGGAAATGGGATCTTGAAAGGGGAAGAAGCTGATTTTTCACTACTAGAAGGCTGCCTGCAGGCATGTAGCGGGGGAGGGGGGCTTGAGGGGCTTCAGCCCCCCCCCCCAAAATTCTCATGGTGGTCCGCGAAAGCCTTACTGGTACATTATTTAAACTGTTATGTTTATTCATATCATGATCTGATCACCATACTCAATATATCCCATATGCATGGGGGTATTGGGGTAACGATACAAAAGGTTTGCTAGGGTAGACCCCCTTTCACTCAGACTCAGCCCCCCCCCCCAATCAAACTCAGCCCCCCCCCCCCCCAATTCAAAATCCTGGCTACAGGCCTGGCTGCCTGGTACTAACGCTAGGTTTAGATTTTGCTAGAATAAGATTTGTGGACACAACAATAAACTATTGGTTTTGCTTGCCCTCAGGTTTGACTGTGTAGTGTACACTTTTCTTGGAAATGTGATCCTCTAGCCCAGGCATGGACAAACTTGGACCCTCCAGGTGTTTTCGACCGGTAGGCTATTAGGAATTGTGGGAGTTGAAGTCCAAAACACTTGGAGGGACCAAGTTTGCCCATACCTGCTCTAATCACTCTCCAAGTCCTCTGTACAGAGAGTGTATTTGCTAGCAGGTCTAAAGGATGGTGGTATTTTTCAACTTTGTTTGTGTATATGTATACTATTTCTATGTTTTGTGAGTACTAATGTGCCATGGTCAGAGGCAAATCTGTTGCTTTGTAAAGAGGATTTGCCTTTTTATAACTTGTAAAATAACTGATTGTGCCATCTCTTCATTATGGTAGAACTTGGAAAAGATTCATTCATCATAATAATCATATAACCTATCCCCCAGAGCCTTTTGACAGTTGTATTTAACAGATTTCCTTAAAGCAGTAGTTTCCAATCTTTTTTTGACCAGGGACCACTCTCCCAACATTAGTACCAAAAGGGTTCCAAATCAGTTTTTGGTCAACTTTAGATTTAGTTTGGTTATTTGGGGTGCTGATTCAGAAAACTGCATTGGATAGACCATATCAGCTCTAGTTTCTGATACAGAACATATGACATCTAGTAGTTGCCATCTTCTCGCTCACAGAAAACCGTATTTAATAAGCCTCAGCACTATAAGAGGGCTTCACAAGACAAGTCGCTTTCGTTGCAATGGTGTAGTAACGGTGAGACAATATTTTAGTTCTTCTGGACCACCGGTGGTCCATGGACCACAGCTTGGGAACCGCTGCTTTAAAGGGACATGTCTGAATGTATACTGAATGCATTAAAAAGTAAAGCTGTATTCTACAAAGAATAGTTGTTAAAAGCCATGTAATCTACCTAATGCACAATAGAGAGGCAACACTGGTCTAGAATTCAATTGTTTATGGATATGTGGAGGAACGTGGAGGAAGCTAGGCTTATCCCAAGGAAGAAGAGGCCTCTGTAAGTCTTTATTGATATCATATCTTCTTCCATTCTAAATGATATATTTTCTTTCATTCTCAATAATCAAAACCAGCACTTTGAAATCTTTTACTTCCAGAGACACAAAACACAAAAGGAACAAATGTTTATTTTGCATCAGTCATGTTTCTTTCACCTAGAAACAAGAGTTCCCTGCACAGGGCAAAGCTTTATACTTTTTTCTTTCTTGATATATATTTTACATGCCCATTTATTACCTCTTTAATGTTCATTATGTTGAATACCCTCCCTCTCCCACACACTAGAGACATAAATACATTTATCTACAACACATCAAAACAAATCTCTATATTGCAGTTTCTGTATTCTGTTACTTTGCATTTGGATTTTTCACATATACTTAAACTTCTTAGCTTGAGCATTATTTCTCTGCTTATTACACAAAGAGCTAGAAAAACAAAAACAAAAGGGAGCAGTATTTTCATAAGGCACTATTTCTCGGCCAAACTTGGAGGACGCCACAAGAGCTAATGATGTTTCATGTTCCTTCCATTAACAGTTAACATACCTTTGTAGAACTTGCAAGGTAGTTGGAACTAGAATATGTACTCTTGTGGCCTTTTTTTTTTTTTTGCCATTGTTCAATATAAAACCAGTTCAGAAACTTCAATTTGTTACCATGGGCTTTGTGGGTGGTTTTGAGTAGATTTAGATTAGATTTTAATTTGGATTAGTATGTAGATTAGTAGTAGATGTAGTATGATTTGCCATTTATTTTTTTTATGTCGCCAGCTGTACAAATAAACATTATTTCCCCCTTCACAGCATTTTCAAAATGGGATCCCATGTGATAGAGATCTTGCCTCCCCCTACTAAGCATATCATCAAACTTACAGTAAACCTTTAACATGAATGGCTACTCCTGTCCACATCACCTTTCAATCTGAGAAACTTCAGTAATGAAATTTTTTTTTCTCTTGGAAGCACCACAAACTCCAAAGGTGGGGAAGAGAAAGTATTTTTCATTCATACACAATGTTCTTTTGTTACAATGGATTTGAATTAATAGTTACAGAAGGCAAGAAAAAGGAAGTGCAATGTTATGAGATGAGGTCTTCAGGGACTGTTGGCTGCATCTGGAAAACACTGAAGAAACAGCAGGACCACCATGGGATTTTCTGCTGTTGTGAAGAATTTACACCAAAATCAGATAATTATTGCATATACCATATAGGTCACTCCACCCCTGCCAAATACTTCTGGCATTGTTTTGCAAACAATGCCATTTTGAAAGAAATCCGTTGGGAGAAGTAGCTATTCAGTTACAAAAGCCTTTTAATTCCAATGTGCAGCTGTCATGTTCTTTGGAATATAGCTAGAGATCACTTGCATTTCAAATACACATCATTCAAATACACGTCCTCTTTTCTACTGCAAAGCAACAAGGATAAAATCACCATAGTAGAAATAATGAGATTTTCTCCCATTGTTGACCAAAATGAGGAGTTGTGCCAGTTAGACCATATGCACAGACATTTGTGAGGAGGGTCCTGGAACAGCCCCATACTGTCTATTTTCACAGGCATTGGATGCCGGCTGGTTGTTGCTGGGAGGACTGATCACATGCATCCCATGATCCATCCCAGCTGGGAGATACTGCCTCTCTCCAAAGGCTCCATTGGAAGGTGAAGAGCAAAGTAAAGTGCTTTGGGTAGTGGCTAGTTTCTCGGGGCTTCCTGCCAATCTTGGAGAAGCTGAGAAATTGTACCCATACAGATTGTATGGATTATGAAGGGAGAAGGCATTGTAGGAGCTCTGTTGCATGTGCCCACTGCTATACATGGGAGAAGAAGAAGAGCTGGAAGCAGAATTACCTGCTTGCATGACATACTGGAACTGAGAAGTTGGCAATGATCCCAGCTGGCCATTGTAGGACTCCATCTTGCCATTGTTAGGCAGTGAAGAAGGCATAGGTATTCCTGAGATTAAGGATTGGGTCCGCTGAGGCATGAAATTTTCAGAGGGTTGAATGGCAGAACCAGCACCACTCTGGAGCCGATTGTATCCACTGTCGCTCAGCCCAGGGTAGCTCTGCAAGGCAGTCATGTTGCTTCTTGCACATGGAGGGTAATCAGAGAGGTTAAGGTTACAGAGTTGGCTCTCCCGGCAACCAACATTGAAAGAATTGGGAGGCAAATGAAAGGCTGGTGGTGAACATGACGGAGAAAGCAGGTGAGAAGATGCAGAAGGTGAGGGGGTTCCTGTACTTGAAGTAGTTGGGGAAGTGCCTGTGCTGCCCCCTAGAAAATAAATCAAAAATCATTCTAAGCAATTCATGAATCCAAAATAAAAGCAAAAAAAATGTACAGGTATGTTAAGAAAGCCTATGACAGAGATGTTGCTTTTTACAAAGTATTTTTTATATCTCCCAACCTCAACTTTCCTCCTTATTCTCTATCTAGCTGGATTTTTTGGAACTGCAATTGGTAGAATAGTAAATGAGGTGTTGTGTTACAACAGCATGCCTGCAATGAACCATGCAATAAAGCTTAAACTGGGAATGGATGGGATTTTTCTCTTGCCAATCCCACTCCAGTGGTGTGAGCCTGACTACATGCAAAGGAAATACCTGTGGTCTCCAGAAACCCTTACTATGCACAGCAAATAAAGCAAAGAGAAAGGAAAGAGCAAATGGGCCTTCTCATTGACTATTCTTAGCATGTAAACAGATTTTTAAGTATTGCCAACAAAAATGGAAATCATAAAAACAGTGGAAGCTGGTACAAGAAAAATAATCCCTAAACCCAGGCTGGCGCTTTGCTTTCATTGTAATGTCTGTATCTAGTGCCACATGTTATGTTAAGAAACACACCTACTTTGTTCCTGAGGAATACTGCATTCCTAGATATTTTTCCCTTAACTGTTTTATTAAAAATTATCACACGTATAACAAGAGTAACAGTTAATACCGCCCTCCAGATATCATTCTCAGGGATGGGGACACGTCTCCCAGATACAGTCAGTCAATCTCTCATTGTGATTCAATGACTAGAATTGATGCTTACTATTCAGACAATCCAGACAAGACAGGGGTGCTTTTGATCAATTGGAAGGCAGATCAGGTCATAGGGATCCAGCTTGTGCTAGAAGGGCTACACTCCCCCTGAAGACAGAAGTCCAAAGTTTGGAAGGACTCCTGTGTTCACTGTTGGACTTGAAGGCCTAGATTTCTGCAGTGGCCACAAATGCCTTTGCATATTTAAAACCTGTGCACCATCTGCGCCCATTCTTTGAAACACTGGATCTGGCGATAGTAGTACATATATTGGTTGCACCCTGTTTGGATTACCAAATTATGTGGCTTGCTGCAAGCGAATGTTGCAGCACAATATATGATGGACACAAATCATTGCAGGTATAAATGGCAGCAACAAAGACCAGCAGCAAAAGAGACAGAGTTCCTGCAATGCAGTGCTTGGCTTTGCAGGGGGTCCTGGCACTGGTTTGGATACTCTACCCACAGCTGTGAAGATTCCTCAGGGGCCCAGGGAGTCTCGTTGGTGGTGGGAATACCCAAGCAGCAAGGACTGATGGAACCAGTCCACAACTTCAGAATGTCCCAGGCCATGTTTTTCAAGATAGTGGATGTGCTTCATCCACAAGTGCAGAAGAAAGACACCCTCACGAGGAGGGCCATTCCTGTGGAGGAAAGGGTTGCCATTACTTTTGGCTCCTCACAAATTGGTCTTTTTATTGCCTGGTTGATGATCAGTTTGGAGTTGGCCGATCTAGTGTGGTGGACATTTTTGTTGAAGTGATACTGATGATCACTTCACACCATTTTCCTCTGAAATTTTCAGGAGTTGGGTATTGTATGGCCACAATTCCCAAAAGGTTTATTACTGATATTCTGATTTGTGCATAAATTTTCATTCCATTCTATTTCAGCATCCCTTTCCCCTTAATGATATGCTGATATGCACATAAACCATAATTCCAGCCCATGTTGTTGTTGTTGTTGTTGTTGTTGTTGTTACTATTATTTTTATCAATAATTATTATTTGTCACCCACTTTTCTTCACAGCTTGAGGTAGAATATAACACAGTAAAATACATAGATAAAACACAAGATAATTAAAATACATGATTAAAGACATAGAAATTAAAACAGTTCTGTGCACCACAATTCGAAAAGAATATTGACAATCTGGAATAGGTCCAGAGAAGGATGACCAAAATTATCCAAAGTTTGGAAGTCAATCACTACAAGGAGTGACTAAGGGAGCTGCATATGCTTAGCTTGGGGGGGAAATGCTGAGAGGAGACATGATAGTCAAGTTGAAGAAAGGATGTTACACTGAGGAAGGGGCAAGCTTGTTTGATGATGCTCTAGAGACTTGGAATCAGAACAATGGATTCAAATAGCAGAAAAAGAGATTCCACCTAAATATCAGGAAGAACCTTTTGATGATAAGAGCTCTTTTGACAATGGCATATGCTGCCTTGAAGAAGGATGAAATGGAGATTTTTAAGCAGATGCTGGATAGCCATCTGTTGGAAGTGCTTTGAGTGTGTGTTCCTACATGGTAGGGAGTTGGACTAGATGGCTCATGTGGTCTCTTCCAACTCTGTGATTCTATGATTCTATCTCTCAGTGGCCTTCAACACCATCAATCATGGTATCCTTCTGGAATGCCGGGAAAGGGGGGGGGGGTCAGAGCCATACTTCTCAGGTAGGTTCCAGGTGGTGGTACTCAGAGATAGCTACTCCTCCAAAATAGGTGCTGTTGTGTGGCATTCTACAAGGTGCCATTCTATTACCAATGCTTTTTAATATTTACATGAAATTGTTGGCAGGAATCATCCAGAGGCACGGCTGCTATCAGTATACTGATGATACACATGTATTTCTCCATGCCTTCAAAAACAGCCTTAGCTAAGTATATGGTAGGGAGTTGAACTAGATGAGAGCTTCTGGCCATAGATTTATTTATTTATCGTGTCATCAGCAACCATTGTATTACAATTCTAACAGAGCAAAACAAACACAGAGATTAAAAAGAAAAGAAAAAGAAAGAAAGAAAGAAAGAAAAACCACACAGATTTTGCAAATTTGGTATTTGGTTAAATGTCCTTTGACCAGTATCTGGCCACTTGGAGTGCCTCTGGGGTTGCCGCAAGAAGGTCCTCCATTGTGCATGTGGCAGGGCTCAGGGTGCATTGCAGCAGGTGGTCAGTGGTTTGCTCTTCTCCGCACTCGCATGCCGAGGATTCCACCCTGTAGCCCCATTTCTTAAGATTGGCTCTGCATCTCGTGGTGACAGAGCGCAGTCTGTTCAGCGCCTTCCAAGTCGCCCAGTCTTCTGAGTGCCCAGGGGGGAGTCTCTCATCTGGTATCACCCATGAATTGAGGTGCTGGGTTTGGGCCTGCCACTTTTGGACTCTCGCTTGCTGGGGTGTTCCAGCGAGTGTCTCTGTAGCTCTAAGAAAACTATGTCTTGATTTAAGTCGTTGACGTGCTGGCTGATACCCAAACAGGGGATGAGCTGGAGATGTCTCTGCCTTGGTCCTTTCACTATTGGCTGCTACTTCCCGGCGGATGTCAGGTGTGCAATAGTGAGAGCTTCTGGCCATAGATGATGGAATAGAAGGCATGCTTTCACATTTGAAAATACCTTGGGGTGGGTGAGAGTTGATTACAAGCAGTGTTAATCAAAGTGTTGATCTAGCGACTAGGATTGGGCCTCAGGTCATTAGGTGCCAGTCCTTGGAGAGTTTCCAAGAAAGAAAGTAGCATAACTAAGCTGCTTTAAGTGTCTATGCATCCAACTTTTCAGAGTACAAAACAATAATTATTCTGTTATGGACTACTTCCCCTGGAAAACGCTGTTACATTAATTCAGAATAAACTGAAAAATAAAGGAATAAGAATAAAATCTAGTCTTACATCCTAAGATTGAAACAATATTTAAATGTTGTTCCACAAAATTCTAGCACACATTCATATTAAAGAACTAAATTGTTAATTAATACACAAAGGTATCAACTGTTCCTGTATGCATTTTGGAGGCTGGAGGAAGAGAGAAAGCATTTTAAAAGCAGCCAACCTTGATCTGTGTTATCAAGTACGACCCTCTTTCCTTCTCTCTTTCCTTCTCCCTTTCTTAAATTGGAATCCTCTGCCCTCAGAAATATGTCCTCCCTCCCTCACTAATATACTATAATAAAACTAAAAAGTACAGTATAACTACAAACACCTAGTCTGCTCAAGCAGATTGTGCCCACTATTTTCTAAAGTGAGAGCTTCTGGCCATAGATGATGGAATAGAAGGCATGCTTTCACATTTGAAAATACCTTGGGGTGGGTGAGAGTTGATTACAAGCAGTGTTAATCAAAGTGTTGATCTAGCGACTAGGATTGGGCCTCAGGTCATTAGGTGCCAGTCCTTGGAGAGTTTCCAAGAAAGAAAGTAAAGAAAGTGTGTGTGGTATTCCCCAGGTATTGCACAAGAAGGAACTGAGGTTTCACTTGGTAATGTAGTAATGAGAGTTCTGCAGCTTCACTGAACTTGTTGAACACCAGCTCTGACCATTTGTCATCCAGCTGAAACTGATGGGAATTCCCATTCAGCAACAACTGGAGGGCCGCAATTGCTGTGGTCTTGTGGCAAGGGGTCCTTTTTAACTCTCTGGCCTCCATTTCCTAAAGAAAAGTGGTATTGGTAAGAAACAACACTTACTTTACAGGCTATTTGGAAGGATGGGTTAGTAATTCTATGTGTCTAATGAGTCCAGAGATCAACTTTGCACTGAACCACTTTGACCTGGCAACCACATGAGCAAGAATTGTTCTGGGTCTGATTTTAACATGGGCAATTTGTTTTTTATATCCAGCTGCTGTTCTGGTACCTTCTTGTGAGCTACGCAAAACTGCTTCAGTAGTTAACTCTGTGGAGCCCTTGGAGCTACATGAGCATGCTGAGAAGCTCCGTGGTTCCCTCCCCTCCTCCCCCCCTTCCAAGCTTTTCCTTCTCTTTCCTGCTCCTCCCATTTCCCCTTTCCCCAAAAGCCTTTCCCCCTTGGCCCCAAAACCCTTTTCCTCTCACTTCCTTTGCCCACAAAAGACTTTTTTCTTCACTTCCATCACCCTCAAAAGACTTTTTTCCTCGTCTCCCTTATGATCAAAAGCCATTTTTCCTCACTTTCCTTGCTACGAAAAGCCTTTTTCCTCACCTTCCTCACCACCCACATCCTTTACCCCATGCCTTCCTTGCTTCCAAAACCCTATTTCCCTCCCACCGCTCAGGGAATGCTTTGTTGTACTTTTCCTGCAAGGCAGAAGGTGTTTGGACTGGATGGCCCCTAGGGTCTTCCAGTGAAATAGTTAAGTTTGTGTTGGTCAGAAAGATTGCCCATTATATATATTCACACATCATATATAATATATAAACATTTATGGGGGCTCCACAAGAAACTTTTGCCTTAAAGGGGGCTTAGTGGCTAAAAAAAGTTTGAGAACCCCTGGACTAGGCAACCTAAGACATGCATTACTCCTAGGCAATGAGCTCTACTAAGATTGATATTATGCATACCTAAAATAATGCAAGAGTCAGGCCTGTAGCCAGGATTTTGATTCGGGGGGGGGGGGGGCTGAGTCTGAGTGAAAGAGGGTCTACTCTAGCAAACCTTTTGTATCGTTACCCCAATACCCCCATGCATATGGGATATATTGAGCATGGTGATCAGATCATGATATGAATAAACATAACAGTTTAAATAATGTACCAGTAAGGCCTTCTCGTGGAGCACCATGAGAATTTCGGGGGGGGGGGGCTGAAGCCCCTCAAGCCCCCCCCCCCCCGGCTACATGCCTGGCAAGAGTTAAAATTATTTATAGAATAATTTGAAAGGAATTACCAAGGCAATTTTATCTAATCTCCTACAAGCAGGACTACACAGCTAAATCACTTCAGGAGGTGCATCCATCCATTTATTTAAGTCCTGAAACTTAGCCATTGTTCAAAGTCTCCATGAAAAATTCAATGTGAAGCCCATACACTTTATTGACACGAAGTAGGTTGTCAGTGCAGGATCCTTCCAGAATCTGAGGTTCTTGGACTAAAACCTGAGGCCTAGAGAGGGCCGTAGGAAATGTCATTAACCATTATGCTACCACACTTCTCATAGCTTGTCATTCAAACACACATACAGACAGAGACAAAGACAGTCAGAGGGAGAGAGAACATACTTTTTTGTTTGGAAAACACAATTTTTTGCTAAATTGGTTATTTCTAGATCAAAGTGAAATTGGGGGTTATTCCTTCTCACCTACTTTAAGATAATTAACATTTAATCTAGCCCACTTATTTCTGAACAGAAGGTGGATGCAGAGCAAAGCCTGAATCCTGGTGCCAAATTAATGACTAGAAGCGAAGAGACGACCTCACAACCTCTGAGGATGCCTGCCATAGATGCAGGCAAAATGTCAGGAGAGAATGCTTCTGGAACACGGCCATACAGCAACCCAGTGATTCCGGCCATGAAAGCCTTCGACAATACAACTGGGTAATTTGCATTTTTATCCTCTTCCTGAATATAGCCCACAAAAACTGAACACTTAGTATTAGGTCCTAATATGTGCAACCCTGGTTAAATTATACTACATTCATGATTTAGCAAGTGAGTTCTGTAATGGGGCAAACTAAAGTTGATGCCAACCTAACTGAATAGCCAAAGCAACAGTTGGCAGATGCCTGAAGGGAGCTGAACAGTCACATGGCATTGGCTTGCTTCCTGGTTATTCAGCTGCCAAACTTCATTTAAAGAAGCTAAAAATACATGAAATATTTTCCTTTCCTTAGATTACTTGACTATGTCAGCAGTTGTTGTAGTTGCTATGAGTGTGTTATCTGATAACCAACAGGGTTAACGGTGTAAATATGAATACAAGGCTAATAGTTCATCTAGCGCATAGAATGCCACAGTAATCTCAATCCAAAAGTGTTCACACAGATGCAAAAGAAGCATTGAAACTTATTTTACTCAGTGTGTTGTACCCAGTGCCAGACTAACTCCCTCGTCACATGGTCACCAGAATCATCCCACATCATCGGAGGGCATAGGGAATCTGGAGCCCCAAGCCCCGCATTGGCCGGCTCCAGAATTTGCCAATTCCATGGAAGAAAGCATCAAGTGCGCAGTTTCCTCCCACGGCTTCCTATGGCAACACAGGAAGCCTCCTGTGTTACTACAGAAGTGGCATGAACTGGCTGTGACCCACATCATACATGGAGCTCCACCAGCATCCACGGAACCAGAGGGTTCCGTGGATGACCTGGGCTAAATTGGTGTATGCCTCTGAATTGAGCCCTTTGTGATGAGATCACTACTCATAAACCAACGACATTACAATTTAGGGCTAATTTTCAGAATATTGGGACTGTTTGTTTATTGAGCGGCCATGAACATGGTGCACATCAAAGTTAAGCTAGGCAAGCCTGGAAAATATGACATAGTAGAGTGATGATACTTCAGTGCTAAAACTTCGTATCTACTGAGATTTACCTGGGCAGGCATCCTAATGCACAATAGGCATCAATGGTAAATGAGCCATGTTTCAAGAATGACTCAGTTGGGGTTGGGGGCATTTTTACCCATCTAAAACTGGCAAGATCTAACATAAGTTGGCACCATTTAATAAAATCAGTCATATATTATGCCTATTAAAACTAGTTACTCCTGTAGTAGAGCAATGGAAAAGAAAGCTGGCACATGCTACACCTTGTGTAAGAAATATTCTTGCCAAGTGGCAAAGACAATTCTGGCTGTCCTCAAACTGGCTGTCAAAAATAATGCCCCTTTTACACAGGTGCAACATATGTGCAACAATGTGTATACATTATGAAGAATTAATTAGCATTATGCCACATTTATAGCTGCTTTCCCATGTTTATGAACTAAGAGTAACAGCAACTAGAAATGTTCCTGTGATTTTGTGGCTGTGGGAAGTCCAGTCTGGTCTCTGGTGCACTTTCTTGTCTAACATCTTATTGGTGAGTAATTACTCTGCAGTGGGGCTGCCTCAAGTTCTCCTAGATCAGTGTTTCTCAACCTTTCTAATGCTGCGACCCTTTAATAAAGTTCCTCATGTTGTGGTGACCCCCCAACCATAAAATTATTTTCATTGCTACTTCATAACTGTAATTTTGCTACTGTTGTGAATTGTAATGTAAATATCTGATATGCAGGATGTGTTTTCCTTCACCGGAGCAAATTTGGTACAAATATCCAATACGCCCAAATTTTAATACTGGTGGGGTTGGGCGGGGGTTGATTTTGTCATTTGGGAGTTGTAGTTGCTGGGATTTATAATTAACCTACAATCAAAGAGCATTTTGAACTCCACCAACAATGGAATTGAACCAAACTTGGCACACAGAACTCCCATGACCAACAGAAAATACTAAAAGGGTTTGGTGGGCATTGACCTTGAGTTTTGGAGCTGTAGTTCATCCAGAGAGTACTGTGGACTCAAACAATGATGGATCTGGACCAAACTTGGCATGAATACTCAATATGTCAAAATGTGAACACTGGTGGAGTTTGGGGGAAATAGAGCTTGACATTTGGGAGTTGTAGTTGCTTGGATTTATAGTTCACCTACAATCAAAGAGAATTCTGAACCCCACCAACGATAGAATTGGGACAAATTTCCCACACAGAACCTCCCTACCTTGAAGGGACTCGCTGGCATCAGCCTCCCTCCTTCCTTGCACTCTCTCTCGCCTGAACATGCGCACCACACTGCCATGCGCTGAGCATGCCTGCTTTCCCCTCCCCACTTGGAGTCTCAGAAACAGCCCTTCCCTTGTCTGAGAGCATGGCCAATCACAGCAGAGGAGGGCTTGTGGTGCGAGGATTCGCCATCTGTTTCCAAAAAGGAAGAGAAGGACAGGTGGGGAGATCCTCAGCCTTCTCTGCCAAAGGGTTCCTAAGACCATCAGAAATATATGTTTTCTGATGGCCTTTGGCGACCCCCTCAGGGGTCATGACCCCAGGTTGAGAAACACTGTCCTAGATCATTGCAGTGTCTATTCTATAGGCTCAATGGGAATGTAATAATGTCTTTTCCCCCAGCAAATTCTTCCACCACATTATTTAAGGTGTTGTGGGATGGATGCAGGTATATAATGTAAACAAGCAAGAGAAGGCAATAACACGAGCCATTCCTCCCTGCATTATTTCTTGATCATTCTCCAAAGGACAGGATATACCTGATGATTTCCCAGCATTTCCTGGTGGGTCACTCAGGCCACCACTGTTTCTACGACAAAATGGAAATCCCCAAGGGATAATGTGATGTATGCAGTGGATTTCTGGGAAAACGATTTCATATTTGCCTTTTGCTGAGGGCAGGAATCATTTGAAAGTGCTCCATGTTCCTTGGTAGTGACAGTAAACTGCCAAAATCAGCAGGGAGGCAACACAGAAGCAGAAAACACAAAAACAAGCAACATCATCTCAGCTGTCAGTAAACCAGAGATGAAACCTGATGAGAGGAAGCGGCAAGTAGGCCATTTAAAACAGTTGATTACTCAGCTGAAAACATACTATGATCTCTATACTGCCAGTACATTGAGTGATTAGGTTAATTTAAGCAGCTGTCTTTATATCATTAAGTTATTATTTATTCCTCCACAAAAGAACATCTGAAACCACCTTTTGCTGAGTTAGTTCAGTACCTTGTGAGTGGTATCTTCTGACTAGCTCTACATTTTCAGGAAGAGGAAGCCTGGTAACCAGAAATCCTTCTTAACAATATAGCCTTCTGCAAGCAAAGCACACATGCTGCTACTGAATGGTAGTCCTTTCTTCCTGTAGGAGAGGCAGCCTAATAGTACTTTTCTATGAGGAATCTGGCAGGGCACCACGCACCCACTATAAAGCTGTGTTGTTCTTCCAGTGTCAACATTATGGTGCCCATTATAAAACGGCTCACCTTGCTGTTTCTGCATGGTCGTGAAATCTTCAAAGGTGAGCGTTCGCACTGGGGGCCTCCAGAATGCATATGTTTCCATAATGGCCTCCAGCCCAGTTCTGTGGAATGAAAAAGTGGGGGGGGGGGGGAATGTAAGTCAACGGGTATATCTCCCAAAATAAATGCCCTTTGTTTGTTCCTCAGCAACAACTTGACTACATTGATTCATGTATAATGAAAAATTGCATTTTTATAATCCAAATATTCAATAATACAATAGCTTCCAATTTTTCTCCTTGTCATTCTCCTAAACCATTCAGTCTTTTGTGATGAACAGTTTAGTGATAAATTCTGCAGTGTTTCTTTGATCAGAAAGCTGATTTTCCCAAGCTGTGCAGAAATGAATCTGTCTGAGATGTAATGAAGCTGAACTGGATTATTCCTGGGAGGAAGACCTATAAATTAAATAGCACATGCAGAAAGAGAGGAAGAAAATTGCACACCAGAGGTCACACCAAGGCCCACAGCAGAACTGTAAACCGAAGTCAGGGTTTAGCCTGACATAATGAATTATGTACCATGAAGCTGATGTATTGTTGTAATCAAGGAATGTCGGATAACCCTTTTTTTACTTTATTTCTTGCTAGCTTTGGTTAGGAATTTTGTAACAGTGTTTATGATATATGGTCACTGTTTGTTTTTCAATTTTATGAATGGTCCCATTAGAAAATGCATAACTGTATAATGGGAACTTTCATAAAACTGTACAGCTGATGGGCTGCCGCTTACATCAGCTAAAGACCTGATCTGGCTGAAACTCCTATGAATCCCAGGACTGACTGGCTGTGTCATATGGAGCCAGCTGGAGCTCCCTTCAGTCACAGATCCACCCAGGCTTCAACTCTTAGAAAAGAATACTGTGGTCACTAAAAGCAAACATGGATTTCTCAAAAACAAGTCATGCCAATCTTCTCTCTTTTTAAAATAGTGTTACAAGCTTGGGAGATGCAGGAAATGCTATGTATATAGCATATCTTGATTTCAGTAAGACATTTGACAAAGCTCCCCATGATCCTCTTGGAAACAACCTAGTAAAATATGGGATAGACAATACTAATGTTAGATGGATCTGTAATTAGTTAAGCAATCAGTCCCATCAACAGTGGATCTTAACCAAACCTGATGCACATCATACCCTTCAAAATATTTTTTTTTAAAGATGGGATTTGCGGGGCTTCATAGAAGATAATAGGACTTGCACTCCTGCCACGTCTTATTCCCACCCACGCCTGACGGTGCAGCTCTCCATCTAACTGAACAGAAAGCTCAGCCCACTAGCCAGACTGCATCTCCCAACATCTTTACCCCTTCTCTAGCAGGATGGGAATGATGTGTGTTGTAGCCCAACTACCAGGCTGAGCTGTCTGACTGGTAAAGAGGAGAGCCACGACTTGAAGTACAAAAAAATCAAGGGCTAATGGAAGTTGAAGCCTGGCTGGATCTGGTGCTGATGGGTGTTTGAGCTACCAAGATCTGCTACTGATGGGAGTTGCAGCTGGTCAAACCTGGGACTGATGGGAATTGAAGCCAGGCCAGATCTGGGACTGATGGGTCTCGCAGCCAGTCAACCTTGGGATTCATGCGAGTTCCAGCCAGTAAGATCTGGAATTCAGCCTAAACAGGTCTTGGGCTAATGTGAGTTGCAGCCCATTATCTGTACAATTTTATAGAATATCTCATTATACAACTCTGTGTTTTCTAATGGGGCTATTCATAAAATTTAAAAACAAACAATAACTATTTCTAAGTCTGATGTTTGTAAGTTGGGGACATATACATATGTCATATAGTAGGGCTACAAGCCTGCAAGACAGTCTTTCCCACACAGGACATGATATATAACATCAACATGCACACAAGCTGATCGAAATTCTTTCATAGTTCACCCTCCTTTTTCAAGCATGCTATGACATCTCACAGAGTCATCATTTTTCTACTAAGTTTTTCTACTATTACGCATGCTATTTATTGAAAGCATGAATAAAACCACAAATTTCAGAGTTTTCCTTAAGCACAGTCCTAGCCTGTCTCTATCAGAGCCACAGTATGCAGCTTCCTCTGTCATCTATCATCATTGTTGTGCCTTTACTGGGTCCACTAATATAGACCTCACCACAATTTTATTCTTTCCAATTGCCTATTCCCTCATTTACAGACATCTGCATTTGTGATCTGAAAAACCACCCACTCAGTTCAATATCCAGTTGTAATTCATGTGGGATAATTCTCCAGATGCAGTTACCACAATCATCAAGTTAGAAGGGAACACAAGGGCCATTCAATCCAACCCCCTACATGCAGGGATAATAGAACTAAAACTAGAACTTACTCCCAAAAGATAGCCACCCAACATCTGCTTAAAAACCTCTAAAGAAGAGTCCACTCATCCTCCATTTCACTCACAGGCAGCTCCTACATCAAAATGTTCCAAATGTGTGAATAGAATACCTTATAATTTGAATTCAAACACAAGTTTACCAAGTACATCTACAGCTGAGAGCAAGGCACCTATGTGAGGCTCCTCAGACCTAGATGCAACTATAAAGGATGACAGTAGGCCAATGAAGCTGGTTTTACATTGCTTCTGCCCAGTTTTTTTTACCAGAATTTAGAAATTCTGGTATTGATAAGAAAGAAAGAATATTTTAAAACACATAATTGCCAAAGAGCACTTTCACACAGCTGCCATAGCAGAAACACCCTCAACCCACAAAGTCTTTGGGAAGAAATTTAAATTTATCTTATAAATTGTACACACGTGCACACATGCCTGCCATATGTGTTCATTTTACTTAAAAGGCAGGACAGGGAGTGTACTCTGAAACTGTAAGCTAAGACATTAACAGGTGGTTTTAGACATGAAGGCACACAACAAGAAGACATTGGCAAGAGTAAACACTGGAGGTACTCTAGAATGGACCCTTGCAATTTGTGAAGGAGAAATAATATTATCTAGTATTAAACTACATGCCTTCCCTGAAACCATTGATTAGACCTGCTGCACCATCAGTTATCTACATTTTACCTGAATTCTAGTCATGAGACCTGGTGCATATTTGAACCACCATCTGCCCCAGATTCTAAGCTTTCAATTTTTTTTTAAGAAAAGCAAGTTTCCAATTCTTGTTGGAGTACTGTTAGAAGCCATCACTCTTCTGCTCAATTGTTTTGTAAGACACAATCTTGTGTCTGCCTTTGAATGTTTCTAGCAAATAAGCTTAGTCTCCTTCCCATAGCTAACATTTTTAAACAGAGCTAGAACTGTAAATGTTACCCATTGTCTTTTAAGTTACAGTTTCTACATTCCCTGGACAAGTTTACAGCTCTGCAACAAAATATAGCTTTTTGAAGAAATTACTTGTAGTCAGCAGCAAAAAGGGTGTGTTTTCCTTCAATGATATAGATCAGCGATTCCCAACCTTTTTTGACCAGGGGCCACTTTGACCAGGGACCACTCTCCAACATTAGTACCAAAAGGATTACTAACTGGTTTTTGGTCAACTGGAAATTCGGTTTGGTTATCTGGGGTGCTGATTCAGAAAATTGCATTGGATAGACCACATCAGCTCTAGTTTCTGATACACAACATACGCCATCCAGTAGTCGCCATCTGCTCACCCACATAAAACTATATTTAATAAGCCTCGGCACTATAAGAGGGTTTCGTGAGACCAGTTGCTGTCGTTGCAACGGTGAGGCCGCGGACCATATTTTAGTTCTTACAGACCCCTGGTCTGGTTAATCTGGATTGAACAGAACCACAAAAGCCATGGTGGTACATCCACCAATTTTACTTAATTTTTCTTCTTAATGATTCTGAGATGCACTGTACCACATAAGCATTTCACAAATGTTGCAGTGCTGATGCAAACAAAGTGTGCACAGATTTTCAGTCTTTTCTCATCCTCACTCCTGGTGCCTCCAGGTTTGCGCATTTTTCACCTGATATTGGATTTTATTCAAATGTTTTATCACATATTTTCCATGCAGTTCTGCAATCAAGCACACATTATGGATATGCATCCCTGTTTTTATCCCTCTTTCTTTCTGGTTTTCAGACCTGTGTAGATGGACCCTAAGAGAGTTAACTGAGCCCTGCAATAAAATCTAAGGCCCAAATCTTCTTACTCAATGTATTTTAAATCTTTCCTGGATGTTTTTCTGTCTTAAAATTAGCAGAAAACTGCACTGAGTTAGCTCCAACTACCGTGCTATAGCAGTTTCCTGCTCTTCTTAATGTTAATCAATCACCCGTTTCAAACACTCCTTGTCTGGTGTGTGGCTGCACCAGGTCCTGTAAACATCTTGTTCCACTGTGCCATTCTCCTCACACAACAGTATTCACATTGTCACAACCATGAGTACCACATTTTCACAAGCAACATCCTTGGTCCTTTCCAATTTTTCTCAGAGGAAGTAAAATTCTTGCAATTGCAACATGAGAATTTGCTTGGCTTGGCTGCATTTTTTAAAAACCTTCTAGACGGTACTGAAGGGAGCAGCGGAATGTCCCACTAATTTATAAGGTTGATGCTGAGTGTTGTTTTGAGTTGTTGATGTTGTACTACCAGTTGTTCATAAGCCATCATAATAATCATTGGGACAACATGCATTTTGAAAATAAATATGTGAATTTATGTGTAGCATCTACGTGTTAGATACAGCATCTAATTGTTAATTATTTTTTATTTGAGTAGACACTGTGCAAGGAACTTGCTGGAAATGAATGCCACACCAAACTACTACACAAAGATTAACCTATCGCAAGCAAGGGAAAATTAAGATTTTACCTGTTTCTTCCAGAATCCCTGAATCCTTTTGCAAATGGATTCCGGTCAATTTTTAGCCTTGTGATCTGCAATAGAATGCAAATAGGATTAAATTCTAATGTGATTGTTGTATTGAAGCTTTTATTACTCTACAATTGCCTTCTTTTATTGATATGTGATCACTTCTGTTCATTTGTCCTGGAACTTTTTATCCTCCCCCTATTAGATACATGTAGTAAGATCAGCTCTCACATTTGCAGGTTTGACTTTTGTGGATTTAATTTTTTGCAGATTTTATTATATATTCTGTCTATGAATCTCTAGGTCCTCCTGTGTGACTCTATGGTCTGCTTGCACTAGAGCAGTGGTTCTCAACCTGTAGGTGGGCCCCCATGTGTTTTGACCTCCAACTCCAGAAATCCCAGCCAGTTTACCAGCTGTTAGGATTTCTGGGAGTTGGTGGCCAAAACATCTGGGGACCCACAGGTTGAGAACCACTGCCCTAGAGATTCCTAGAGAGATGTTCTGTCAAGTTTTTTAAATGCATTTTAATTCGCTATTTTCACACTTATGTGGAGGTTCACAGTGAATGTGGAGGGATGACTGTAGGATAGAATGCATGTAATAGCACTTATAAAGAATTATCAAAGTGCATACTTTGTTTCTATCATCTTCTGATTGTTTTGGAGGTTACGTCTTCTCTTAATATATGAAAAGTTGTTACTTTCTTGATTTCCTAAATATAAATATTGTGAGAGAACATGATTTTAAAGTTACAAGGCTACAAAAAATAGTCTCTTAATGCTAAAATATGATATTAAGAATACATCTATATACTTAAAACAATATTGAACTGGGTTGTTGTAGGTTTATCGGGCTGTATACTTCTAGAACATGGCCATACAGCCCGAAAAACCTACAACAACCTACAATGAAAGCATTCGACAATACAATATTGAACTGTTTTGACATGAAGTATTTATTTCAGGCCAGAATTTTTCTTAAAACTTGGATTTTCATAATTAACAGTCTTATAAATTCAACTGCTCATGTAGCAGATTTCATTCTGCTTTTGATTAATAGCAGTTACTAGACCTTGATGAAAGGTCATAGCGTCTGCCCCCACCCATATAAATTAGGTTATAGCACCTGTCTTTGTCTTTCATACTAATTTGTGTTTCATTTCATTTGCTCTGCTGACACATCGGTAAAATCACTATTTTATTAACATATTACAATGAAAAGGTGTTTACTATGGATTTTTTCTTCCCTAATTCAGAAATCATAAATTCATTTTTATCATTTATTTTTCTTTACTTAAATGTATTAATAGACATTTTGATGCCAGAGGTTGTTACTAATTTCATATTAACAGTGAGTCATAGATTCAAAATTTAACTTGTTTCAGTGCAAGATAAATACTGTAAAACAAAACAAAATTAAATGGGAGAGAATGCAGGTATAAGGCAAACAAAAGATCCAGATATTCTTCAACTAGACATGCCTAAATACATCAGCTAATACCGAATTGCATCAGAAAAATAACAGCCCTGATCACTTTAGAATACTATAAGATGTATTTCCATTCTTAAACTTATCAACTGTTATGTATCATAACAAAGTAAACATAGAGCCGATCCAAGAGTATTTGCAAGGTTGCTGAGAAAAAAAAATAAAAAGCATCCTCTGGCTGCCATGTCAGGGAGCTGGTGAATCCACTCTGTATTGTAGTCCAGACCTTTAAAGGAGCAATCTGAGGTGATTAAATACTAGGTTCAAAATAGTTTTGTAATATGGATTTTTTTTGGTTAAAATGTTTTTATAAATGTTACTCATGGTTGTGCATTAATTTTAAATATATTTCTTTACATGTAGCAGAAGCTGTAGTGCAATTAAGTAGAACAGAAGTATATTATCTGAGTTTGATAGCTATCTTTCCTTGAGGAGGGGAGAAGTGAGATGTGTTTTTAATGTTTTCTTATTTACTTAAATTTATGTTATTATTCAAAAAAAGTGGAGGATAGAGCTTAATGCAAGGCCATTAAATGCTAATCAAGCTCGCCAATTGCAACATTCACACTTGCCTCCAACAGACAAGAGTCCTTTCTCCCACCCTGGACATTCCACAGATATAGAAACCTCACTTGCTTTGTTTCCAACAAACCTCACAATCTCTGAGGATGCCTGCCACAGATGCGGGTGAAACATCAGGAGAGAATGCTTCTGGAACATGGCCATACAGCCCAGAAAACACACAGCAATTGAACTTATACATGGTTTGAAAATTGTTTTGATCATTACCTGTTGATTTTGATAAGCAGTGACCGTAGTGAAGACTGTCTCTGGGAAGCTGAAGGCTTTCACTCCATCCCCTGTGGGGATTGGCTTGGTGGGAGACAAATCACTGCTAAAGTCTTTGCGTATAACATGGACCCGTGGTTGGTACTTGTGCATTGAATGCAGAATTATCTTTAAAATAAAGAGAAAGGAAAGAGAAAAAATGGATTGTTTTCATCATCATCATCATCATCATCATCCCACCTTTATCTCTGTGAGTGAGATACTATTCAGAACCTATGATTGGCGGGGGGGGGGGGGGTTTAGTACTGAAGAAATGTCACCAATAATTTTAAACTAATTTTAACCAGTAATGATTGGCGGGGTAGAGGCCAGAATTAACAATGGCATGTAGAGGTGATTAAAATCGGTGACTCCAAAAATGTAGAGCAGAGCTGATCTGACAACGTAAAGTTTAGCAAAGTTCAATTTTTCAGATGAGAAAGTTGTGATATTGGCAATATTTTATAATCATAGGTATGATCCAAAACAGCTAGCTGTAGTTTGTAAACCCAGAGAGAAAATGGTTACATCTGCTTGTTTATTTATTTATTTCCAACATGTCTACCCCGTCCTTCTCTACCCCCCGAAGGGGGACCCAGGGTGGCTTACAATGGCAGCTATTCAATGCCAACAACATACAACACATTACATACAACATTATACAAAAGATAAAACATTAGATTAAAATACATTTAAAACATTATTATTATCATGTAGCCAAATCAAAGTCTGATTTAGCAACTGACAACCCAGTCCAAAGCCTGTCATAGTCAAAAATCCAACATTATGATTACTGCCAAACCTACTGTCCCAAAACCATTCCAGAGAAGACAGTTATATTTGTTTCTTTTTTTAAAAAAATCACTACATTTTTACAATATGTACAATATATGTAAAAGTATAGCAATAAATGTCAATTTACAGTGTTTTATCTCATCCACCCTCCTTCCCCTCTCCAAGCCATAGGCATATACAAAATACTTCCCTGTCATCCCTCCAATAATACTGTATTGTCTAATTTGCAGTGCTTCTCTGGCTGTTTTGCTTATACGTGCCATCTAAGCAGTGATTTTCTTTAACTCTGCTTGTAGATGTCTTATTCCTCTAACAAAGATATTCTCGCTCCCCTTCTGTTATAGGGGAGCATAAAGCATAAGAAGGGAAGACTAATTTGAAGTGTGTTGGGTCACAACAGATGGTTAAGCAGACCTTGGAGTCATAAAAGCTACACCCTGGTAGTGGGAGGGTACTGTGGCATTGTATTAATTATTATTTCACTTTAGTAGGTAGTGTTGTAGGTTGAGTGTGAGGGGATTACAGTGAAAGACAATTGAAAGTGAAACACACTTACATGGCCTTGGTCATCTAGCTCATTGTTTGTCAGTTTCAGTTTATCAAAACTGACCACTTGTCGCATCCAGGTGTCTCCAGATGCCAATGAATCAGGGTGAATATAAACCCTTGGAGGAACAGGGGAGTCAGCATTCCCTGCTACCATCCACTTGGAGCTGTGATACACATACCTGTGAGATAGAAAGAAGCTTTGTTACTCAAAGTATGTGTATATTTAGAGACATATAAACATGCTCCTCCCTGTGACTTCTTTCTCTTTCTTTCCTCAATATTCCCTGAAAAATTGTCAAATTCTCACATTATATGTACAGGAAGGAGACTGTGTGCTCTCTCTTTAATGAAAACCAGATGATACCTGGAATCACTTCATCATTTTTGCATCTCCATTAACCCTCTTTTTCAATTTATAGTCCCTAGAAAATAACATATGGAACAGACTAATTGGCTATCCAACTAATTCACAGATGAAAGCTTTTAGATATACCAGGGAATATTTCATTACTTACAGATGACTCCTCTAATACAATCTGCACCTGCAGATGCCTTTCACTTCTCAGTTTACACTATGGACATCCACGATTTCATCCCTAAAAGTTCAGTCTCCATACTGGCTGCTGCATTTGCAGAGTCTATTGAGTCAAAGTACAACCATTAGCCCATGTCATCTCATGCCCAAACTCTTCTGTTAGCCTAGTTGACACAGACAATATAATTTGGTTGTGGTGACATCCTAAGAAGCTGGATAAAATACAGAAGAAACAGCCTTGTCAGTCTAGACAGGGTATCTGAATGGCCCCAGAAGCACATCTAGCAAGGACACTGACATTTAGTTATCAAAAAAGCTGATAAAAAACTAGTTAAATTGTCTGACTGAGGAGGTTTCTGGAACCTCATTTAGGGGCAAGTGAACTACTGACAATCACATCATATTTTACTAGATGGTGGCAAATAAATAGTTTCGTAATATTGATGTTGTTATGGAAAAACTATTCTAAAATATAGCAGAGCATCCAAAAACAAACAGGATACAAAAGTTGAGCATTAGCTCATTAGCGAGTAGAGCATGAAGTGCCATGTGATGTGGCCGTAAAGAATTAGAGCTTAGGGGCAGGCAAGATGAACAGTCAAATCTTAAAAATTACAAAAAGGTCATTTACAATAATAAAGAAATAACTGCATTTCTTAATAGTTAAGAACTGGATCTGAGTTACTCTAACACCCATCTCTTCTAAGGTTTAAAGAGAGGGGAAAGCACCAATCATACATCTCTCCTGACACACAAGCAGAGAGAGATCTCAAAGTACACAGCACATACTCTACATACTAAAGTGTAAGAAGGCAGATTCAAAAACCTTGCAATAGAAAAGTATCAATTTTAAACAACACATCAGAATGAGAGCAGAAACAGAGAGGAGAGAAGAATTTATTTATTTATTTATTTATTTATTTACGTTATTTCTATCCCACCTTTCTCAGCCCCAGGCAACTCAAGGTGGCTTATAAATTGGCAGCAATTTGATGCCACAACAGTAAAAAAATACAATTAAAAACATTTAGCACAATATTATAAAAATCAATACAAAAACCCATTAAAAATATATAATCATCAGTGTCTTCTGGTTAAACTCATTTTTCCAGTAGCAACGTCTAGCCATTCCATGATAGCTACCCATCTGTCACACAGGATACATGGAGGAAGGGGAACCCTTAGCCTATACTAAACTAACTAACTGCCCCTCATTGAGGACTTGAGACTAGGGCAGTGTGGGGTTGAATTCCAACAGATGTCACAATAACTGGCCTAGGATTAGTCTCAATCTCTATTTCAAGCATAAGCTAAAGTCAGTTTGGTTCCAAAGAGTTTTAAAGATATTAACAGACCTCCTACAGAAACACTGCACATTTCTGGATTATGTGAGTTCACATAGTTATGTTGCCACCACGTTAGGCCTCAACGCTGCCTATATTTGATAAAGACTGGACCTAGGGTGCATTAAAAGTGAAATTCCAGCTACAAGCTCTAGTGAAAGTGATATCCATTTTTTAGAGAACAGCAGTGATACCTGTCTAAGGGACATTACAAAGATGTTACTAACCTTCAAACCTATTCATCAGGGTAGCTGAACATATTCTTAAGAGATCCACCTTCTGTGGCACATTGCCACTTCTGTGGTAATGAAGCACACTGAGTACTGCTGGAAAGCCCAAATCAATTCACCAAGTGGGATGGGACAACAGTTATATTTTGCTGGTGTAAGAGCTGAGAGCCCTGCTACTATTCTAAAAGCTCTGTTATCCCTGACTTGATTACTATCCCCCCACCAGGTTTTACTAAGCAGATGGCTTAGCACTATTCTCTCAATACAGAAAGGTTATGTCTGTGTGCTTGTAAAATTTTAGCTGCATTAAAGGCTACACACATGCAGCCTTTCAAAATTTCTAAGCAGTCATGCAGCTACTTTTACATTTTTTGTTTATTTATTTATTTATTTATTTATTTATTTATTACATTTATTTGCCGCCCTTCTCACCTCGAAGGGGACTCAGAGTGGCTTACAAGATATATATACATACAATATATATTATTAGCATAGCACAGTATCAGTATTATATACTACTATATTGTATTATACCATTACATTGTAATATTATTAGTTATTATTATTATTATTAATAATAATAATAATAATAATAATAATACATGTAATATAAAATATATAATATTATATTATTAGTAGTATTATATTATATTACATTATAATATTATGAATATTATATGTATATACAATATATTATATTATATTATATTATATTATATTATATTATTAGCATAGCACAGGAGACAAGGTGGAACTGTCTTCCTGGCCCCTCTCTCTTCACTCTGGTCCCAGAGCAGCGGTTGGTGCTGCGGGGAGGGGCTCCCAACTGATGTCACAGGCAGGAGACAAGACTTTTGTAGTGCACCCATTACATTCCAGCCTATGTTTCATTTAACTTTACTTGTGATATGTCATGAGACAACATCACTGGAAAAGACAACTGTGTTCAATAAAATGCAAGGCAGTAGGAAAGAGAAGACCTCATGACAGGTGGATATACTCAATCAAAGAAGCCATGGATCTGAGTTTGCAGGATCTGGACAGGGCTGTTAATAGTAGGGTCACTTACAGGGCTCCCATTCATAGGATCACCAGTTTGAAGGCACATAACAAAAATAAATCGCAAAATGTGTTTCTTGGTCTCTCTTGTTCTCAATGAAGTACTTAGAACAGTTTTTATTCTTCGACTATCCTTACCTATACCTCTTGTTATCCACAGGTACTATGTCCATTGCAATGTAATACTGCTGGTGAGGATCCAGCCCTGTAATCTTCACTCTCATTGCAGGAAACATTCTTCTACAAATACAAAAAAAGGAACAAAAGAGAGAGGGTGGAGGGAGATTGGGGAAGAAATGTAGTAAACATTAGGCTTGCGCGATCAATAAAAAAAATTTCAATACTCATTACTAAATTGGGAGGGGGGCGTTTCTAAAGTATTTCTAAAACATTGTAACAAAACAAACTCCATGTGGGGTTGGTGTGATAAAACATCAAAAATCATCCAGGCGTCCCCTGGGCAACGTCCTTGCAGACGGCCAATTCTCTCACAACAGGAGCGGTTGCTCCTGACACAAAAAGAAAAAAAAAAAGAAAAAAAGAAGCCCTTCCCTATACTATCCAAAGACAGATAAATAGATATGGTTGGAGTTACCCTTAAAATGTACCTGTTTTGATTTGCATACAAATTCAGCTTAAGAACAAACCTACAGAACCTAACTTCTTTCTAACTTGGGGGCTGCCTGTATATGGAGACATACAAGGTTTATAGGCTCAATCAAATGGAAATTGGGAAAAGAAGGAAGCAAGAAAATTTTATTTATGATTAGGATTAGAAGTGATTGGGAGACTGAACTTTTCTCACAGTAGTACAAGGGGGCTGAGGGTATTATTTATGAACCTATGAACAGCTGGGTGTGCAAGGCTTTTTATGAAGATGATTCTGTAAAGAGTTCCAATTCTTACAAAGAATGTCATGAGTAGCATGATACTGCTATTTGTTAACAAATAAATTACTATTTGAAAGATAATTAATATTTTTCCTTGAAACAAACAGACAGCTGGAACATCTGACAAATTGTCAAATCTCTCTACCTCAGCAAACATTATTACAGACTATTGAGGGTTGAATACAATTAACACTAGCCAAACATACTAAGTCCAGTGATTGAAGACATGCTGGCTCATTTGAACATGGAAGATTTTCACTAATCGAGACCTGAAAGAGGCTTACTATTATGTAAGGATGAAAGAATAGGAATATAAAACACTTTAAATTGTGCATTCAGAAAATTTAAATTTTGAATCATTTCATTTGGGTTAGCAAGAGCCTCTGCAATTTTCCAAAACCTCATAAATGAAATGTTAAGAGTGCACCTGTACAAAGGGGTGCTGGTTTATTTGGATGATATACCCATTTTTCACAGAACTATGCATCCCATGATAATTGATAATACTGTGCCGAAAAAACTCCTGACAAGAAAGTTGTTTGTTAAACTATCCAAGTGTGCTTTCCATCAAGAAAAAACTGGACTGTCTGGGGTACTGGACATTGGTCTAAGACATAGAAATGAATACCAGATGGTTGTCAGAGGCGAGGCGCTAAAAACCAGGAGGTAGCTAGGGGTTTTTTTGTGACGGCGGGGGGGGGGGGGGGTTGCAAATTTCTACAGACAATTCATACCAAATTTTTCTCAAGTTGCTCTGTCACTCACAGAATTAATAAAAACCACAGAAAAAGGAAGAGGGGACCTAAAACCATATAAACCCAAACCTAGTGTCAAATTACAGTGGACTAAGGAGTGCCAAGAGGCACTTGGAACCCCAAAATACCTCATGGATTCAGAGCAAGTTTTGAAACATCCAAAAGGTGCACCCTACCAATTCAAAGTATCCACCAACCATCAAAATCTCCAAACACGATACAGAATGAGCCCAAACAGCTGGGATGGGCAAAGTTTTTCTCTGAATTTAAAATACTTCTCAAACAGAAAGAAAATTATATCAGATTACATTATCGAGGCTGCTTCAGCACTACATGTAAAAGGGGGAATAGACACAATGTCCACTCCTCAACGATTGGTGTTGCAGATGGTTACCAGGAATCAAGCAAGAAAAAAGGAGAGAAGAATCAAGTGAAGGAGCCCAAGACAAAACACTTAGACCCAGGAAATGACTTGGATGCCGGGCTTCAGGAAAACAAATTGATAATATTTAATTTATTACATATCTACTTATTTCATCTTAACTGCACATATATTTATTTCTATCTCTTCTAATTAAATAACACTACCAAACTAAGCACAGAGACCGATTAAACCTAGATTGCCAACCTTCTTACCAAAGGCAGGAGTAAACTTCCTGACTAGCATAATTATTTTAAATACATATCATTTATTAATATAAAATCAAACTAATTGTCAAACCCTGCAAGTGTAATCTTCTCACCACTCTTTTGTATAAATTGCAATAAATAAGTTATCTATTATCGAAGGCTTTCATGACCGGAATCACTGGGTTGACCTCACAACCTCTGAGGATGCTTGCCATAGATGCAGGCAAAACGTCAGGAGAGAATGCTTCTAGAACATGGCCATATAGCCCGAAAAACCTACAGCAACCCAAATTATCTATTGCTTTTCTTTTATTAAAGTACCGGTAGTTAACTTGTCAATTTCTGCCAACTGGAATACATTTAAAGTCCACACTTCAGTCAATGGAATTATAGAACTCTTCCACTTCTGTGTGTGCTGCAGTAATCATATATTGTAGAGTTCCATCTCTTTTGGTGAGTTATCTGATCATCTGTCAATCCCAGTCAGAAAAGTTCTGGATTGAAGCAGATTTTCAGTTTGAATATTTTCTGAATCACATTGTGGATCTGTTTCAAAATGTTCTTTGCTTTGTGAGACCTGACCTGGGCTATTGATGATGACAGGGCAACTTTGAGATCTCTTATTCACATGGCCAATATACAGCTAAACTGACTTGTTAAACTTTAATAACAACACCACAGTACTATAGAGAAGGGCCTTGTAAATTCAGGAGATTACCTAGGGCAAATCATTCTTTTCTCCTATGCAGATTCAAGCAGAATTATTATTTATTTTGGATACTATGCTACATTACATTCAAACATTAGTAACAATGGGGGGAAGCCAGGCAGAAGACACTTCTCTTTGTGGGATGGGTTTACGTGTAACTTGGGTGATGCGGGGCGTGGGGCTATGGGTTCCCCACACTCCATGCCGGACACTGCCAAATTTGCCACAATCTGTGGCGATTCTTTTGGTGAGTCAAATTTTGGTGAGTCAAATTTAGAGAGTTATAAAATTGGTGCTTTCTGGTATTACTTTTGTCACAGCATTTAATTATGACATTGTAAATGCAGTAATTAGTTATACTGAAAGTATGAAGCCTACCCCAGTACATGATTCCAAAACAGCTCCTTTAATTTGGCCTATGAAACAGAATGGAAAGTGTACAGAACTGAGCCTGTCTCAACACAAGTAACTCCACAGCCACAACCAGAGGCCATGGAAACCTAGTATATCATATGAGTAAATAGACAGACAGATGGAAGATAAGTACTTTAAAACCACTGAATGTGTGTGTGTTCTAACTACATTGGGGGAGGGTGCACCACAACGATGTCTCTTAATCTAGTATGTGATCAAGTTTGTCCTGCTTTAAATCCTTGGGGCCAGGGCAGAAATAGCATGCAGTCAATTGCAAAATAAAGCCCAATGAGATGGCACTGGCGAAGTTTCTGGCAATTTTAGTAAGTATCAAAGGAATCTTAAACATTGTGATGCTTTCTGAAAAAATATAAACTACATGTCAACTTGGTGCTGCAGCTAGATCAGCTAGAATTAAGAAGTGAAATACAGAAAGTTCAATGCACATAAGTTTAATATGCCATATGTTCTATATGTGCCTATTGGAAACAGACTATGAGGCAATAGGAACGTTGTCCCTAAGCCAGTATAGACACCAAAGGAGTGATTAATAAAATGGTAGTAAGGACTCCATACTCAAGTTCAAATTCTTGTAATTTTTGGGAATTGGGATTATGAAAATGGAAGGACCATACTATGCTTCTATTTTTTTCAAATCAATGGAACATGGCTATTTTCCATCACCTGTGGTATTCATCTTACCTGCCAGCTTTAGTGATGATCATTTCTGTGCCAATGTCATGGAATCTTTTCCAGAGATCAGCACACTGCAATTCCACCTGGATGTCTTCCATAGACGAGGTAGGGGGTGGCTGAGAGAGTGAGCTGCTGGATGTGAGGTCGGAGTGGGATTCAAATGAGCAGGATCGTCTCTCCGGCAGCACATCTATGTCTGATCCCATGCTCTGTTCCGAATCTTTAAAAAATAAATAAATAAGAGAATATACCAGATCAAAATCTCAATGTCTAAAGTTCTTTTTTTAAAAGGAACAGATAGAATAAAGTCAACATATTTTTAAAAATAGGACAATTGCATCTCTTTTATTGTATGTATGCTGTTGTTGTGATTTACAACCTCGTTTCTAGTTTTCCCCCCAATATGATATGCAATATTTCAGTTTTAAAGATGCAGAATAAAATTGTCCACAATATTGAACATAAGTAGTAACAAAAGTAGTGAGAATGCTGCATAATGAAAAACACCAGAGAGGGAACAGAAAGAAGAAAATGCATTCAGCATGGGAGAAATGATGCCATACAACATCAGCTGCTTTTGAAAAATGATATATTTTTAGACAAAGGATTATTTTTTTCTGTCCTTTTGGCATTTTTTGAACTTTAAAGTCACAAATGATGCCTTTAGCTTTGGTTTCTGCTACTGCTTTCTTCAAAATACGTTACTTGCTCCAGCATCATATTTATTATTATTATTATTATTATTATTATTATTATTATTATTATTATTATTAACACAATAAGATGAGTCCACAGCAAACAAGATCACTCTGCTGACTGTTGTATTGGATCACATGTTGGACACTTCCCATGTATCTAGGACTGTATGATGTATTGATGAGTAATGCGTGCAGATCCCAGGTGGCCTTTTGCAGCTGGCAGATGGTAATTTTGTCAGCGCCGATTGTGTATAAGTGCAGGCCAAGGTCTTTAGGCACTGCACCCAGTGTGCCAATCACCACTAGTTTGTGCTACTCTTTGCAGCTCGATTTTTAAATCCTCATATTGTGTCAGCTTTTCCAGTTGTTTCTCTTCAATCTTGCTGTCGCCTGGGATTGCAACATCAACGATCCATACTTTGTTTTTTAACATTATTATCCTCTTTATTATTTGAACAATTGCTTTGTCTTCTTGCGAAAATAACAAGTTGCTCCTCAGATTTGCATGTCTCCATAGTTGAAAATATGGCACACATATCAATCAAATCACTTCAAAACTTATTTGTTATTTAATTATAGATTTCTAGGGGGAAAGCTAGAAAATTGGCATGAATTAAACACATGCCTCTTGCCAGAAAGTATTCTTCTTCAACAACACCATAGACATAGAGTGGGAAAAGTCATTCTTTTTGCATATTCTAATCTAAAATTCTGTTTATTTGGATGTGAGACAAGTCGCTGGAAAATTGGGGTTCTTACTATATAGAAAGTATCGACATGACATGGAACATCTCCTTTTCAGACATATTACTTTCTACATGAGAGAATCAACAATGTGCAGAGGGGTAAAGAGCTAGATGCTTGTCTAGTTGTTTTGTTTTAGCAAGCATAGCACATAATTATTGGAGAGTTCATATTAACCAAGAATCTAAGGGCACATCTACAGTAACTACTTAGGTCAATATCAAACTGGTATTCAAAGTACCTATTTTACTGTGTAGAAAATTACGTAGGAAATCCTCGAACCCATTTTAGGCCCAAATGGTGATTGCACAAACCACAAAGGCTGGAACCAGTTCCAAGATCCACATAGTTTTTTTAAATTCCTCATCACTGGAATGCTCGTGTGCATATCAGCATAGACCTGTGGGTATCCACACAGTGGTTCATATTCTGGTTTTGCCCTGAGATTTGGTTTACATTAGAGTGTTCTGATGTGCATTATGGGTTCTCTTTGGGACTTCATTGCGTGTGGGGGGGAGGGGGCGTTGGGCCTCCATTTCCACAGTTTTCAGACTCATAGTTTTGATTATGAATTTGAAACTTAGCCACCTCCTGACTTTAAATGTTCACATGGCATTGGCATGCAGGCCCATCCTCAGGAAATAAGTGAGAAGGCTGTTCATGAAGCAAGTCTCTGTTCTTGTAGGTTTTTTTGGGCTATATAGACATGTTCTAGAGGCATTCTCTCCTGACGTTTCGCCTGCATCTATGGCAAGCATCCTCAGAGGTAGTGAGGTCTGTTGGAACTAGAAAAATTGGAATCTGTGGAATGGCCAGGGTGGGACAAAGAACTCTTGTCTGTTGGAGCTAGGTGTGAATGTTTCAACTGACCACTTTGATTAGCATTTGACGGCCTGGCAGGTTTTTGGTGTGGCTTGTTAGTGCCTGGGAGAATCTTTTGTTGAGAGGTGTTAGAACACAGAAATGCTGGATCACTCTAACAACCACCATGTCACACTACACAGAGAAGCAATTGAAATCCATAAGTATGTGGACAACTTCAACAGAAAGGAGGAAACCATGAAAATGAACAAAATCTGGCCACCAGTATTAAAAAAAACTCTAAAATTACAACAGAAAAACAACAGAGAGGAAACAATCTGGGACAGCTAATTACCTCTTAACCCTTTGGATCAGCCTCCTCTTCCTGTGTTCCACAAATCTATTTTCCCCCTGGGCAAAGGAAGAGGAGTAACATGGGGAATAGGAACAAGAAGCACTGAAGAAGAGGAGGCACCAGATCTGCCAGATCCTCCTCTGTTTTACCATGTGTTTCTACCCCCCTCCCTTTTTGCCTGAGCAAAAAAATCCCTTGTGCAATGCAGGAGGGGGGAAAGGACCCAGCTGCTGTCGGGTAAGCAAAGTGGCATATGAAATCAACTCCCCCTGAGGACTGCAACAGAGATACCCTATTACCATCTCTCATAAAGGTCCAAATCTTCAAAGTTTTTTTTTCTATATGTTATATTAATGTCTTAAGATACCATTTCTTCTTGAGGCCAAATAAGTTTATCAATATTTTTTACTTTGGAGTAAGTCGCATTGAAAACAATGGGTCTTTGGTCAGAGTAGACATATACAACCAGTTTTCAAGGCCTAGTAGCTGCAACAAGCATTAGCTTAACAATTTGTTACTTTTATATATTATATCTGTAAAAAAAGATTATAGATAATAATTCTGGACTGCTCTAACTGCAGTTAGAAAACCTTATTCATATTACATATATAATCAATTTCTTAATATTTGTGTAATGATCTTGAATCCTTCCTCAGTCACAAGATACACACTTTAAAAATTCAGTTTGTGCCATTTTTCGGAATCCTTTTCTACACAAGCTTGCCAGAACAATTTAGTTTAGTAAAATTCCTGCAACATAAGACACAGGGATGGGCCAGCTGAAATACACATCTGCTCTGTTCTTTTTACATAGCTTCATTTTTTTTAACCATGAGATTTCAATGAAACTGAAAATATTTCATTCGAGAAACTTTATGGCATGCTGTGAGCAATTTACAGCTGCCAAAACCATATTGATCAAAACACACACATACAGGGCCAGCTGCTGTCAAATACTGTTCTCCCTTCTCTGGAAATTTCTCAAACCGAAGCAGCTTTGTAATAGGGCTCAGGTCCAGGCTTTTTGGCAGATTGCATATTGTTGGCCAGTGCTGGTTCATATGAAAACTGGGTCCCCAGATCCTCAGGAGAAGCCCATCTTTTAGTCCCACTGCCATCACAAGCCCATTTGGTGGAGGCGCGAGAGCCACTTTGAGTCTCCTTCTAGAAAGATAAAGCAGGGTATAACTAAATAGAAGGAGAAGGAGGAGGCCTTCTCAGTGGCTGCCCCTTGTCTCTGGAACTCTCTTCTTCCCCAGGAAGACATAATGGCCTCTCCCTGCTTCCTTCTGGCATCCGGCTAAAACATTTTTATTCAGACAGGCTGTTAAAGAAGAACATTTTAAAGACTGAGCTAGGAGGTGTTGTGTACAGTTTTATGAATGTTAAAAGGTTTTTTAATGGTTTTAATGACTGTAACTATTTATTTTGATCAGTGTCCATATTTAATCCTATTTTAGTGTTTGTATTTTTTTTAGGTGTTAAATTATATATTGTATTGCTTTTAGTGTTTTTATTTGCTTTGGTTCTGTTTTTAGTACCAAAGCTGCTATTATTATTATTATTATTATTATTATTATTATTATTATTATTATTATTATTATTTGAAACACAACAAGATGAGTCCACAGCAGACAAGATCACTCTGCTGGCTGTTGTATTGGATCACACGTGTCTAGGACTGTGTGATGTATCAGCAAATAATGTGTGCAGATCCCAGTAAGGTGGCCTTCTGCAGCTGGCAGATGGTAATTTTGTCAGTGCCGATTGTGTTTAAGTGCAGGCCAAGGTCTTTAGGCACTGCACCCAGTGTGCCGATCACCACTGGGACCACCTTTACTGGCTTGTGCCAGAGTCTTTGCAGTTTGATCTTTAAATCCTCATATCGTGTCAGCTTTTCCAGTTGTTTCTCTTCAATCCTGCTGTCGCCTGGGATTGCAACATCGACAATCCATACTTTGTTTTTTAACACGATCATGAGGTCAGGAGTATTGTGCTCCAAAACTCTGTCTGTCTGAATTCAGAAGTCCCAGCAGAGTTTGACGTGTTCATTTTCTGTAACTTTTCCAGCTTGTGATCCGACCAGTTCTGTGTGGCACAAGTTCCAATGAATCATCTGAGCAACGGTGTTATGCCTCTGCATGTAGTCTTTCTGCGCGTTCTTCTTGCAGCAGCTGAGGACATGATCTATTGTTTCATCTGCTTCCTTGCAGAGTCTACATTTGGGATCTGCCGCCGACTTTTCAATTCTGGCTTTGCTGGCATTTGTTCTAATGGCTTCTTCTTGGGCTGCCAGAATCAGGCCCTCCATCTCTTTTTTTCAAAGTTCCATTTGTGAGCCACAGCCAAGCTTTTTCTTTGTCAATTTGACTCTCATTTTTTCCCAGGAACTGTCCATGGAGAGCCTTCTTTTGTCAGTTTTCTCTTCTGCTCTGGATTGTGTTTTTACAGTATTCACTCTTTGTCTTTTGCACTTTAAGCAGTTTACTACTATTGACTTCCCTCAATGTTGGTTCTTATTATTGTTGTTGGTTCAATGTTGGTTATTATTATTATTATTATTATTATTATTATTATTTCTCCAAATATGGAGAAATATTTGGAGAAATAATTCCTTTCCAAAGTAACCAAGAAAGCAAAGGGAGTATAATCTTCGGATTTTTCATCTTAGTTTCTCCTTACCTACATTGGAGGAGTGTGTAAGTGCAGAGCATGCAGCTAATTTCATATATTGATTTATGACTCCATTTGGATGTGAGGACAATGCCAAAACTGAACACTGGCAACTATTCATTTCTACTCTGTATCAGAGCTTTCAAAGAGAAACAAATTCAGTCCCTTAAGTCATCAAGTCCTGTACAGCCACATAAATTAAGAAATGCAACACATACAATTGATTAGATGCAGCTCAATGAGTGCACAATTATTTAAAATGATGACACTGAAATTTTGAAAACTATGATATTTCATTTAACAAACAAATGTGGCTCAAGTAAGAAAAAGAAGAGCATCATGGTTCCAAACCTCCCCCTCAACTACAGATCCAGAAGCTATAGGTATCCCTGTCAATTCAGGTAATAGTAACAATGCTAGCAGGTACAGAATGTGCTGAATAAAAGGCTGTTAGACTTCATTTCAATGAAGGACTGAAATGAGAAGCACCAAAATGCTAGATTTCACACACAGCGATCTATACAGGCCATTTAATGCACCCTCATTTAAAAGAAAACAGACATGCCTTACTTTTTACAGATGATTTATCAAAGTATTTTACTGCATGATGCCAAAGAAGAGTCAAGCCCAAAAGATCTTGGAGAAGCACATTGACATGGTTAGCATCAAGTTTAAGAGGAAACTAAATCAACCTTGACAGATTGTGGTGTTAAATATCTCTTGCATTACATGCAAGAGATCCTTGGCATTTTGCACAGAAAATGTGTGAGCTAAACTCCTGAGGAAACTTAGATATCTTCTGAGTATAACAAAATGCATGCTGGCAGACATTCATCTTTCCAGAAAACTATCGGATGGCATCGTTATGTCTGCGAGTATCTCCAGAATAGGTTACCAGATAAAGGCGCCACAAAAACACAGTTTCAGTTATGGTGTGGCAGAATTCCAGACATGAAGCATATTAGAACTTTTGGCATACAAAACATAACAAAAGTGGCACAATCAAGATGCCAAAATAAAACAGGCTGTTCTAATTGGCAATACTTCTGGAAACAAATTATGCAGAGTAATGAACACAGCATCTACTAAACAAGTGAGTTTACTTTGATGGATGAAACAGGGCTATTAAGATTTCCTATGCTGCATTTTCCTGATAAACAAAGTAATTGTATTAAGTTTTTCACAAAAAGAAGATACTTTATTAGAGCCCATGAAAGAAAACAATGAAATAATTTTAAAGACCTCTCCTTAAAGTCTGCCGATGAGTAAAAGTATCTATGAAATTAATACAATGTTATGAGAAGGGCAAATCTGTTAATATTGCAGAGTATGTTCTTGCATGCAAGCAACAATTTGTTTCTTCTCTCTCATTTTTCCTCTTCCTTTCTATTTGCCTTCTGCTGACCCACACAGAAATACTTTTACCACCTTGTCACAAAGGGCATGTACTGATTTTAGCCCAGGTCACCCATGGAGCTGGCTAGCTCCCGTCATATGATGCTGTGCCGGCTCTGTAGGTGAAGGAGGGTGCATGCCACCAGCAGGGCAACGCTAGAGAGCTTCCGTGTTCCCATACAATCTATGGGGGAAACTGTGCACACCATGTACACTCACACTTCCCCCCATGTGATCTCCCTCACTTGGATGTGGGAGATGCAAGGCGTGGGGTGCCAGATTTCCCACGCCCCTATACGCACTGAAGCACCACTACCACTGGCCACCGGCCGTCTAATGAGGTCTCAGAGAGAAATAGCAGGTGTAACTGAATGTGCATTTGGCTGCTTTACATCTTTCAGTGTTTACAGAGTGATGTGACTTTTCCAGAAACACTTGGCATGGGTGAATTTGCCACATTTTCCCAGACGCTCCATCCCCTTTTCCCTTTTATCCAGAACATATATTCAACATTTATACTTCCAATAACGTAATGCATCTTGCAACTAACTCACTAGAGGTGGGAGAAAAAACAATACACAGGGGAGCAATGTCAACTCACTAGAAGATGTAGAGTTTTCCTGGTAAATTACCAGCTTCAAACTATTGTTATTAGACATCATTTCCTCTTGGGGGCCTTTTTCAGTTCTAAAGATATCATTTAAGTTACTTCTATATTTAAATAATAGTAATGTTTATGTTTATTTATACTCCATTTTTCTCTCTAAAAAAGTGATGGAAAGTGGCTCACAATAAAACCAATATAATAAAATTTAAAACCTAAAAGTATACAAATACTAAAATAGAATTAAATATTAATGGTATTAATAATAAAGTTAGCCCTTAAAACTGATTTTAAAACTATTCATAGCTAAAACCACAATACCCCAGACTTGATTTTAAGAAGCTCCTTCTTTACAAGCCTTCCTCAATAAAAAGATTTTAGCCTGCCACCAGAAGGAATAGCAGGGAGTGGCGATTGTGGCTTCCTTGGGAAGAAAGGAGTTCCAGAGTCAAGGCACAGCCATCAAGAAAGAAGGCCCGCTCTCCCGTTCCCACCAATTGACCTTGATGTGGAGGTGGAACTGAGAGAAGGCCTCTCCTGAAGATCTCAGGGTTCAGGCAGGTTCATACAGGGAGATGCAATCAGCCAAATAGTCTGAACTTTAGTCATCTTTAAACACATTTGTTTCAATAACAGCTCCACAGAATTGGGTCTAAACTTTACATTGCTTCCCCAATGTATTGTAATTCCTAATTAAGAGAGTCCAAGTGCAAATACTTGGCAGACAGACTATTTCCAGCAAGCAAGGTTGTGTCTTTCTCTTACATGGCAGGGGACTTTCCTCACCCTCACCCAAAGAAAAGAGGTGGTGATAGCCTGCCATTAGTGCTCAGAATAATAGTGGCCATTGCATGATGACTGCCAACAAATCTGGTTCACGTTCTGAAATCCATGGCAATATAAGCTTTTTTGACTCATATCAAGAGGATTCATTTATGTGACCAACACCATTCACAGTTCCCAAGCAGAACAATCCAGTACATTTTTATTTTATTTATTTATCTGGGTACAAAAATATAGAATCCAAAACTGTTCTCCTATATACACAACCCTTTTGAAATACATGGAACTGCACAATAAACTACTGGGGAATTTCAAGTATATTATTTAGAATTCACTTTTGAAATCAATAGCTGAACAATGACAATCAACATGTTTGTGCAAATCTGTGAAAACGGCTGCATGCCTCGCTACCAAATAGAGAGAAAGAAGTTACCCTAATTCATGGTGGAGGAGGCAGCTATAAATAATGTAGGCCTGAATTGATATCAAATGCTGGGTTGCAAACAAATGAAGAAGACCATGGCAAATCTCCTCTGAATAGCCAGCATGGTGACAGATTGAGAACTGGACTACGACTCTAGAGATTAAAATCCCTGCTTGATCATGAAAATCCCTCCTGTCATCCTAGGGAAGCGCACATTCTCAGCCTCAGAAAAAGCATGATAGATTTGCCTTAGGGCCACTGTACGTTAGAAACTGTCCTAACTTTATCTAAAATGCAGAATAATATGTCTAAAAACATTTTTTGACAAATTTTAGAGTCTTTAAACAACCACGCAGAAACTCAACCAACAATGTTGTCCCCTTTACAGTGAACAGAGTAAATACATTGGCACCTCCATCTACTGGAATCAAATAAAGAAAAAAATAATTGTATTCTCAAATATTGAGTTTTAGATTAACCATGAACATAATATCCATCATGATTAATATAAAAATAAATCATATAGGCATAACACACAGTTGACAAAGGATGCTAACACGTTTAAAAATGTATCTGCATGGGAAACAAATGGCAATGGATGATGGAGACACAGATTCAGCTGGATGAGGTGAAATGGTTACAGACACACATATTGATAAAGCTAAATGAGGTATGTTAAATTCTTGACTTGGAATGCCTGCAGGTTTAATGAGCTCAGTAAATCTAGACAAACATTCCATTATTTGGCAAAAAGGAAACTGGGTAAGATATGTCTTCAGGAAATAAACATACAGAAGAAACATGACAGAATGGTCATCAATTTGAAATTGGGGCCACACTTTTCAGCCTTGATGAATTAAAAAAGGAGTTTTAAGCTATGTGAAGAAGAAATTTGTGGTTGAAAAGATATTCCAGGTCAATGATGGGCAATATATAGGCGTGGAGATACAACTACAGGTTGTGAAAGCTCTGATAGTTGTTTATGCCCCTTCAGGAGCAAAGTTGACATTTTATCAAAAACTGCTAAAACAAATTAATGAATTCTCCAATGAAAATGTAATAATGATTGAAGACTTGAATGGGGTGATATCACCCAAGCTGGACAGACTATCAGAAAAAAAGGATTAAGGAAGATCAAGGCAAATTGACTAACAAAGACCTGGTTGTGGAACGCGGCATTTGACAACTGATTTAGTTATTTGCCCACATGAAAGGAGGATGATGAATGGGATTGTGATGGTGTTGGACGATTTGGCTCTTTTAACTGTGATGATAATGTTTTAATGTGTATAGTGCTGATATTTTAATCGTGTTATGAAGTGGCATTGTGTTGTTATTGTATATTCTTTGTATGTTAACACATGTTGTGAACCAGTCCGAATCCCTCTTTGAAGGTGAGAGGGTCGGTACATAAAACCTCAAAATAAGTAAAATAATAAATAAATTATCATTATCCTTTTTGAAAATTAATAGACTATCTTACAATTCAAGATCCCTGAACAAATAAGTATGGTCAAGCAAAGACAGAATGTAATTTTCAAGGACTGAAATGTTTTTTATATCCAGTGTACTATTACTGTCTTTTATTATGTTCTCTTTTTAAATACAAAATACTAAAAATAACAATAAGTAATAATAATAGTATTGTTGAAGGCTTTCATGGCTGGAATCACTGGGTTGTTATGGGTTTTTTGGGCTCTATGGCCATGTTCCAGGAGCATTTTCTCCCAATGTTTTGTTTGTATCTGTGGCTGGCATCTTTAGAGGTTCTGTTGCTAATGAGGCAACTGGGGTATATGTGTGTGTGTGTGTGTGTGTGAATGAAATGCCCTGGAGAATAGGAGTCAGAAAGGGGGTTCCACCTGAAAATTAGGGAGAACTTCCTGGCCATAAGTGCTGTTCAATAGTGGAAATCTGCCTCGGGGTGTGGTGGAAGCTCCTTCTTTGAAGTCTTTTTAACAGAAGTTGGATATCATCTGTTGGGGTGCTTTGATTGTGCTTTTCCTGCAAGGCAGTGGGTTAGTTGGATGGCCCAGGTGGTATCTTCCAATTCTATTATTATATTATTGTAAAAGAAAAGAGAAAACAAAGAGGTGCTGGAAGGGATGATAACAGAAAGCGCAACACCCAGCAGAGTACATCAACTTAAAGGAAAATTTGGAGAACAGAGTATGACATATTGTGCTCTCGTTGAAATAGTGATTGTCTACAGAACTTGTTCCAGGAGCCCAATTGACCAAACATTTTTTCCAATGACCCCTGGGGAGATTGCATATTGAAATAGTTCATAGTTAAGAATTTAGCTTGTGGCTTCATTAAAACATCAAACTTACCACTAGTGGGATCAGTGTTTTTTTAGAGAAAAGAAAGATCCTCAAGACCAGTGTTTCTCAAACTGTGCTCCTCCATGTGTTTTGGGCATCAGCTCCCAGAAATCCCAGCCATCTTATCAGGTGTTAGGAATTGTGGGAGCTGAAGTCCAAAACATCTGGAGGAACACAGTTTGAGAAACTCTGCTTGAGACTACAAAGGATTAAAAGCAATTAACACTAGCCGGAAATACCCCCTCCCACTGATCAAAGGCATGCTAGCTCATCTGAGGAAAGGGAAGATTCTTACCAAGTTAGAGGTTTATTATTGAATAAGAATAAAAGAAGGGGACAATTATGGAGCTTGTTACTAAAAGATACCAAATTAAAGTGACAAAAATTACAGGAATAAATAAAATCATGGGGATATGTATCCTTTTGCTGTAAAATGCAATTTTCCAAGCCCTGTACCAAAATGATTAGAAACATTTTGATAGTTTTCAACTGTACACAATCTACCCCTAGCCAATAATGTGCTGCCACTTAAAACTCATGTTTCAATTGTTTTGGATTTTGTACCTTTTGGACAAATTCCAAAAATGCAAACAGCTTTCAGTTGTGCTCTTGTGGAAGTCTGAGTTTTGAATCATGCCATTTGGGTTTGCAAGAGCTTCCACAACTTTCCAAAATCTTATAAATGAAGTGTTAAGAAGAGCACCTGTTCAAAGGGGTGCTGGTTTATTTTGGATGATCTCCTCATTTTTTTTCACAGGATTATGCATCCCATGTGAAATTGGTGACAACTGTACTGAAAAAACACTTGGCAAACAAGTTTTTGCTAAACTGTCTGAGTGTACATTTCATTAAGAAAAACTGGACTATCTAGGGTACATGTGTCAAATTAAAGTACTTCCCAGGCAGGAAAAAATTCTAGCAGATCATTTATCAAGACTGCCACAATACAGCATGCCGAAAAGAGCATTAATAGACACAGAATTTATTCCAAAATAATTGTGGTTGGGGATGATTACAGGAGTCAAGCCAAACAAAAAGAAGACTGTGCTCAAATAAGACAACATGATGCAAAACACTTAGATCCAGGAAATGACTCCAACTATTGCCTCCAGGACCACAAAGGAGAGCTGACATCCAGTACAGGATGTGATGTGTGTTAAAAGGGAAAATATTTTACATGCCTGACAAAAAGCCATTCTGCATGGCAACAAAAACAGTAGGGCATTTTGGCTTTGTAAAAACCCTACATTTACTGAGAAGTAATTCCAATCATCGTCTTTAGGTGGATGTGAAGGACTATGCATCCCAATGTCCTGTGTGTGCTATGTCTATGGGGTAGGGAGAAAACTGCCAGGACTGATTTTATTATAGATCTTCCCCAAGCAATGATAAAACATTTGGTTAATCCCAGATTTATTTTTGAACTACTGCCATTTCATTTAATGTGAATTTTAAAATAATATAAAAATAATGGGTATTCACCTAAAATTGTTTCAGGATTGTACTACTATTTTGTATATAAATTTTGAAAATCATTTATACCATTATTGGGAGCAAATAAACAAATTGCCTGCCACCCTCAGTTTGACAAACAGATTTCGGAACAATATTTGCTTGTTGTTTTAGTTTTAACATGATGACTGAATCAATTTATTGTCGTTTGCAGAAATGGCTGACAATAACTGCACACTCAAGCACTAGCCACTAATCATTTGAAAGTGTACATGCACAAAATTTCCATGCTTTGCCTATTCCTGACTCTGACATAACGAATGGCATGGATCAAGGATGCTTGGCCAGTGATTAGCCAGGTGCTTGAAGATGCCAAGGACTCATAAAATAGAGGCAGACAAATGCAGAGCCACTGATTGGAACATTAAACCAGGGCAAAAAGGTTTATCTGGCCACAAAATATTTAAGAAGCAGACAACCTGCCAAGAAATTGGAGCTAAAACGTATTGGTCCTTTTCAGGTCAAAAGACTGATAAATTAAGTGACTGCAGAACTGGACTCACCTAACACAGAAAATTGCACCCAGTTATTAATTTCAGTTTGCTTAAGGTTGTAACTGAAGACCGCATGCAGCACCTAACCAACCCCTCACTATCTCTACTGGTGATTGATGAGAATCAACACTTTGAAGTGTCTGAGATTTAGGATTTAGGATTTCATCATCAGACTTTGCCATGTTTTGTGAAGCAGAATTTTTTTCCTTTCAGTGAATGTGAATGGGTGAATTTTAGGGATATAAAGACCCCTATGCTAATTACAGTTTTTTCATACCAGAGATTCATATAATGGGATCTCTATCTATCTATCTATCTATCTATCTATCTATCTATCTATCTATCTATCTATCTATCTATCTATATGAAACGTCTATTATGGAGGGGCTTAAATGACTGAGAAATAGAACTTTTATAAGTATGATTTTGTAGAGATCTTCAGTCCTGACAAAAGATTGATATGCATTGGCTGGCCCTGTTGTTTGTTAACAAGTACTATTTGAAAACAATAATGCTTTTCCTTGAAACAAACAGATTGCCAAATCCCTGACACCTATAAGCAAAAAGTTTCCATTGTCTAACTTTGAAAAACTGAAACTGACAATTTTCCTTTTATCTGGAATATTGTATAACTCTCCCTTCATTCTTGAAAATATATACAGTTTCCCCCTGGTACCCATTGATTCTACTCAATAGTATATAATGGGAATTTGGTATCCATGAGAGATTCTGGAACCAAACCTCCGCAGATATTAAGGGCTCGTTTTGTTGGTGTACATGTGTGTGTTGGAGAAACAAAATTTAAAAACGAAAGGGGTCAAATGTTAATAAAGACTATGAATCACAATAAAATCCTAATTTTGTTCAATATAATAATAATAATAACAACAACTTTATTTGTAACCCACCCTATCTCCCCAAGGAGACTCAGGGCTGTTTCCAGAAAAAAAGTAGCAAGCATTCAACAAATTTGGTTCAACAAATGAACCAAATACAAATAAACCAGTTCTGCATTTGTGTGCCCTTCAGTGGGTACCAAGAATGCTCTGCATTCCCCAAGATGGCATTGTGAGGTGGGGTATAACTTGTCCTTTTAAAAATATATAGTCATATTTCTGCAAACCTTGCATTTCTGGAGGCATTCTTCATATTTATTTATTTAGGAACTCACTACTTCCTAAGGATTAAGTTGTAGATCACCAATACTTATAATAATATGTTATGCATGTCTTTTTCACATTTGTGTTTAGTGAAGTGATCACATAATAAAAAGATAGGAAAAATCCAGAATGAAGTTGTGTTTATTATCTGACCAATTTTTCAGAAATTAAAAAAAAATAAAAGGATCTGAGAAGCAGGCATCCAAGTAGGGACCAGAAATTGGTGGTAAATTTGAAGTACGCACAGCATGGAAAGACTGTAAAAATCAACTGTATTGTGGCCTAGTTATTTGATTGCCCTATGTGAAAATTTCTCTTAGTGTATTATAGGTGTTGCTGTTTTTAAAACTCACCTCATATTCATCTAGAAACGGATTGCTCCACCTTGTGGTCACATTTTTCATGCAATGATAATAAGGGCCTTTCCACACAATCACATAACCCATAACATCAAGGCAGAATAACCCACAATAGCTGCTTTGAACTGGGTTATCTGAGTCAACACTACCATTATTATTATTATTATTATTATTATTATTATTATTACTATTATTATTATTAAACTTTATTTATACCTCGCTACCATCTCCCCAAGGGACTCGGTGCGGCTTACATGAGGCCGAGCCCACAATACATCAATACAAGCAATAACAACAACAGTAAGACAAATTAAATAAACTCATAACAAAAAAGCAATATACAAAGACAATAGTACAACAGACAATTAAGATCTATGGCTGGGCCAAATGCAATTAAAGTTAAAAATAATGCTAGGCATGAATAAGGTAGGAGAGATGGGGCGTTAGTGGGATATGCCATATATCCCAATTCAAAGTAGATAATGTAGGATTTTATTCAGCTGTGTGGAAGGGGCTTTATTCAGTGAATCAAGAATCCTTGTGTGCTCAAAATTGTTTTGACTGCAAGTTGGACAAATTATACAGTATATCCAGTGCATTTGGATATACTGTATAATTTCACTGTTTAGAGCAGGGTTTTCTATTGTGTAAATTCATATATTTTGTAGAACCTAAATTCATGAAGCTTAAACCCATGAATTATTGTTGAAACTCTTCCTTAACTCCTGAACTAAGTCACTAATGTTCAGATGTCTACTTTCACAGCCAGAAAGCCTGCTTTCTGACTTGAATTAAACATGTGCTCTCTCAAAATGCCATGCTCACCATAAATAAAAATAGTATTGAATAAAAAGTCTCTGCATCACAAGTAAATAAAATAAAATAAAAATGTCTGCTTGAAGGGTTTTACATTTTTTACACAAAATGTTTTTAGAGACATGTTGTAACAGGATTTCAAAATAAGAAAGCTTAAGAGACTCAGTGAGAACATCTGCTTGATATGGTTCATCCACAATTTAATGGATAATCCTTCTCTCTTAATCACTTATGCCTATCTTGAAAATTTCCACAGATTCAGAAAACATAACTGGGTGAAAATATGATAGCTGGGACCCAGTGCTGGTAGCGCTATGCTGGTTGCGTAACGCGGCTCTGAATTAGAGAAGGGAACACATGCGCCAGACACAGCATCACATGCACGAGAGACTGCACGCAGTGAGAGACGCAGCTATGACAGAGTCGACAAGGTAGTTTGGTAGAAAGGGGCGGGGGGACAGCCAAGCATACTGATGTAGGCTATCTAGAGATATTCAAAAACATTGTTGCATTGCAAGGAAGGATAAAAAGGAGGGGAGAAATACGAGCAGTGGTGAAAAATGAATCAAATCCAGTCACTCTTACATCACTTCACTGTTATCCTGTGCCACCTGCGTTACATTACTTCACTGGTATCCTCCCACAGCTGCGTGTCTCACTTGGTGTGCTGTCTCGCACACGTGTTCCCTTCTCTAATTCAGAGCCGCGTTGCGCAACCAGCGTAGCGCTACCAGCACTGGGTTCCAGCTATCATACTTTTACCCATAACTGAAAACAAACAATGAATTACTGTTGTGTCAGTACTTTCAACTGCCATAAGCTCTTAGGGCTGAATCTACTTTAAAATATGAATAAACCAAACAGTGTAAATCTCAAATATGGAATAGACATGAAAACGTTAGAGTTCTACTTTCAAAAAAATTCAAAGTCCTAAAACATACATCCTAAAGAATTAAGACCTTCAAAATTCTGGTGCAATAAATTCTTATACGCTCTGACAATCCCACTAAGCCTAATGGGTCAAGGGGACTTCCCTGATTAAAAGAAGACAGGAAGGAATTGGCTGTGAAGTAATAGTTCCTGGAGATTTGAGGTTATCCCCACTTTCTCTTCACTTCACCTGAAAAAAGTATTGGTTTTTGTAAAGACAGATATGAATAGTGACAAATGATGCCACTGGAAAAGAAAGAGGCCAAGTTATGCTGAAATTTGATACAACTCAGACCCAAGTGGGAAAAGGGAGATGTGATAAATGTTTTTTAAACCAGTCTTTGACTTCTGTTTGTAGAGAATTCTCTTTGGATTTGTCTAGAAATCACAGACAGGAATGTCTTCTAAATCCCACTTCATCCTGCTCCTACAGATGTAATAACATAATCTTGTATGGAAACAGTGGGTATTTCAAATGAACGTAATCATTTTAAATGAAGACATCAGTCAACACAAAACTCATTTTCTGAATCTCCTGTAGCTTTGTATGCATTTCAATTCATGCTACCATGGTGGGGGGGGAAACATTACTTACACACGTATTGCTGTGTTTTGTATGGCCCACATTGGATCAAAGCTGGTAGAATATCCTAAAGAAATAGCAGTGGGAGACAAGATATTTGTTTCAACATGAAGGACTCTCTACACATTGAACACCTGACTAGTAAGCAGAAAAGGTGAGTTGTAAGCTCTCCTTCCCATCTTTTATTCCTTTTTCTGCAATAAGTTTTCTTTTAGTTTTTTTAGTAGAAGGACAAAATGTCATCCCCTACCTATAACCTGAAGCTGTACAATCAGTTTGGCCACCTCCTTCTCTCCCTATCCAAATTTCAATCTGCTGCATGTGTGAGCTATTTCTGTTTCCTGAAGCAGGAATTTAATAAGACTGGCAATGGGAATTTTTCAGGGCACAGAAAAATAGGTTTCTCCAAGGTAAATCCTCTCATCCCATCTTCTTCACAGTTGGATGAGAGAGTAGCAGCTTATCTACATACTTTTTCCCATAAGCCTTTGCCAAAGCCACTGTGACCCCAAAAAAAGGAGTTAAGAGAGGTGGCTTATGGTTTGCATATTTATATTGCATATCTGGGCACCACAACATTGTAAAGAATACCATTGAGTAGATCACTTTGGACTACAAATACATATGCAGAAATTGTAAGACTTTGATATGTAAGTAGTATTCTCATCCATTCATCAGCCAGTGGTTCCCAACCTTTGGGCCTCCAGGTGTTTCGGACTTCAACTTACCAGCTGTTAGGAACTGTGGGAGCTGAAGTCCAAAACACCTGGAGGCCCAAACGTTGGGAACCACTGGTAGATAAATGGCATAGACATGAGAGGGTTGGCTTCGGGGACCATGGTTTTCATTCTTACACAGAAGACTACTAGCTCCAGATGACCTACAGCAAACAAAGACTGAGAAGAATGTCTTGGGCAGGCATCCTCAAACTGAGGCCCTCCAGCTGTTTGGGCTTTCAACTTCCAGAATTCCTGACAATTGAATGAGCTTGTTAGGGCTTCTGGGAGTTGGAGGCCCAAACAGCTGGAGGGCCGCATTCTGAGGATGCCTGGTCTTGGGTAATAGCCTAGTGAGTCAGATCAAGAGGGCTAAATCAAACTAAATCTTTGATAGGTTGAAGATTATAACAAAAACGTAAGCCCAAAGGCAATCTCTAAATATAAGGATTTGAATACTAGTGAAGAAGCTGGGGAAGATAATGGGGTCCATAGTAAAGCTGACAGTAAATTAATAGAAAATAATAAGCAAAATTTGACATGTGTTATCGAAGGTTTTCATGGCTGGAATCACTGGGTTGCTGTGAGTTTTTCGGGCTGTATGGCCATATTCTATCTGCACACCAATGCATAATGTTTAAGAAACAAACAAGATGAGCTTGAAGTCCTAGTGCAGGAAGGGTAGTATGACTTTATGGCATAATACCTGGTGTGATGACTCTCTTGATTAGAATATAAGGAGTGAAGAATATAACCTATTTTAAAAGGGTGTGACAGAAAATGAGAGAGAGTGGCATTACCTGTTCAAGACAAATTCACTACCTATGGTAGTGAATCAAATTGTACCAGCTGAGAACATTTGACTAAAAATAAAAGAATCAAAAGCAGCATTGTGGTAGGAGTGTACTACAAATCACCAAACAGGAGAAGGTGGTGAATGATGCTTTTCAGGGGGAGAAACCTCTCAGAAATATTAAATATGCCAAAATTAGTAGTTATGGAGGACTTCATTTACTGTGATACCTACTGGGAAACTAACTGTGCTAGGCATAAGACGACCAACAAATGTATTATGTTCCTTTCAACGAATTCTCTGTTTTAAAAGGCAAAGGAAGGAACAAAAGGATTAACAATCCTGGAATTGGTCACTTAAATTGTAATCAGTACATTAGACAGGAGTAACAATGTAATTTTAGAATTCATTATTGTGGGACAGGACAAAGAATAGTCAATGCTCGAATTTCAGAAAATCTGATTTTAACAAGCTCAAGGAAATACCTGGTAGAATCCCATGGCTAGAGATGATAAAGGAATAAAAACACCCTTCAATGACAGAAGTACTTGGAGAAGGAGTTCCAAAAAAAAAAAAAGCACAATCACAAGCAATCCTGTGGAGGAGGAAATATGAGAAACATCTGAAAAAGCCAATGAGTCAGTGTGACTGTACAGCAGGCCTGTACAACATAAAGAGAGCAACTAAAAGGGAGGTTTTAGATATATATGAAGCAAGGGAGCAACTAAGGAAATGGTGGTGGCACTTCTCAGTAAGGATGGTAAAATGCAAACAGATCGCAACATAAGAGAATTTCCTATGATTCTGTGATAATCACTGCAGCAACATTTTGTTATAGTTCTACTCTGTCTACAAACTGCAGTGTATTGCTGTGAAGATTATGGATGAAAAAAATACTCAGATGGGAGACATGCATTTATATTTATTCTGAAAGAGCATTCAACTACACTTAAACATTTTTCATTTATTCCAATGAGATTTCACATAAATTTGCTGGATTATGTCCTTAGAATATTTCTACACACTCAAACCACCATCCATAAAATCTTCAAAAAAGTATTTATAATAAGATTGTATTGGTTTGAACACCTTGCTGAGTTAGCACTAGCCAAGGTTTACCATTACAAATGAATGCTCTCCATTATGCAAGACAGACTTAGCAGTTTACTGGTAGCAAACATCCAAAAAGTAAAGTTAATTTAACCACATAATGATTAAATATTAAGCACTTAGCTATGTATCCAATTAATGACAAGTTGTATAAATGCTTTTAAATGCAATACCTATCTATTAGGGTACTGGAAAATCTGATTATCTGTTACTGAATATGGTTCTATTTACTGAATGACTTGTGCCCCTCCTCCCAGCAAAAAAAAAATCAACATAAAATAAATGAGGAAACATCACCTCCTTCTCATGATACAAGGGGTAGGCAAACTACAGGAGGAAGCTGAAGAGGCATAAAGCACAGTCCATTGGGAAATTCTTCGGAGCTTTTTCTATTAAAAAAAGCAGGACCACACACTGCCACACTTTTGGACAGCTAGTTTATCAAGCAATAATTCCCCTAAATGGTACATAAAGCTCACTATAAGACACTACACAGGGATCTGATTATTTTAGCTGTGCCTGGTATTTTTCATGCAGCTTTGTGAGAAAAATCCATATGAAATAGTACTGACTGCTCTGCTCGCTTAGTAAGTTCACATAACAATGCTCTTATGATCCTTGTTAAGTGGTTCTTATTTTCTTTGCTTTGTCCTCTTTTTTGTTTTTCCTTTTTTTCAATTATGATCATATAAATTTTGCACGAAGGTGCAAGCACTCTGCAGTATCATTAAAATATTTCTGATTTTTATGGGATTTGGCTTTCCAATAGAGCATCAGCAATGCATAACAATCAGTTGGACTAGATCAGTAGTTCCCAACTTTTTTTGACCAGGGACCACTTAACCAGGGACCACTTGACCATGCACCATCTTGAACAGGGACCACTCTCCAGACTTAGTACCAAAAGGGTTTCAGATCAGTTTTTGGTAGGGAGCCCCCGGTGGAACAGTGGTTTAAATCACTGAGCTGCTGAGCTTGTTGACCAAAAGGTCGCTCTGGGGAGTGGCATGAGCTTCCGCTGTCAGCCCAACTTCTGCCAACTTAGCAGTTCGAAAACATGCAAATGTGAGTAGATAAATAGGTACCGCTCTGGCGGGAAGGTAACGACACTTCATGCAGTCATGCCGGCCACATGACCTTGGAGGTGTCTACAGACAACTCCAGCTCTTCGGCTTAGAAATGCAGATTATTAGAAATGTAGATGAGCATAAGCCCTCGGAGTTGGACACAACTGGACTTAATGTCAGGGGAAAACCTTTATCTTTACCTTAGTTTTGGTTTCGTTATTTAGTATGCTGGTTTAGAAAATTGCATTGGATAGACTATATCAGCTCTAGTTTCTGAGATAGAACATATGCCATCCAGTAGTTACCATCTGCTCACTCACAGCAAACCATATTTAATAATCTAGAGCTGATGTGGTAGTAGTAAACTTTTGTGAATAGTCAGCCTCTCCCCTCCCGACATCCCCATTGTTTTGGCACTATAAGAGGGTTTTGCAAAACCACTCAACCTCATTGCAACGTGGTTTTGAGGCAACAGTGTAGTAATTATGAGGCCACTGACCATACTTTTATTCTTGTTGACCACCGGTGGTCCATAAACCATAGGTTGGGAACCACTGGACTAGATGGTCATTGTGATCTCTTCTATGATTCCGTGTAACTTTTAAAATAAATCTTGCACCATTCTCTTAAATAGGAGCATTTAATAACCACAGTTGTAACTCCGGGGAGGCCCTGCTTTCTGCCCCGCTATTGTCACAGACGCAATTGGTAGGGATGAGAGACAGGGCCTTCTCGGTTATTGCTCCCCGGCTATGGAACTCCCTTCCAAGTGAGATTAGGTCAGCCCCCTCCCTCCTGTCCTTTAGAAGCACTGTGTACAATAATGTGTTACTAGCAGGAGATAATGAAACTATTTTTCCTACTGAGCTCATAATTCATTAAGCTTTATACACATAATCTCAGTTACATTAAATACTGTCTCTCATCATGGGATGAACAAATAATGGTTTTTCCTGGATTCCAGTCATGTATTAAATTAAGTAAACATTGCCAACCATCTAATATCAGATTGTTACTCAGAAAGTTGCTTTTTATAAGTAATGTATTTTTACAAATAATGTGTTTCATTACTTAACATTAATTTGCCATTATGATTTATTGCAATACGTTTTTTGAAATACTTGTCAAATTAAATTTTACTGCCCTTTTCTAACTTCTTTAAATAAAGTATCTTATAAGGGCTTAGAATTTGTGGGGGAAATCACTTGATGCTTTCACATGCCCTTTAAAATATTGGAAATGTAACTACTAATGTTATACCAAAAATACCCCATTCACTATCTATTAACTGTAACTTTGCTACACCTTTATTGCAAAAATAACTTACTGGTGACTGTGTTGTATGTTACTTAGTCATTTCAAGCTATGCTCCAAACTATTTTCTTGAAAAATGATCTGACACAAGGTGTTCATGTTCAGCTTAAAGCTGTAACTAAGTGGTAAAGTTTAGGCTTTAAAGCCTATGCTATCAGTGAGGTGGTCCTAGGGAGCTCAAAATCTTGAAATAAAGGAAGTTTTCATCAACATGCTCCTCAGCCTGGTGCATTTTTTTGTAAAACATTATTTTTGTTCTAGGAAAATGACAAGATCTCTTTTTCTTATTTCTCTGTGTCCTAAAAATAAGAATATATTCTATTTTCAACTTCTAGATCTCAGACTCTGAAAATCTTGTGTGTCCTTAAGCCAAAAACTAACAGATCAGACATCTTTATCCAGAACTCTAATGCTCCATTTACACTGCTGTTATAATTCAGTTTCAAACTGCATTATATAGTCAGTTAGACTCATATAATGCAGCTTTAGTGTACTAACTGCACTAGTTAGTTTCAAACTTCATTATATTGTACTGTAAATGGTGCCTGAGTAGCTGTCATAACTGCTATCTCCATGCACCTTTTCATGCAGAGGAAGATCCAGATACAGCAATATTTTAAAATTTTCTTAATCTATATGCCACTTTAAATGCAAATATATTCTAATAATAATAATAATAATAACAATAATAAATCTTTATTTATATCCCGCTTTTCCCCCACGAAGGGACCCAAAGCGGCTTCCAATGTGTTACAATACAATAAAGTACAAAACAAAAGCATCAACAGTCAAAGCACAGGTATAAAACATAATGAATTCTAGACCATGTAGTAGCTGCACAAACCACAAATAACCTTATATTTGCAAATCAGCCAATTAATATTTTTTACAAAATAAAGGCCCACTTTTTCCTTGAACATATTTCAAGCAAGACTGGCCAATGACATTAATTTATTATTTACTTTATTTTATTTTGATGTATAGATTAAAGGAAACTAACATCAAGAATGACACAATACAATTAAAAACAGAGCAAATGAATTTAAATCTGTATAGTTTTTACTTTACTTACTTACTTAGGCGATCCCTCGCTTTCCGAAGATGAAGTTTTTAACTGTATAGTGATATATATATATATATATATATATATATATATATACGTTTGTTGTTGAACATACAAATAATAAAATACAATTAAAACTACAGTTAAAAACTATACAGCTCCCCAAATCCAATTCGCATCATAAGATCATGTAAAACAATAACATTCACCCAATTTGAATTTTGCTCCCTAGAAAGCATACGATATAGAGTTACTTAGAGCTCAGTATTTAACTTGGTGTGCCAACACATAGATTAAAGGTAACTAATATTTGCGGGTATTTAATATTGTTACCTGCCAAAAATGAAGCATTTTAAAACTATAAAGCTAATGATAACGATTATATGAGGCTACACTGGTCCTATAATGCTGCATTATATTGTACTGTAAATGGGGCCTGAGTGTCTGTCATAACTGCTATCTCCATGCACTTTTTCTCTTAAAGAAGTATGTGGGGAAGGGGGGTGTCAGCAAAAGAAACTGGAATAAAGGGAGTCATTTTATATATTATAGTCACATACATGATAATTAAAAATCACAAGACAGTGTCCAATAAATTCAAGTACAACGGACTACTTTATTAAATCAGTTGGTTGCCCATTAATTAATTAGTTGCCAATTAAAGAATTGATTGAGTAATGTACTGATTAAGCAAGAGAGCCCTTTCGCCTTGCATTCCCTCACCATGGCCCACCTCCGAGCCTAAGCCGAGGGTATCAATGTTCCTGGAATGCTGAGCTGAGGGCAACCTGACTTCCCCTATCAAGTGAGCTTGGAATGCCTTCCTTGTTTCTCTTCCCCATGGGAGCAATAAACAAACAGACAAATAGGCACTTCACACTCTTGGACATCCACCCTCACCACCTGCCATGCCCCAAACAGCCCTCAGCCTGGGATCAGGAGGAAGGCTAAGCTGAATGGCAGTCAGCTTTATAAATATCACTCCCACAGCTGCTGAAGCTGAGGTGTCAGTCTGAAGAGCAAAAGAGATAAATTTGGGCACATCTTGTAGTGTTACAAGAATTGCTTAGATGGCTGTCTAGGGTTACACACACACATAGGCACACATTACATTTTACAACTCTCTCAGGAGACTGGGAAAACCTTAGGCCAATCCATCAGAGAGAGCAGTTACATATTAATTGCACTAAGACAAAACTGGCTGTTCTGAGAGTCTGGTGCGTGTGCCACACAGTTAGACTATTTAACAAGCTCCCCATTTAAATTATTCAGGGTGTCCTTTACAAAAGAATTCACAAGCTCAGAGTTACTCTGTCTTTACAGACCACTCATGAATTTGGCACCGGCAGAGGAAAACCTGGCCTCAACATGTATGAAAAGAACACAGTTCTTCCCCGATAATAATAATAATAATAATAATAATAATAATAATAATAATAATAATAAATATTATTATTATTTGTATCCCACTTTATCGCTCTAAAAAAGAGACCCAAAGTGGCTGACAGTAATAGCAATAACATACGTAATTTCAAACCTAGAGAACAACCAAACATTAAAAACTTAAAACTATTTTTTTAAAAAACAGTTATCATTAGTAAAGGTAATAGTTTCTGATTAACATTAAGTCTAGTCGTGTCCAACTCTGGGGGGTGGTGCTCATCTCTATTTCTAAGCTGAAGAGCTCGCGTTGTCCATGGCCAGCATATCTACCTGGAGCACCATTACCTTCCAGCAGAAGCAGTATCTATTGATCTACTCCCATTTGTATGCTTTCGAACTTCTAGGTTGGCAGGAGCTGAGCTAACAGTGGGAGCTCACCCAGCTCCCCGGATTCAAACTGTCGACCTTTCAGTCAGCAAGTTCAGCAGCTCAGTGGTTTAACCTGCTGCGCCACCAGTTAGAACCAGTTAAAAACCTATTCACGTATGATGCTTACAAAGCCTGACATTGGACCCTTCCAGACAGGCCTTATATCCCAGGATCTGATCCTAGGTTTTCTGCCTTGAACTGGATTATATGGGCCCTTCCACACAGTCCTATATCCCAGAATGTCAAGGCAGAAAATCCCACAATATCTGCTTTGAAATGGGTTATCTGAGTCTACACTCAGATAATGTGGGATTTTCTGCCTTGATATTCTGGTATATAGGGCCAGAAGATGCCCCACTGCCAGATAATCTGGGATAAACAAAAAACTTGAGATCAGATCCTGAGATATAGGGCCTGTCTGGAAGAGCCCTGAAACCAAGCTATGGGAAATTTCACAGGATAATTGCCAAAGCATCCTATGAGGGATCTGTCTTTGAATACACAAAGCAGATATGAGAGGACGGAAATAACAATTATGCTCCCTTTATCGATTCCTATTAAATTCTCCCCCAAAAAAAGACTACAATAAGAATATTTTGCAAAATATTTTTGTCAGACACAATAATACAAGTAGCAATAACTGGGAGGAGCAAGGGAAAGAATGTAAAAATTATTTGGATTTTAATCTCGAAAATATAAGCAACTATAAAAATAATTCTATGTTGGACGCTACATGACTAGGTATGCTTTAGAAAATTGCCTACGGCCATACCACCCTGAACACGCTTGATCTCATCTGATCTCGGAAGCTAAGCAATGTCGGACCTAGTTAGTACTTGGATGGGAGACCACCTGGGAATACCAGGTGCTGTAGGCTTTAGAACATTACTTCAGCAACTTGCCATCTTTTTCGTATAAAACTGCTTGCATCAAGAGTTCAGGCTTTAAGGCATTTCCAATATCAAATTATTTGAACATTCCAGTTGAACAGTATTTATAAATCTGGATGGCCAACAGAATTTACACCATTTATCATCCTGCACTTTAATGTTATTATCCATATTGAATCTAGGGAGGCTTTGATATTTTTAATGATTCCATAAAATTAGTTTCCTTTATCAATTTGAAAGAAACATCTCAACTACAGTATAGAGGAATTCACTACACACATTCAGAAAGGAAGGCCAACACGTCTCAGTATTCTCGCTAGATTGTAAATACATGCATCTGAAATAGAAGACCTTGGACTACAGCCAACATTTGACTGATGATCACTGCAACTCTCTCTTTCCCTCTTGCCCCACCAGGACACCCAAGAACCAACTGCAAGCCTTCTTTATTTTTTTCCACATCTTTAGAGATCATATTTAGGGATTTATTGCATAGGGAAGGAGTGACGCTCCACCTCTCCAAGTAATACTTGAACACACAGTTATACTAGTGAAAAGCCATCATTTAAAACAGCACACCCTTTTGTTTTCTTTTATTTGTCATTTTGTTGAGCATTGTAATTAAGCTTATTCTGCTACAGAGAAATATTGCATTGCTCTAAAGCAGTGGTTCTCAACCTTCCTAATGCCGCGACCCCTTAATACAGTTCCTCATGCTGTGGTGACCCCAACCAAAAAAATATTTTTGTTGCTACTTCATAACTGTAATTTTGTTAGTTATGAATCGTAATGTAAATATCCAATATGCAGGATGTATTTTCATTCATTGGACGAAATTTGGCACAAAGACCTGATACGTCCAAATTTGAATACTGGTGAGGTTGGAGGGGATTGATTTTGGCATTTGGGAGTTGTAGTTGCTGGAATTTATAGTTAACCTACAAGCAAAGAGTATTCTAAACTCCACCAATGATGGAATTGAAGCAAACATGGCAGACAATGCTCCCATGACCAACGGAAAATGCGGGAAATGTTTGGTGGGCATTGACCTTGAGTTTTGGAGTTATAGTTCACCTTCATCCAGAGAGCACTGTGGACTCAAACAATGATGGATCTGGACCAAACTTGGCATGGATTATCAATATGCCCAAATGTGAACACTGGTGGAGTTTGGGGAAAATAGACCTTGATATTTTGGGAGTTTAGTTTCTGGGATTTATAGTTCACCTGCAGTCAAAGAGCATTCTGAACCCCACTAAAGATAGAACTGGGCCAAACTTCCCACACAGACCAACAATGACCAACAGAAAATACTGTGTTTTCTTTTTTTAAAAAAAATTATTGAAATTTTCTATAACATGATTAAAATTAAAATCAAAAAGAGTAAAGAAAACGAAGAGAGAAAAGAATAATAATTAAAAAATAAAAAATAAAAAATGGTCTTAGAAGGGCAAAAAAGAAAGAGAAAAAAGAATAAAAAATGAAAAATGAATTTCTTCATGCCTTCCTGAGTATCTTCTGTGAGGTGTCCTCCTTTTCCCTTTTTATTTCTCTTTTGTTCTTCTTTATTACAATCCTTCTCTCTTTCTTTCATATGGGGTTGATTCGATAAGTTTATACTATTGTCTTATAGGTTTTTTTTCTTTTAAATATTCTGTAACTTTCACCCAATTTGTCTCTTTTATCGGTATATCCTTGTATTTGGATACCAGATAAGTAAGTCTGTCCATATTTCTAATATCGAGTACTTTTTCTAACCAATCTTCTATGTCTGGTATTTCTTGTTTTTTTCCATAATTTTGCGTAACAGAGGAAATAAAGAATTAATTATATACTGTGTTTTCTGATGGTCTTTGGTGACCCCACAGACACCCCCCTTCGCAAGCCCCCCAGGGGTCCCAACCTTCAGGTTGAGAAACAGTGCTCTAAGGAATACACGAAACAGCTACACAATTAATACCATAAATACAAAACTGAAAGAAGCCACTTTTAGAAAGCTACAGGGAGAGGTGAGTAATACATCATCATCATCATTAAAAGACGAACCCACAGTGAGAGGATAAACACAGTGTTAGGTTTTTTTATCTTTATATTAGGTTTGATAATCACACTACAATTACAAAGTCAAGTGGAACAAAAATCTCTCTTTGACTTATTATCAACAGAAAAAGGTCATAAAGAATCCTATCCAAAGCAAGTCCTTCCACATGCCTCTAGATCCATTGTCTTAACATGACCAACACTATTTATACAGTTCCCATTTTATTAAGTACAGTTGTACATATTAGACTTATAAGCAGTCCAGAAGAGTTGAAGCACATCAACTGGAGCTATATTGTCGTCTTAAGTGGATGCCCATTGGAAAATCTGCTGCTTCATTCCCATAAGCCTGGATTGGATCAAACCGGACATCCTGTGACTTCAATGACCCTAGCAAGTCTGATCCTACAACACAAGGCTTGTCGGGTTATTCATTCCCAGAAAATGCATAAACATCAAAGGGTGCATAATTAAGTGCACATTTCAGCACTTTGCTTTAGCTGGGTGATGGAATAGATTAGCAAATAGATTAAGAGATAGCTGTAAATGCCAAGGAAAAGGCTTAGGTTTAAGTTAGTTCCTCCAAATGCAATTACTCAAAAGGAACACAAAATCCAGGAAACATCCCTCTAGAATCAGTAGGCCTAATCACAGCCACAGATAAACACTGGATTAGGTCTGTAAGATAAAAATCCCATCAATCTCCATTCCAGTTTGTAGCTTGAGAGCTTTGCGTGTGCGCTTCTATGAAAACTCAATTATATAAATGAGACTTTTCTGCTGGATAATTGTGCCCAGGTCACATTATAACTGTGGTTTGAACTGCTTAGCTGCAATGCAAATAAAATAAAATAAAATCCTGAAGTATGAAGTAGGTCCTCCTAAGGTATTCTGAATTGGGGTGTAACTTTAAACTAACATGAAGAGATAAGATGAGCTAGCTCTACTGTTAAGCCTTAGATCGCAGATTTGAGATGTTCCTGAAAGGCAGGAGATGGATGGTATACCATGTAACAAATTTGGGGGGCTGGGATTCTGGTTTGAAAGTGTTATTTTCTGTTTAATGATGTGGTACTTACTTTTAAAGTAGTTGTTATATTCCAGAAACTTGGTTTTTGTGACTGCCACAAACTATGTTGAATTGGTTGAGACTTGAGATATTCATTGAAAAACTATAGCAAAATGTGCTGCAGGATGTTCCTCAAAAACAAAGTTTTTGCAGTTGAATAAACCTTGTCCATGTTTTATGACAGAACCAATTAGGAAATGGCATTTGTAACCCAGGAACAAAAATCATGTTATATTGTGGTTGTTTATGTTTCTAATGTCAGGGTACTCCTGGGATTTTCTGCCTCATGTGTCAAAATGATTGGATAGCTTTTGGGACTATGCACCTTCTGAAACAGGTAGGAGAATAGTATCTTCTGGCTCCAGCTCAGACAACTTAGGCCCCTTCTGCACAGCTGTATAAAATCCTAGATTATCTGCTTTGAACTGGGATATATGGCAGTGTGGACTCAGATAACCCAGTTCAAAGCAGCTATTGTGGGATTTTCTGCCTTAATATTCTGGGTTATGTGGCTGTGTGGAAGGGCCCAAAATGCCATGAGTCACCTTGATGATCTCCAGAGACTTATGGCACCCTCTCCATCGCAATCCAAACACAGATGAATTAAAGCCTCCAGGATTGATACTGGATTCATGGGATGAGGTCCCCTTCATCCCTATAAGACCTGGGGGCTTTGTGCAAAGGTTTAGACTGTGCAAAGGTTTAGACTGGGACAAAGAGGTCTGCTCCAGACATAGGTTGGATCTACACTGTCCTATATCCTGGGATCTGATCACAGATTCTCTGCTTTGAAATGGATTACATTATCATATAATTATAAACAGATAATCTGGAATCAGATCCTGAAATTATGGGCAGTGCATATCCAGTTACAGTCCTATGCCTTTCCATGTTGCTGTTGTGGAAAGGTAGGAGGAGGACCTGAGTTTGATGACACTGTGGGCCCTTCCACACAGCCCTAAATCCCAGAATATCAAGGCAGAAAATCCCACAATATCTGCATTGAACTGGGTTACCTGAGTCCACACTACCATATAACTCTGGGCCTTTCTACACAGCCAAATAACCCAGAATATCAAGGCAGATAATTCACAATATCAGCTTTGAACTAGGTCCCCCCACCCGGCAAAACATCAGAGCTCAGTGACCTTGGCCTCTTGGGCTGGATCGCCTGTGCAGGCTTCCTCTATTCCCTTGACTCTGTGCATAGTCTGCCACAGAAGTAGAACCTTCTTGAAAGGGAACTTCCTTCCATTTTGTTTGTTTGCTTGCTTGCTTGCTTGTTTGTTTTTCAGGAGAACCCCTCTCATGTTTTCAGGGGAGGTGGCTCATGAAACCGACAATTAATTGGAGGATGAGGGTGATCATTCTTTACTTAGGAATTAAAACAAAAAAAAGCTTGCAGTGGGTCACTGAAGGTAGAAGTGGGATTATATAATATTTCTTAAAGGAAGTAGTTTCGGTAGAATTAGAAAACAAGCCGAGTGAGAGGTCTGTAAATTCATCTTTAGCTTTGTTTAAGTATCTATATATGAAGTATGCATATCTGAGTATTGGTGTGCTTTAATTTTCTGTGTTTCTATATTTTTTGTCAGATGGAATATTATTGACTAGAAAGTAGGTTAGTTGTGTGTGTATGTTAAACCGCTGAGCTGCTGAACTTGCTGACCTTGGAATACGGGGAGCGGGGCGAGCTCCCGCTGTTAGCCTCAGCTTCTGCCAACCTAGCAGTTCGAAAATATGCAAATATGAGTAGCTCAATAGGTAGACATAGAGATGAACACCACCACCCCTAGTCGGACAGACTAGACCATATAACCCAATTCAAAGCAGAAAACATCAGCGCTCAGTGACCTTGTCGTCTTGGGCGGGATCCCCTGGGCAGGCTTTCTCTATTCCCGTGACTCTGTGCACAGTCTGCAAGGGGAAACCTTGACATTACCTTTACCTTATATGTGTGTGTGTGTGTGTATGTATGTATGTATGTGTGTACGCGCACGCGTGCATTCAGAAACCCATAACCGTTTTTTCACTTTAATATAGTCGAGAATTTTCCACTCTCAATCCCCGCGACCCTAGGTATATAAGGCACATATTGACTGATAGTAAATCCGCTTTTGCAGGGCTTGCTAAATAGGCTGGTGTTCCTTTCTGTGCAGTACACCTGGATAATTGTCTGCAGGGTCCACTGTTAACACTGTAGGTTGTTGCCAACAAATTTGTGGAAATGGGTGGTGTACAGAAACCCATAACCGTTGCCAAATATATCGTGCCCCCCACCCGCCCCATTTGGGGCCAGCCGAATGACGCTCATGACCAAGAACCTTTGCTCCGGTTTAAATATTTTGGATGCCAAATCTACAAACAAATAAATTAAGTTAATGGCCAGATGCAGTTGTTTCTTGAGGTTAGTCTGCATATAATGCAGTACTGCATATAATGCAGTTTCAGAATGCAGATTAATTTCACTGAACTGGATTATATGTCAGTGTAGACTCATATAATCTATTAGACTGGATCTACACTGCCAAATTGCAGTTTCACTGCACTGATTATATGAGTCTGCCCTATACAGTTTAATGCAGTGAATCTGCATTCCGAAACTGCATTATATGCCAGAGTAGATCCAGCCTTTGTCCACTTGGTGGGATGCCATTTTTTAAAAACCACTCCATCGGGTTGCTGTGGGTTTTCCAGGCTGTATGGCCATGTTCCAGAAGCATTCTCTCCTGACATTTCGCCCACATCAAGAGAGAATGTTTCTGGAACACGGCCATACAGCCCGGAAAACACACAGCAACCCAGTGATTCCGGTGGCCATGAAAGTCTTCGACAACCATTCCCTCCCAACTCAATTTATCCTCACATCACAACATCGGTTCAAGTGCTGAAGGCCTTCGCTGTGAACACTGGCCACACATTTTGGTGCCTCAAATATTCGACCCATTTATGAGTCTCTTTGCTCAAGTGATTCCAGTTTCCCCCTGTCGCCTCTAGCTTTTGAGATACAGAATATATGCCAGGTACCAGTTGCTCGACCATAAAAAAATCACCATAACCATATCTAGGAAAGTAAAGCTGATGCCGTCTATCCAAGGCCATTTTCTGAGAGCACCCCACATAACATAGGAATAGGCCTAAAAATCAAGACACCAAGATTTTTTGTTATTTGGGCGGTATAATTTAGGGATCAAATATATTCATCCTCTCAATGATCTCAGGAGATTTATGGGAGTCCTTGAGATCCTCGCAATCCTTTTCCTTAATGCGACTATTTTCTAATTGGATCCTTTTGGTTTGTGTGAGCGGCGAGGGATTTTGAGCGCCGAGGAAGGGTCTCGCCGCCTGCCTTCATTTGGGGGTCTCTCCAAACCCGCCTTTTGCCAGCTGGGCTTCCCAGAGAGAAGGTAGCGAAGCAAAGAGAAGAAAGGGGTTTCTTTCCCCCCCGAAAACACACTTTTTCCCCTCTTTTGTTTCCCACTATTATTCTACTCCAAGCAGGGCAGAAAGACAAACCCGCCCCGAAAGGAGATAAGCGGCGGCCGACATTATTTGGGGGACACCATCCACCGAGCAGTAGATCTTGCGAAACATCCCACCATTGAAAAGAATAGGAATAATTATGCAAGAGGGCGAGGGCGAAAGGAGGCAGGGTCCTTGGCCTCCTTCTGGGAAAGAGAGAAAGGGCCGAGGGAGCGGCAGATCCGCGGCTGCAGCAAAACCGAAGGAGAAAAAAGCGCTGCTCCGGAAAAGCTCAAGTCGTCCCTCACTCTCTGGCCACAGCCATATAATGCGAGTTAACTCCACCGGCCTGGATTCTACGGCAGTGGTACATAATCCAGTTCAGTGTAGTTAAACTGCATCATAGGGTAGTGTAAATGGAGCCTCTCTATCTCAAAGGAGGGAGGAGAAGGAGGGGAAGAAGAAGAGGAGGAGGAAGAGGAGGAAGAGGAGAAGGAAGAAGAGGAATAGCAAGAAGAGAAGAAGAAGAAGAAATGTTGTTAAATAGCTGGTTTGTTACATCAGTCTACCTCTTACTAGAGAGGTTTAAATGCATTACATTTAACTGCAATGCATATAGATGCATTGAAGGTGACAATACATTTAAGTCAATGTTGCTATCTATATAAATAAAAATGTAATGTTTGTTTGTGGGATTAACATAACTCAAAAACGAATTGACACCAAATTTGGACACAATACACCTCTCTGGCCAACGGGTGACCATCACTCATAAACACACTGAAAAACACAGCAGAAGAGACTTTAAAAGCCAAAAAAAACCCCAAAAATACATTACAAAACTACATATATACACAAAAATACATATATACACATATACACACATACTCATATATATACACACACAAAACACATGTACACAGACTGGCCCACAGCAACGCGTGGCAGGGAACGGCTAGTGTGTGTGTATGTGCGCGCGTATATGTATGTATGTGTGTATATATATATATATATAGAGAGAGAGAGAGAGAAGGTGACAATATAGCTATATCTCTATATATCAAGTGACAATACATTTATGCCAATGTACCTATTGTATATATGTGTGAATATATGTACAATATGTGTGTGTGTGTGTATGTGTGCCTTCAAGCAGCAATACATTTATGTCAATGTATTTAATGTGTATATTATACGCCCACACACACCACATACTCCACACACTGTATATACCTTTAAATGACAATACATTTATGTCAATGTATCTATTGTACGTATATATGTGTGTGTATACCTTCAAGTCACAATACATTTATGTCACTGTATTTAATGTGTGTATCCCTTCAAGCAAGTGTAGATTTATGTCAATGTATTTGATGTGTGTGTATATATACCGTACATACCTTCAAGTGACAATATTTATGTCAATGTATTTAATGTGTGTGTGTGTGTGTATATCCCCTCAAGTGACAATGCATTTATGTCAATGTACTTAATGTGTGTGTTTGTATATATGTATGTGCATGTGTGTATGTATGTGTGTATATGTAGATATTTATTTATTTCTCGCACTTCTACCCCGCCCTTCTCAACCCCCGAAGGTTGAGACAATATATTCAAGTGACAATATAGTTATGTCAATGTATGCAATGTATTTAATGCGTATGTGTATCCCTTCAAGTGACAGTACATTTATGTGAATGTATTTAGTGAGTGTGCGTGTATGTATCTAGACACGCACCTACAAAATACCTACAAAATCTCTCTCTCTCTCTCTCTCTCTATATATATATATATATAATATGCCTTCAAGTGACCCTTGGACTTAGGGCGACCTTATGAATTTTCATATATCACAGACTTTTCTTTATGTTTTATCCGTTCCTTCCTCTTAAAGAGTATTCATTGACAGCTTCCCATCCGAGTCCTAATCAGGGCTGACCATGTTTAGAGGCCACGACCTGACGGGATCTGGTGCCTTGGGAGCAATGCCTTGGGAGCATTTCTATCACACACACTACAACCCGACCCCTCACCCCCTAAAAAGAAAAGAGGCCGTGGAAAATTTCACCCAGTCTCGGAATCTCCCATTTTACTAGTGTGTTGATAAAAATCAAAATCTTCTGTCTGTCTATTTATATTTTTACAAAACCAGATTCAGATCAAATGAGATTTTTGAGGATGCCTTTGAAATCAGAATAACTTTAAATTTTAAAAACCTCAAAATCCCAATCCCGATCCAAGCCGTAAAAGCCACTCCACCGAATAATATTTAGTTCAGTAGGAAAGTCCGATCCTTTTCGAGAGGGGACTAACAGCACAGTCTACATGTGTCCAACTCAAGGCCTGGAGGGTCCGCCATGTCGTTTTATTATGTGGCCCTCCAGATGCTGGACTACAACTCCCGCCTTCGACATCAGGGCTAAATCCGATGGGTGTTGGGATACAGTAACATCGGGAAGGCTGGAGTTTGTCGGGAGAGAGGGGCTTGAATTTCGATTCATGGTTTATGGGCCAGAATTTAAAATGGCCTTTGACCTTTCCCCAACAAGTGCTATTGGGTCGCAATTCCCATCATTCCCAGTTCGCATGACAGCTAACACTATGTAACACGGTTTTTGTTCCTGGGTTTTAAATGTCATTTACTAATTAGTTCTATCATAGAAACATGGGGAAAGGCGATCAAACGGCACAAATTTTGTTTTTGTGGCACATCCTGAAGCCCATTTTGCTCTAGTCTTTCAATGAATGATCTCATTGAGTCTCAACCAATCCAACATAGTGTGTGGCAGCCACAAAAACGAAGTTTCTGGAGGATAACAACTACTTTCAATGTAAGTACCGCACAATTAAACGGGAAACAATACTTTCAAATCAGGAACAGGTTTTTTAAAAATTGATTTATAGTATTTAATCAAAAAATTCGGGATCCAAACTGGATACAAACCAAAGAGCACAAACCACTTTGTTAGATATAGATACACACACAGACACACACACACAATCAGGTAGTATTTATTTGTTTGTGGCATCCATATATATACACACACACACATACACATACACACATATACATATACACAAACAAGTAAATCCTACCTATATATGTGTGTGTGTATGTGTATGTGTATATATACATACAGGTAGTCCCCGAGTTACAAAGATCCCAGGGACAGAAAGCGAAGTGAAATCTTCTGACCAGGAAGGAGCATAGGCAGCAAAAGGAACTCCAAGGGGGTTGTTAATGCTTCCCTATGCTATCCAAAGCTTATATATATCTGCCCTGAGTCCCTTTGGGGAGAGGGAGCGGGATATAAATAAAGCTTTATTATTTGATACACAACAAGATTAGTACACAGAAAACAAGATCAGTATGCTGGCTTTTGTACTGGATCACACCTCGGACACTTCCCAAGTCTCTAGGACTGTGTGATGTATCTGCGAATCACCGAGTAGGGGTGGCCTTTTGCAGCTGACAGATGATAATTTTGTCAGCACTTATTGTTTTTAAGTGCAGGTCGAGGTCTTTAGACCTTTACTGGCATTATTATTATTATTATTATTATTATTATTATTATTATTATTATTATTTCCTTATGATGATGTGTGTATATATATGTGTATAGTGTGTGTGTATATAGGTAAAGGTTTGCCCTGACATTAAGTCTAGTCTAGTCTGTGGGACTCTGGGGAGTGGTGTTTATCTCCATTTCTAAGCCGAAGAGCCAGCTTATATATGTGCACAGACCACGTATTGCAATGCAACCTGAGCCCTGCCACTTGCACAATAGAGGACCTTCTTGTAGCAACACCAGAGGTATTCCAAGAGGCCAGCAGGACATTTAATAGAATGCCAATTGAGCAAACTTTGTGGGGTTTTTTGTTTGTTTGTTTTAAATACAACTGTCTGGTTCACTCCTGATATGATAAGTAAAATAAATATGTGTGTGTATATTATATGTGAGTGTAACCTGTTTGTTGTGCAGGGGTGCCTTCATGCAAACCTGCATTTCATTTGACTTCAGTTTCTCCCTAGTACTACTTAAAATGCTTCTACATATTCTGCCTATTCTTCTTTATAGAAAAGAATGGACTTACTTTTTAAATAATGTTGAATTGTGTTTTGTGTTCTTCCTCACATTGAACTGTTGCCAACACCGTGAACCGCCCTGAGTCCTCTTCGGGGTTGAGAAGGGCGGTATACTACAAATGCCGCAAATAAATAAATTCGACTAGAGCACACACATACATATATATACACACACACAGGCCCTCTCTCTCTCTCTCTCTCTCGCTATATATATACACACACACATATATACATACACACACAACTGTCCCCTGCCACGCATTGCTGTGGCCCAGTCTGTGTATATGTGTTTTGTGTGTGTATGTATGTGTACATGTGCATATATGTGGTTTTGCACATGTGCTGTGATGTATTTTTTATTTTTTGGCTTTTTGCCTGCTGTGTTTTTTCATTGTTTTTATGAGTGATAGTCACTTCTTGACCTGATAGGTGTATTGTGTCCAAATTTGGTGTCAATTCGTCCAGTGGTTTTTGAGTTATGTTAACCCCACAAACAAGCATGACATTTTATATATACAGTATATGTATACTAGCCGTCCCCTGCCACGGCGTTGCTGTGGCCCAGTCTGTGTCTATGTGTTTTGTTTGTATATATGTGTATATGTGTGTATATGTGGTTTTGTGCATGTGTTGTAATGTTTTTGTTTGTTTGTTGATTTTTTAGGTCTCTTGTGCTGTATTTTTGTGTTTTTATGAGTGATGGTCATTTGTTGGCCTGATAGGTATATTGTGTACAAATTTGGTCAATTCGTCCAGTGGTTTTTGAGTAATGTTAACCCCACAAAGGAACATTACATTTTTATTTATAATATATAATAATATATATAATATATAATATATAATATATAATATATAATATATAATATATAATATATAATATATAATATATAATATATAATATATAATATATAATATATAATATATATTCGGCTAGAGTTACACTTTAAAAATAGACCCGTACTGACTTACAGACAAATCCAACTTAAGAACAAACCTACAGAAACCTATCTTGTTCGTAACTTGGGGACTGTATGGACTCAAAGGCCCTTGAAGGCTCATGAAAATGGGTCTGACGCCCCTTAAGAGCCATAGGCCTTACTTTAGAGCAGGAATGGGCAAACTTCGGCGTTTTGGACTCCAACTCCCACAATTCCTAACAGCCTACCTGGAGGGCCCAAGTTGGCCCATGCCTGATTGAGAGGGATTGGGTGAAGCCTTCCACCGTGGCTATTAATAGGCACCTGGCCCATCTATTCCTGTCCCGGGCTATGGCTGGGCGAAAGAGAAAGCGGCCTATACTCCAGGAAGGAAAGGAAAGGCGAAACTAGTTTCCAGGCACCTGTCAAATGGGACCCCCCCCCCCCCCCGCTCCTCTCCCCTCGTCCTTGACTCACTCACCGGCGTGTAGGCCCAGGCCTTGGGCGTCGTCGTCCTCGTCGCCGTCGTCGTCAGCTTCGTCTCCTCCTCCGCCGCCCGCTTCTCCGGGACTGAGGCCTTCCATAGACAAATCCAGGCCTTTCCCGCCCCAGTCGCGGAGCTTGCGCTTCTTATGGGAGCCGATGAGGGCCTCCACGGAGAAGGCGTGCGCGCGCGAGCTGAGGGCCACAGCCGAGCGCCTCCTGTCGTTCATGGCGGGGCGGAGGGTGACGGGGAGATAACTGGGGGGCCCCCACTCTACATGGGTGCGCCCCCCTTTCCCCCAAAAGGAGACAGCCCTCCGGGGCTCAGCGCCCGTCCACACTGTCGCTTCTGCTGCGCTTCATGGCGCTGCTTTCCTCCCCCCCTCCCCTCCTCCTCCTCCTCTGAGCGCTCGCGACTTCTGCGCGAGCCTTTTTCTGCCCCTTTTCCTTCCCTCAGCGGGGCCGCCTGTCTGTCAAGGGAGAGAGGCGCGTTAAAAAAAAAACCCCAAAAAACACAAAACCCTGACCAATCGGAAGGCAAGGATGACCGCGAGAGTTCTAGAGCAGGAGCCAATCAGTAAAGGGCGGGTCGCGAGCCAGCAAACGAGAGAGAGAGAGAGAGAGAGAGAGAGAGAGAGAAAGAGAGGGAGCGCGCGCCAAGGGGAAAGGGAGGGGGTTGAGCACCTCCGGCCCAAAGAAAAAGGGGGCAGCCCAGCACCTCCAGCCAGAACCAGATGTGGCACCGCTGCTTTCCCCTCCTCCCTCCTCTTCCCTCGCGCCCCTCCCCCTGGATAAAAAAAATGACTGCCACGGCAATAGGCGCCTGCAAGGCCCCCTCATTTAGGATTCATTTCCCACTTTCTAAAGCCTTGCATTGATTCGTTAAAAAAACAAAAACAGCAACACCTAAGATTTTGTTTTTTGTTTTGTATTGTTGAAGGCTTTCATATCTGGATCACTGGGTTGTAGATTTTCCGGGCTGTATGGCCATGTTCTAGAAGCATTCTCTCCTGACGTTTCGCCTGCATCTATTGCACGCATCCTCAGAGGTTGTGAGGTTTTTTTCCCCCCTTTGTTCCAAAGAGAGAAACAAGAGTCAATACCTATACCTTTTCTGGAGAGGAAACCTCGTGGTTAGGATTGACAGTTCCCTCCCTGCCATGAGGTCTCCTCTACACTGTATTTAATCAGTATGTCATGGTGTTTTGTATGTTTTCATTATTGTTTGATTTGGTTGTGTGTTGTTTATTATTATCTGTGTATCTGTGCTTCTGTTGTAAGCCACCCCAGTCCTTTTGGGGAGAAGGGGCGAGATATAAATAAATGTGCCAGCCACATGACCTTGGAGGTGTCTACGGATAATGGCGGCTCTTCGGCTTAGAAATTGAGATGAGCACCAACCTCCAGAGTCGGGCACGACTGGACTTAATGTCAGGTGAAAACCTTTACCTATTATTATTATTATTATTATTATTATTATTATTATTATTAGAAACAAAACAAGATGAGTCCACAGCAGACACTCTGCTGGCTGTTGTATTGGATCACACGTCGGACACTTCCCAAGTGTCTAGGACGGTGTACGTGCAGATCCCAGTAAGGTGGCCTTCTGCAGCTGGCAGATGGTAATTTTGTCAGTGCCGATTGTGTTTAAGTGCAGGCCAAGATCTTTAGGCACTGCACCCAGTGTGCCGATCACCACTGGGACCACCTTTGACTGGCTTGTGCCAGAGTCTTTGCAGTTCGATCTTTAAATCCTCTCATATGTGTCAGCTTTTCTAGTTGTTTCTCATCAATCCTGCTGTCACCTGGGATTGCAACATCGACGATCCATACTCTGTTTTTTAACACGATCGTGAGGTCAGGAGTATTATTATTATTATTAATAATAATAATAATATGTAGTCATGCCGGCCACATGACCTTGGAAGTGTCTAATGACAATGGAGATGAGCACCAACCCCCAGGGTTAGACACGACTGGACTTAATGTCAGGGGAAAACCTTTACCTTTACTATTAAATAATTTACCTTTACTATTAAATAATATTATTATATTATTATTATTATTATTATTCAATGAAAACTTTATTTGTATGTCTCCCTATCTCCCCAAAGAGACTCAGGGCATATTCCATTATTATTATTATTATTATTATTATTATTATTATTATTATTATTATTATTATATACACAACAAGATTAGTACACAGCAAACAAGATCACTATGTTGGCTGTGTATTGGAGCACTTTACCCAGTGTGCCGATCACCATTGGGACCACCTTGACTGGCTTGCTCCACAGTCTTTGCAGTTCGATCTTTAAATCCTCATATGGTGTCAGCTTTTCCAGTTGCTTCTCCTCAATCCTGCTGTCACCTGTCACCTGGGATTGCAACATCCACGATCCATACTTGCTTTTTTCCACATGCTTCTTGTGGATTTCAATGGCTTCTCTGTGTAGTCTGACATTATTATTATTATTATTATTATTATTATTATTATTATTATTATTATTATTATTATTATTACTATTACTATTATTATTGCATTATGATGGTCAGCTTCAGCTAATACAGACTAAACCACATTGATCTGGGCTACATGAGGGCCCTTCTAGACAGGCCTTATAGCCCAGGATCTGATCCCAGGTTTTCTGCTTTAAATTGGATTATATGAGTCCACACTGACAGATAATCTGGGATAAAAAGAAAACCTGTGCTCAGATCCTGGGCTATAGGGCCTGCCTGGAAGGGCTCCCAATATACAGTTCCATATAATCCAGTTCAATGCAGTTAATTGTAGGGCAGTGTAGATGGGGGGTTAGAGAGAGACACCCAATCCGTTATCTCTCCAGGCTTCGATGGGGAGGTTCTTCTCCAGTGCAGACTTTTTTAGTAAATCCAGGCGAATTTCCGTGTAGTTTGAATAGTTTACCAGAAGGGCTGTATGTTGTTTTATTTTTATTTTTTATCACAAAGCCTTTCAAAAGGCTTTATGATAAAAATAATAATAATAAAACAACAGACAGCCCATCTGGCAAACCATTCAAACTAATGTCTTCAGGTCTGGAAAAATTCTAAGCCCTTTAAAACTGACAAACAGCACAAATCACAAAGCGTTCACATATATATAGTATTATTATTATTATTGTGTCAGGAGTGACTTGAGAAACTATAAGTCGCTTCTGGTGTGAGAGAATTGGCAGCCTGCAAGGATGTTGCCCAGGGGACGTCCGGATGTGTTACCATCCTCCTGTGGGAGGCTTCTCTCATGCTTCTCGCAGGAGAAGCTGGGGCTGACAGACAGGAGCTCAACATTCCTGCCAGCACAAGGGTTTAACCCATGGGGGCTTCAAGTAGTCCTATGAAGTGATCATACCCGAGACCGAGGAGGATGCTTCTGTCTGTTTGCACCACTTGCTGACGACTCTGACAACGGATAAAATCCCTATCAGCCTGGAAGATGTTGACACCATTGATCTCTCAATAGGAAGGTTCAATACGTCTTGGCCTCCCCTGGCCTCCCACGAAGGGAAGCGCGCTCTTGGGATCCGCTCACGGAATCCAACCTTCTCTGCCATATAAATCAGTTCTAGAATGCAGTTTAGCTGCCTTGAAGGGCATGATATGGCAGTGTGGACTCGAACAATCCAATCAATGCAGTGAAAATGCATTATACAGCGGTGTAGATGGGACCCGGGAAGGGAAGGGGGTGGATGGATCGGGGCCCTTTCCACTGGGAATTCTGCCAATATTCCCTGGCATCAAACTTCAAACACCACAGTGGGATTTAGTTACGTACTAGTAAAAATGGCAAAAAAAAAAAAAAGTGTGGGCCGTGGAGTGGGATGTTGTTCCTAATATTTATAAGATTTTTTAAAATTTAACCTGATGTGTGTGCGTGTGTGTATGCGTGTGTATTATTATTACCCAATTGTATATAATATTATATATATATTATATTAAAATATAAATATATATAAATTATATATATATAATTATATATATATATATATTATATATAAATTATATATATATATATATAATATATAATATATAATTATATAATTAATTAATATATATATATAATAATTAATATATATATACACACACACACACACACACACATACAAACACACGTGTGTGTGTGTGTGTGTGTGTATGTAATATTTAACCGGATTTAAGTATATATATTTTCTTGTGTGTGTATATATATATATATATAGCATGTGTGTTTGTGTATACATACATACATACATATATATATATATATATATATATATATATATATACACACACACACACACACATGTGTGCTATATATATAGCATGTGTGTTTGTGTGTGCATTATTTAACCGGATGTAAATATTTTTTCTTATTTTATGAGTAAGATATATTTAATTATACACACAATATTTAACCGGATTTAAGTATATATTTTATTGTTTAACCGGATTTAAGTATGTGTGTGTGTGTGTGTGTATATATATATATATAAGCGCATTTATATATGTGTGTGTATTATTTAACCGGCTGTAAAAAAAACCTTATTTTATGAAAGTTATATTTAATTATACACACACGTGTGTGTGTGTAATATTAATCGGATTTAAGTATATATTTCTTTGTGCTATTATATATATTTGTATATATATATGTATGCGTGTGTGTGTGTTATTTAACCGGATGTAAGTATATTTTTTCTTATTTTCTGAAAAACATATATCTAATAATATAATAATATATTATATATTATAATATAACATTATGTGTGTGTGTATTACGTGTGTGTGCGTGTGTATGAAAAATACAAAATGTAAAAAATGTATGTTTCTCAGAACCGAGCACTTTTCTGGTTTGGGCTTCCACTAGAACATCTCAAGTCTGAAGAAACGACCTGTAGTGTCTTACTCCAACTTTCGTTAGCCTTCCAACAATGTATTCACCGTTTTATTGAGACACGGAAGTAAGGAAACAGGGGGCTACATAATCATAATAATAGTTCGGGCCGAGTTAGAGAAGAAGTCCAACCAAGGTGCTGCCGGCTGAAGAAGGCGAATAGACGAAAGACCCTCCTCTCCTCTTATTCAGTAGGCGAAAGGTCCAGGGCTGTCGCTGCAGCCTCCCTCTCGCACACAGCTTTCTCCTCCGCAGACCTTCTTTCTCCAGGTTTCAGCAGACAGCTGCGTTCTGGGGAAAGAAAGAAAGAAAGAAAGAAAGAAAGAAAGAAAGAAAGAAAGAAAGGAAGAAAAAAGAAAGAAGAAGAAGAAAACGAAAGAAAGAAGAAAAAAGAAAGAAAGAAAGAAAGAAAGAAAGAAAGAACAAGAAAGAAGAAAGAAAGGAAAGAGAAGAAAGAAAGAAAGAAAGAAAGAAGAAAGAAAAGAAAGAAAGAAAGAAAGAAAGAAAGAAGAAAGAAAGAAAAAAGAAAGAAGAAAAAGGGGGGAGGGAGGGAGGAGGGAGGGAGGGAGGAAGGGAGAAAGAGAGGAAGGAAAAGGAAGGAGGAGGGAAGGGAGGGAGGGAGAAGGAGGAAGAAGGAAGGAAAGAGGGAGGGAGAAAGAGAGGGAGGATGAAGGAAAAGAAGGAAGGAAAGAAAGAGGGAGGGAGGAAAGAAGGAAGGGAGGAAGGAAGGAGGAAGGAGGAGAAGAAAGAAAGAAGAAAGAAGAAGAAGGAAAAAGAAAAAGAAAGAAGAAAGAAAGAAAGAAAGAAGAAGAAGAAGGAAGGAGAAGGAAAGAAAGAAGGAAGGAAAGAAAGAAGAAAGAAGAAGAAAGAAAAAGGAAAGAGAGAAAGAAAGAAGGAAGGAAAGGAGGAAGGAAGGAAGGAAGGAGGAAGAGGAGGAAGAGAAGGAAGGAAGGAAGAAGGAAGGAAGGAAGGAAGGAAGGAAGGAAGGAAAGAGGGAAAGAAAAAAAAGAAAAGGCCTCCTGCCTTTTTTTCCGAGGTAAGCGGCTGCTTGGTGGGTTGGTCGTTGTATGCAAGGAGAAGGCTTCAAGGGCGGGCAGAGCGTGATCTCCAGCAGCCAGTCTCTCCTGCTCCACCACAAACTCTCCCTTTTCAGGCCGGATCTATACTCCCATATAATAATGATTATACGGCAGTGTAGAAGCGGCTTTAGAAGCAGATCTAATCCGCGTGGTGCTTTGGAATCCTTCGGAATCAGAGAGAAAGCGCTGACCCAAAAGGCAAAGCAAAGCGGGTCTCTTTTGCCTTTTCCCCCCAAACAACAACTTGGAGCGAAATCGGAATGAATCCTTAACTTTCCCTCCCTCTCAAGATGACAGAAGGCCGGGTTCCTTCGGAGGAAGGGTCCTCTTTCTGCCCACTGCCGCTCCTCTGTTCGTTCGTGGAGCTAGGGCTGCGGAACGGGGAAAGCAGCCCCGCGGAAAGGATTCAGAGGGAAAGCAGTCACGGGGCCGCATCTTTGGAGGAGGCTGAGGGAGCGCCGGCTTTCTGAGCCCTTCTGATTGGGATGCTATGGAGGCGGCCCCCGAAAAAGACCTCCACTCTCAAACCTTCCACAACCGAGGGGCTGAGGGGGCGCCGCGGGTTGAACAGCTAAGCTGCTGACGGGAAGGTCGGGGGTTGGAATCCCCTGTACCCCGTTGTTAGTCCCAGCTTCTTCAACTCGACTTAATGTCAAGGAGGGAAACCTTAACCTTTATCGAGGCACACAAAAAAGGCCCTTTAAAATACTCTACCAAAAAAGGCAGTGGAATAACTCTTCTACCGCAGGACTGAAGACAGACAGGGGCAGGTTCGAATCTGGGGAGAGCGCGGATGAGCTCCTTCTGTCAGCTCCAGCTCCCCATTCAGGGACATGAGAGGAGCCTCCCACAAGGATGGTAAAACAACAAAACAATTGGCCGTCCTTGCAGACGTCCAATTCTCTCACACCAGAAGGGACTTGCAGTTTCTCAAGTCGCTCCTGATACAGAAAATAAATGTTGGAGGTTTGAATTGGGCGGAGCGCGGATGAGCTCCCTCTGTCACCTCCAGCTCCCCATACGGGGACATGAGAGAAGCCTCCCCACAAGAATGGTAAAACATCAAGACATCAGGGGCACTTATTCTCTCACACAGGGAGAGCGCGGATGAGCTCCCTCTGTCAGCTCCAGCTCCCCATGCCGCGGGGCATGAGAGAAGCCTCCCACAAAAATGGAAAAACATCAAGACATCAGGGCGCCAATTCTCTCACACGGGGAGAGGGTGGAGGAGCTCCCTCTGTCAGCTGTAGCTCCCCATGCCGCGGGACATGAGCGAAGCCTCCTACAAGAATGGTAAGACGTGAAAACATCCCTGTCCCCTGGGCAACGTCCTTGCAGACGGTCAATTCTCTCACACCAGAACACACACACACACACACAAATTGGAATGATTGTGCGGCCACATGGCATGGGACTGAAGACATACAGGTCGGAGGTTCGAATCTGGGGAGAGCCTGGGTGAGCTCCCTCTGTCAGGTCCAGCTCCCCATACGGGAGACATGAGAGAAGCCTCCCACAAGGATAGTAAAACATCAAGATATCCAGGCTCCAATTATCTCACACCACAAGCGACTTGCAGTTTCTTAAGACACACACACAAGAAAAGGACTCACCACAAATCAAAGGGGTGTATGTGTGTGTGTGTGTGTGTGAGAGAGAGAGAGAGAGAGAGAGAGAGAGACAACAGGAAGTGCGAGGAAATCTAGGGAAATCCACTCCTGAAACGAGTTATTATCATGGGGAAAGGGTGTCTCCAACTGAAGCTTTATCACTGATCCTTGTTTCCACAATAAAATCCGATTTTCACAGGGACAGGAAGTGAGGTGAAACTGGGTTGTTGTGTGTTTTCCGGGCTGTATGGCCTATGCTATCCAAAGCTTATATGTGAGGTGTCTCCACTGAAGATTTATCACCGGATCTTTGTTTCCACAACAGAATCCAGTGCTCACAGGGACAGAAAGTGAGGTGAAATCTTCTGAACAGGGGCACAGACAGTAAAACTAACTCCACACGAGTGTTGACCCTTCCCTATGCTATCCAAAGTCTATATACATGCTGCTGGGTCAAAAAGTTTTGCCTCCTATGTCATAAAAAAGTGATGATTGAACATATAACAGTAGAAGTTGCTCCAGATCATAGCCTGAACTGTCCTCCAATTAGTCATTGAATCGGAAACCGCTTTAGGTCGGCTTTCAGAGGTCCAAATAGGTAAAAGTCAGAAGGTGCTGTAGGATGAGGCCCTGCTGACCAGCCCAAGTATCATCTCTAGTGACCACGTTTCATGAAGAAGTCCTACTTCTTCACTGAACAGCCACACATTGCTGATGTCCATTACAGCGGAGTTGATGGCGCAGCAGCATCACTTCAATGCTGGTGGTCTTTGCTGTCCAGGTCCTTAAACACTCTCATCTTCATTCAGAAAAAAATAATAGATAGTCCAAAATCTGTGAAAGAAAGAACATTTAGAGCGATGGAGTCATTACTTTTTGACCACCCGTGTATGTATGTGTGTGTACAGCTGGAGTTGCACTTTAAAATGTACTTGTTCCGACTTACGTACAAAATTCAACTTAAGAACAAATCTACAGAACCGATCATGTTTGTAACTTAGGGGCTGCCTTTCCGGAGGTGATGAAGTTTTCCCCTTTCCACCCTTTCGTGTGATGCCTTTGGCATTAATCGCCTGGAAGAAGTCCTTAGGCAAAAGTATTGACGCTCAGAGCTGGAGCGACCTGGAGGGGAATTGGTCCCAATTCTCTGCTGAAACAGCTTCAATGGGAGTGTATTGTCTGTGGATACTGGCGTCCCCTGAAGTTTCTCTGGGCAACATCCTTGCAGACAGCCAATTCTCTCCCACCAGAAGCCCCTTGAAGTTTCTCTGGCCAATTCTCTCCCACCAGAAACGCCTTGAAGTTTATCTGGGCAACTCCTTGCAGACGGTCAATTCTCTCCCACCAGAAGCGCCTTGAACTTTCTCTGGGCAACGTTCTTGCAGACCGGCCAATTCTCTCCCACTAGAAACGCCTTGAAGTTTATCTGTGCAACTCCTTGCAGACGGCCAATTCTATCCCACCAGAAAGGCCTTGAAGTTTCTCTGGGCAACGTCCTTGCAGACGGCCAATTCTCTAACGCCAGAAGCGCCTTGAAGTTTCAGGAGGAGAAAAAACTGCTCCAGCAAGACTAAACAGCCCAAAAAACTGTCAGGCAACACGGAGGCCTGAATTCTCCCTCCTCCGTGACTTTATGGCGCTTCCCTGCCTGGTGAGCTGGCCCTTTAAACGGGTTTAAGAGGCGCGCTTAATGCCAGCCCAATTGCTTGGCTTCCTCCTCTCCCTTTCCTCCTCCTCCTCTTGCCGGGCAGGCCGGAGGGCCCATTTACGAGGCCTTGTAAAGAGCAGGCCTCCGACTGCTTCTTTTTATGGCGCACCCCGGGCCCGGTGCGGGTTTACAAGGCCTCGCGGGTTGGTTGTGTTGGGCCTGTTCCGAATCCAAACCCAGCCAGGCCAAGCCAGGCCATGCCAGCTCTCACTCTTTCCTTCAGCTTGCCAGATGTTGGCCATAAAACGTCACTTCTATATTTCGTTTTGCCTTGGGAAGGGCTCGAAATAAACTTTAACAGCCTTCCCTTGTAATGATTCTCTGAGCTCTGCCTTCGTAAAGGTATAATACCTGGGGTTTGTTTTCCTGTAGGGAAAAGTGGGGAAAGAAAGGGGAAGGACTCTGGGCAGCGCTTTTCTTGCTTTCTTTCCCGGGCCAAAGGCAAGGCTTCCCCGCCCGCAGATCCGAAGGCAGGGGCCAGGAGAACGGCCGAGCTTGATCCACGAAGCTGTTGCAGGCGCAGGATTTCCACGCGGATCTGCGGGCTTTCCTCGGCTGCCTTTGCGGGACCCTCTTCTTCCAGGAGGCGATGGCCACGCGCCCCATTCCACGAAGTCCCTGAGCCATAAATGTCATTTCCTAATTGGTTCTGTCATTGAAAAGGGGTGCTTTGGGTACGATTTTCCTGCTTCTTGGCAGGATGGCCCACGCGGTCTCTTCCAACTCAAGGATTCTGTGATTCTATGAAAAGTTCCTCAAACTATTTTTCCATCTTTCAGCACCTTTGGCTCTAGTCCCCGTCCCCCCCCCCCTTCCAGTGAATATCTCAACCACTTCAATGTGGTTTGTGGCAGGCACAAAAAGGAAATTTCTGAAATAGAACAACTACTTTCAAAGTAAGTACCTGTACAATTCAACAGAAAACAACACTTTCAAACCAAGAACAGATTTTTTTTTGCTAATTTGATTGCCTAGTGTTATGTTTGAAATAGGCTTCGAACTATTTTAAAAAATATTTTGTGGTCATACCTTGTATTAATTTTTTTATTTATGTATTTATTTATTATAAAATAAAATATAAAATAAAATAAACAATATCCTGTGTTAATTAATAAAATGTTTTGAATACTAGAAAAAAACTTTTGTAGAATTAGACTATAGCTATTTTATTTTAAAATAGCTGTATCCGTCAGGCCAAACTTCCCTCCCTCTTTCTCTTCTTTCTTTCTCTCCTTCCTTCCCTTTTTTCTTTCTTTCTGTCCTCCCTTCCTTCTCTTCTTCCCTTCCACCCCTCCCAAGTTTTAGATATATGCTAGTTGTACCCACCACGCGTTGCTGTGGCCAACCTTCCCTCCCTCTTTCTCTCCTTCTTTCTTTTTTCACCTCCCATCCTTCCTTCCCTCCCTCCCTTTCCTTCCTTCCCTTTTTTCTTTCTTTCTTTCTCTCCTTCCTTCCTTCTCTTCCTCTTCCCTTCCTTTCTCCCTTTTCTTTCCCTTCCTTCCTTCCCTTTTTTCTTTCTCTCCTTTCTTCCTTCTCTTCTTCTTCTTCTTCTTCTTCTTCGCCTTCTTCTTCTTCTTCACTTCCCCTCCCCACCTTTTCTTTCCCCTCCTCTTTCTCCCCTTTCTTCCTTCTCTATCTATTCTTGGACTGCAACACTCAACAGTCCTCCTGATTGATCTATCTATTTATCTACCTACCTATCTCTATCTAATCTATCTATCCGGAGGATTGCTGAGAGTTGCAGTCAAGCAATAGAAAATTGGAAATATGCAGGGATTGGGATGCTCTCAAAGAAATCCAAGGAGAAAAAAGCTTGGAGCTTGGAAGCAGTGCATTTGGATCATCCTCCTCTCCTAAAGGGCCTGGTCTAGGGGATGCTGGGAGCTGTAGTCTGGAAGAGAATGCAGATATGCTATTGTGTGTTGGGGAGTCATTTTTGCACATGGGCTGTAGTGTTGTTTTGCTTTTTTTTTTGGCTTTTTAAGTCCCTTCCGCTGTGTTTTTCAGTGTTTTTATGAGTGATGGTCACTCGTTGGCCTAGTAGGTGTCTTGTGTCCAAATTTGGTGTCAATTCGTCCATTGGTTTTTGAGTTATGTTAATCCTGCAAAGGAACGTTACATTTTTATTTCTATAGATAAGATTGTGTAGCATTGCTGCCAAGTGGCTTGCTTCATCTGCAAGGTCTGGACAGGACGGGTTTTGTCACCTGTGAAATACGTCCATAGAAAGCAGACCAAGGGCCCCCGAAAAAAAGCTCAAGGCAAGGAGTGGGATTTGCAGGACTCCTTCTCCTCCCTTCGGTGTGGCCTTTCCCCGCAGGGATTGTGCTGCGACCTTATTCACGAAGCATCCAGACCCCAGACCGAAGCACCGAGCGGAGAAGAAGCTGCCTCATCCTGTTCTTACCTGAGTGCCCTAAGGTGACTAAACCTACTTGGGGCCTATCACCAGAAGAGAGGACTCACTGGGAAAGACTCGAAGGTAAGGTCGAAGGCGGCAGACAAAGAGGAAGACCGCACCCCAGGTGGATTCAAGCCATGGCTACCCTGAATCCGCGAGCTATTGAGGAGAGGTGACATGGAGGTCTCTCTCATGCAGGGAGTCATCATAAACCAAAATTAAAAGTTCAAGAAGAATTTGACTGTACTCTTTGCAGGGAGGGAAGAGTTAGTACCACCTATTTGCTTTCAGGGGAAGGAAAGGATATACTAGGGTTGAATGAAAAGTAATGCCTCCACCTTCGTTACTTGGGTTTGGATGGGAATATTTTAATAAACCAAAAGCAGAAATAATCCTTAGAATGTGCTCTTTAACTACCACTATTCACTTTTCCACATAATCACCAGACAATTGGATACATTTCTGCCAACGATGATGAACGAGATTTCTGAAGTTTTCTGAAGTTTTTTGTTTCCGCAACCCATGGTGCACAGATCTTCCAATAGCCAAGCAAAGCAATAATGTGACCCACACATTCTTGTGAAATGCCGATTATGCTTGAAATTTCTCTCTGAATGATAGGTCGATTGTCCTGAATCAATCTGTCAATCTTTTGCTTGTGAAACTCGGTGGTTGCTGTCACAGGACGTCCAATTCTTTGTTTGTCATGCAAGTCAGATGTTCCCACCTCAACATCTTTAAACTTACTCACCCAACGCGCATCAACACAATCACCATAAACAGCTTGCGTTCTCTGATGGATCTCCTTTGGAGTGACATCTTCTGCTGTCAAGAATTCAATGACTGCACGTTGCTTAAGTCACATTGACCTATCATCTGCGCAGGGTTCCATATTTTGCACATTAACAATACAACCGGTCAATGCTAAGGCTTCCCGCCAAAATTGAACTGTAGAGGAGAGTCTACTGAACAAGCCCATACCTGCCGCATATCAGTACTGCCATCTGTTGAGGAGTTACGGAGGTGGAGGCATTCCGTTTCATTCAACCCTCGCAGATTGCATGCATGTATGTGAACAGGCTTAGTGGGAACAGGAAGGAGGTGGGCATGAGTCCATTTCAGGCACATGGTCCACTTTGCAATATGAGACCTTTTAAGATGGAGGTACCGATCCCAAAACTTCTCATTGTGGTCCCTCAATCCTCTTTGACAAATTGTAAAATTATAAGCACACCAAATAATTATTTTAAAATAAACATATTTATGATTTAGTATCAGTAAATGTTTGATTTGCATAGCTTTAAACCCTCACATGTCTGTTCTTTACTCTTGGATTGAAGAGTGAATGCTTGCTGGGCAAATAACGAATTGGGTTATGGTCCCAAATCCTGGGATATCGGGCCTGCCTGAGATAACAGGTTATAATAACCTGTTATGGTATGAATATCTTTTTACTAAGAGGCTGGATAAGGATACCTATATACCTGGGCTCAGGGGCAAAGAGGGCTCATGAGTTTAAGAAGCCTTGGTCCAAAACACTGCTTCATCTGTGCTTTGTGGATGAGAAAAAAGAAAGCAATCTCTACCCACATCTAATTGGGCATCAGTTGTGATTACAATATTGGCAGATTTTTAAAAAATCAAATTTAAAATTGAGTAAAAGCTACACATTGGCTGGAATTGAAATTCTGACTATTTGTTGTGGAAATCCATCTTTCTACATAGCATTTAATAATCTAGAAGACAACATCTGGGAACATAGGCGACAAAAGAAGAGCAGTTTTAAAGCATATCAAGAAAATAGTTGTGCCTAGAGAGACTTCCGCATGTGTGTATACACACACACACACATTTTACTATCACCATCAGTAAACCACATGAGCAGGCTGTTACTTTTTCCAGTCTTAAAATTGTAAAAACACATATTGGTTGTTCATTTCCTGCAGGTTTACATCCCACCTCTTTTGTTTCTGAGTCACCTTTGCTGACTAACTTAGATATATGGGGTTGGGACTGCATGCTTTAAATCAGGAGTGGGAAACTTTGGTCCTCCAGGAGTTTTGGACTCCAACTCCCACAATTCCTAACAGGAGGGCCCAAGTTTGCCCATGCCTGCTTTAAACCCTCACATGTGTTTCTTTATTCTTGGATCTAAGAGTGAAAGCTTGCTGGGCCCATAACCTATTGTGTTTTGGTTATAATAATCTGTTATGGCATACGTATGTTTTTATTAAGAGGCTTAGGCAACTTTATATTTTTCTGGATAATCCAAACAAGCAATTGTAACCCAAAACCCAATGCTGCCTATATCCTATGTAAACATGGTATTACCCTGGTACCCAAGGGATGCTGCTTGCTGGCTCTTTCCAATATTTCAGCAGTCCCCTTTTTGGTCCTCCTCTTTCATTACCATTCTACAGATTGGGTTGGATCCAGATGTAGTCAGAGAGACCCATATAAATAAATGTGTTTTCAATTCCTTAAATTACATTGGTTTCAAGATTCTGCTCTAAGGCTGGGATCCACACTGCTCTATATCCCAGGATCTGATCCCAGATTATCTGCTTTGAATTGGATTATACGAGTCTACACTGCGAGATAATCTGGGATAAGCAAATAACTTGGGATCAGATTCTGGGATATAGGGCAGTGTAGAAGAGGCCTGGGAACCATTACGGTATATCTGTATCCAAGCTACTGTGGGCCCTTCCAGACAGAGGCTACATCCCAGGATCTGATTCCAGGTTTTCTGTTTATCCCAGGCAGTGTGGATTCATATAATCTAGTTTAAAGCAGAAAACCTGGGATCAGATCCTGGGATATAGGGACTATCTGGAAGGACCCTTTGTCTATTCAAGTGTGGGAACCATGTGGTCCTTCAGATGTTGTTGGATTGCAGTTCCCAGCATTCTTTATCCTTGGTTTTTCTGGCTAGGGCTGCTGGGGCTTGCAGGCCAACAGCATCTGGAGGTCTGGAGCAGGGCTCCTTAGGCCCCTCCTACACTGTCCTTATATCCCAGGATCTGATCCCAGGTTATCTGCTTTGGATTATATGAGTTTCTACTGCCATATAATCTGGAATATGGAGATAATCTGGGATTTCATCCTTAGATACAATGACAGTGTAGAAGGGGATTATACATTTTTATTTAGGATCTGAGAAATGTTTATGTGACCCTAGGATATGTTGGAAATAGCGGCCTTCTGCAAGCTTCCTATAGTAGTTGTTTGTAACGTATATCATTCAGATTGCTTACTACATTATAGTAATATTATAATGTAATATTATAATGTAATGCAATATATTACTACTACTAATAATATAATAATAATATATTTACATTACATGTAATATTACTAATAATATTACAATATAATGGTATAGTACAATATAGTACTGAGATGCCCGCGACCTTGGAGAAAACCCAGGCGGGGGCGTTTTTGAAAACCCCCAACCCGAAGGAGGTTTCCGCCGCGGTCCCTTTGAAACCAGAGGGGGAAATGCGTTGGCAAGCCATAGTTTGCTTTAAATGGCTCTTTTTATTTTGTCCTTCAATCATAACAGAATCATAGAAGAGGCCACAAGGGTCTTCTGGTCCAACCCGCTTCTGCCATACTCGGGCTCCGTCTACACTGCCCTATAATGCAGTTTAAGACTTCGTAATATAGTCCATGTGGACCAGGTATGAGCAAACCCAGGCGGGGAAGGGGGGCAGATACGTCCCTTTGAGCTCTTTTCTCAGGCCCTCCCCTCTCTCGCTCTCCTTTCTTCCTTCTCTTTTTCCTTCTTCCTTCCCTCCTCCCTCCCTTCCATCCACCCATCCATTCTTTTCTTCCACCCTTTCGTTCTTCCTTCCCTTTTGTCCTTCCTTCCTTCTCTCTTTCCTTCCTCCTTACTTCCCTCCCTCTTTCTCCTTCCATCCTTCCCTCCCACCCTTTCGTCCTTCCCTCCCTTTTGTCTTTCCTTCCTTCTCTTTCCTTCCCCTTCCTTCCTTTCCTCCCTTTTTTTCCTTTCCCTCCCTTTCTCCTTTTTCCTTCATCCTCCCTCCCTTTTGTCTTTCCTTCCTTCTCTTTCCTTCCTCCTTACTTCCCTTCCCTTCCTCTTTCTTCTTCCCTCCCTTTGTCTTACCTTCCTTCTCTCTTTCCTTTATTCTTACTTCCCTTCCTTCTTTCTCCTTCCATTCTTCCCTCCTACCCTTTCCTCTTTCCCTCCCTTTTGTTTTTCCTTCCTTCTCTCTTTTCTTCCTCTTTACTTCTTTCCCTTTCCTCCCTCTTTCTCCTTCCATTCTTCCCTTTCACCCTTTCGTTCTTCCTTCCTTCTTTCCTCCCTCTCTCCTTCCTTCCCTTTTGTCTTTCTTGGCTTCTCTCTTTCCTTTATCCTTCCCTTCCCTCCTTCCTTCCATCCACCATCCATCCAGTCCAACTAGTGCTAGCATGCAGGCCCCCAATTTAGAAAGTTTGCCTGAATTATTGGAGTCTACACTGCACTGCGGTTTTAAACTGCGTTATATGGCAGTGTGGATCACAATCAAAGCCCTCCCAACAGTGTCGCGAAGTGTCGCGGAGGCTCTTTCTTTGGGGGCTTTAAAGCAGAGGCTGGAGGGCCATCTATCGGGGGTGTTTTGATTGTGCTTTTTCTGCATGGAAGAGGGTTGGATTAGGTGGCTTTTGGGGTCTTTTCCAATTTCATGATTCTGTGATTCCATGAACTGAACCGAATTTCTCCCAATTTTATAATTCATAATAATAATAATAATAATAATAATAATAATAATAATAATATCACCACACATTCATTTCAGTCCCAGGACACTTTAGAGCAGGCATGGGCAAACTTTGGCCCTCCAGGTGTTTTGGACTTCAACTCCCACAATTCCTAACAGCCAGTAGGTGGAATTGTGGGAGTTGTAGTCCAAAACACCTGGAGGGCCAAAGTTTGCCCATGCCTGCTCTAAAGTGTCCTGGGACTGAAATGCAGATGTCTGTTTGGGGCGCCCCACTTCCTGGAGGGCCCCAAACTCTCTCCGGCCCCCCTCCCTCCCTCCCTGCATGGTTGCCATTAAGCCCAGTGACGCAACCTCCTCTTTTATTTCATTTTTCGGTCCAAAAAGAGAAATCAACGCAATGAATGAAATGGCTGTTTTCGGAGATCAAAGCCAAGATCCCTCTCCGGTGCATCTGGAGAGCCAAAGTGGGGAAGAGCCCACGCGGGACTTCAAAGGGAGCTCCGTAAGGATGCCCCCCCCCCCCCAAGCATCCTCCGAAGAGACAATGGAGTCGGTGGCATCCTTCCAAAGACATAACCTGTGTGTCTAAAAGAGAGAGGGAGAGAAAGATGGGGGAAGGAGGCACTTCCCTTCCTGAGTTCTCTCAGATATGGTATGGGAAAAGGGTTATTAGGGGAAGGGGCGCCCTCGTGGTGCGTAGCTCCCCCCAAAAACAACAACACACAGGGATATTGGGGGCAGCCTGTGTTGTCAGCCCCCCCCCCCCTCCTGAGCGCACCGGCAGCAGCCTCGCCAAGTGCGGGAGCCAAAGGTCAGGTTCAAAACTCAACCCAAGGCCGCGGAGGGAGGGCAGAGGTTGGGAGCTCCTGGAAGGAAGGAAGGAATGAGGGAAAGAGAAAGGGAGGGGGGGGGAGGGAAGAGACAGAGTGAAAGAGAATGGGATGAAAAGAAGGAAGGGAAGAAAGAATAGAGCAGAATAGGATACATTTATTGTCATTGTAAAACGAAATCAAATGCTCTCCCCAGCACACATCACAAAACAACACGCACATCCTTCCACACTCCAACCACCCCAAAGGAGTAGAGAAAGAGAAAGGGAAAGAGAAAGGGAGGGAAGGAAGGCGGGAGGGAGGAAGGAAGAAAGGGAAGAGAAAAGGAAAGAAGGAAGAAGAAGAAAAGAAAGAAAGGAAAGGGGAAGGGAGGGATGGAGGGAGGAAGGAAGAGAAAGAGAAAAAGAAGGAAGGAAGGAAAGAGAAAAGGAAGAAAGGAAGAAGGGAGAGAGGGAAAGGGAAGGAAGGAAGAGGAAAGGAAGGAAGGAATGAAGGAGGGAGAAAAAGGGGGAAGGAAGGGAGGGAGGGAAAGAGAAGGAAGGATGGAAAGGGAAGAGAAGGAGGAAGAAAGGGAAAGAGAAAAGGAAGAAGGAAGAAGGGAAGGGGGAAGAAGGAAGGAAGGAGGAAGGAAGGGGGAAGGGAAAGGAAGGAGGAGGAAGAGAGGAGGGAGGGAAAGGGAGGGAGGAGGAAGGAAGGAAGGAAGAGAGAAAGGAAGGGGAAGGGAAAGAGAAGGAAGGAAAGAAGGGGGAGAGAGGGAAAGGAAGGAAGGAAGAAGGAAGGAAGGAGGAAGGAAAGGAAGGAAGAGGGAGGAAAAAGGGAGGAAGGAAGGAGGGAGGGAAAAGGAGGAAGGAAGGAGAGAGAAAAGGAAGGAAGGAAGGAAAGAGAAGAAGAGGAGAGAGAAGAAGAGAGGAGAGAAAAGGAAAAAGGAAGAAGGAGAGAGGGAAAGGGAAGGAAGGAAGAAGAAGGGAAAGGAAAGGAAGAAAGAAGGAGGGAGAAAAAGGGGAGGGAAGGAGGAAAGGAGGAAGGAAGGAAGGAAGGAAAGAGAAGGAAGGAGGAGGGAAAGAGAAGGAAGGGAAAGAAAGGAAGGGAAGGAGAGAGAAAGGAGAAGGAAGGAAGGAAGGAAGGAAGGAAAGGGAAGAGAAAAAAAGGAAAGAAGGAGGAAGGAAGAGGGAGGGAAAGGGAGGGAAGGAAGGAAGGAGGAAGGAAAGAAGAAAGAAAGGCAAGGAGGCGGGAGGGAAAAGGAAGGAGGGAGAGAAAGAAAGGGAGGGAGGGAAAGAGAAAAGGGAGGAAGGAAGGGGGGAAGGGAAAGGGAAGGAAGGAAGCCTGTTTCCGGAAAAGAGAGTTTGCCAGTCACGCCCCAGGGCTGCAGCGGGACCTTCTTGCCCTTCTTGGTGCGAGTGCGGAAACCAGCCAATGGAAGAAGGGCGAATAAGGGTATCCCCGTCACTATAATCTGGTTTCTGCCTCCTGCAGAATTCTGGGATTTGTAGTGTGGGGATGAGCCTTTAACAGCCTCACTCAACTACAAACCTCAGAATTATGCAGGAGGTGGAAACCGGATTTTAAGTGGGTTTTTTCTCTATTGTGATGAACTATGTTCGGAACAGGTACATTTTTAAGAGTATCTCCAGCCAAAAATATATATTCTTTCACTTTCTTGGTTTTAGCAGCCTAATTGAGATGAAATATAACATTTTGGTGTTGCTGTTGTTAAACATTTTAGAAGAGGGAACCCACCAACCTTTTGTTTTTGTTTTCAAATCCAAATTTCTTGAGATTTGAACTGTTATGTCCAGGATAGAGCTGTCCAGGAAATCCTCCTCTTGAGATGCACAGCCCTCTAGTGGTTGTTACCATGAGCAACAGCTCATTCTCTAATGCCAGTGTGTAGCAATCCTGTGGGGAATAGGAAGGCCTATCATCCTTGCATCAATAGGTGGATGAGCTCCATCTGTCAGCTCCAGCTCCCCATGCAGGGACATGAGAGAAGCCTCCCACAAGGATGGCAAAACATCAAAACATCTGGGCATCCCCTGGCCAATGTCCTTGCAGACGGCCAATTCTCTCACACCAGAAGCAACTTGCAGTTTCTCAAGTCGCTCCTGACCAATAAATAAATAAATAAAATCAACAGGCAACATTCTATGGATTAGAATGCTCTGCCAAAATCTGGAGCTTAATTTAAATGTAAAGCATATTTATAACGGCATCACATCTCACTGATAAGCAAACATTAGGGGAAATACACAAAACATGCAGACCTTGCCCGTCAGCACACCAGTACAAAGTGAAGAAATCCAGTTATTCTGGAGCTAAATTTAAGGAGGGCAATGCACATGTTTATTACATGGATATGATAGAAAACCTATGAAATGCAGCTGTTGCTAAGAGAATAACCTTCTTACATTTAGGAACATAGTAATTTACTTTCAACAGTATGGCAGAGTAGAAAGAAAGCATAATTTTCACAGTCTGGTGGCATCTTTTTCCAGTTTTAATGACTAATAGAATGGTTGTTTGGGTTTTTTGTTTTTGGCAAAAATAGCCAAGGTTGGAGAAATTGTACACATTTACATCGTTTATACAGGTAGTAGAACAATACTAATTTGGATTATTTTAGGCATAGATTTTCTATGCCTTTCTGTCAGTGTAGTGAGTAGAAGAAGCTCATATTGTTTATATATTTCAGCAGTAGATGAAAACATGAGTTTGGCAGGAAAGGGAGTTGCTTTATTTCCTCAAACCAATTGAGAGAATCAGGATTGTGGGGGTAGGCAATACAAAAATACAGTCATAAAATGTTAGGCTCAGACGAGACCAAAAAGGCCACCTAGTCCATCCTCCTGCCACACAAGTATACACCATTAAAGCACTCCTAAGAGATGCCCATTCAAACTGTTTTCACAGACTTCTATATATGAAGAGCCCATAACCCCACGAGATAATTAATTCCACTCTCAGAAAACTTAGACCCCTTCCACACAGCTGTATAAAATCCCACATTATCTGCTTTGAACTGGAATATATGGCAGTGTGGACTCTGATAACCCAGTTCAAAGCAGATATTGTGGGATTTTCTGTCTTGATATTCTGGGTCATATGGCTGTCTGGAAGGGCCCTTAAAATATTAAGGTGGAATCTTTTTTAGTCTTTTTTTTTAGTCTCTGGAGCAGCAGAAACCCATTTGCTATACCTTCTAATCTTACATTAGGATATTTAAAGACAGCTATCATATCACCACTCATCCACCTCTTCTCCAAACAAAACTTACTATGTTCCATTATCGCTTCATCAGACTTATTTCCAGAACTGATCATCTTGGTTGTCCTTCTCTGGATATGTTTCAGTCTGTCAATAACAATTTGAATTGTGGTGGCCAGAATTAATGTTTGAGGTGAGGTCTTACCAAAACAAAACAGAACAACACTGTTATTTATCTTGATGTAGACATTCTGCGTCGGTTGTTGCAGTCCAGAAATACATCAGTACTTTTGGCCACTGCATAGGCCTTTCAAGCTGTAAGTCACCTACCCTTTATTTCCACATTTCATTTTTCTTACTTCAATGTAGTACCTTACATTTATCCCTGTTGGAATCCCAGATTATATGATAATGGAGACTAACATGATCAAAGAAGATAATCTGGAATCAGATCCTGGGGTATAAGGACAGTGTAGAATAGTGGTTCTCAACCTGTGGGTCCCCAGGTGTTTTGGCCTACAACTCCCAGAAATCCCAGCCAGTTTACCAGCTGTTAGGATTTCTGGGAGTTGAAGGCCAAAAACATCTGGGGACCACAGGTTGAGAACCACTGGTGTAGAAGGAGCTTAAGACACACTTACTCCCAATTATAGGGACTCCAAAAACTTGCTAAAGTAAAGGTTTCTCCTGATATTAAGTCTAGTCGTGTCCAACACTGCGGGGTGGTGCTCATCTCCATTTCTACACCGAAGACCGGTGTTGTGATGTGGCCAGCACGACTGCATGGAGCACAGTTACCTTCCCGCCAAAGCGGTACCTATTGATCTACTCACATTTGCATGTTTTCGAACTGCTAGGTTGGCAGAAGTTGGGGCTAACAGCAAGAGCTCACCCCGGTCCCCAGATTCGAAACACTTTTTACATCAGCAGGTTCAGCAGCACTGCTCGATGGAAAAAGTATGCCTACCTCAGAGGAAAGAGGAAGAGCCCAAGTCAGAAATAGCTCTGGTTGTTTGTTTACCACTGAGGGAGAGGAGAAGAAGGAGCAGAAAGGGCTCCAGCCCCAAATGACTGTTGTTGTTTTTTTAATTTTTTACCTTTGAGAGAGAGGAGGAAGAAGAGACGACTCTACTAGCCTGTAGCATTTTGTTGTCAGCTTCAACCAGCCAGATGTTTGCCAGTCTGGCTAAGGCAGTGATTCTCAACCTGTGGATACCCAGGTGTTTTGGTCGACAACTCCCAGAAATCCCAGCTGTTTGGATTTTTGGGAGTTGAAGGCCAAAACACGTGGGGACCCACAGGATGAGAACCACTAGGCTAAGGGGAGCCCTGCATTCTGCTTCCCCTGCCTTTCCAACATCCACAGAGCTAGCACAAAAGACAAGATGACTACCAGGTTGAAACTTGCAAAGTAAATTCTAAGTAATACTTAAAGCTAATTCTTACAACAAACAAACAAACAAAGCTTCAAAAATAGTTGTGCGTCTTGCAGTGATGGAATCCTAGATTCTGTGAAATACGGCATTTAACTTCCATTTCTGCTGAGTTAGGAGTTGTACACCTGCCTTTTTGGTCTCTCTGAAACATCCCAGGTTGTTTAATGTATAGTTTGGGCTACCATGCCTCAGGGATCTAACAATATAGAGGAAGAAAAAGGATTCTAGAAAACAGAGGAAGGACTCAAATCGTAACTGATGCACATTGCTTGTTGTCTCTAGTTTAATGCAATCCCACTAGTCTTTTGACTTCCCAGTACACAGGGCTGGCAAGTTCTTTGGCTTTTTCTGCTCCAGTGCATAAAACCTTCTCCAAATACGCTCTGTCTTCTTTTAGTCTCTGAAATTCATTCCTGATTGGAGCCAGTTTTTCAGTGACTGCCTCTGCCACCACTGCCTTGTAGTGAGCAGTGTCAAGACCAACACTTTGGTGTACTACTTCCTCTGTGCTGAGCCCAGTAATGGCTGAATGAATGGCCACGAGATTGGAGACACCTGGGCGGCCTTCTGGGTCATAAGTCACTTCAGAAGTAAAGTCTGTGACAGCCTTACGAAATTTCTTATGAATCTCCTCAGGACTGTCTGTTACGCATACTGTGGCTAACGCCAGAGGGTCTGATTTAGACATCTTGGATGACGGATCTCTGAGGGACCTCACCTTCTTTATAGTAGCTATGAGCAAGAGAGAGAGATGCATTACACAAAAGAGAAACTAGGCTATATCAAATCTCACCATAATTTATCTAAGTGATATTAGATATGCAATTCAGCCTTCCCACTCAGAAATGCAATACAGAGATAATATTATTGATTGCTGTAAGGATTACATGATAGTATGTGAAACACAGTAGAATGCACTATACAAATGGCTGGAGCTATTACACTGGCTAATACACATTTTGTTGCCTCATATGTTAGCCCTGCTTCTGGATATATTTGACCTGCAGATTTCAAAAAATGGCACCAGTTTCCCCCTAACATATAACAGTCTTCATCCGTTCACCCATAGAAAAATAATGAAAGCCATATCTAAGAAATTAGAGTCAATGTGGTCTATCTATCCAATGCCATTTTCTGAATCAGAATCCCAAATAACTCCAGAAACAGGACTAAAAACTAAGACATCAAGACATTTTTGGTTGGGCTGTTTTATTGTTATGTGCTTTCAAATTCACTCCAACTTACAGTAACTGTTGTAGATCAACCATAGGCTGGGGGTTTAACTGATGATTTAGAGAGGATTGTGAGTTTTCCTGTGGCACAAAGTGATGGGCTCTCAAGTCTGGGTAATGATGGTTCTTTCTGTGAGAAACTGGCTTAGGACATGCAGGGCCTCAAGGGCATTCAGGGTAGTCAGAAGTAACAACAGAAGATAAGGAATCGAGTGAAGAGCTGAGTGATAAGGAGAGTGAGCGATGGCTACAGAGATCAATAAAAGTCTTCGTTTACAAATCAGAGCAAAAAATAGATTGTGCCGTTCAGAGAGATTACGTGGGAAAGTTGTGAATGAAATTCACAGGAAACAGAATGATTTCATGGGTGTCTGTTAGACAGCAAGTTATTTACCTTTAGGTCGGTTCAGGCAATGCTGTGTTAGAGTGAGAAGCTAAGCCTGAGTTCTCTTGTTCCTGGTTCAAGTCAATCTTTGGTTTTGGATTTAATATATCCTGGAAGTTTTCTATGTTCCTGTTCATGTACTCCTGCTCAAATTTTACTAGTTATACCTTCTGGATTATGGACTTAAGCTGTATCTGTGATTTCTGGCTGTTCCTGGACTTTGTCGCCTCTGGAACGTAATGAGACATTTGGATTATTGTCTGGTTCTCACATGTTGCTAAACCTTTTTGGATTATACATCTTCCTTTCTTGTGTCTGATTTTTAAATGCTTTTAATATGTTTTTACAATAAACTGCTTATATTCCTGCACTCTTGTGTGGTGTGGTAGTCATAGGTGTTTCCAGGCCTGGAGTGCAACAGTAACCCTATTTTACATTTTCTTGTAGGATTTATTGAGAAAAAGTTTGTCACTGATTTCCTCTAAGGCAGTGGTTCTCAACCCGTGGGTCCCCAGATGTTTTAGCCTTCAACTCCCAGAAATCTGAACAACTAGTAAACTGACTGAGATTTCTGGGAGTTGTAGGCCAAAACACCTGGGGACTCACAGGTTGAGAACCACTGCTCTAAGGCATAAGATGTGTCCAAAGTCACTCAGTGGGTTTTCATGGTAGAGCAAACATTTGAACCCTAGTCTTTTGAAGTCCTAGTCCAACATGGTTTTACTACACTATGCTGGCTCATGATAGTTATACTACCAAGAATCTCTTGTCTCAATACTATGGTCCATTTGAATCCACAATTTCAAATAGATAAAGATTGCCACACTCCATATTATTAAATGGCAACAACACGAATGCAGATGTGCTGAAGCAGACATCACAGCCTTTTTATAGGAAGCAATCATCTGTGTTTTTTTTATTATCTCTGCACGTTCCTAGAACCAAACCATGGCGGATAAGGCATGCCCACTGTAAATCCATTTTACTTTTGTTTGCAAAGGTGTCAAACAGTTTCTTTTCACCTGTACAAATAACACTAAGTAACATGATTTTTGTTCCTGGGTTATACATGTCATTTCCTAATTGGTTCTATCATAAAACCACGGAAAACGTTTATTAAACTGCAAAAAATTGCTTTTGTGGGACATCCTGTCACACCTTTTGTTATAGTTTTTAATAAATATCTCCTAGAGTCTCAACCAATTAAACATAGTTTGTGGCAGCCACAAAAATGAAGTTTCTGGAGTATAACAACTACTTTCAAAGTAAGTACCACACAATGAAACAGGAAATAACACTTTCAAACCAGGAACAGATTCCCCCCCCCCCCGCCCCACCAAATTTTGTTACATAGTGTAATGTGTTCACAATCCCCTCCTCTCAAATACAGAGATGTTTTGGTAGACTTCTAGAACAGTGGGCAAAGTGCAGTCCACGTGCCTGTGAACCCTCTTCCACGGCCAGTTCCTCAAAGCTCCACTTCACGTCTTTAATAAAGGGTCTGATTTTTAGGCATTTTTTACCCTCAATGCCCGAAAACACATGAAATTACTCTCACCCCACTAGCAACCCATACCACCCCCAAACACCTACATTTTCTTCTTCCTTTCCTGTCAAAACAATCTAAATCACAAGAACGACATGTATTTATATCCCAGTCTTTCCTGAACACTGAAATTCAATGCGGTTTACAGAATATTCAAAAACGGAGCAGATTAAAAACACCAAACACACACACGCACACACACACACACGCACACACCACCAACAACAACACTATTCTGAAGAGCAATGGAACAATCTATAGAATTAAAGCCATTTAAAATTCATTAAAAGGCAGAATATACAAATCAAAACAACATAACCATTAAAATCCTATTATAGTCCATTCCTGAAAGCCTCCTGGAATAGGAGACTTTCTGTTTGCTGGCAGAAAATGTGCAAGGAGGGGAGCATTCTAGCCTCTCTGAGAAGGGAGTTCCAAAGTCTAGGAGCAACTATTAAAATGGCTACCAAATGTAATTGGGAAGGTGGTAAGATAGATACCAGGGCCTCCTTCAAAGATCTTACAGCTGATGAGACTGGGAACTATCTGGGAACTAAACGTATAGTGATGCAACATCAATTCTTGTCACCATTTTGAAAGGGACTACAGAGGAAAACAGAAGCATATGGGTTTGCTGGGGTATGTGTGTGTGTGTGTGTGTGGGGGGGAGTGTTTTGCGTCCACGTTTGGGGCAGGGAACACTGGCCCTCATCCTCTACAGTTGCCCATGCCTGCTCTAGAACAAAGTATCAGGTAGATTTTATATATTTTTTCCTTACTTAAAATTGACTTGGGCACTGGAAAAAAATCCCCGTATTTCTTGTTGAAGCGGCGGGCTGTATCTTGGGTCAGCTCCAAATGAAGGACTTGATCTTCTCCAACGGGAACATGTGTTGACCTTCCATTAAAGAATACACATAAGTACACATTCACATCTGTTTAAAGCTATTTCAGAAGAACTAAAACAAATGAATTAAACAAGTAGATTTGCCCTCAGATTATATGAACTACAGGTTGTGTCAATATTCAAGGGAGACAACATTCCTCCTCACTATGCCCCCTTGACAATTCCAGAGGGTCCTTCAGCCACACTATCAAGACCCCAAGTCCTGCGGCTCCCAGTCTTTTCAGCCATTTCCCATAACTTTTGAACACATATTTTTGTTGTTTATTTGTTCAGTTCCTTCTGACTCTTCGTGACCTCATGGAACAGTCCATGCCAGAGCTCCCTGTTGGCTGTCACCACCCCCAGCTCCTTCAAGGTCAAGCCAGTCACTTCAAGGATACCTCCATCCATCTTGCCTTTGGTCTGTCCCTCTTCCTTTTTCCTTCCATTTTCCCCAGCATCATTGTCTTCTCCAAGCTTTTCTGTCTTCTCAGTACTTCATCTTTGCCTCTAATATCCTTCCCTCCAGTGAGCAGTCGGGCATTATTTCCTGGGGTATGGACTGGTTTGATCTTCTTGCAGTCCAAGGCTCTCTCAGAATTTTCCTCCAGCACCATGGCATCTATCTTCCTTCACTCAGTCTTCCTTATGGTCCAGCTCTCACATTCATAGACATATATTAAAAGTAAAGCTTAAAAAAGCTAATACAGGCAGTCCCTGAGTTACAAACATCATACTGTCAAATGACTCATAGTTACAAATGGAGGTGAGACAGCAGGAAGTGAGAAAAATCTCTCTGTTGAAAGGGAAGTTCACTCTTGAAAGAGTTATTATGGGGAAAAGGTGCCCCCACTGAAGCTTTATCACCAACCCTTGTTTCCATAACAAGATACATTTTTCAAAATCCAATTTTCACAGGGACAGAGAGCAAGGGGAAATCTTCTGAATAGGGGCACAGACAGCAAAACAAACACGTCTGTCTGTCTGTCTGTCTGTCTGTCTGTCTGTCTGTCTGTCTACCTACCTACCTACCTACCTACCTACCTATCTGGAAATTACATAGACATCAAAATAAGCACCACTGGGATGTTTATCCCTCACTATGTGATCCATAGAGAGCGCGTACATACACATGTAAGGCTGGAGTTACGCTTAAAAATATACCTGTTCCGACTTACAAATTCAACTTAAAAACAAACCTCAAGAACCTATCTTGTTTGAAAGTTGGGGCCTGCTTGTATTTAGTTCGAATGCAATAAAATATTTCCCTTTCATTGCTTTATAGCAACCGTCATATCAATTTTGTTTATTCTTACTTGTAGAGAAGAATATCAGCAGCCTGAAGGATAGGGTAAGTGAAGAGGCCAGCGGTCCCTTCATTCATCTGGGTGGCATTCTTTATCTAGTTCCAGAAATAAATAAATAACAATTTGCATGACAATATAGGGCTAATCTTTTAATTTTTAACACAAAACCAAATAATTATTCTTCTGACTAAACTGATCTTTTATAAACTGAAGATAAGAAATGTGGCTTTTGTAATTTATGAAACAACCAAAAGAAAAAAAATCAAATATTATCTTAAACCAGACATGGGTAATTGTTAGGCCTAGCATCCCCCATTTAGCCTGCAAGCTTTCCTCTGCAGAAAAATTTCTTAACAAACCTTCCAGTGAGGAAAATGTTGCAGACGGGGTACACTTGTGAAACACCCCAGAATCCAGGCAAGTTGTGTATGTTCTGGTACCTGAAATAAATCAGAATGTGAAATTATGAGCATCTTATTTTAATGCAAACACAATAGTAGAAGAAAGACCTACATCCCAAGAAAGACAAAATGTATGAATGTATGAAGCTGTCTTCTGGACCAGCACGATGGCAGTACTCATCCTCAACGGATGGCAGTACTGGTATGCAGCAGGTATGGGCTTGTTCAGTAGACTCTCCTCTACAGTTCCATTTTGGTGGGAAGACTTAGAATTGAATGGTTGTGTTGTTAAAGTGCTAAGTATGGAACCCTGTGCAGACAGTCGGTCAATGCGGCTTAAGCAATGTGCAGTCATTGAATTCTTGACAGCAGAAGGTGTCACTCCAAAGGAGATTCATCAGAGAATGCAAGCTATTTATGGTGATTGTGTTGATGTGAGTACTGTGCGTTGTTGGGCGAGTTTCAGGAGTCAGCATCCTGGGTAGCCATCATGCACAGATCTTCCGATAGCCAAGCAAAGCAATAATGTGACCCCAAAATTCTTGTGAAATGCTGATTATGCTTGAAATTTCTCTCCGAGTGATATGATGATCATCCTGAATCAATCTGTCAACCTTTTGCTTGTGAAACTCGATGGTTCTTGTCACAGGATGTCCAACTCTTTGTTTGCCACACAAGTCAGATGTTCCCACCTCAACATCTTTAAAATTACTTGCCCAACAATGCACAGTGCTCACATCAATACAATCATCATAAACAGCTTGTATTCTCTGATAAACTCCTTTGGGGTGACACCTTTTGCTGTCAAGAATTCATTGACTGCATGTTGCTTAAGTTGCTTTGACCGATAGTCTGCGCAGGGTTTCATACTTTGCACTTTAACAACACAACCGTTCAATGCTAAGGCTTCCCACCAAAATGGAACTGAAGAGGAGCATCTACTGAACAAGCCAGTACCTGCCGCATACCAGTACTGCCATCTGTTGAGGAGTTAAGAAGGTGGAGGCATTACTTTTCATTCAACCCTCGTACATTGTTTTTTGGTCAGATCTCCCAACAAAAAGCGGGCAACAATGGGAAAGGAACAGATGTACATAAAAAAGGGGGGAGGGGAAAGGAGGGAGAAAACAGATCCATGGTGTGCAGGACCCTTTCTACTCACCTATTAACTAATAGCACAAAACTTTACCAAATTGTCTTTTGTGGGAATGGCCTTTTATTTTTCAGCCTGACAGAACAAACAATTAGAGTACATTCATTCACACCTCTAGAGATTAAAACTTAATGGGCTTTTCAAAAATTAGTTCTTTATTTACAGTTTGGCAACTACCGTACTCATCCTACATTGCAAAAAGCTCAAGAAGTTTCCATATTCTCTTTCTGTAATACATTGTTTCATATTTTTTTCCTCAGTTCATCTTTTCTATATTTTCCAACAGAGTTGCAAATTCATATATTTGCTCAGTCCTATTCAACAACAGCCAGATATTTTATAATAGCCACAAAGATGATAATTCAAACACATTTAGGAATCGAATGCAAAATTATCCAGTTGTAAGACAGAGAACACTGTTATCTAGATTACATTTGTAATGACAGAGTGTTTTCTATTGCATAACCAACTTTATACCTTCCAGTGCTTGCATTTTATCCATAATTTTATCCATAACAGTGCAACTTTATGCATGTCAACTCAGATGTAAGTCACACTGTGTTAAATGAGCCCAACTCACAGGCAAGTAGAGTGCACCTGCAGTCAAAGTGTGCAATGCTAGATACTCTTACCTGGGAACAACTTCTAACTTAGTGTGCGACTTATCTCCAAGTACACTGCATAGGATTACATTTGCAAAGGAAGTTGCTAACAGCTAACCCTTCACCAGAAACTGAGACCAGTGAAGTGGCAGTGATCTAATATGCTGCAGTTCAAAACCTTTCATATCTCCTGATGGAAGAATCCGTTTCCAGTACAGATATTATCTTCCTCTGAAAATGTTTCCTGGAGCATTGCTAAAAATACTTGGAAGAACATGAGTGTTATAGCTCCCCCATTAGCTGATTTCCCCAAAGATGTGATCATCCAATATGTTACATATCTCTACAGAGTTCTTACTGGGCACCAGTTCAATTATCTGTTGTTTCGGGATTCTGTTTCCCAGATTCAAGGCCATCTTTTTCCCATATCCACTTTCCTTCTCTGTCCCAATTATTCTCAATTTGAAACTGGAAAAATATTAAGCTTGGTTAATATATTCCTTTTAATTTTGGATCCAAAGCTTTAATAGCAATGTTTGTTTTACAGATTTTGGGCTTTTTGTTTTTATATATTTTTCCTTATATACCAAATACTGCAGAAGACAGGACCAGAATTTTAAAATGATTTTGACAGAGATGAGAAAACCGACCAAATAAATTTCCAACAGGGATAAAAAAGCTATTACTCTTCAATGTTTTTTATTGATGACTTAGACAAGGCCTGGAGGGAATCCTTATCAAGTCTGTGGATGATACAAAATGGAGGGGTAGCTAACACATTGGAGCTTACAAACTACAAAGATGGGTGGAAATCAATAAAATGAAATTCAACACAAAATGCAGAACTTGACATTTAGCACATAAACAGCAAATGCACAGGGAAAAATCTGACTTGTGGTTATATATATGAAAAAACATTACTGTTGATCAGAAGATGAACTTAACCAATCAATGAAATGCTGCAGCAAAGACGCTGAATAACATTTTGGCTGGCATTAATTGAAGTATAGCTTCCAAATCAAGATAAGTAATAGTCAGGACTTGTCAGGTCTCCTCTGGAGTTATGGGACCATCATTTTAAGAAGGATATAGAGAAATGGTGTTTATAAAAGGGCAACAAGGATGGTATCAGGTATACAGAACAAAACATATATGAAAAGGTGGAAGGAGTTGACCTGATAAAGAAAAGACAAAGGGGTGACATGAATGTACTCTTCAAATACTGCAAGGACTGAAACTTATTACCCCAGTAGGAAAAGCAAGATCTAATCGTTTTAAGTTATAGGGGGATAGATTTCAATTGAACATTGGAATAAATACATATTAATATGTGAGGGGAAGTCACAGGGAGGAGGGAGAAGTTTTTCTTCTTCTGCTGCCCTAGAGATGCAGAGCAATAGTTTCAAACTACAGGAAAGGAGATTCTACCTAAACATTAAGGAACTTCCTAACTGTGTTCAACAATGGAACTCTCTGCCCCCGAGTATGGTGGTAGAGGCGCCTTCTTTGGAGGCTTTTAAGCAGAGGCTGGATGGCCATCTGTCGGGGGTGCTCTGAATGCGATTTTCCTGCTTCTTGGTAGAGTGGGGTTGGACTGGATGTGGTCTCTTCCAACTCTAGGATTCTATGATTCAATGGAAGGAACCTCTTAACAGAGAGAGTGGTTTGGAAATGGAACCAATTGCCTAGAGAAGTGGTGGTGCCTCCATCTCTGGTAAAGATTTCTCCTCGACATTAAGTCCAGTCGTGTCTGACTCTGGGGGGTGGTGCTGAAGAACCGGTGCTGCTTGCAGATGCCTCCAAGGTCATGCGGCTGGCATGATGGCATGGAGAACCATTACCTTCCCGCAGAAGTAGTACCTACTGATCTCACATTTGCATGTTTTCAAACTGCTAGGTTGGCAGAAGTTGGGGCTAACAGCAGGAGCTTACCTCACTCCCCAGATTCGAACTCCCAACCTTTCAGTCAGCAAGTTCAGCAGCTCAACGGCTTAATGTGCTGCACCACCAGTGGCTCCCATCTATGGACATCTCACAAAAAGCTGGACAGCTCCTTATTGGGAATGCTAGAGGTGGAGCTCTTTCACTGAGCAGAGGGTTGGATCCGATGGGCCAAGGAAACCCTCTATAATTCTAAATGCAAAACTCTAATCTAGGCAAGGAAAATGAAATGCACAAATACAGGACAGGTGACATCTGGTTTGAAAACAAAGTACATGTGAAAAGGATCCAGGGGTCTTGTTATATCACACGCTGAACATGAGTCAACAGTGTAATGCAGACAAGACAGATGAGTTCTTTCTCCCACGCTGGACATTCCACAGATATATAAACCTCTCTTGCCTAGTTTTGAATAGACTTCACAACCTCTGAGGATGCCTGCCATAGATGTGGGCGAAACGTCAGGAGAAAATGCTTCTGGAACATAGCCATAGAGCCCATAAAATTCATAGCAACCCAGTGTAATGCAGTTTAAAACCTACTTCAAGGGGGATAGCAGTGATATTTCATTCTTCTTTAGTAAGAACTCTTCTAATTATTGTCTCAAGTTCTTGGCACAGTAATTTTAAGAGGACACTGGTAAGCTGGAACATGTCAAGAGAAAGGCAGCCAAGATGATTTAGTGTCTAGAAACCAAGCTTTTCAGAAATGGCTAAGAGTGCTGGGTGTGTTTTGCCTGAAGAAGATAGAAAGGCAAAATCGTATTTTTTAAAAATATCAGAAAGGATATCATGTAGAAATTGGAGCAAGCTTGTTTTCTGTTGCTTCAGAAACACAAGAGATACAATTTTAAAAACTGACAAAATATAATTCCAATTAAATTCCGTATGTTGGTTGCATAGGCTTTACTATTGATCACCTACACAACTTCTGACCCAAATGAACCAGTGTAATTCATTGTAGGGATTCAAATGCAACATTCTGCTACACTTAAACAACCAACTTGTAGGGAGGTAACAATTAATCAGAACACCATTTTACAGTTGCTAAGTGGTTTTAGTCTGAAAAATTGATCAATAACATGATGGTGACTGAAATTCTCAAAACAGGAATGATTATAGTTGTAAGTGCCATTATTTTTGTTAAGCCTGCTGCTCGTCCCTTATGAGCGCCTCCCTCACAAATACACTTTTTCATTACTATCTCATCCAGGGTTTTATCATTTTTATCTTGTGCATCTAGCACGCCCACAGTGTTCTATTTTTTTCTCATTATATTATTTTGCAACTGTTTATTTTATTTTATTAGTTTATATATTTTATTTTATTGTGATGTGATTTTTGTTGCCTTTTATTTTATTTTGTTGCATTGTATTTTTGGGTTTGGCCTCATGTTAGCTGCCCAAGTCCCCTTTGGGGAGATGGTGGCGGGGTATAAATAAAGAGGATGAGGATGATGATGAGGATGATGACATCATGAAACTCACTTATACATCACTGAGGCTTTCAAGACACTAATTCTCAGGGCCATGATTGAATCTATCCATGTATATCCATGGGTACTCACTTTTAGACATGTAGAATTGTAGTTTTAGTTTTCCTAAATATTTTTCCCCACATTACATTGTAGCCTCCTAAAAACTTGACCATCAGTTATGGTAGCACATCAATATTTTTGGATGACCAGAATCCTTATCATGTGGATTTGAAATACTCAATAAGTTGTCTATGAGAGCATCAACATTGCAGAATTAATGCAGTTTGACACCATATTGCTCAATGCTATGGAATAATAGTAGTAGTTTGGTGTTGCACCAGCACTATTTGGAAAAGACTAAAGACCTTGTAACCTATCATTTATAGAAACAGTCTCCTCTCCATCATTGCTCTTTCTCTAATCAGATTCTTAGAGGCAACATTAACATACCAGATCCACTGAACTTCCACCAGATTAAAACAAGCAGTGGATCACATCAGTTGTTGCTCGGTATGCAGCACCTGCTATGAGTTTATATTGGTCAAATCTTCTTTTTCATATCTTTGTTTAGGTTCATGTTGGTATTCTGCCTGGTATTCACCTTCCTCTAAATTCTTGGTAACATGCAAATGTTGTAAATTACATAGACCTTTTATGCATTAAATTTTATATACCAGTATGCTATATATCTTATGAACCACAGAATCAAAGTACCATGTAGTTAGAAGAAACCATAACATCATTCTGCTATGCAGGAAAACACAATCAAAGTACTCCTTTTTGACATTATTTGTATTATTTGCATCCCATTATTTCCATTTTGCATTTTTTTTCTCAAATCAGCATGCAGTCTACAAAAATTCCCGTTTTTGCTAACGTTGAGGCATGAAAACAGCACTCCGGTGTTTACAATATAATACTTTCTATTTCAAGAAACCTTCTGGAGCTTCTCTCTTCATCACATGCAGTTGCCATCTGGAATTCTTATGTCACTGAAATAATGTCTGCTTCTCTTTGCTGTATTTTTAACTCTCTCTTCACTGAGCTTGGGCTTCGACAAATCTGAAAAATCTACAATGGCTATTTTGAATTTTTCCTTTGTAATGTTGTGACCAGGAGATTTATGCCTTCAAGGACACTCGCATCAAACACAACATTTCTCATTAATTCAGTTTTTATCTCCACAGCCATTTGCTCAAATGTGGTCTGTCTTTTCACGCTGTTAATCTCACAGCAGCAGTGTGGACTTGGATAACTGAGTTCAAATAAGATATTGTGGGATTTCTTGCATCGATATTCTGAATTATATAGCTGTGTGGAAGGGCCCTAAGATACACATTTTGTAAGTCCTGACACAGAATTTGTGATATGAAATACACAGAAGGGATAGATAGACAGTAAGGAGGTCAACTACTGATCCTAATATTTGGTGGAACAGCTTCCTTCCATAAAAAAAGAAGGAGGGAAGGAAGGAGGAAGATAAATACTGACCTGAGATTGCTGGAAAAGGATGCATTTCTGTGGATTTAGGCCACAAGCAAGGAGAACGGCTGCAATGTCTTGGATGCTTGTGCGTAGAACAGCGGGCTCTCTTGGTGTGGTGAGAGAATGGAGATCCACAATGCTGTATAACACAGAGCTGCATTCATCCTGCAACTTCACCCAGTTTGTGATAGCGCCAAGGTAGTTTCCAAGGTGAGGGATTCCAGTTGGTTGAATACCTGAGAAAATCCTTTTCAGGCCTTTATTCTGTAAGAAAACAATGATTCCATATCATTTGTGAACTCAAGCAATGATTTTATATCATTTGTGAACTCATAATTTGAGAACATGGAGTACTTGGGAAAGAGAAATCCCCAGAATAGATGGCAGGCAAAAATATGATAGCTGGGACCCAACGCTACGCTACTTGCGTAATGTGGCTCTGAATTAAGGAAGGGAAAATATGCGTGAGACAGCAAAGCGAGTGAGAGACGTAGCTGCATCAGTCCTGGGAACATTGCTTGCCAGAAAAGGGGAGAGGAAACATTTCTACCCCGATTACCGTCTTCGTAAGCCATTGTTTATCATTTAACAGTATATAACTCTAACATTACTTCATTCAACTTAAGCAGTATGCTTAGCTGTTTTTTCCCTCTCCCCTTTCTGACCCGCATTGTGCACGTCTTCCCTTCATTAATTCTGCCCTGTGTTGCACAACCAGCATAGACTCCCAGCTACTAGCATAGGGTCCCAGCTATCATACTTTTGCTAGATGGCATTCTAACAGAGTTTTCAGATTACAGAGATAGAATCCCTTCACTTTCTAACAAACGTCTGCCAACAAATATGGAAAACAAAACAATGATCCACAGATTGGAAATGTTGATTATACATTCCAAGGTCCAAGAAAGTGGAAACTATTGGACTATTGCAAAAATGTCACATGGAAGCAAAATTATGCTCACTATTTTACAAAGACCTTTACAGTACATGGAAGTTGGGTTTAGCAAAGAAAGAGACACTAAGGACAACATTTCAAACCTATTGTTGAGTAATGGAGCATACCAAAGAATATCAGAGGAAGGTCAGCCACTGTTTTATGGATCACTCCAGAATATCTCCTATCTTCATCAATGAAGCACTGTTTTCCTTTTGGGAGAACACTAAGACAAAGACTAAGCAGGTCGGCCTTCTCTCTGTCCCATTAGCATTTCACCATCTTCTCCAGGCAGTAACTGAATAAGAATACCTTGCTACTTAGAGCCCATGGGCCAGTTTGCAGTGTAGATGCGCCTAAAGGTGAGCTTCATCCACAGACTGAGAAGGAAGTACTGCCATTTTATTTTCGTCTGTCAAGTTTAACTAGTGGTCAAAGAAACTGAATTTACACTGTGTTATAATCTTAGAATCTTAGGCCCCTTCCACAAAGCTGTATAAAATCCAGATTGAATAATAACAATAATAGTAATAATAGCAATAATAGGTAAAAGGTAAAGATTTCCCCTGACATTAAGTCTAGTTGTGTCCAACTTTGGGGGTTGGTGCTCATCTCCATTTCTAAGCCAAAGAGCCAGCGTTGTCCATAGACACCTCAAAGGTCATGTGGCCAGCATGACTGCATGGAGCACTGTTACCTTCCTGTAGAAACTGAACTTATTGATCTACTCACGTTTGCATGTTTTCAAATTGCATTAATAATAATAATAATAATAATAATAATAATAATAATACTTTATTTATACCCCACCATCACTTCCCAGAGGGAACTGGATTATATGAGAGTGTGGACCCCAGTTAAAAGCAAATATTGTGGATCATCCGCCTTGATATTCTGGATTATATGGCTGTGTGGAAGGACCCTTAGAATCATGGAAGAGATCACAAGGGCCATACAGTCCAAACTCCTGCCATGCAATAAAACACAATAAAATTACTCCCAACAAAGTCATGCAGTCTCCAAGGCAGCATATTCCACAGGCGAACAGCTATGACCGTCAGGACGTTTTTCTTAATGTTTAGCTGGAATTTCTTTTCCTGCAATTTGAATTCATTGCTCTATGTATTAGTCTTCAGAGCAGCAGAAGAAAAGCCTAACCCTTCTTTTCTGTGACATCATTTCAAATAATAAGCATGGCTATCATGCACCGCTCAGCCTTTACTCCAAGCTAAACATACCCGGCATTCTGAGCTACTCCTCATAATGCTTTGTTTCCAAACTTTTGATCATTTTCTGGACACATTCCAGCTTGTCAATATCCTTCTTGAACTGTGGTACCCAGAACTGGACAAGTACTCCAGGTGAGGTCTGACCAAAGCAGACCATGACTTCCCTCTATTAGAAGCCTAGAATCACATTGGCTTTTTAGCAACCACATCACACGTTTAACATGTGGTCTAGTAAGCCTCCTAAATCCCTTTCACATGTACTGTTTTCAAGCTAGGTATCACCCACCCTATATCTGTTAACTTCATTTTTATTGCCTGTGTGTAATACATTGCACTTTTTCCTTTTGAAATTCATTTTGTGGGGTTTTTTTCCAGCTCTCTAATCTGTTAAGGTAATTTTAGATTCTAATATCCCACAGGACCTTGTAAAAAGCCTTACTGAAATCAAGATATGCTACAGGGATAACGGTGATGTTGCTGTTATTCCATTCCAGAAAAATGGGCCAAAATACATAAAGGAGGCTCTAATGTTTGGAACCTGCAAATATGCAGAGCTACATTTTAGAATCTCAGGCTACAAAGAAACTTTCTATTCAACTTATGACAAAACCAACATTACACTCGAATAAAAAATGGACAGGCAGGGTTTTGGCTATCTATATTTTTTGCCAGATGGCTTGGCCAACCATATTTGTCAACAAAATACCAATATATATCACTCCTTCCAGATTGCAAGTTTAACAGTGATTATTTGTGTAAAAGTCCTAAATGCATTCGGATTTTGAGTGTGAAAAATATCAGGCTAATCAGTCAAAACTGTTAGAGATACTTGAGTTAAAGGTTAAGAAAGAATTATATACTCGAGTATAAACCGGCCCGAATATAAGCCGAGGTACCTAATTTAACCACAAAAAACTGGGAAAACGTACTGACTAATAAAATAATAAATGTAATAATAATAATAATAGATAAAATACTGTATATACTCAAGTATAAGCTTAATTTTTCAGCCTCTGATTTAGGCTGAAAAAGCCCCCCTCGGCTTATACTTGAGTCAAGGTTATTTATTATTATATTCTGCTATTAGTATATTTATTATTTTACTCTATTTATTATTATTACATTTATTATTTTACTTTATCATTATTCTTATTATTACATATATTATTTTACTCTATTATTACTGTTAGCATTACATTGATTATTTTATTCTTTTTATTATTATTGGAAGGATACGTAAGCACATTTACAATGAAGAAGGTTAGAATTATGCTTTAATCAGAGTTGGTTAGTCTTATCTTAAACTACACTTTTACGTAAATATTCAAAAACATTTAACCTACTGATGCCTCAATTAATGTAATTATATTGCTATCTATTTTTATTTTTAAATTTACCAGTAGCTGCTGCATTTCCTACCCTTGGCTTACACTCAAGTCAATATGTTTTCCCAGTTTTTTTGTAGTAAAATTAGGTGCCTTGGCTTATACTCGACTTATATGTCACCCCTTCCAGATTGCAAGTTTAACAGTGATTATTTATGTAAAAGTCCTGAATGTATTAGGATTTGGAGTGTGAAAGATATCAGGTTAATTAGTCGAAACTGTCAGAGATACATGCGTTAAAGTTTAAGAGATAATTATGTAAACTCTTCAACATATGGAAAATACTTTCCCCACCTCTTTTAATTCCATTTTTCCCCTTTTAAAAATATATATTTCTGGAACATTTTTCAGATATAGATTACCACTTTGATTCTCCAAGAGAGAAGTACTCTTCTTGATACAAGAAGGAAACCTAAAGTATAAATGTCTAAACAACAAAGAGAATTCTATAAGGTTTTAAACAATTTCACATACAACCTGGCATGTGGCTTTAACCCGCCCCCCCCCCCCCCAGCATAAATCATCAATCATAACTAACAGTTTCATTTCTTAAGGGGGAAAGTATAGTCTCAGGTGGTCTCTTTATTCTCTACATTAAAGTGTAAACCAAAACTCCCATTCAAATCACATGCTTCGTTTGCTAAATTTTTGTAGATTTTGTTCAGCCACAGTATCTGGAAACCTCCATTTACCACAGTGATTACTAGATACTTAAGAATGTAGCAATTTCCAGGAAATAATAGGCTGCTGCTTCACAGTGAGGTCCCACTCTGGTCTCCCCGCATCTCCTTTGAATGCCCTTAAAGGCTGGGACTGTAGGCAAGGAGGTGGCACAACACACAGAATGACCTCCAGGACGCGAACGAACTTTTAATATGTTACAGAACGTGGAGAATTCAACTCAGGTGTGTCATTTTTGACAATAATCTGGAATTTCACAGATCCAGTAGAATTGGTTTCTATTTTTTTCTTCTAAAAGAAAAAAAAAGAAACAAAATACCATATCATATATCAAATGCCTTTGAATTGCAACTCCTTTTCAAAAGCAGATTGCCATGTGGCATAGTTGCAAGTTGCCAGTATATAGCACATGGACTGCATCCAGAAAATTAAATGCTAGACATATCTCAATAAGAATTAACACGTAAAACAATCACAATTAGTCTGATGAGCCAATCTTAAGCAGCTCAATATATGGCAACTTCATGTAACACATTCTCTCTAGTTTTCCAATCAGAAAAATGTTGTGGCAAACATTTCAACAGAAAGCCAGGTATTAAAAAGAGAAGGGGGAAAATCCACTGAAGATATGGATTGATTATATTGCAGGAGTTTTTTTTGACCTCACAACCTCTGAGGATGCTAATAATAATAATAATAATAATAATAATAATAATAATACTTTATACCTCGCCACCATCTCCCCAAAGGGACTCAGGGCGGCTTACATGAGGCCAAGCCCATCAAATACAAATACAACAATACATCAACAAGCAAGCAAGCAAATAAAACAATACAGTTGAACATATAAGCAATAACATACAAAATATTGCCATAAATGCAGGCGAAACGTCAGGAGAGATGCTTCTAGAACATGACCATATAGCCTGAAAAACCTACAAGAACCCAGTTTATTTGACCGATCGCATCTTCTCTTACAAACCAGATCGGGCACTGCAGTCAGCGGAGGAGGCCCTGCTCTCGATCCCACCTTCTTCTCAAGTATGGCTGGTGGGAACAAGAGGGGGGCCTTCTCCATGATTGCCCAACCACCTCTGGAACTCCCTTCCTAAAGAAATAAAGCTACCCCCTCCCTTATCTCCTTTAAAAAAAACCTCATTTTTACTCACTAGCTTATGGAGAAGAGAATTCGACAATGAGAAACCACTACCAGGCCTCTGGTTGAGAACTATTATTGTATTTGGGCTCTGTCAGACCATGTTAGCCCAGCTACCACCACTGGCCACACAATCAACCCACATAACTTTGTGAACTTTAATTGGCTTCTGTAAATCAAAGTGTGTGTGTTTTATGTTCAGATTTCATGTCATTCTATAATTTCAGTTTATGTTTTGTTTAATTTATCGATGTTAGGTTCTAATGTTGTTTTCATATATGGGGTTATTTTGGGATTATTATGCTGGTACTTGTTTTATTGAGGCATTGAATGTTTGCCTTTTTGTATGTTGGAATCCGCCCTGAGTCTCCCCAGGGAGATAGGGTGGAATATAAATATATTATTATTGTTATATTATTATAATAATAATTAAAGGTACAGGGTAACATAAAACCTTTAATTTTTTAAAAAAAATCTAGGTATGATATAATATGACGTCCACAATCAAAATGTGCCTCATTATAGATACTTCAACAATAAAATATATGTTGATGATCTGGAGAGAGTTCAGAAAGAAGTGATACAAATAACTGCTCAAGAACATCTACCGTATTTCACTGCATAATAGTCACATGTCCTTTTTCTTTCTTTCTTTTTTTATTTGCTACAGTTTTATCCCGCCCATTTCAGCCCGAAGGCGACTCAGGGCTGCGTACAGATTGGCAAGAATTAGATGCTATATAGAAATATATCTTATTGATAGATATATATTGATATATCTATATATGTATTTATGTGTGTTTTAATTGTTTTTATTGATAGATATATATTGATATATCTATCAATAAAAACAATTAGAACACATAAATACATATAAAATCCATAAAAACTATACAATTATAAAAATCAATAAGAAACCAGTGTCTACCAATCCAAATTCCTTTTCTCCTTCAAAAAAGGGGGTGCGACTATTATGCAGAGAAATATGCAGAGTTTGTGAAGACGATTAAAAGATTTATATGTATTTGCGTATTTCTTCCAAACCTGTTTTTTCAGCCATAGCACCTCAAATTCAGTGTCTAAGCAACCAGGAATGTCAAGGTTTGATCTATTACACTTCAAATGTTTCCAAAAAATCTTCCAGTGGTGAAGTTATTAGTAAAGCTTCCAATTAGAATCCTTTTTGCTGCATAATCTTCCACAATTTACAATCTGTACATGAGTCCGTTTGGACTTCTGCATCCAAGAAACACTTCATCCACCCGTCCGCCAACTTACTAAAAACTGGAGCAAAAAACCCTCATGAACACAATTTGTTCTGCCATAAGGTGAAGCTCTGTTTCCAGTACATCTGTAGCAAAGATGTCTCATCCCACTGTGATGTGCCCTCCCACAATATCATTTATTGTAATACTGAGTTCAACTGGACGCTGGGGAAAGAAACCACACATGTTTCAACACAGCAGACACAGCAAACAAGACTTCCTGCCCACTATTAAAATGAACGAATGTTCATTTTGTTTAAGTACGAATGATTAACAAAGCAGTATATCGATATATAATTTGAATGATGTTTCCACAAATAGCATTTTTGGTAAATGCTCATCAAACGAACAGGAGAAAATAGGAATTATACTCATTGATTAACATTGTAGTTATACATCTACCCAGTAGGATGCCACAGTTGAACCAAATGGGTTTACTTGGAGGTTGCATAGGATTAGAGATTACAGAAGTATGTAAAAAGTATAGACTAATAGGTTGGAATTTGGAATTTTATTTTAAAAAAGAATAGGCATTTCAAAACGGTACTGAACTAACTCACAATGAACAGGCTACCAAGTAATAAAACAAAGGAAAACAGTTTTAACACTTATTTATTTACTGTATTTGTATACCGCCTTTCTCAGCCAATTGGCGACTCAAGGCGGTTATTGACAGTCTTATTGACAGTCAACAGTGTAAGAACTGTCAGCATTTTAAAAATGATGGCAGTTTAAAATTACTTACTTACTTAGGTGATCCTTCGTTGTCCGAGTAAGATTGTTTTCCAAGTTCGGTGTCCTGGAAGTGGGTACATAGGTGACTGTGGATCCTTATTCTTGATCTGAATGTTCTCCTGCAGTGAGGGCATCAGTTTCCAGTGGAAAGCAGTCCCGGTCGGGGGTTGGCTTGATGCACCTTCCTCTTGGCACGTTTCTCTCTTTCGCCCTCCATTTGTGCCTCTTCAAATTCTACAGCACTGCTGGTCAGAGCTGACCTCCAGCTAGAGAGCTCAAGGGCCAGGGCTTCCAATTTCTCGGTGTCTATGCCACAGTTTTTAAGGTTGGCTTTGAGCTCATGTTTAAATCTCTTTTCCGGTCCTCAAACATTCCGTTTTCCATTCTTGAGTTCAGAGTAGAGCAACTGCTTTGGGAGATGGTGATCGGGAATTTGGACAGCATGGCTGGTCCAGCGGAGTTGATGGAGGAGGACCATCGCTTCAATGCTGGTGGTCTTTGCTTCTTCCAGCACGCTGACATTTGTCCACCTGTCCTCTCAAGAGATTTGCAGGATTTTTTTGGAGGCAACGCTGAGGGAAACATTCCAGGAGTTGCATGTGTAGATAGTTTAAAATATTCTGCATCTGATGAGAGACAGTGGCCCCATCTATACTGATGATTTAATGCAGTTCAATGCTAGCTTAACAAACTGACACTCAGACAACAAACCTCCACAAAAGCTCGCAAAAGGACGTCTTTAATGTGCATCTGTGGTCTGTAGTTTGTGCAGGCTGCCAATGGGTTCCAGGATTTCTTGTGTAATGATCTGCATAGCAAAACCACTTTCAATACCAGTTTGAAACTGAACTAAATCGTCAGTGTAGATGGAGACTTAGACTACAAAACTTTATAGAGCCATAGAAGTATTGGTAGATACCCTAAGAGGCATCCATTCCTCGCCCTTGCAATGCGGAAATATACAATCAAAGCCCTCGTGACAGATGGCCCTCCAGTCCCTGCTTTAAAACTCCAAAGGAAGATGTTCTGCCACAGAGTATTCAACTGTCAAACAGTTATCATTTGAAAGACAGGTCGTGCTTTGTCTTCTCAGTTTCAAAGTTGTTACAAAATTGTATTGCATACTGATTATCCAGACTAACACAACAGTGTATCTGAATTTTAAATTACAGAGTTAAAACAGAAAATATATGTTAGACCATGGGGAAGATTGATGTGTACAGTAGACATGGGCGATAAATAAATACTGTACTTCAAGTACCAAGAAAGGAATAATGAGATTTAACACTTGAGCTGATAAAGTCGTATAAAAGGGTGAGGTTGTGGGAGTAATTATTAAGTTTTGATAAACTGGTTGTATGACCAAATATTGTTCATCCCCATGAAGATTATTCTTAACTTTTTAAAATAGCCATAAATTATTCTTTTGTTTTTGATACCATGCTTTTTAATACACAGTCAAGCAACACTCGACCACTCATGTATTTAACTGACTAAAATCTCCTCTAAAATGGAGACATCTGACATTGTAGCACTAAAACCCCAAATGGAAGAGTGGCCTTCTACAAAGGTATCTCACTGTTTATTCACCCTGTAAGAGTCAGAAGGCAGCATAGCAGGGAGTTCAGCCTGGTGTTATGAAATCATGGAGCAGGAATGTGCCTCAGTGAAATGCTGAAGTCAGTATGACAGGGCTGTATGCTTCAAAGATGTGGAGTTGGTAAAGGATTTTAAAAAAGAGAGGAAAAAAGAGCTCGTGATGGGAAGAAATATATGGGACCACAGGAAGACGACTCGGAACTAAAGCGATCCAGTGAAAATGTCTTACCCATTTAGGGTTCTACACTGTGCTTTTAGGACTAGTTACTCCATCTTTCCTGTAAATAATATTACAAGCTGTGTCTTTGCTAGGACATTTGCAACAAATCCAATAAACTAATTATGTTGTGTGAAATATTTTTTAAAAGCCAGACCAGTCTAGTATTCTTACAGAAGAGATCAAATAGACACCAGGACTAGGAATATATTTTAATTTTCATTCCACTGTACTACGATTATTTTTCTGTTGATTTCACTGAATAACTTTGGGTAAAGCTTCAGACCTATTTGGTGAAATATAGAAATGTGGCAGGTGATAGTGTTCTTCTCATCTCACTGCAAGCCAAGAAAGTTTTGCAGTTTCTGACCAGACTGCAGATAAAGCACACAAGGAGGAATAATAATACAAAGAAAGAGATGGCAATTCAAGTCATGCTTTCGCATGACATCTCCAGCCCAGCCTGTTAGAATATCAGCCAGCATGCTGATATTTCCTATGCCATTATACATTATTATCCACCTTACTAAACCACCTTATCCTTTAACTAGCTCACGTAGTGGCTTTCTTCCCCCCACTCCAAAATTAGTCTGCTGTTATTGTTGTTGCTAGCTATTATTGTTATGTTGTTTTACGCTGTCTTGTTATTGCTTTGTTTTAATTGTATTCTGCCTTGGGCTTGGACCCCATGTAAGCCGCCCTGAGTCCCTTCGGGGAGATGGAGGTGTGGTAGAAAAATAAAGTTCTTCTTCATGCCAACACCTTAAACCAGTGCTTCTCAACCTGGGGTCCCCAGATGGTTTTGGCCTTCAACTCCCAGAAATCCTAACAGCTGGTATACTGGCTGGGATTTCTGGGAGTTGTAGGCCAAAACATCTGGGGACTCCAGGTTGAGAACCACTGCCTTAAATCAACTTAAGATCTACAGACATACTTGCAGGAACACCTCAGCAAGCAAGAGTTCAAAAGTGGCAGGTTAAAACCTGAAACCTCAATCAGTGGCTGTTATGATGAGTAACTCCCTCCTGGGCACACAGAAGGCTGAGCGACTTGGAGGGTGCTGAACAGACTGCACTTTGGCACCACAAGGTGCAGAGCTAACTTGAAGAAATTGGGCTACAAAGGGGAGTCCACGACATGAGAGTGTGGAGAAGAGCAAACTACAGACCACCTATTACAATGCAGCCTGAGCCCTGCCACATGCACAAAGGATGACCTTCTTATAGCAACACCAGAGGCACTTGAAGTGGCCAGCTTCTGGTCAAAGGAAATTTAGCATAATGCCAAGTTTTTAACTTTGTTTGTGGTTTTTCCATGCACTATAATTGCATTCTCAATTCACTTCTGACATGATAAATAAATAAATGCCTTTGTCACCTTCTGACTTATGGTGACTCCATGAATTTTCTAGGTTTTTCATGTTTGCACGTTTCAATTTATTTCTGTCCTTCTATGTCCTGCTGAAACAAAACAAAAAGTCAAAATATATCAAAAATATACAGAAAAATTAAGATGCAAATTAAGCAAATGGTTTTGCCCTACTTTGATATTCACATTTAAGATGCCGTTTTGGGGCTTCAGATGCCAACTGTCAAGATGAAGTGAAAAATTCCCGGCTTTGCAGCCTTACTTTGGAAGAGACAGACTAATCAAACTTTGAGCATGCCACTGAACTGATCTAAAGCAGCAAAGCTAATTCTAAATACAGGTGGTGTGTGTGTGGTTTCTTTGGGTTGGGGTGGGGGGAATGAGAGAAAGAATGAAGGAACACAGGAAGAGAAGAGGGAATCGCTGCTGACATATGTGACAAGGAAGATTGATGGTTTCCCTCTCTAGTTTTCCCTACTGTGAAGGCACACAGGGGGTGGGGAAAGGGACGAAGAAGCTGCTGTGCCAAGGACAAAGCAGGCTGCTTCACTGGAACCGGCTGAACACTGATTAATGAGGCAGCAGCAACTCAGGAAACGGAGAAAGATCATGCTTAGCCTTACTCCATACTTTTACTTAATTATAATTTGATCTACAAAATTCCACATGGTTTTCATTGTTTGCTAGGTATGAATTCTTAAACCGGTCCCAAAAAGAGACACAGCTAAAACACACAAGACGACGAGGAGGCAAGAGGAAGAAAAGGAGCTCTTTCACAGGAGGGCCTTATTGTGAATTGAAGCATGCATTTTTAATCCATTGAGAAAAATAGTGGAAACAAACCACACACAAGACCATATTAGGAACTTAAAGTCTATTTCTCACCCTTCACTAAAAGTACTGCCAACGCTGCTTAGCATTAAGTCAAACTATTTGGCATGCAGACATGCCACCCTTTTAAAAATCTCTTTTCAGTCAGAATATTACAGTATCATATGATGCATCCATACCAAGAAAAAGATTATATTATATATTTTATTATGTTTTAATCTGTTTTACCACTATGTTACTATTTAATTGTTTTTTTAACTTTTGTGTTGTGCTTTTTAATTTGATTGGGATTGTTAGCTGCCTTGTGCCCCCATGGAGGAAAAGTGGGGTATAAATAAAGTTAATATAATAATATTATATTATTAATATTATATTAGCACAGCAGGTTAATCACCAAGCTGCAATAATTCTTGCCAACTGGAAGGCTGACAGTTCAAAGCTCAGGTCAGGGTGAGCGCCTAACCCTTGGCCTAGCTTCTGCCTACCTAGCGGCTCAAAAACAAATCTGAGTAGATAAATAGGAATGGCATTAAAGCTGGGAGGTATTTAAGGTAGGGCATTTTGATCAGAAAAAAGAGGAAGTTTACAAACAAAGAAAGCTCTTTGGTAAGGACAGCATCACCTGTGGCAGGAACCAAGCATAGCCTCCAAAGATGCCGAAAGATGGGAAAAGCCTATATATACACATCTCTACCTGTTGTCTGTCATGTTATTGTTATTGTATAAACGGCATTGAATGTTTGCCATATTTGTGTTCTGTGATTCACCCTGAGTCCCCTTCGGAGTGAGAAGGGTGGAATATAAATACTGTAAACAAACAAACAAATAAATAAAATACTATACTATATATAGACAATTGGACTACTACAATGGGAAGAGGAAAACCTCTCCACATTAAACGTTAGTGGATTGAAAATATCACTATCATTTTAAAGACTGATAGCAAGTCACGTGCAGGTTGCAATTGCATAGGTATTGAGTACTCCGCTGCATAATAAAGTTTTAATTCAAATTCAGTTCAATAGAAAAGAAAGTTAATGCTGTAGGTTTATAATTATCTACCTGAGAATAAGCCCCACTGAACTCTCTGAGACATGTTCTCAAATAAATACGTACAGTTTAGGATGTTTATAAATCAAAATAAATATGCAGCTAAACTATATCAAACAATGCATTAGAACTATAAACCTGAAATATTTTAAAGACTTATTTTATAAAACTCTACTGCATACTTTTGAAAAGTGACTGTAAATATTTAGACATTACAGCACTCACCACAAACACTATCAGGATTTGGAGCTCATCCTTAGTCCTAACCTAAACCACAAAGGTTTTGCTCCATGCTCATGTTTCTTTTCGTTCTCATTCCTTTTCCTTCCTTTTTCTACTAATTGCTCTTATTTTTCCTCCTCCTCCAGAAGTTCTATAAAACACTCTAAAGAAACAAATTAAAGAAAAGTAACCGTATTACAAAAAAAGATCTTCTTGGGAAGTAACATATCAAAATTTGTGGGTTTCAAAACACCAGTCAAAGACCAACTCTCAAAAAGACCATACACCCAGAGCAGCGTTTCTCAACCTGGGGGTATGGGCCTCTGGTGCGGTCATGAGGGAGGTTTCAGAGGGGTTGCCAAAGATCATTAGAAAACACGTATTTCTGATGGTGTTAGGAACCCTTTTATCAGAGAAGGCTGAGATCTCTCTGCCTGTTCTTCTCTCCCCTTTTTGGTGTTGGTGAACAACAACTTCCAGAATTCCAAAACACCTCCCCCCCAATCCCACCAGTATTCAATGTTAGACATGTAGGTAATGGGTCAAGTTTGGTGCAGATCCATTGTGGGCTGGGTTCAGGGTGCTCTTTGATTGTAGGTGAACTATAAATCTCAGCAACTACAACTCCCAAATGCAAAGGTCTATTTTCCCCAAACTCCACTAGTGTTCACACTTGGGCATATTGAGTATTCATGCATAGTTTCATCCAGATCTATCATTGTTTGAGTCTACAGTGCTCTCTGGATGTAGGTGAATTACAACTCCAAAACTCAAGGTCAATGCCCACCAAACCCTTCCAGTATTTTCTGTTGGTCATGGGAGTTCTGTGTGCCAAGTTGGGTTCAATTCCATCGTTGGTGTAGTTCAGAATGCTCTTTGATTGTAGATGAACTATAAATCCCAGCAACTCCAACTCCCAAATGACAAAATCAACCCCCCCCCCCAACCCCAACAGTATTCAAATTTGGGCACATCAGGAATTTGTGCCAAATTTGGTCCAGTGAATGAAAATACATCCTGCATACATCCTGCATATCAGATATTTACATTACGATTCATAATAGTAGCAAAATTAGTTATGAAGTCGCAACAAAAATAATTTTATGGTTGTGGGTCACCACAACATGAACTGTATTAAGGTGTCGAGGCATTCGGAAGGTTGAGAACCACTACACTAGAGCATAAGGTACCTAACGCAAAAATAATATGCCACAATGCATACAAAATCTTTTGTTAGAAAGTGTAGCCACAAGCAAATACACACAATGTATCTGTATCCAGCAAGTATGTGGGCCAGATGCTACTAAAGCCATCTGTTTCACACTACTACCTTTGGTAGGCATGAAAAAAATTTCTTACAGCACTTACTGAAGGGATAGTCAGAAACCGGAAGGCATCATGTAGCACCTAAATGACACATACTTTTGCTAAACCTTTAAGGTGAATAGGATTATTTGATATCTTTTCTGTATTGAATACAATATTTTGTTCTCTCTCACACACCCCCCCCCCCCCCCCCCCCCCCCCCAAATACACTACAGGTTTCTGATCATTCAGCTGCTCAGGAAATATGTCCTGATACAAATTCATTTTATAATTGAGAAATGCAGTCCCCCATATCTAAGGAGTCAACATCCATAGATTCAACCACCCATGGCTTGAAAGTATTGGTAAATTTCCCAACGAGAAACCTTGATTTTGTCATTTTATACAAGGGACACTATTTTGCTACACTATTTTTTACTATAAATGGGGGTCCTGGAACCAGCCCCAGGGGATACCAAGGGCACGCTGTACATGAAACCAGACTGATCTTGCATCAACTTTAGAAATTTCAGCAAGTGTCTACAACCACAGCAATTGATATCTGCTGCAATTGAACCTTGCATGAGTGCATGTATGAGGATGGTTGCAAGAATGGATTTGTTAGAAAGATAATCTTAGAAACAGCAAGACAACATTTATGATTGTTTTTGCTGATTTTAAAAAGTGAAGCGTGAATTCTTACTGCATTGAAAATAACAAAAACTGAGTCATTATACCCAATTGTCCTAGTTTCCAACAAACCTCACAACCTCTGAGGATGCTTGCCACAGATGCAGGCAAAATGCCAGGAGAGAATGCTTCTAGAACATGGCCATACAGCCGAAAAACCTACAACAATCCAGTGATTCCGGCCATGAAAGCCTTCGACAATACATTAAGTCATTATAGGCCAAGTTAGTCTAAAATACTCATGTTTTCCAGCAAGTCATAAGGTTATTAAATACCGCAGTTCATGCATATCAGAATATCACAGTTCATAAAATACTTCCATCTTCCCCATTCTGTGAGTATCCTTGTAACTCCTGTCCATTTCATTGCCTTCTCTCAATGTTTTTCTGTTCTTCCTACACATGACCTATTTATATTTTCTTTTCATCCAGCTCTGGCTACTGATGTAAATCCAAGGTTCATAAAAGGGAGGTATCTAAGTTACCACTGGCCTGTTGCTGTTATCACATCTGCAGCTGGATATGGTAAGAGATAAACAATGCACTATCTCAGAAAAACAACTAATATTCATAGTGAAAGTAGAGTTAATGTATTTCCCAGACTTCTTTGGTACCTGGTTTCATCTGACCATATGACATTCTCCCAAGACTCTTCAGGATCATCCAAATGCTTTCTAGCAAACTTCAGCCGGCCCCAGACATGTACTGGCTTAAGCAGGGGGACACGTCTGGCACTGCAGGATCAGAGTCCCTGGTGGCATCATGTTTTACTGATGGTAGTCTTTGTCATGCTGATCCCAGCTCTCTGCAGGTCATTCACTAGGTTCCCCCCCCCCTTGTGGTTCTGGGATTTTTGCTTACCATTCTTGTGATCATTTTTACTCTTGCGTGGAACCCCAGATCGAGGGAGATTATCAGGGATCTTGTATCTCTTCCATTTTCTAATTATTGCTCCCACAGTTGATTGCTTCATACCAAGCTGCTTGCCTATTACAGATTCAGTCTTCCCAGTCTGGTGCAGGGTGACAATTTTGTTTCTGGTGTCCTTCGACAGCTCTTTGACCAGTGGAGTTTGGTGTGTGACTGCTTGAGGTTGTGGACAGGTGTCTTTTATACTGATAACAAGTTCAAATAGGTGCCATTACTACAGGTAATGAGTGGAGGACAGAGGAGCCTGTCTGTGAGACCCGGAAATCTTGTTTGTTCGTAGGAGACCAAATACTTATTTTCCACCATAATTTGCAAATAAATTAGTTAAAAATCAAAGAATGTGATTTTCTGAATGTGTTTTCTCATGTTGTCTCTCATTGTTGAGGTCAACCTATGATGTCAATTACAGGCCTCTCTCATCCTTTTAAGTGGGACAATTGGTATCTGACTAAATACTTTTTTTCCTCACTGTAAGTAAACAAAACATCTTGAACTGAAAGCAATTCCCATTATACCCAGTCCATATGGCAGATAATCAAGAGCAGTGGGAGTTGTTGTCAATAAAATTTATTTATTTATTTACTTCAGCTTTTCTCACCCCTGGGGGGACTCAAAGTGGTTTCCAACATATTCATGGCAAAATGTAATGTCTAACAAAGCATGAAAACCTATCATATAAAAACAGTAACATAAACTATCAATTATATCATAAAATGTAACTACAATTAAACATTAAAACAAGGGATTAAAAACATGTTAATATAAAAATTAAAATCACATGATCCACAAGCATGGTCCAGGCTGTTCCAGTATCAAATAACAATTGCACATAATCCGTGGTCATTTCTTGCCCTGCTTGCTGCCCAAATGCTTAGTTCCACAGCCATGTTTTTGCTTTTTTCCCTAAAGGCTAAGAGGGAGAGTGCTGATCTAATTTTGTTGGGAGGGTGTTCCATAGAGGAAGGCCCACCACTGAGAAAGCCCTGTCTCTCCTCCCCACGAGTCGCTCCTGCGAAGGAGGCAGGACCGAGAGTGGGGCCTCCCTGGACCATCTTAGCCTCTGAGATGGTTCATAGAGGGATATTCATTTGGACAGCTAAGCTGGTTTTTACATGTAAGGTAAAAACTAAAGCGCACAAACCATTATGTGTGTGTGTGTGTGTGTGTGTATATATATATGTGTGTATATGTGTGTGTGTGTATATATATATATATGTATATGTATGTATGTATGTATGTATATATATATATGACCCTCTGTATCCACAGATTCTCTGTACATGGATCCAATTGTCTTTTGAAGGTAATCATAAAACAGATGTGGCCTTCAATGACAAAGAGTGCCACCCCTGCTATAGACAAACTAGTACAACACCAAAAGCCTATGGCTGGATCTACAATGCCCTATATCCCAGGATGTGATCCCAGATCACCTGCTTTGCACTGGATTATATGAGTCTACACTGCCAGTCTATCTGGGATGAGAAAATATTCTGGGATCAGATCCTGGAATATAGGAATGTGTAGCTCCAGCCTATGTTTCCGCAACCCACCTTCACTATTCCCCAACATTCATCCTCGTATAAAAGAACTAAGCAAACAAACCAAACTACCTGCTAGGATAAAAAGGGCAAGGGTAAAAATAATAAAACTTTTAATAATAAAACTTTATTTATATACCACTCTATCTCCCCGAGGGGGACTCAGGACGATTTCCAAGTGACATCACCAAAACATACAGAGTAATCAGCATAACATAAAGTTAACAAAACAAAATAAGCATAAAATTATCACAACAACACACACATATATATATTAAAAATAATCCTGCCTGTTCAGGGCAATTAAAAGGCTGGGCCGAGGCGAGTGCAAACTCAAAATATGAGGGGGCTGGGAATTAAGTACAGTGCTATAACAGGCTAACGACAATAGCAGGTACGGGTCTATGGCTGCTCATTTCCAGGGCCTATTAGAGGAATGACCGGGGTAATAGGTAAGAAGTGCAAGGCCATGTTCAACAATGTTTGGGGCCGAGCTAGAACTGGCCATTCTCAAAGGCTTGTTGAAACCACCGGTTTCCAAGCTCTTACAAAAGGAGGGGAGGGATGGGGCCTGTCTTATTTCCCTTGGAAGGGCATTCCAGAGGCGGGGGGCCACCACCGAGAAGGCCCTCTCTCTTGTCCCCGCCAACCGTACTTGAGCTTTGTTAAAACAAACAAACAAACAAACAAACAAAGAAGCCTCCTTGTTTGAGGTTGTTAACTGTGAGTCTTTCCACACAGTCATATAACCCAGAATATCAAGGCAGAAAATCCCATATTATCTGCTTTAAACTGGGTTAAAGCAGATAATATATCTGCCATATATCTCAGTTCAAAGCAGATAATGTGGGATTTTGTTCAGCTTTGTGGAAGGGGCCAAAGATATTCATTAGATGTTCCTGCATGGTAGGGGGTTGGACTGGATGGCCTCTGGGGTATCTTCTCTGATTCTGGGGGCTCTTCCACACAACCCATTAACCCAGAATACCAAGGCAGAAAATCTCACAAAATCTGCTTTGAATTGGGATATCTGACTCAGATAATGTGGGATTTTCTGCCTTGATATTCTGGGATTTAGGGCTGCCTGGAAGGGCGCATAGTTTGCTTGCTTCTCCTTTCCCCAAGGTTAGCCGGTAACTTTCAGGGAGAAGCAGGAAGTTTCGGGTCTTTCCGAGTTTACAGCTTGACACAGTTGAATCTCACCACCGCAACACACTCGCACGTAGCTTCGCCAGCTCTATATCCAACACGCTCCGGGAAAAACAGTGAAATATATTCACAGGCCACTTCGCTTGAAGACGGAGAGAAGAGCCCTCAGGCTTCGCATGGAGGTAAAATAAGGGCTCACCTCCCTCGTTCCCACCCCAAAAGCGACAGAAACCGGGCTACCTGCAGGAAGTGAAGGCTCCGCATGGATGTTCTGGGCGCCGCCATGTTGGAAGGAGGGGAAGCGATCATGTGACTCTGCGCCTGCGCACTCAAGCTCTGCAAGGTTTGTTCTCTGCTAGGACGTGTAGGCGTGAGCAGCAGAGGGTTTGGGCGGTGGAGCCTGTAACTGGGAGTTACATGCGCCATTCTCTAAGGCCCCGTCCACGCAGCTGTATAAAGTCCACATTGAATTGGGTTATATGCCTGTGTGGACTTAGATAACTCAGTTCAAAGCAGCTATTGTGGGATTTTCTTGATAGGGGTCTGAAGAACAAGCCCTATGAGGAGCGGCTTAAAGAGGCCTGAAGAAGAGAAGGCTGAGGAGACATGATAACCATGTATAAATATGTGAGGGGAAGTCATAGGGAGGAGGGAGCAAGCTTGTTTTCTGCTGCCCTGGAGACTAGGACACAATGGAGCAATGGCTTCAAACTTCAAGAAAGGAGATTCCATCTGAACATTAGGAAGGACTTCCTGACTGTGAGAGCCGTTCAGCAGTGGAACTCTCTACCCTGGAGTGTGGTGGAGGCTCCTCCTTTGGGAGCTTTTAAACAGAGGCTGGATGGCCATCTGCTGGGGTTGCTTTGAATGCAATTTCCCTGCTTTTTGGCAGGGGGTTGGACTGGATGGCCCATGAGGTCTCTTCCAACTTTATGATTCTATCATATTCTGAGTTATATGGCAGTGTAGAAAGGCCCTGCGTTATCTGAGGGCCCTTCCACACAGCCATATCTTCCAGTTCAAAGCAGAAAATGGGGGATTTTATTCAGCTGTGTGGAAGGGGCTTTAGATAATCCAGTTCAAAGCAGATAATGTGGATTATCTGCTTTGATATTCTGGATTACTTGGCAGTGTAGAAGGGCCCTAAGATAAAATAAATTTGTAACACAACACAGGTCATTTCACCTTCAGGTCTTGCCCCTTTTTTTGTTTAGCTCAAAGATTTATGAATCTTTACGTTTATTTTACTAGCTTCTCTGCTACTCATGTAACATTGGAGTCATTGAGGGAACCTCCAAACATGACAAAAATATAGGCCCCTTCTACACTTCCATATAATCCAAATTATCAAAGCAGATAATTCACACTATCTGCTTTGAATTGGATTATATGAGTCTACAGGTTGTTAACAGGAGCGGCGCTCAGGGAGCACACAACTCCTCTGCTGCATCAGCTCCACTGGCTGCCAGTTTGCTACCGGGCTCAATTCAAAGTGCTGGCTTTCGCCTATAAAGCCCTAAACAGTTCCGGCCCAGTTTATTAGGCCTGGGTAACAACGGAAAAATTTGTTTCTAAAATCGATTTGTATTTGGGGTTTTTTTTTGTTTCGATATTTAAAATAATTACAAAATTTTCCTTTTAAAAAGTTCGATATTTACGAAATTTCGTAAATGGTAAAAAATTAACAAATCGATTTCCGAAACAATAACGAATCGATTCGTTAATGGCGGACGCGACCGCGAAATACGCTAAAAAACCTCCAAAACCTTCTGAAGCTTCCCTCTCCCTCTGTTGTTGACTGTTGGTGTGATATTATAATTTTTTTTCACTAATTAAACCATAAAACTGGCCCAGACATGCGGAAATAATAATGAAACGACCTCAAAACAATAACGAAACGAATACAATATCGAAATACGAAGCATTTACAAAACGTTTTTGAAAATTTGTTTTTTTTAATAATTGCTCCAGAATGGTTCGTTATCGTTTTGTACTTGAAAAAATTAACGAATTATTAACGAATTACGAATTAACGAAACGAAACCGCCCAGCCCTACAGTTTATCTATCTGAATGCATCTCTTCCTATGAACTCTCCAGGAACTTGAGATCATCCGAGGAGGCCCTGCTCTCGATCCTGCCTGCTTCGCAAGCATGTCTGGTGGGAATGAGAGACAGGGCCTTCTCTGTGGTGGCCCCTCGTCTGTGGAACTCCCTGCCTAGGGATATTAGATTAGCCCCCTCCCTCCTGACCTTTCGGAAAAGAGTAAAAACTTGGCTGTTCGAGCAAGCATTTGGAACCTCGGAATAAATAGACAAACTTGAATCGGAAAATGACCCAGGAACGGCCCAAGACGATGAAACGTATGAGGATTTGAACGAGAGGGCATAGTTTTTTTTCTTAAATTGTTATTATGCACTGTCTTTATGTTTAAATGCACTATAATGTTTTTTTTTTTTTGCTTATCAGTGTATGTATTTTTATGGCATCGAATTGTGCCGACTGTGTATGCCAACCTGAGTCGCCTTCGGGCTGATATGGGCGGGATAGAAAGAATGTAAATAATAAATAAATAAATACACTGCCATATAACCCAGTTCAAAGCAGATAATCTGGATTTGGTTCTGTTCTATTATCCCGACAGAGGCCACAAGGGGGCGGTAGAGAGAGAAGGGTTGCCCATTTTAGGAGGATAGAGGCTGGGTTGAAGGAGGAAAACAATTTCCCCATTTTCCTGTTAATTCCCTACCCATGTCCCCGTTGTGAAAACAATCCTCATTTATGATATGGGATGAGTGGAGTGGGAATAACCAGCAAAACAAGAGGAAATGGTTTTCCTCCTTTAAACCCCCCCCCACCACCACCACCACCAAATAAAATGGACTATCCTTCTCTTGCTAGTGCCCCTTAGTGGCCTCCGCCCGGGTAATGGAACAGTACCTTTGATTTTATATGGCAGTGTAGAAGGCCCCATTGCTGTCCATTGCTATTTGTAGGTGCTTAGGCTTTGAGGATTGTTAAACATTCTTTCTTACTAGATACGATCTTAAAGTAATGAGACATTAATTTAAAGCAGTTGGCTGTATAACTTGATTACAGATAGGCTGCAATACTGACATGAGATAGGTGTTGCTTCCCATGGCTTGGGTATAATAATACTTTTGGATAGCATTGGAAACAGATTCACAAAAGTAAATTATGTCAATTCTAGCTGATTTAATATTGCTTTACTAATAGTTTATTTTTGCAACATGGCAATCATTCTTCAAAACCAGCATAAGTCCTTTCTTTTATTTATTGTGACTGCTGGTTTTTGAATATATTACCTATAATGTAGGGAATGGGGATTATTTGGCTGAGGTCAATGTCCACAAAAAGGATCTGGCAGTCAGAAAGGCCCCTAAGTTACTCTAACTGAAGGTCACTTCCATTGATTCTCACAACTTGTCTATTTATTTCTGCATTTGTTGACCGCCGCTCTCAGCCCTGGGGCGACTGAGATAATGGTCCTTGGCTACCATTGGTTGAACTATTCAGTTTATGGTCATATTCCATGGATTGGGAATAGGCTGATGGGGACTGCACTCTACCACTACTAAATCTGCCAAGGAAGAAGGGATAAAAATATGAACGACACATAACTGTGCAGAAGATTGACCAATAATATCACAATGCCATGCATCCTTATCACCTAGAATCCTCTCACATAGTCATAGATGCTTGGGAAGTGTTCGACTTGTGATTTTGTGATACAAAATCCAGCATATAGATCTCATTTTCTGTGACATACTGTGCTTTTGTGTCAGTAAAATAATAATAATAACAATAATAATAATAGACTCTGCAAGGAAGCAGATGAAACAATAGATCACATCCTCAGCTGCTGCAAGAAGATCGCACAGACAGACTACAAGCAGAGGCATAATACCTTTGCTCCGATGATTCATTGGAACTTGTTCCACAAATACCATCTGCCTGCAACAAACAACTGGTGGGATCACAAGCCTGAAAAAGTTATAGAAAATGAACACGTAAAACTACTCTGGGACTTCCAAATTCAGACTGACAGAGTTTTGGAGCACAATACCCCTGACCTCACGATCGTGTTAAAAAACAAAGTATGGATCGGCGATGTTGCAATCCCAGGCGACAGCAGGATTGAAGAGAAACAACCGGAAAAGCTGACATGATATGAGGATTTAAAGATCGAACTGCAAGGACTCTGGCACAAGCCAGTCAAGGTGGTCCCAGTGGTGATCGGCACACTGGGTGCAGTGCCTAAAGACCTTGGCTGCACTTAAACACAATTGGCGCTGACAAAATTACCATCTGCCAGCTGCAAAAGGCTACCTTACTGGGATCTGCTTGCATTATTTACCGATACATCACACAGTCGTAGACACTTGGGAAATGTCTTAACGTGTGATCCAATATAACAGCCAGCAGAGTTGTCTGCTGTGGACTCATCTTGTTGTGTTTCAAATAATAATAATAATAATAATAATAATAATAATAATAATAATAATAGCAACAGCAATAATAATTTTATTTCTTATCCGCCTCTCCCCATGGCCTGAGGCAGGTCACAACATTGCCAAAGCACACAAAAATTTCCTTACCTTTGTAGCAATTTGAGGGTGAGGGTTTTTTTTCAAACCCAGAAATGAGCTAATTCCACCTAAACCAGACACAAATTTAGTTGGTTACTTCCTTCCCCCGGTAGAGAAAGGCTGACCATCAGACAAAATGGGATCATAAGTGACATATCATGCCTAGCACGCTGAGACATGCACATGTGGCTCATGAGGGTTGCAGGGGAGTGCAGTGCCCTTCTATCCTGCATGGTTATTCAGCAATGTTTTACACAGCTAGATTTCAGAGCTACAGAGAAATTAAATGCATATAATGAAATATCACTCAAAATTACATGACAAAAATGCATAACTTAGCTGTTGCTGGAAGGGAAATGAAATCATGCCATTCCAATGAAGCCAGTGTGCTGTTGCTATACTTATCATGCTAAGAGAGTCACTGTATATATATTTTCCATCTGCAATTTTTGAGGGGGTGAAGGAGTAAGGAAGGGCATTTTTCTACATGCTGTTGTTTTATCATCCATTATGCTTTTCCTGCTCTTTTTATTCATTTCAAATCTGTGTTTCCTGTCATATGTAGATTGAAAACAGAACATTGCTGGGTGAAAGTTCTCTATTGCAAACATCTGTGACTGAACAAGGATTTTTGTTTCCATGTCCTGGAAGATCAAGGGGATTTCTTCCTTCTCCAGATGCACACCTTCAGTCAGGCAATGTGGTGGTAACAAAACTAATAAAAACTCTGCCAGAAACATCTGTATTTGTCATCATCATCCTTGTTGTTGTTCTACAACACCAGCACCAAGTTTTTGTTTTCCTGAATGCAATGGTTTGCTCATTTGAGGGCATATATCCATATATTTAAGAACAGCCACCCTTAAAGTTTTATGGTTTAACATAGCTGGATTCTTGGAAATAGTTTGGCATCTCAGCTTTTGGCAGAAATTTTTTTTGTAAAGAGTCTCACAAACTTGATAAGAAGGGCTTTAAACTGTGTTATCTGGGAGACGTAGACTGTATTTGTGCAGGCAGGAGTTCATCAGGAGAGAATACTCCAACTGGGCAGAAAGCACAAAAACTCAACAGAAAGAAGGAATAAAACCTTAAATAAGCAGCTAGGGTAGAATGGACTATGGTCTTTGGTGTCTTTACATTAATGCATAAAGCATAGGAAATAAACAAGATGAACTTGAATTCTTGATATAACAAAGCAATAGTGATATAATTGGCTTCACTGAAATCTGCTGGGACAAGGCTCACGATTGGAATGTAGTAATAGAGGGGTATAATAGATTTCTGAGAAATGAACTGAACGAAGTTGTTTACACTTGTGAGGGGATCCATGACCTATATCTTGGAAGCCGGATTAAGAGTATCTTGGTAAAAGTTAAGGGGAAAAGAAACTACAGGGACATCATTGTGGGGGTCTGCTAAAAACCTCCAAGCCAGATTGACAACTTGGAGGATATTTTCTTTGACCAGACAACCACACACCTGTATGCTGATGACATCTTAATATATTTCTTAATGCCTTCAAAATTAGCCTTAGCTAAGAATAGCATGTCTCCTCCAAATGAATGCCAAGAAGAGGTAATGGGCTGGATGAAGAAAAACAAATTAAAACTGAATCCAGATAAGACAGAGGTGCTTGCCATCAAGGGTCCCAACCTGGGGATGTTGATGTGTCAACCAATTCTAGAAGGGGGTACACTCCACCCAAAAGACTGAGTTTGCAGCTTGGGGGGGGGGGGGCTCCTGGATCTGTCTCTAAATGTCAACCCAGAAAAAAGCGATGCTCAGGAGTAATTACTACCAGCTTCAGCTGACGTACCAGCTGTGCCACTTTCTAGAATTGGAGGACCCTTCCTAGAATTGCTAGATGAAGGAAATGCTATGGATGTAGAATATCTTGATTTCAGTAAGTCAGATGTAGGATATCTTGATTTCATTTAACAAGCCCTCTATGATATTCTCAAAAGACTGGAGGTGGCAAAATATATGCTTCACCAGGAATTCTTAAATTTTTCCACCCGGGATCTCTTTTGGCTCAATAAATTTAATGTGATCTCAGGTATATAGCTATAGAGAATGTCCATTAAATTCAAACATTTTTGATAATGAATTAGCATTTGTAAGACTAGTTAAAAAAGCTGATTTTTCTGTTAATGAAGTACAGCCGAGAGGTCTTCTGCAGAGTTTACTGTAAACACTACAAAACATTTGTACCCACGGTTTAAGAAGCAATGGACAAGGCAATGTTCCCGTTAGGTGGATTGGGAATTGTTTAACTGGACGAACCCAAAGGGTACCAACCAATGGCTCTCCTTCACCATGGAGAGAAGTGTCTAATGAGGTACCACAGGTTTGTGTCCAGGGCCCAATGGACACAATGAATTGTACAATGGAACAGGGGATATGTGTATCAAATTTGCAGGTGACATCACATTGGGAGCTGATAACCCAGAGGACAGGGCCAGAATCCCAAATGATCCCAGGTTGGAGAGCTAGGGTGAAAATAACAAAATGAATCATCCTGGATACACTACACTACACATGTCTGTAATCTCACCACATTAGAGCAGATCTAGTTTCTATCCACTTTAAATCCCGTGGCAGCCTCCTACAGAAGGGTGTATTGTTTAGGAAGGGGCTTTTAACATTCTCAGCCAGAGAAGTTCCCAGACTTCCTAAATGACAAGGTGGGGTAAAAGTGAGCACTACTTTGAACACTTGTTCATGGGCGTTGTGAGACATTGAACCATTGACAGAATTAATAGTTCTTGTTTAAAATAAAAAGAAGGCATTTGTTGGTTTCCTGTTCACTCTTACTTTTAGCAATGCCTATACCTGAAATACCTTTATTAGGCTCTGAAAATCTGCAACAGTATGGAGAAGGAGTAGAAAGAACATTTTCCAAGGCATTATCTAAAAATCTTCTGAGCAATTTCCGTCCACCTTTGAGCACAATAGTGTTTGAAAGATGTTGCCTTGATTTTCTGGAACAAGAGGTATCAGAACTGGAACAAAATCTAATGTGACTGTGAAAGCTGCTTAAAGACTAAACAAAAATAATTTTCTAAATATAATGAAGTAAATATAGATTTGAGATGCACAACCATATGATGTTTAGGTTTTGCTATTGGAGATTGCTTTTGATAAAACAACATAATAAATTTGTTTTTATGTAAAGGAGTAATTTTATAGAGCACTTTCTAAGGGCCCTTCAAGACATGCCAGAAACCCGGGAGGAAGCCTGGGGGAAAACCAGCAGCATCTACCACCAAAATAAGACAAATACTTTTCTCCTGAAGATCAGTGCCAAGGCTAGCTCCTTATATCCAGTAACACCCAGCTGCACCCATCTCTTGCATTTATTTATTTATTTACTACATTTATTTACTTCCCCTCTCAGTCTGCAGGCGACTCAGGGCGGTGTACAGTCAACATCAAAACATAAAATACGATAAAAACAATTAATTGCATGCCTCCACACTTAATTGCTTTCACCCATAAACTCTTACAGATTCATTAGCCCTTTAGAACAAAGACTTACATTAACCTTTCCATCACCAACTGCTAAGCCTGCCACCACCAACCATAGAACATGATACATGACAATGGTTAGATGTCATCCAGGATTAATTCTCTGTGTTAATTCGCTTTTTCCTGAGGCCTCGTTTGGATGCCTCACAAAAAAGCAAGATAGGGCCCGAATTTTGAGCCTGTTTGGAAGGGCCCTAAGAAATACCATGCAAGTTTTCTTCCATTTGTGTGTTAAGAACAGTTTATGAATTTTAGAAAGAGTATCATATTTAAAACACTAAAATAAACTTCAGACACATTCTGAAAGCAATGCACCTAGTTAAGTGGGTAACATTAGTGACACTAAAAAATAAGGACTCCATGACAGATCTGTAAGTGCAATTTTTTCAGGAGGACAGTCACCTTCTTCCTCATTCATTGTATGTTATTTTTACTGAGGTTTTACCAGCATAAAGCAAGGAAGTGAAGAAACATGTAGCGAGACACATCGTTACTGCCTATTTGCAAGTACACTCTGGCTGTGTTCACATCTGCAGGACATTTAGCAGCTTTCATCTGGTTGTGTTTGTGCAAATACAGTTCCATATTCACCAATAATTCCTGAGGCTAAAGGCCTTTCTCCTGTAACCTTGTTAATATTCTCATAAGGCCTGGTGTGAATGCTCACAGAACTGGAGTAGAATTTAATCTGGTGAGACTCTCCCCCCTCAAAAAAAAAATCCTCATGTCTCTTACTTTCTCTCTTTCTCGCACTAGGGTGGCCTCTAGTTTCCTGGCCACCCAACATGAGGAGACGTTCTCCCTCCCTCGTCATTCTCAGTTTCAAGGAATTTCCTTTTGTCAAAGGCAGGCTGTGATTGACATATTTTCCTCCTCTCAAAGTGCAACCTTATTAATACTTGATTTAACCATATCCTTATGGAGTTCATAGAATAGCTACCTTGGTGTAAAGGAGGAGACTCCTTGTCAGGTAAAACCATCAACACTTTAGCCTTAAAAAAGAATCAGAGTGATCACTTTCTAATTTAGAGAAAAGTAATGCACCAAGATAGTTTAATAGTTGAAAATCATTCCAGGTTTACATCCTTGGAAGGGATCATTTTTACACAGCTGAACACTCTAATATTAAGCGGATTAGATGTATAAGAGCAGAAGAACAGTTTTCAAATACTATCTTCCCTATACATTTCCTAAATGTAGTTAAGTCCACTCATTCAGTGGCCACCACCATTTGCTGTATGTGGATAGGATTGTTGTCCTGCCCTACAGAGGTTTTGCAGGAATTAGAGACATAATGCACATGGAACACTGCGCAGTACTGAAATATAATCATAGAATCATAGTTGGAAGAGACCTCATGGGCCATTCAGTCCAACCCCCTGCCAAGAAGCAGGAAAATCACATTCAAAGCACCCCCAACAGATGGCCATTTAGCCTCTGCTTAAAAGCCTCCAAAGAAAGAGCCTTGATTACAGTCTGGGGCAGAGAGTTCCACTGCTGAACAGCTCTCATAGTAAGGAAGTTCTCCAAATGTTCAGGTGGAACCTCCTTTCCTGGAGTTTGAAGCCATTGCGTCCTAGTCTCCAGGGCAACTGAAAACAAGCTTGCTTACTCCTCCCTATGACTTCCCCTCACATATTTATACATGGCTATCATGTCTCCTCTCAACCTTCTCTTCTTCAGGCTAAACATGCCCAGCTCTTTAAGCCACTCCTCATGGGGCTTGTTCTCCTGACACTTGATCATTTTAGTCACCCTCCTCTGGACACATTCCAGCTTGTCAACATCTCCCTTCAACTGTGGTGCCCAGAACTGGACACTGTGATTCCAGGTGTGGTCTGACCAAGGCAGAATAGAGGGGTAGCATGACTTCCCTGGATCTAGATGCTATACTCCTATTTATGCACTCCAAAATCCCTTTGGCTTTTTTAGCCGCCACATGACATTCTTGGCTCATGTTTAACTTGTCCATGAGGACTCCAAGATCTTTTTTACGGGTACTTCTCTCAAGCCAGACGTCTCCCATTCTGTATCTTTGCATTTCATTTTTTCTGTTTAAGCAGAGTATCTTGCATTTGTCACTGTTGAAATTCATTTTGTTACTTTTGGCCCATCCTCTCTCTAATCTGTTCAGATTGTTTTGAATTCTGCTCCTGTCTTCCTGAGTATTGGCTATCTCTTCCAATTTGGTGTCGTCTGCAAACTTGATGATGATGCCTTCTAACCCTTCATCTAAGTCATTAATAAAGAAATATAATGCAGTGAACTAAATGCAAATGAACAGAGGCTTCACTTTCTTTATCCTAAAGAGGGATTGCCACTCCAAGAGCTTTAAAGCAATCTGTCATTTTCTAGAAGCAGAACAATTTAATTCCCTTTCTACATATCTGATTAACTCCCTGGCACACACATATGCTTGCTACTGAAACTGTCAACAATTAATGCTGTTTAAGACCATTTTAGCTGCAGCATCTTGATGTACTTTCAACACATCTTGAAAAGAAAAAAAGGTCGAGCACTGGGACTACCTGGGCTGATTTTGTGAAATGCAGAACAAATAAACAGTGGGCATGATGGAATTCAGGTGCTGGGCAGGTGTTCAGATTTGCTGTCTGATTTTGCAAAATGAGCTCAGCCAATCATGTATGGCCTTCTAAAATAGCACACAATTACTGCACACAGAGAGACACCATCCATCAGAGTGCATTGTAAGGTTTTACAGATCCTACTCAGTGGCAGCAAAAGCATGAAAAAAGGTACACAGCACTTTGTCCTGAAGCATTTTTTGAATCTGCCACCTCTCGATCTTTTGTTTAGTTTACAGTTTTTCTGCGGCTCAGTTTGGGGTAACTTTTGACTTTTGAGCAGCTGGTCCCTCTATCTTTAACCAAAGTCTGATTTACAGCAATTAAAAAAATATTCTTGCAAATCAAGCTGTTTGAAGGCAAAATAAACAAACAGAAATCTGGAGCCAGATTTCCCCCTCCCCAGTCAGTTAAAGTAATTATCTGCTAGTAACTACAGTCCCTTGCTGTCTGGTCAATGATACTATATGGATGGTGAGCAAGGTCACAAAGCTTATTTAGACAATATTCTGTCTAACTAAATATATATAACACAGTAACTGTGACAGACTAATTATACACACACACACACACATATATACACACACACACATATATATACACACACACACATACACATACATATACATATATACACGTACATACACATATGTACACATACACACTATTTGTTTCATTAATCTGTCACGAAGTAAAGTGTACAGAAAGACATAATTTTGTCTTGATTCTCGATCTAGACAAACACATCTGAGTAAAAATTATTCATAGTGTTTATAATCCAGGTCTTATTAACACTCCAGAATGCAATGTTGTGTACATTTTATTGTTGCTGTTATTTGCAATCAAGCTGATTTTGATTTATGATGACCCTGTGAATGAGAGAGCTTCAAGAACCTTGGTCACCAACAACCCTACTCAGGTCTTTTAAAATCACAATAGTGTCTTCTTTGGGTTGCTGTATGTCCATGTTCCAGAAGCATTCTCTCCTGACGTTTCTCCCACATCTATGGCAGGCATCCTCAGAGGTTTTGAGATCATCTACCTCTGAGGATACCTGCCATAGATGTGGGTGAAATATCAGGAGATAATACTTCTGGAACATGGCCAAACAGCCCAGAAAACTCACAGCAACCCAGTGATTCCAGCCATGAAAGCCTTCAACAACACAGTGGCTTCCTTGATTTAATCAATCAGTGTGTAGTATAGTTTCCCTCTCTTCATTCTGGCATTAACTTTACCAAGCAGCAGCATCTTTTCAAACAAATCACATCATCTCGTGATGTATCCGAACTACAACAGCTCAGGCCAGTCATATTTGCTTCTTGTGTGAGTTCAGGGCTGCTTTACTGTAAGCATCAGTTATTTGTACTTTTGCAAAGAACTAAAATCCTGGGGCCTATCCTTCATCTCCTTCAAACCAACACTGTGTCAGAAAAGATTTTCTATCTCCTAGCTGACACTAACCCTGTGGTTGCTCACAAGGTGTCTCTTTTTGCCATGGCAGCACAGAAAATCCGGACAAGACTAATTTCTGATATTGCAGTCGATTGTGCTGGGTAGTTTTAATAATGCTATATCTATTTGGTTTTATCTGGTTTTTAATTACGCAGGTGCGAGTCCATACAGTATGTAATATTTTAAGGGTGCATCTCGCCATCAATATATGTAGCATTTTAGTGATTTATAGGATTTTTATTGTGATGTTATTTTTTGCCATTCTGTATTTATTTTGCTGTAATGTATCACCAGGCTTGGCTTTATGTAAGTCACTCCAAGTCCCCTCTGGGAAGATGGTGGCGGGGTATAAATAAAGATGATGATGATGATGATGATGATGATGATTATGATTATTATTATTATGTATTTATATTGTATTTAATAATCTGGTTTTCATGTGTTTATCTATTTGCCTTATATGTGAAAGACCTGTGGTCTAAGCATCGAATAAACTTGACTTGTACTTTTTCAGTTCACAGCATCTATAAAACTCTTCTTTTTTGTTGCTTAAATATTTCTATTTTTATTGTCATTGTTCATTATATACAATATAATACTGTTATAAATGACTATTTACAATTCTTTGTTATCCCATCCACCCTCCCTTACCTGCCTGTCACAGACGTTTACATACTACTTCCCTGTCAGTCTTCTAACTAGTAAATTACTCTCTCTACTCTATTATCTAGTTTCCTTAATAATAGATATATTTCACCTAGGTACATAATCAAATTATGTAAAGGTGGTTTGAATTTTGTATTAATTTTGTATTATTTTGACACACATAATAAACATATTTGACACACATAATAAACATATGGCTTCAAAAATGTTCTTTTATTTCTCCCCTAGACCTCCATTCCATTCAACAACAACATTTTATTATGGTCCAAAGACCCCTTATTCAACTACTGATCATTGTTTAGTGCTCTCCCATCTTGCTGAGAAACTCATCAGATTACTACAAGGCAAACTGTTTGTGGCCTTCATGGAGCTGAAATCAGCATTCAATTCCATCTCAAGAAACAAACTATGGGGAAAGCTGGCAACCTGAGCCAACTCTTTGGTGAGATATCCATGTCCAGAGGGGTATGTCAAGGATGCCAAGAATGTCAAGGATGGCCTCAAAGCCAACCTTAAAAACTCTGGCATAGACACTGAGAGCTGGGAAGCCCTGGCCCTCGACCGCTCCAACTGGAGGTCAGCTGTGACCAGCAGTGCTGCAGAATTTGAGGAGGCACGAGTGGAGGGTGAAAGAGAGAAACGTGCCAGGAGAAAGGCGCGTCAAGCCAACCCCGACCGGAACCGCCTTCCACCTGGAAACCAATGCCTTCACTGTGGGAGAAGATGCGGGTCAAGAATAGGGCTCCACAGCCACCCACAAACCCACAAAAATAGTCATCAAGGAAGACCATCTTACTCATCCAACAAGGGATCGCCTAAGTAAGTAAGTAAGTATGTCAAGGATGCACCCTTGTCTCCACCCTATTCAACATATTCATAAATGACATGGAGGATACCCCTTTGGACAATAATGGACACTTGCTCAAACTTGGAACTAGAAGAATCCCTTTACTGCTTTATGCAGATGATGCTGCCATCATCTCACACTCCAGGGTACGTCTAAATTACTTATTAAGGAAATTCCTGAATTACTGTTCCCAGAATGACCTAAAAATCAACTACGTGAAATCTAAAGTTCTGGTATTCAAAAACAAATCCCCATGCCATTGGTCTCTTGATGGGCATATTCTAGTTTCTAATATCTGGGACTTTTTTTCACCACAGACTGTCCTGGTGTACCCATATTGCTTCTATTACCCTCAAAGCTCAAGTAAGCAGTTCAACCATGTTGTGTTTTTCCGCTACTAAAGGGGGGCAATTCATACCTTCAGCTGCTAAAGTCTTTTAACACTAAGATAGCTTCCCAGCTGGTATATGCTTCCAGCATCTGGATTGGTGGCTTAACATCAAAAATAGACATTCCATCCTGAACTAAATTATTTTTCATTGTATGATTGTAGCAATATTTTAATTCCTTTATTCCATGATCAGGTCTCAAGTTCTTAAAAGAATTCCATACCCTGCATCTTTTGGATGGTGAGTCTAGGCAACTCACATTTAAAGAAATTGATACATAATTTTAATGTAGGCTACATCTATGAGATAGTTTGTATTGGATTTACTAAATCCTAATATTGTAATATTGGAGCCCCCAGTGGCGCAGTGGGTTAAACCACTGAGCTACTGAGCTTGTTGACTGAAAGGTTGCAGGTTCAAATCCGGGGAGCGGCATGAGCTTCCGCTGTCAGCCCCAGCTTCTACTAACCTAAACATGCAAATATGAGTAGATCAATAGGTACTGCTCCAGCAGGAATGGCGCTCCATGCAGTCATGCTGGCCACATTACCTTGGAGGTGTCTATGTACAACGCCGGCTCTTCGGCTTAGAAATGGAGATGAGCACCAACCCCCAGAGTCGGACACGACTGGGCTTAATGTCAGGGGAAAACCTTTATCTTTACCTTTAATATTGTAACATTGGATATAACAGCAGAAATGTTTATTTTCCAACTGACTGATGGTTGTCCACTCTTCAGTTTTTGTGCACTCCTTGCTCTCATTTGTCAATTAGGGTTTCCTCCTCCAGTTTGCAGCAGCTGTCTAATCTTTTATTCTTCTGTGATCAGGAATTTTCTCTCCCAGCCTGGCATAAATTGCAATTGATTTCTTTTCTCATTGCAGCCACTATTATTTTGCCCGTATAACATGATTGTGAAGGGAAAACTCCATCTGTACTTGAACTCTGCTTCTCTAAGTGCTCATGTCATGGATTTCCGTTCTGTTTTCTTCCTTATTGTCTCAGGTGCCAGGTCATGATATTTCTCAACTGTTTTCCCTTTGTAGGCCAAACTTTTATTCTTAGTCAGAGCTTGATAGATTTGTATTATTTTTGGGATATCTTGCAAATCTAATGATAAAATTTCCTATGGAGCTCTTAGTAGTTGGTTATCTAAATATTTTCCCAATTTTGTGAATTCTCTCAATGTCATCTTCTGATGTTGAGAAATCCGAACTTATTTTTCTTCCCCATGCCAAACATGTTTCTAGGAGGTTATGGTATTCCTCTTCCTCAAAGTTGTGAATGCAAATATTAAGACACTGGTCACTATTTTATTGGTGTTCCAACTTATATTGTAGTTATTTAATCTCTTTTTGTATATTATTTAGCTTTTCTTTATGCCTTAGGCTTAATTCTAATGCATCTCCCACTGTTTTACTTATGTCTGTCACTTGAGCAGCAATTTTCTTCATCTCTTCTTGGCGAGGAGCCCAGAGTTCTTCTGTCTTGTGATCAATTAAACCTATCTGTTCTACACATGGTTTATATATTCTACAGGGATATTTTTGTAGCTTTATTCTAATTTTAGATATGACAAGTTAATTATCTGTGCCACACCCTGCTCTTAGACTTGTTTTGGCAAAGAGCTTCTTCATCTTTTGCTTCAAATTATGTAGTCCGGTTGATTTTTATATTGGCCATCAGGTGATGTCCACATATACAGTTATCATTTTAGTTGTCTGAACAATGTGTTTCCAATGAACAATATTTTGGCCTAATGAAATCCAGTTGGTTGCTTTTCTGCATCATTTCTTGAATCTAAGCAAATTCTGCAATAGTTGGTCTGCTGTGTTCCCAATTTTTGCAATTCAATCCCTTATGATTATCAACATGTCCTCAATTTCCTCCAGGATGCCTGTACATAATTATATTTCTTCATCACCCTCTGTGGTAGGACCATACATTTGAGTTATGATTATATGTCTTTCCTAAGATTTATTGATATTATTCAGTCGAACATTGCATCATAAGCCTTGACTGCCTTTGCTATAGCACTATTAATGCTACTTAGTTTCTCTTTGAGAGTCATTTCCCAATTAACAAACTGTGTAATTATGTGATTGAAAATAATCACATAATCACAATAATACCAAGTATTGCTATATCTATTTCTTCCATTTCTTGTTTTACAATTTCCAGCTTTCCTTCTCACATTCTGTGTTGTGCTATACACATTGTACAATTTCAGACTTCTTTTCACTTCTGAACATGTTAGCACCTGAACTTTGTTTGACTCATATTTGTCCTCTGCTCCTTTTCAGTAAGTAGTTGAGTGCCACCTTCAAACACTATTTCTTGTTTCATTTTAGATAATTTCTCCAAAGGACTTTCAAGGCAAAAGGCATTCAGAAGTGGTTTAGCATTGTCTTCTGTGCAATACAAAGTCCTTCATCGGCCGCTTCTACACTGTGATGTAATATACAGATTATCTGCTTTGAACTTGATTATATGGCAGTGTAGACTCATATAATCCAAATCAGATAATCTGGGTATAGGAGACAATCCTCTGCTTTCACAAACTTTGTTGACCCCTCTACCTTGGGAATTTCATCCCCATTAACTCGTGTTCCCTATGAGTAAGGTGATGGAAAACCCACTGATTCCCAGAGATCAGCAATAAAAGTGGAATACTGGCAGGCATACTCCTTTAGAAGGAAACAAAATCCGGCAAACACTATTTGCCAAAAATGCCCCAGATCTAGGGCTGCTGAGTTTTCACTCCTCCACTAATCCCTAACCCCCCACCCCGGACATCGTGCACCTTATAAAATCAGTTGTCAGGGGCCACTTTGCTGGCATCTCCACAGTAATTTAACGAAATTTCTCTTTGACACAAGGGCAGACAGATAGCAAGTCAGAGCTTGCTTACTTCCCTGGGCATCCAGATGACTGCCTGTTCCAAAATCTTTGCCTGATGGTCAGACTGGCAAATGGTAAATGCCGTCCTTTGTAATCAGTTTACTGTCATTGGTCATTTCTTTGAACACATGTTTCAGAAAGTTTATGTGCCTTTCCTCTTACTGTTTTCCTCTTACTGTTTTCTTTTTTTTTAATTGTTTTTATTTTTATTTTCACTTGAAATTACAAACAACAGCAACAACATGTTGGGAAGAACCGGGTTGACATAGGGAGGGGGTGAAGGGTGGAAGGAGGGGGTGACATAAAAAGGGAAAAATATGAGTGGGGAGGGAGTACAAGGGTGTCAGGGAAGGTCGTTACAGTGATATCGAACATTGAATCCACATTACCTGCTTTGAACTGGATTATATGCGTCTACACTGCCAAATAATCCAGTTCAAAGCAGATAATCTGGATTTTATATGTCAGTATAGAAGGGGCCTCACTCTGCAGTGAAAATGTGCACTGAAAAGTCTTTCAAATATGCACATCCGCATTTCCATCCCAATACAAAAAGCAATCATACACTATTATAACCTATTTTAATACAGCCCTTCAGTGGGCTTTTAGTGTTCATTGTGGCCGTACCATTGGATAGTAAATTATAATACTGTAAAGGAAATGGTGATCTATGCAGTCATGCCGGTCACATGACCTTAGAGGTTTGTTTTGTTTGTTTGTTTTTTGTCATGTCAGGAGCGACTTGAGAAATTGCAAGTAGCTTCTGGCGTGAGAAAATTGGCTGTCTGCAAGGACGTTGCCAGGGGATGCCTGGATGATTTGATGTTTTTATCATCCTTGTGGGAGGCTTCTCTCATGTCCCTGCATGAGGAGCTGGAATTGATAGAGGGAGCTCATCCGTCTCTCCCCGGATTCGAACCTGCAACCTGTCGGTCTTCAGTCATGCCGGGACAGCGGTTTAACCCCCTGTGCCACCGGGGGCTCCTTAGAGGTGTCTACGGACAACACTGGCTCTTTGGCTTAGAAATGGAGATGAGCACCACTCCCCAGAGTCAGACTTAATGTCAGGGGAAAACCTTTATCTTTACCAAAGGAAATGGATGATAAACCATTATGATACCAAAGATACCAAAACTCCACTTTATTGATCACTAATCAGAATGACAAAGTGACTTCTTCCTCTCATTTTAGTAGCCCATCTTGCAAATAGATTTCAAGGGAAAGCAGCAAGAGGGCTGCAATGTAACTAGTACTACATTGTATTGGTCACAGTGTAGAAATATGAAAGAAGACGTCCTTGCTGAATGGAGAAACACACACACATCATTCAATTTCACTGCAAAGAGGTTATCCTATAAAATAACTATAAAGTACCCATGAGGACCTAACACTATTGAGTATTATTTGACTCCAAATACAAATACAATGGCAGCTCTGAAGAAGGCACAACAGCTTTAATATTCCCAAGCCCTTGTTTATTTTCCCCCAAGACAGAGATTGGGATGGTGGGTCAGCAGGACTCGCACATTTTGACTGGTATTTATTGACTCAGAACCTCATGCTGACAGACAGACGGACAGGCAGACAACAGTTCCCGTTACAGTGACTTCATTCTCTTGGCTTTCTTTGCCTCCAAGTTCTGGCACCTCTGACATCCTTTCTGCGCAGCCACTGCTCCGGCTTCTGCGGCTCCCACCAAAGAATGCTACCCACCTTCACAGCTGCATGAAGTAGAGAAACACAAATAATGTAACTTATCTGCCAAGGTTAACACATTGCACTGCCACACAGGGTTTCCCATAGGAACTAGACAACCATATGTATGTGAACTGGGCTTGTGTTCATAGACTGGAAAAAAAATCACACTCCCCTCAAGGTGCTTTGATCCTGACTCCTCGCATTTGTGACAATTATTTTGCAATATGTTTCTTTGGGATTTAAACGGTTTCCAAAAGCCTTACCTCTTACCCCAAGATTTCACAAACTTTGAGGCATGTGGTCAGTCCCAGAGGTCATATTGCTTTGCTGCGTTGTTGGGTGGAGAAGTTATGGGCAGAACTGATTGGTGGGAGGTTGAATTTATTTGTTTTGGTTTTTTTTTAGAAAACAAAAGTTAATGTGTGCAGATATTCCCATACCAATCTGTTAATATTAATGCACCTCTGCTGAACAGAAATTATTTATGTATTTATGTATTTATTTATTTATTTGCTGTATTTCTATCCTGCCTTTCTCAGCCCAAAGGTGACTCAAGGCAGCTTACAATTTGGCAGCAATTTGATGGCACAACAGTCACAAATACCATTAAAACATTTAACACGACATAATAAAAAATCCATATAAAAACCATTAAAAACATATAATCACCAATGTCTTCTAGTTAAACTCATTTTCTGTTAGCATCGTCTAAGCCGTTCCATGTTCACTCTCATCATGAGTGTGAATATGTTTATTCACACTCACAATGGGAAAAAGCAGAGTATACACCAGCCTTGTGGACAAAATTAATATGAAGGAATGGATATACAGGTCACCCCTAACAACAAAGCGAAATTGTCAGGGGGAAATGCCTGGCTGGTTATGACCAGTATTTAGTATTCAGTAGGTTGGTTTGCTGTGAGTTTTTCGGGCTGTATGGCCATGTTCCAGCAGCATTCTCTCTTGATGTTTCGCCTGCATGTGTGGCTGGCATCTTCAGAGATTCTACTGGCAGTGAAGCAACGGGAGTGTATATATATTTGTGGAATTTCAGGGTAGGGAAAAAAACCTTGAATTAGCATTTGAGTGCCATGACGTTTGCAAAGTCAATCAGTTATGGTATCTAAATAGAGGTAGCCTGGCCTTTGTTGAGTTCTTCACATTTTTCCTCCTGGGGCAGCAAACTAGCAAGAATACCTCTTTTGCTCCTTCAACACTTCTATACAATCCAGATTATCAAATCAGATAATCCAGATTATCTGATTTGAACTGAATTATATGAGTCGACACTGCCAGATAATCCAGTTCAAGGCAGATAATCTGGATTTCCTATGGCAGTGTAGAAGAGGCCTTTGAGAACAACACGTTTCCACAACTTCCCTATCACAACTCATCCCTCACCAGACCTCACAACTTCTGAGGATACCTGCCATAGATGCAGGCGAAATGCTTCTAGAGCATGGCCATACAGCCTGAAAAACCTACAACAACCTATCCCTCATCTCCTTAAATAAATGGGTTATTTAAGTTGTATTTGTTTTGATGTAATTTGTTTATATGTTCGTTGGCGGCACTGAATGTTTGCCTTGTGTATTGAAAACCACCCGGGAGGTCTACAAATAAAGTTTGTTTATTATTATTATTACTATTCTGACACAAAAACACAGTATGTCACAGCAAATGAGATATATATGCTGGATTTCGTATCACAAAATCACAAGTCGAACACTTCCCAAGCGTCTAGGACTGTGTGATGTATTTTCGAATGATGCACAGATCCAAGTATGGTGGCCTTTTGCAGTGGACAGATTGTGGTTTTGTCGATGTTTGTTTCCAAATGCCGACAGATCTTTCGGCACGGCACCCAGTGTGCCAATGACCACTGGGACCACCTGTACTGGTTTATGCCAGAGCCTTTGCAGTTCGATTTATTATTATTATTATTATTATTATTATTATTATTATTATTATTATGTGGTTAAATGGGCACAGAATGTTGACTACAGTATAGAATTAGAGAAATGGGAAAAATGTGGCAGAAGGGACCTACTTTTACATTATCGAATAATCTTGAAAATCTCTATAAAATGATGTTTAAATAATAAATGTTGGACATGTGAAATTCATGAAGAGTCATTATGTGGTGAACCTGTAAACAGTCAAATAAATAAATAAATTCTGGAGACAAATTCAAGGAATTCTTAAAACATGTATCAACTTCATGCCAGAACTCATATTACTGGGACTGCTGGATGAACAAACATAAAAGGAGCACAAGAGAAGACTGCAGTACATGTTAACGGCGGTAAGAACTATTTGCTCAACAGTGGAAAAAGACAGAAAATTCAACTAAAGAAGATTGCACAGGGAAGCTACGGGAACTAATAGAAATGGACAAGTTAATAACATTCATTGGACACAGTTTTAAAAGAATGGGAACCTTTTTATGAATATATATCTGAAGGAGACAAAAGGACTTTATGTACAGGCTTGCAGATATAAGCTATTATGATACAGATTTTTAAAATGTAAAAACAAGCAGAAGTAAAAAAAAATGCTGGATATAAGGAGGAAGAAAAAAATGTTGAATTATAGTGAAACCGACAAAAGGGAAGCAGGAAATCCTCATTTAAAACTGATTTAGGTATGTGTATTTTTATTTTAGAGTTATGTATAATTAAAGTAGGGATGTGCAGTTGTAGGAAAATGTGTTGTTTATGTAGTTGCTGTTTAAGTGTATGTATATACCATAAATACTCAAGTATAAGCCAACCCTAATATAAGCTGAGGCACCTAATTTTACCACAAAAAACGGGGAACATGTATTGACTCAAGTCAATTTCAAAATAAAAATTATATATTCAAAATAAATTATATTAAATTAATTGAGGCATCAGTAGGTTAAAAGTTTTTGAATATTTACAGAATATTTGAATTTAAAGATGGGCTTGAAACCAACCTTAAAAATTCTGGCATAGACACCAAGAACTGGGAAGCCCTGGTCCTTGAGTACTCCAGCTGGAGGTCAGCTGTGACCAGCAGTGCTGTAGAATTTGAAGAGGCACGAATGGAGAGTGAAAGAGAGAAACGTGCCAATAGGAAGGCACGTCAAGCCAACCCCGACTGGGACCTCCTTCTATCTGGAAACCAATGCCCTCACTGCAGGAGAACATGCAGGAACAAGAATAGAGCTCCACAGTCACCTACGTACCCACCATCAGTACACCGATCTTGGAAGACAATCCTTCTCGGACAATGAGGGATCGCCTAAGTAAAGTAAGTAAGTAAGTATTTACAGAAAACTGTAATTTAAGATAGGACTGCCCAACTCTGGATTAAACCATTATTCTAACCTTCCTCAGTGTAAAATTTGTATCCTTACAATAATAATAAAGAGAGTAAATAATAAATGTAATAATAATAAATAGAGTAAAATAATATGTGTAATAATAACAATAGAGTAAAATAATAAATGTAATAATAGTGTAAAATAATGTTAATGTAATAATAATAGTAAATAGAGTAAAATAATCAATGTAATAAAATAATAATAACAACAGAGTAAAATAATAAATAACTTTGACTAAAGTTGCTGAAAAATTCGGCTTATATTCGAGTATATACGGTATGTATAAGTATTGTTTTCTTCTTTGTTTGTGTTTTTATGTTAAAATTTGAATTAAAAATAAGGGAGGAAAGGCCATGGATAGATTAGGGAGCTCAGGGCCCTTCCACACACCAATATAACCCAGAATATCAAGGCAGAATAACTCACAATATCAGCTTTGAACTGGGTTATCTGAATCCATACTGCCATATATTCCAGTTCAGAGCCAAAAATGTGGGATTTTATTCAGCTGTGTGGAAGGGGGTCTTAGTCACTTTTTTGAGCCAAGATCTTTCCAGACTGGGGTTGCCATTCAAACCATTAAGTGCACCACATTAACTCTATTTGCGTTAATTCTACCCAATTTCTGCATACGAAATTGTGACCTCTTGACTATGGACTTGGTACATCAAATAATCTTTAGACCACAGATTACTTGTTGAAATATTATTTGATTTCACGTCAGCTTAAAATCACCAGCCAAGCATTTGAGTAAATGTAACTCGTTTAGATTAATTTATGCACATTTTTGCCCTGCTAAGAGCTGGTGTCATTTAAAAAGAAGGGGGAATGAAGAAAAGAAATCAAAAGCAAACCCAAGTGGCAAATTGTGGAGAACACCCTTGGCCATCCCAAATCCCGTTCAAATAAAAGGTAACCTTAGCTCTGCTCCCTGCATCTGTTTGCATTTGGTAACCTCATTAAATGAACACCTTCTGAACACTTATTCTGCACATCATCGATTCCACTGAATTCAGGAAGAATAATAGCCTCATGTCTGGAAGCCTTCTCTATTCTTTTTCATTATTGCTACTATTTTGTTGTTGTTGTTTTAAATTTCATCTCAAATTTCTAGCATTGGGGAGCTAAGTGATTTAGCCCGCAGGGCTCTGTTTTGAATTTCACACATGGTCTAGGTGGCAGGAAATTTAATTCAGATTTAGGATCTGAAAAATATGCAGGCAGGAGTTGCTAGGCTGTATTTTTCTAGGCTCATGTTTGAAAAGAAACTTTCACCACACAAGGCCCTACAGAAATTCTGTAATGGCCCATTTCAGGAGTACTATGTATAGAGAGGGAAGTCCCTTTATGCAACCCTCACTCTTCAATCCATGCTGCTCTTTGAAATAAGAGGTTACTTTGATTCATGAATAGAGCTGTGGCTAGCAGAGAAATTACACAACACACAGCACACAGTGTTATAAATGTAAGAACAAATGTTGTTGATCTACATCTGGCTATGCAGTTTAAGCTGTGAAAAGACAAATATTCAAGTTCGAGCACCAATTCCTGGTAGCAGTAACCTGAAACCTACTCTGTGGCTCTCTACAAGCCTAACCACAATGGGTCAGTTGAACAAAGGAGAAGGAAGAACAGCATCCTTGCCCAATCCCAAACAGACTACTGACCGATGGTGAGAATGGTAAGCAAACTTAATGACCCCATCTTCTGTACCTAAGGACTTCATTGCCGAAGGTAAATTGGCATGGCAGATATAATAATAGAGAGCAAAATTGACAAAGAAAAAACATGGCTGTGGCTCACAAATGGAACTCTGAAAAAGGAGACGGAGGGCCTGATTCTGGCAGCCCAAGAACAAGCCATTAGAACAAATGCCATCAAAGCCAGAATTGAAAAGTCGACGACAGATCCCAAATGTAGACTCTGCAAGGAAGCAGATGAAACAATAGATCACATCCTCAGCTGCTGCAAGAAGATCGCGCAGACAGACTACAAGTAGAGGCATAACACCGTTGTTCAGATGATTCATTGGAACTTGTGCCACAAATATCATTTGTCTGAGACAAAGAACTGGTGGGATCACAAACCTGAAAAAGTTACAGAAAATGAACACATCAAACTACTCTGGGACTTCCGAATTCAGACAGACAGAGTTTTGGAGCACAATACTCCTGACCTCACGATCGTGTTAAAACAAAGTATGGATTGTCGATGTTGCAATCCCAGGTGACAGCAGGATTGAAGAGAAACAACTGAAAAGCTGACATGATATGAGGATTTAAAGATCGAACTGCAAAGACTCTGGCACAAGCCAGTCAAGGTGGTCCCAGTGGTGATCGGCACACTGGGTGCAGTGCCTAAAGACCTTGGCCTGCACTTAAACACAATCGGCACTGACAAAATTACGATCTGGCCTCTGCAAAAGGCCACCTTACTGGGATCTGCCCGTATTATTCGCCAATACATAACACAGTCCTACATGCTTGGGAAGTGTCCGACATGTGATCCAATATAACAACCAGCAGATTGATCTTGTTTGCTGTGGACTCATCTTGTTGTGTTTCAAATAATAATAATAATAATAATAATAATAATAATAATAATAATAATAATAATTTATATCCTGTCCTATCTTCCCAGGGGAGGGACGGGACTCAGGGCAGTTTTCAACAAAGGATGGCAAACATTCAATGCCATGGGTTGCTGTGAGTATTCCAGGCTGTCTGGCCATGTTCCAGAAGCATACTCTCCTGGTGTTTCGCCCACATCTATGGCAGGCAGGGCCGTAGCCAGAAAAAAAATTCGAGGAGGGTTGAAAATTTATGGGGGGGGGGGGGGTTTGAAAATTTCAGGGTAGGGACACGCTGAAGGAAAGAGCACAGCAGGGGGCAGAGCAGCCTTCAATAGCCTGCAGCTCTGCCCCTGTCAACCACCTTCACCAAGTCTGGCCTCCTTAATGAGAGCATTCAACACCACCCACCCCAACTTGGTTGCTTCGCTACATCGGCTATTGCTGCAAGTAATGACAGTGTGAATAAATTGTCAATATTTGCTTGAGATAGTGCTTGCAGTTCTGGAGGGACTCTTAATTTTTTGCATCTCATAGACTTAGCATGGGGATTTGGTTAACCAGTTAAAATTCATGAGTAAACCAGGTTTTTTTTTTAACCTGAAAAAAATTGGGTGGGGAGGGGGGTTGAACCCCTACCCCCCCTCACTACAGGCCTGATGGTAGGCATCCTCAGAGGTTGTGAGGTCTGTTGGAAACTAGGCAAGTGAAGTTTATATATCTGTGGAATGTCCAAGGTGGAAGAATGAACTCTTGTTTGCCTGACGCAAGTGTGAATGTTGCAAATGCCACAATAAACAATAGAAACAAAACAAATCAAAACAGTAAACAAACACATCAATACAAACTTATAAGAACTAGCCTAAAAAGTAAGTAATTAAATAGATGGTGTGCATCCCACTCCCAGTCTGTCTCCTTCTTGCAATTCTGCCATCTGTAGCCATTAACAGTGAAAATCTGTAAATAGATCTCTGTTCCATAATGTTCTCCTCACTGTTCTCTGTGTAAGGCGTCCCTTAGGCTTTGGTGCTGGCAAAGCAGAGTGATGGTGATGTCAAGGAGCAGGGTTCTCCTCCTCTCTCCCTCCCCTTCACTATTCCAAAGCTGTCTGTTTTCTTTTTCTTTTATATTTCTATCTCTCTTTTTTAAAATGCCTGAATTGTACAGTTGTGCTTTCAAAAAAAAACAAATAGCAAAATTGTGGAAAGGTGAGGTTGTGAAGGTGTACAGAAGTACAACTGTAAGACACATGGATTGGCAATTGTGCAAATGAAAAGAGGCATGATATCAAAAGTGCTCAAGCTGATATATCTTTGCTATGAATGATAGCTTGACTGTAGTGGAATAGTGATTTGTACAATAATGTCCTGGTCTATTTGTTTTGACAGAAGCTGGCCCTTTCTCCCCCCAGATGGGATATGCCTGTTCCAGCATTAAACCCGTTTCACTTGATGCATAATCATAATTTCACGCGCACACACAGCTTTTATTGGCATACAACAGCGAAATCACAGCCTAGGCATATACAAGTCACAGATAAAAAGGAAAACATACTTAAAAGTTACAAACCTCAAGAATAAAATTTGCAACCATCTCAGAAAAGAGTGCATCAGAGTTGCTCAAAAGATATGGAATTTTATAACACCTTTGCCATTGAGAACACTGTTAAAAATGCATAATCATAATTTAAAATTATACTTCAGAATTTGAATGCCTGTCTCCACTGGAGGCATTTCCACTTACTTATTTAACAAATCTTAGCAATACATCCCTTGTATTTAATATACCATCTACGAGTATATTCTGCTTCATCACATTTCTCACAGATCATATGATTTTGTGTTACCCATATTTTTCTCTTATATATTCTTGTCGATCAAAACTTATAATACAGTCAGTTTGCTAATCAAAAAATGATTAGGGAGTTTATCAAATGCTTTGCAAAAAAAACCCAATACAATCAATTATAACATCCACAGCATTCTAGTAAAATAGTGACACTTTTTTTTTAAAAAAAGATATAAATTCAGTTTGGCAAGGTTTGCCTTTCTTCAGTACTGTTTTGTAACATTGCCTTTCTGGAACAGATTACCACACATTGAGAAAGAAAATACATAGTAATAATGGGAGATTTTGGCCATCCAAAGGTATTTAAAGAACTGTCAGAAGTCCACTCAGAAACATTTACAATCATCTTTGAGAATTCCTGGAAAACAGGAGTTCCAGCAGACTGGAGGAGGGCAAAACTTATCTTTGGTTAGAGAAAGAAATAACACCCGAACAATTACCTCCCAGTCAGTTTGACATTAATGCCAATAAAGATTCTAGAGCAGATCATTAAACGGATTGGCTGAACCCATGGGATGCTCACCAATGGCTCCTCTTCATCCTGGAGAGAAGCAACAAAGTGGGATGGCGTAGGTTTTTGTCCTGGGCCCAGTGCTATAAAACATTTTTATTGAACATGGTTTGAATGACAGAATAGAGGCCATTCTTTTCAAATTTGTAGATTACACTGAATTAAAAATTATCTATTGATAATATACCAGAGGACAGGATCAAAATCCAAAATGACCATAACAGATTGAAGAGCTGGACCAAAATTGACAAAATGAATTTCAACCGATAAAAATACAAATGAAATTGTGAAGTTTTGGTTCCACCTTCCTCCCCTTTTCTTCAGTCCCCCCTGTTTATAGTGTAGAGACCTTCCTTTTGTATTATTTTTTCGGTGGAGCTTAAAACACCACTCAGGGACCAGTCTCAGTTGGTCTATTCATTTTCCCCAGAGCTCTTTGCTGGACTCCTCCTTCTTTCTTTCCCCAAGATTGAGCTAAGGCGACCCTATTTGGAGTGAGTGGTATAGATGGTCTTTATTTGTCCTTGAAATAAGCACAACACATTGCAGCCTACATAAATGATTCAAAGGCCTTGAAAAGACCACCTATAGAACACTTAGAGACTGGTCTCTCCTTTTTTCCTGTGGATCTTGTAATGTACTCTTCAGTGTCTTGGGTTCCTGATACTGTTCCTGCAAGATTAGACATCTGTACTCTTGCTTGGCGATCTGTCATTCTTTTCATTCTATACACGTATTCCCTATAAAATTATTTGAAGGCGCATAGCATATCAACTGGCTAAGCATTTTAAATAAATTAGAAACAGGCATTTGGGGTTTTTTAAAATCTTGATATCTCTTTCCAAAATCCCTCTTTGCATACATTTATCATTTTATAAGCTATCCACCCTCAATATATGTTTATTTTTAAAAGAAAACAACATTCTATATTTTTTCTTTTGAAAGTTCATCATTTTGATTGTTTCCAAACTTGGTATGCACACAATCTGACCGCTAATAACAATCCTATCTACATTAACTGTACAGATTCTATTATATTCTTCAAACAACAGAAAAACATCACTTTAGGAATAGCTGACAGTGAGTATAGCGTTACTAGTTACGTAAATGGAGCCCCCAGTGGTGCAATGGGTTAAACCCTTGACTATTTTATGCTTATGTATTGTTCTGTTCTGTTTTGTTTTGCTTACTCTGTATGGTTTTGTGTTTTTACAATTTGGAAACTGTCCTGAGTCCTCCAGAGGAGATAGAGCAGTATATAAATAAATAAATAAATAAATAATAATTATTGTGCTGGCAGGGCTGAAGACCTCCAAGTCAGATATTCAAATCCAGGGAGAGCGCGGATGAGCTCCCTCTGTCAGCTCCAGCTTCCCACGTGGGAACATGAGAGAAGCCTCCTACAAGGATGGTAAAACATCAAATCATCCAGGTGTCCCCTGGGAAACGTCCTTGCAGACAGCCAATTCTCTCACACCAGAAGCACCTTGCAGTTTCTCAAGTCACTCCTGACAGGACAAAAAGTTGCGTAGACTATTTTATGATTATCCTTCCCTTGACAGTTTCAACCTTTATCTGGACATAACTAATTATTACATTTCCTTTAATTGTATACTTACTAAAGCAAGTGTTTTGTTTTTAAAAACATCCACACACTAGAATCTATATGTATACTTATTCTTATATTGACAGAGCATATGTCTTGACAATCAAATTTTGAGTTCTGTTATTTTTTAGCTAAGGCTTGAAGCATGTCTACACTGACTGCTTAATGCAGAAAGGTCATGGATCAGTATTCCTGACTTTGAGCCATGTAAACAGTTAGAACAGCTTCCATCTTGGAACTGGCAACCAATATTTTTACTTCCATCCTATGTTTCCTGGGCTCAGGTGGCCTGGAGACTTGGAATGACACTTACAGTCCCTTCCCATTTTCTTTGTCACAATGGGTCTTATTAGTTGGCCATCGCCTGCAGTGACATCAATTGGCATGACTGAAGAAAGTGGGGGGAGAGGAGGGGTTGAATCTCCTCTCCCTGATCCCTCATCGGTCCATTGCCCTGGTTGATGCCACTGTAGGCAATGGCTGAGAGGTAGAGTTGTATGCTGAAATTCATGTTCGATACACTTCACAGCAAGCCAGTGCCTTAAATCAAGAAATAGTTTCCTAAGATCTACAGAGATACTCGCAGGAACACCTCAGTAAGCGAGAGTCCAAAAGTGGCAGGCTAAAACCCGGAACCTCAATCAGTGACTGATACCAAATGAGAAACTTCTTCCTGGGCACATAGAAGACTAGGCAACTTGGAAAGCACTGAACAGACTATACTCTGGCACCACGAGATGCATAGCCAAGCTTAAGAAATTGGGCTTCGAAGTGGAGTCCACAACATGCGAGTGTGGAGAAGAGCAAACCACAGACAACTTACTACAATGCATCCTGAGCTCTGCCACATGCACAATGGAGGACCTTCTCACAGAAACACCAGAGGCACTCCAAGTGACCAGCTTCTGGTCAAAGGAAATTTAGTATAATGCCAAGTTTTTGACTTTAGTTTGTGGTTTTTCTTATACATTATAACTGTATTCTCAATTTGCTTCTGACATGATAAATAAATAAATACTTCTCATTGATTGTGAGTGTCAAGTCCTGTTTAGCTGTTCTTTAGTTGAAAGAGCCGTAGCAAACTAGGATTTTGCGAGAGCGAACTAAGCCAGCACGAGCAATGCTTCGCCTCTTTCTCCGCCTATTTCCCTTTGCTAGGGCAGCGTTGCGAGCATACGCTCGTGCCGCAGCAAACTACAGGAAGCTTGCGCTCGGGCTTGCTCCGAAGCCCCGCCTTTTTCCCCCCTGAGGCTGCTCTCTCTCTTGCTAGCGTGCCTGTTTTCCATTGCAGAGGGCAGGGATGCGAGCGTACGCTCACAGTTGAATTCTGCCAACTGCGAGAGTACACTCGCATTGCTTCCCTAGCAAGGGAAAACAGGCACACTAGCAAGAGAGAGAGCAGCCTCGGGGGGGGGGGGGGTCGGAGCGAGCTCAAGCACAAGCTCCTCTCGCTTCCAGTAATTTGCTACGGCTCAAACTCTACCTTTGAGTTTCAACTAAGGGAGGCTCTGCTTTCCCTACAGCCACGCTCTGGCTTTGAGCCCATCTTTAAATCTCTTTTCCTGTTTCCAACATTCTGTTTTCCATTCTTGAGTTCGGAGTAGAGCAACTGCTTTGGGAGATGGTGGTCAGGCATCCGGACAATGTGGCCGGTCCAGCGGAGTTGATGGCGGAGGACCATCGCTTCAATGCTGGTGGTCTTTGCTTCTTCCAGCACGCTGACATTTGTCCGCTTGTCTTCCCAAGAGATCTGCAGGATTTTTCAGAGGCAATGTTGATGGAATCATTCTAGGAGTTGCATATGATGTCTGTAGATAGTCCACATCTCGCAGGCGTATAGCAGGGTTGGGAGGACAATAGCTTTATAAGCAAACACCTTGGTCTCCCTACCATAATGAAGCATACCTTTGCTGGTCCCTGACAGGTGAAAGCAAAGCATGGTAGTATGAATATGGAAATTGGAAAGTTGTAAGCAAGCACACTTTGTGACACTTTCTTTGTAGACTTTGGGCCAACATGAGGTTGCCTTAATTCTGGATTTCACATATAATGTTGTTTGGCTACAGAATCGATCCTTATTGGTATTGCATCTGTGGTTAGTACTGAACATTGACTCAACTGCTACATTATACCCAGATATGCAGATGGAAATAAAAACAAAGAAAAAGTGGACCTTCCTTCTGGCTCTTCTTTCATGCAAGCTCACAGCTTTCAAGATTATTTCTATTTGTTGTTTTAAAAGCATTGGGGAAGGTACAAGCAACCCAAATTTAGTTCATGTTTTTATAGTGTTGTAGTAAAAATAATAAAGCAAAAGAGCTCCTAAAATGGGAATAAGAGTGCAATATTTATAAAATTAGGTTTCATTATTTTTGATTATATTGGTTTGATGTTCCAGCCTGGTGGAAAGGGCATTACAAATAAATATTATTTATAAGGGCCAATGTAAATTATAGAGTACTGGTATAATGTGACCCTTGTGATCCCCCACTCCCACTGAGACAATATACTATTAATAATTGTGATATAAAGTTACTAACTCCTGAGATACATAATTCAGTGCTCACTCAGTAGAAGGATCTGTATCTGATTCATGGAAAGGGCCTTAACCAAGAACAGCAGAATATTTAGTTCATGAGAAAATTGAGAACATGTTGGAGTCTCCTTCTCTGGGGGACTTTTAAACAGAGGTTGGATGGCCATCTGCCGGGGATGCTTTGATTCTGTGTTCCAGCATTACAAGGAGTTGGATTAGATCAGTAGTTCCCAACCTTTTTTTGACCAGGGACCACTTTGATTTTTTTTTATTGTTAGCAGAGATCACAAGGTTCAAGAATAATAAACTGAGTTAATCTAAAAATAAACTTTAATGAAAGGAAAATGAAAGGAAAAAGGAAGAGGGGCCGACCAAGGGTAAGATGGATGGATGGCATCCTTGAAGTGACTGGTTTGACTTAAAGAGTTGGGAGTGGCTACGGCTGACAGGGAGCTCCGGCGTGGGCTGGTCCATGAGGTCACGAAGATTTGGAAATGACTGAACAAATAAACGACAACAAATAAGACACACTCATTTCACTACCAACAGAAAGAAAGCTTTATTTATATGTTTAAAAAAGCACCCATGATTCTATGGCATACCGTTTTTAGAGATGTTTATATGGGTTGGGGAGTGCATCTTAGAATTGAAGAAATAGGGGTAGCTGGATGAACATAGCAAGAGAACAGGATTCTATTACCTATAGATTAGGAGCAGGTGTTATGAATTGCCGTGGAGAATCCTTTAAAAGCACTTACTAGTTTTCTTCTGTACAGTTCGTACAGATTCCATTCTATATTGCTTTGGATGCCAAATCTGCTTATTGCCTAACCTCTGCTCAAAATGTTACAATGCAATAACTTGAAAAGTCCAAATTATCATAAAAAAACAATAAAAAAGACTTACATTAAGGTTTTTCAGCTGAACACATGTTCAAATATATGCTGCCATTCAAATTGTTTTCTCTGAAAGTATCCTGGGATGCAAACTCAAATGATAACTCACAATTATATGTTATACACCATTATACCCTTGCTTAAAGTTATGAACATATTAAATTTATAGAACTAAAAATGTAATGTTTGTTTGTGGAATTAACATAACTTAAAAACCATTGGACGAACTGACACCAAATTTGGACACAATACACATAACAGGCCAACAAGTGACCATCTCTCATAAAAACACTGAAAAACACAGCAGAATAGACTTAAAGCCAAAAAAATAAAAGAAAAAATGCATCACAACGCATGCGCAAAACCACATATATACAAATATATATAAATACACACACACACATACAGCAACACATGGCAGGGTACGGCTAGTATTATTATAATGCCTATGATGCAACACATAGCTTCTAACTAAAATGTATACAAAAGGTGTATATCATCATTTTCCATTGAGCACAAATCTGGACACAGACAAAAATGATTCTTTTTTCTTTCCTTCTTCCCACTGCTCATATGTTCTCACAAGTGATGGCTCATATCAATTTACAAAGGGTTGCAAATGGTTCCAGCTTCGGCAAATAAATCTCAAAACTCATGCATTATGGTACAAAAGCTTAATTTAATTTAACATTTCTAAACATTAGTTGCAGAAAAAGGAAGTAGAGTTGGGAACTAAAGACCAAAATATATGAACAATCACGAAAAAACATCAAATAACAAGTATGCGAATAACAAACCCCAATAACAAATGGACAAAATGTTATATTGAATGAAGGATGAATAAAACACTCATATGCACACATATATGCAAACTAAATTTTTAATATAAGCAAAACATAATTTTTCAAAAGTTGTCCAAATGGTGCTTGGAGGAAATATGTGCTGTAAACATTCTAATTATTCACAAACAAAACAGAATAATGTGTATATATCTGGCTATTTGGATTATTTGCAAAATCAGATGGGTTGTGGCAGTTTAAAAGGCTAGCACATAATATTTCAATGCCAGCAAACCTCATGGAATGAATGGAAGGAAATGTGTACTACCTAATATATCATTTATTATAAAACAAGTATTTTCACATTTTAGTTTAAAATTATATTCTGTTCTGTCCTTCCAAGATAAACAAAATAATAAAATAAACAATACTATGAACATTACAAATAATAGAGCACCATAGCAAAACGAAGGGGAAAAAACAAGAAAAAATTAAAACCACAGAAGAAAACTAAACTTTATTATAAGTGTGAATTTTGTTTTTAAGTTTTCTTGGTTCATTAGAGTCTTTTAAAAATAGGAAGTGACCTGATTCTGGGACAAAGGCCTTCTGTGAAGGACAGACAAGTGTTGCAGAATAAAAGGTGTTAACAACAACAACAACAACAACAACAACAACAACAACAACATATTTATCAGCTATCTTTCCTTTTAGTTCTGTTTCTTGTTCCTGGCAATTTATACCAGCATTTGGTACAATCTATCTATCTGAATGCTCCTGTGCATCATTCCCAAAATAAATACCTTTTAAAATGTAATATTGGTATGGATGTTTGCTTTATTTAGGACCTCATCACATGGAGCATTTTCCCTATCGTAGGACACTTCATTGACATTGACACTTCAAGGACGAAGAGGCGTGGAGCCCATCACGTCACATTTGCCTACTTCCAAGTCATCATCTGTTGCCCTTCGTCCTTGAAATGGAGCTGAAGTGTGTTGAAAGGGGGGAGTTCAGAACATAGCCAAATAATGGTGTTCTGAGCCCCTGGTGTGTGCCAGATTAGTTGTGAACATTGAAAAACACATATGATGGGATCTGACAGATTTGCCCGTGTTGAATCGTTTCAGGGACAAGGAGGAATGGGTGTTCCTCACTACTTTGCTTTCACTGCATTTTCTCTTCAATAGTAACCATGTGTTCTTGCTAGCTTTTTAACATAACACTGGCCTAATGGAGGAAAGGAAAATCTATCAGGAGGGGATCATGATAAAATCGTGTATAATTACACTGATATAATGGAGGGAAGGAAGGCATGGGAAGGACTTATCATGGCAAATGGGTTTTAAATCCCCCCCCCACTTTCTCCCCACAAATGGGATGAGGTCCATAGTAATCTTGACTTTTGATACTGAAGTTTTCCCTGATTTTTTTTAAAGTAATGCAAAAAGGGCAGAAAAGGATTCTCCATGTGGTGGTTTGAATGCGCACAAGAACAGGGGAAAAACTTCTGGAATATCATTCAAAAAGACATTCAAATGATTCTATACACACACATCAAAAAAGAGCCAGAAAACTTTCTGTTAGGAATGCTTGATTTTCAGGGGGAAGAATAAGGAAATATTATTTACCTATCTAACTACGGCAGCTAGAATGGTATTTGAAAAGAAATGGTGAATAAAAGAAATACCCCAAAGAGAAAAATGGCAAAACAAGATTTTGGAGATAATGAGCATGGATGAAGTCACATATTGGCTAACATCAAACCAAAGAACACCAAAGAAATGTACAAATTGGGACCCAGTAAAAGACTACTTTAGATAATGGAAAATAGAGATCATTATATAAAAAGAGTAAATCATAACTGAAGAAGAAACACTGGGGAGATAAAACAGCCTCACATTACAGAAAAAAGACATTAAAGACCAACAAAGACTAGATGGAAGCCAACATATTTAATTTTTTTCTCTTTCTTTCTTTTTTCTTTTTTTCCCTTTTTTGTCTCTCTTTTTCCAGGGGGACTCTCCCCTTCTGTCATGAACCTTCTAATTTTTCTACTATTCTCTTATCTATAGCCAAAATGTTCTCCTACTTTCATTGAAAACACACTATATCTCTCTCAAATTTTGGAAACTTTATTAATAAAAATATTCCCCCCCCCCAAAAAAAAAAGAACAGGGGAAAAACTGAAAAAGGGAAACAAGTGATGGAAAGACAGAACTTGAAACGGGACAATCGGGGATCAAATGGTACAATTCCCTTTGCTAGACATATGGTAATACATGCTTCTCAAGGTCAATGTGATGAAGGCCTTAGACATATCCTTATAAACAAAGTGTTCACTTTTATAAATATCATAAAACCTTCAGTTTTACTCCAGAAAACTTTGAGGATGATTTGAATAAAGTTAGCATATTCATAATTCCCATTCATTGCAGTGAGCTTTGCATTGGAAGATTGGACTGGGGTCTAAATGAGAGGGCCCAATGCTGGATCAGTGAAACTGGATCTCTAAATGAGAGGGCTGGGGTCTAAATGAAGAGGCAATGCATTTAATATCCTTCATGTCCCAAACATAGGAGAATCCTTTTATGCTGACAATAAAAGGGATGAACATCAGAGGTTGAAATACCAGCCTTGAGTGCCCAACGCACCAAATTGCCAACCTAGTGTTGTAAAGACTGCAAGGTCAGCCTCCAGATCAAAACTAATCAAGTGATGGACAGTGAATGCAAGACACTATTGCCGGGGAAACCAAATAAATAGAAGCAGAAAGCCATCCATCAGTGCCATCTGGAAGAGATTGGTTTGGATGTCTTTCTGTCAGGCAGTGCTACAGTATTTATTTGTGTAGCTGGGCTTTGGCTTTAGGGATTTCAGCAAAATATTTTTGTCGGCAATGATTTGGCAAGAACATCATCCAAGTTGATTGTCAAGCTACAATTAAATAGCCCATTCGTGTAGGCTCACAATTACAAGCAAAGCTTACTTTCCATTTTAGACATACCTGAGGGACAACATATGTGGAATGATCTCATTTTGGATTCTGCATATATACTTTCTTTTATTTTAAAAAAGTAAAAGTAAAAAATGGATGATCATTAGTTAGTGTCACACACACACACATGAATAACTCGTGACGGATAGTTATTATGAATAAGGTTTAGCAAAAGTTTTTCTCCTTAGGACAAATAATCATGATGTTCTCCCCATTATGGTAGAAATCCGAATTATTTTTTACAGAAAAGTAAAAAATAAGGAAAGAATTGTCATGCTGAAAGCATCTGTGTTCACAACCAAGAAGCCTGAAGAACAAATAAAAAGTGTTAGAAAGAATGTCATAATAAATGATGCATGTTATGATGTCATAGAAACAACTCTCACAAGTGGAATAAATTAGTTGTGTGAGGCTTTGGCTCAGTGGAAAGGAAGGAAAGCTAGAAATGATACAGGTCAATAAGCTGCCTTTCATCAATCACATTATGTGGTAACATTCTGTAGGTAAATATGGATGGTAAGGAGAGAATGTTAATTTTCCCCCATTTGATCATCATTATATATATCACATCACTCAAAGAGTTTATGGGAAGATATATAATAAGAACTTCATCCAATAGGCACAAGATCTGCCTGGTTCCATTTCCTCCCAAATTATATGTTATATACATTATATACATTTGCCTGCAGATAAAGATAAAATAAAATAAGGGTTGCAATTGCTCTGTTGTAGGTGTCTGAATAGTCATGGAAGCCCCATCTACACCGCCATATAATTCAGTTTCAAATAGTGTCGCTGGGGCCTGAGCTGCCTATTTGGCAAAGGGTATAGCCATCTTTCACATTAGGATTGGACAGATGAGTGGAGTTTGGCCCATGAATTGCCAATGAAGGATCTATTTTAACATTATTTTCTGATACTGAAACAGAGGGAGCTTCCAGGCAGTGTCATTTACTGTCAGTCCCAGTAAATGGTCCCCCGCCATCCTGACACCTTGGTTTGTAGTGGGTTTTAGAAATCAGCAAGATAGACAGGGAACATCCAGCGGAAATTTACTTTTTAAAAAAATGACTCTCTAAGGTGTGCTGGACCTCATATGCGCTTATGCGGATATCTAAATGCATACACAAGCGGATTTCTTATTATTTCTCCTCACCCTACTGTAAATTCAAGCTCTGTTTAATTTCATAAAAATCTGAACAACGGAATGGATGCAAAGAGTTCTCATTGTAATTGCTTTCCATTTATGCTTCCATTTAGCCACCTGTGTGTCTGTGGCTCCATTTGTTTACAGCCTAGATCAACTGTGTGCTGGAGCAGTCCACACCAGGGTATACGAATGAAATCATGTTTTCCTTGAGTGCAAGAATATACAGTCATGTGAATATGCGCATTTTCGGACGAAACCAGGGTTTAAGTGCAACTTAACACGTATTTTTCAGTTTTTAATCCAAATCAGTGTGCATGTTCAGTGTGAGATGGTGTTTAGCTACCTGTCCTTTTATCCTGGTTTCTTCCACATTTTAGGGCTTGTGTAGAAGGGCCCAGGGAACTGTTTATTACACAATATTTTCCCACTTTACTCTGTGTGTTGAAATCATGAGTTACAATGTATTAGATATCAAGGGTTTCAGGGATATGATACCGAATGTTATTTTCACTTATGTTTTTAGTTGTCAGCTGATTTTAATGGAGACGATTGTTGGGTGGCCAGAAGTATGGGGAACTCTCCTTCGCACTCCACAGTTGGCCACTGTTGCCTTAGTGCAGTGGTTCTCAACCTCTGGGTCCCCAGGTGTTTTGGCCTACAACTCCCAGCAGTCCCAGCCAGTTTACCAGCTGTTAAGATTTCTGGGAGTTCAAGGCCAAAACATCTGGGGACCCACAGGTTGAGAACCACTGCCTTAGTGGATGTAGGCGCCTTGAATATATGTTTTGCACGTGAGAAGTTATTACTACAAATGTTAGCATCTCATGTCAACATTATCTCAAGTAGCAAGTCTGAGAAAGATTCTCATGTAAGATCCTTGGGGAACGATTGCCTCTCAAAGAATACTGAGCCAGCTGACCCCTATGTAAAGCAGATTCATATGTTCAAATCTTGGAATACGAGTAATATAGCAGAAGAGAAGCCCATCTTCTCTAAAATACTATTGTGTTGGAATTGTGATTATAATTGCAGATTAATTATATTGCAGCTCCCTCTGGTGGTGTCTAAGTTCACACAGAGATGTGAAATATAACTTACAGTATATATTTGGATGAATTAGGGTCTGTACCACCCACGGCACTGCACTGATTTTATAACACCATTTTAATAAGACTATCCACCCTGATAGTCTGTGGACAGAGCTGCTGATAAATGTATATATACAATGCATGCCAGGTTTATAGCTCATCTGGTTTGTAATTCAAGCTCTACTTCCCACGGATTGGTCTGCTATACATTTGTTCATCTGAATCATTTATACACTGCTCTTAAACCCAAAAGGTCCCAAATAGGGAAATTGCAGTTTCATTGATCCAGCATTGGGCACTCCATCCCAGTCTGTGAACTAATGACTCAGGTGCATGATATTACAGCAAGATAGGCCAGTCAGTCCACTTAGACTTAGGCCCCTTCTACACTTCCAGAATCCCAAATTATTTTCTTCAAACTGGATTATATTAATCTCCACTGCCAGATAATCTGTAATAAGCAGATAATCTGGGATCCGATCCTGGGATATAGAGGCAGTCTGTAAGGGACCTCAGATTGCCTCCAGGGTTTTAAACAATTGCCTCCTAAGCCTAAGACCCTTCTACACTGTCGTTATATCCCAGGATTTGATCCCTGGTTATCCGCTTTGAACTGGATTATATGAGTCTCCACTGCCATATAATCTGGGATAAGCAGATAATCTGGGATCAGGTCCTGGATCTGTGTGCCAAGTGGTCCAGATCCATCGTCAGCTGGGTTGAGTGCTTTCAGGATGCAGGTGAACTACAACTCACAAAATCAAAGGTCATTTCCCCCAAACCCCTCCAGTCTGTTCAGTTGCTGATGAATTCCTCTGTGTTTGCTGTGCGCCATAGAAAGAGTAGAAAAGCAGTAAGGGAGAGGCAGTGGGTGAGGTCATGCAAATTTCACGCAAGGAACCCTGGGATGCCTTCCTGTGGTGGAGGAAACACCTAGGATGAAATTGTTGGGGAATGAAAGCTTTCCTTGGGTGGTAGGCTGTAGTGTTTGGGGAGGACATTAACAGTGTTTGGGCTACATGTTCATGGCATGCACTCTAACCTGCAATGTCAATTGAGGGAGTGCCTTTGGAGGCTTCGTAGCACTTGGAACTATAGCCTGTTTGTGGAGGTGGGAGCCTGTTCAGTGTAAGTGGACACCTCCGACACATACACACATACATTTTTTATTTTTATTATGTGTACAGATAGATAGCCATTGATGCCAATGCTCTTTGATCATTGTGTTTTTAATCGTATTGTAAAATTAATATTATTCTGTGCTTTGGTCTCTGTCATGTGTAATTAATGTTTATTTTACAGAAATGCTTTGATATGTATCTTTTATGCAACTGTATTTTAATATGAGTGTTTGCAGAATTTTTATAGTATGTTTGTTTTTTACTGTACTGTGACTTGCCATGAGCCATGGAGAGAGGTGGGTAATAAATAAATAATAATATTAAAATTTTATTTTACTTTATTTTAAATTGTGAGTCCCAATTTTGGGGGGAAATGAGGTATAATGATAACAACAATAGCTAATTGCATCGTATATGCACTATTTATCATAATATATATGAAAAGGTTCCTAGTCAAATCTGAAAATAATTTTCAGGGTTCCCAGCTGAATTCATTTCCTCTTTGCCCTAATCTATATATAAAAAATGCTCTGTTTGTTTTGAGTGACATCATAACTCAAAATCTGCTAGACGAATTGCCGCCAAGTTTGGCCACAACACACCTACTAATCCAAGGAGTGACCATCACTCAAAAAATTGATTTTGTCATTTGGGAGTTGTAGTTGTAGTTTATAGTTACCCTACAATCAAAGAATATTCTGAACTCCACCAACGATGGAATTGAACCCAACTTGGCACACAAAACTCCCATGACCAATAGAAAACATTAGAAGGGTTTGGTGGGCATTGACCATGAGTTTTGGAATTGTAGTTCATCTGCATCCAGAGAGCACTGTGGACTCAAACAATGAAGGATCTAGACCAAACTTGTCATGAATATGGACACAGATGGAGTTTGGGGGGAATAGACCTTGACATTTGGGAGTTCACCTACAATCAAAGAGCATTCTGAACACCACCAACGATAGAATTGGGCCAAACTTCACACACAGAACTCCCATGACCACCAGAAAATACTGTGTTTTCTGGTGGTCTTTGGCGACCCTTCTGACACCCCTTCGCGACCCCCCCAGGGGTCCCAACACCCAGGTTGAGAAATGCTGCCTAAAGGTCATTCAATCCAACTCCCTTCACCAGGGCAAGAAAATATAATCAAAGCCGTCCTGACAAAGAGCCATGCAACCATTAATAAAGACTGATATATATGATTCTTTTTCAAGTCTCACAAGAATAATCCTTTTACACTTTGAGGCTACATCACTAATCACAATCTTAGAAGATATTTCCAAAATTGTGACTGAGTGATGTAGAGAGTCTTTCAAATGGATTGGGAGGAGCCAGCCTCCCAGGGTGTGATGAGCCAAAGTGTGGCATTTTCTAAACATAAGAATTGTAGTATTCAGATATGATGGGGTCAGTATGTGTCGCATCTGAAAACAGCATGCAATCATCCAAAATAATGATAATAATAATACGGCGTGCATACTGATTGAATCAGAGTACTTATTAAAGTGATGAAGTCCTCAGTTGGTCTAAAGCAATGGTTCTCAACCTGGGGTCCCCCGATGTTTTTGGCCTTCAACTCCCAGAAACCCTATCAGCTGGTAAAGTGGATGGGGTTTCTGGGAGTTGTAGGCCAAAAACATTTGGGGACTCCAGGTTGAGAACCACTGGTCTAAAGATTGGCAGCCAGGTTATTAATGGGGTGGCAATAGGGAGCACACAACTCCTTTGTTGCAATAGCTCTACTGGCTGCCAACCTGTTTTGGGGCACAATTCAAAGTGCTGTGTGGACCTATAAAGCCCTATACAGTTTGTGCCGTATCTACCTCTAGGAGTCTGTTAGAATGCTAAGATCATCTGGGGAAGGCCTTCTCTCATTTCCACAACCTACTCAAGTGTTTGGTGCAAACAAGGGAGACTTTGGAACTTCCTCCCAAGAGAGACAGGAATGGTACCATCTCCGCTTGTCTTTTGCAGGCAGGTGAAGATATATCTATGACCCCAGGCATTTGTGGGATGATGAAGGGCAGGCTGCTGGAAAGGTTGTTGTTGGTATTTTGGGGTTATGTTGAGCTTTGCAATTTTATTTTAATTTTAATTATTTTAAGCTTGTATCCATGAAATAAATATTTGCTTTCTTAATTTCTGAATTTGCTTTGTATTTTTATTGGGTTGTGTCTTGTTATTGTTAGCCGTCTTCAGTCCTTATGGGTAGAAATACAGGATAGAAATAAATATGATGATGATGATAATGATCAGCATCATGATTGCACCTGCCACATTGAGTTTGTAGTTATTTCATTTTTTTTCTACCAAGGAATAACCTTTACAGTTTCCAAGAGGATAACTGCATTCGTTTTTGCAGCAGAATATAGGATTTGCTCTTATCTACCAAAGGTATCTTACACTTTAAGACTAATAAGCTTTATTTGACATATGTTTTTTCACCTGCAGCCCACTTCATCAGATACCTAGAGGGTTAACCTCATATTTATACAGATGGCTGGAGAGAGAGGATGTAATTAGTGAAGTGAGAGAGAATGGAAATGTAAAAAAATACAACAATTTTTCATCACTTTAAGTGGAATTACCAAAAAGCAATTGGGTGGGAGATCTAGATCAGGCATGGGCAAAGTTAGGCCCTTCAGGTGCTTTGGACTTCAACTCCCACAATTCCTAACAGCCTCAGACCCTATTCCTTTTCCCCCTCAGTTGCTTGTGGGACTTGAAGTCCAAAACACCTGAAGGGCCAAAGTTTGTGCATGCCTGATCTAGAGTGACCAACTCTTCCATGTTTCCCAGAATCTCCTTATTTCAGCCCCTGTATATGCTCAACTTGTATATGTTCATGTGTTAGTGTAGTCAGGGAAGGTTGGGAAGGCACTGTGGGAAGAGGAGTTATGAAGAGGTGGGGAAAGAGAAAGAACCTCATCACATTGATGAGGGGCCGTGGGGTGATTCACCAGTTTCTGTGGCAAATCTGCAGAGCAGTGGGGCATTCCCCACGTCCAACCTTACCTGCAGTGACACTTTCCCATCACACGAGAGGAAGTGTCACCATGAGGCTTCCCCCTGTGCTGGTCCTGTTGGAGGAGGCTCAAGCCTGTAGCCAGGGGCGGCTCAACCCATTACGCAAAGTAAGCATTTGCAGTATAGTTGATTTTGCCCAGGGGCGCTCTTGAGGCGCTCTTGGGGGAAAATAGACCTTGACATATGCAAGTTGTAGTTACTGGGATGTATAGTTCACCTACAATCAAAGAGCATTCTGAACTCCACCAATGATGGAATTGAAGCAAATATGGCACAGAGAATTCCCACGACAAACAGAAAATATATATATCAGTGATTGTTTGGGGGAGGGGTGCCAAAATACTGTTTGCTTACCATTGAAAATTACCTAGGGCCACCTCTACCTGTAGCATATTTGCTTTAGTAACAAAATGGAAAGAAAGTACCCCTCCCTGCAGAAAAGGAGCAACACGTCAACAGCAGGATAGCGAAATTGTGTGTTCTGCAATGGATAAGCTAGTCGTGAAGGTAGGGCTTGCTGAACATGGGCTGAACATGGGCTGGGACTTGAGTGACAACAGATATTTGGCTGAAATTTGCCCAAGAAAACATGTGCAGTAGAATGTTGATGGATAAGAAAAAACCTATATAATATGTGGTCAAGGGGTGTGGGGCATGGCAGCCTTTTCAAGTACTGTGACCTGAGTGTGCAGTACGGCGGATCCATCTCCTTATGGCCATAATGGAATAAACCTTGCTTTTGTTCTACTCCTGAGATTGGACATTTTGCCTGTTTGCCTCCCGTGACTGGAACTTCAATAGGGGCCCAAAATTGGGGTCCCTTACACTGTTGTTCCTGACAGAACATTAGGAAGCTTCCCGTGTTCTGGGCAAAGCGTCGTAGAATGCTTGTGCCATAGCTGATCAACCACACCGGAAGTAAGTGTGCATTGTGTGATGGGTGGCAGGGGCTACGTGGATCAACTGCTCTGCAAGTGTCCTAGGACACTTTCAAAGACATGTGTGATGAAGCTGATAGAAAGATAAGCCACTAATGAGGGAAGAGAGAACCCACATGTGAGCACGGCGCATAGGGGCAGCCTTTTCAGTCCCAACAGTGAGAAAACGGTGTGGGAATTATTGGGTCTCTCCCTCTTTCCCGTATGGTCCCAAGTAAGGAAGAGGAAGGAGAAGAAGAAGAGTGGGAGGAAGAAAAGAAAAGGAGGAGGAAGGGGAAAAAGAAGAGGAAGGGGTAGAAAGGAGGAGAAGGGAAAGAAGGGCAGGGAGAGGAAGAAGAGGAGGAGGGAAAAGAAGAAAGGAAGGAGGGGAAGTGGAGGAGAGGGAAGAAGATTTACTAGGGGGAGGCTACACCACTAAAAATACACAACATTTGTTGCAACTAGATCTTAAAAGTGTAATTGCACAAAATGCACTTTATCTTCCCTCTCTAGGTACTCTGTTTTCGTTTGTTCTCACCTCGCCCTGCTGTTTGTCTGCTCATAAGCTCTTTCCCTCTTATCCCCTTGTTCTCACCTTTTCCATTCCCTTTGCTTCCACCGATAAGCCCACTTGCATTTATTTGCCTTAAAACTTTCAGTTCTGATAGAAGTTACAGCCACAATCCACCTTGTGATTTCTCCATCATGACTTTGGACTCACACTGCCGCCAGAGGACATCTTAAGAAATGAAAAGGCCTGCTCTAGAAAATAAAATAAAAAACAAATGGTACATGCCTTGCAAAAAATAAGAGGCATTACTTACTTAGGCGATCCCTCGTTGGACGAGTAAGATGGTCTTCCATTGGATTTCCTTGTGGGTCCGTATGTGGCTGTGGAGCCCTATTCTTGATCTGCATCTTCTTCCGCAGTGAGGGCATTGGTTTCCAGGTGGAAGGCGGTCCCGGTCGGGGTTGGCTTGACGCGCCTTCCTCTTGGCACGTTTCTCTCTTTCACCCTCCATTCGTGCCTCTTCAAATTCTGCAGCACTGCTGGTCACAGCTGACCTCCAGCTGGAGCGCTCAAGGGCCAGGGCTTCCCAGTTCTCAGTGTCTATGCCAGAGTTTTTAAGGTTGGCTTTGAGCCCATCTTTAAATCTCTTTTCCTGTCCACCAACGTTCCGTTTTCCATTCTTAAGTTCGGAGTAGAGCAACTGCTTTGGGAGACGGTGGTCAGGCATCCGGACAACGTGGCCGGCCCAGCGGAGTTGATGTTGGAGGACCATCGCTTCAATGCTGGTGGTCTTTGCTTCTTCCAGCACGCTGACGTTTGTCCTCTTGTCTTCCCAGGAGATTTGCAGGATTTTCCAGAGGCAGCGCTGATGGAATCGTTCCAGGAGTTGCATGTGATGTCTGTAGACAGTCCACGTCTCTGGCATAGCAGGGTTGGGAGGACAATAGCTTTATAACAAGCACCTTGGTATCCCTACTGGATGTCCCGGTCCTCAAACACTCTCTGCTTCATTCTGGAAAATGCTGCACTGCAGAGCTCAGGCGGTGTTGTATTTCGTGTCAATGTTGACTTTGTTGTGGAGAGGTGGCTGCCAAGGTAGCGGAAATGGTCCAACATTTTCTAATGTTACACCATTAAGCTGTATACTGGCATTGGAGAGGGATTGGCTGGACTGCTGGAACAGCACCTTGGTTTTCTCAATGTTCAGTGACAGGCCGAAGCTTCTCATATGCTTCTGCAAAGGTGTTTAGAGTGGCTTGTAGATCTTCTTCTGAATGCGCACCGACGACATTGTCATCAGCATACTGGAGTTCTATAACAGATGTTGTTGTAACCTTGGTTTTGGCTTTCAGTCTGCTGAGGTTGAATAGCTTGCCATCTGTCCGATAGATTATTTCCACTCCGGGGGAAGCTTCCCATCAACAAGGTGAAGTATCATAGCGATGAAGATGGAGAATAGAGTTGGGGCAATAACACATCCCTGTTTGACACCTGATTCCACTTTAAATGGGTCACTTTGGGAGCCACTGCTGTCCAAGACTGTTGCCATCATGTCATCATGGAGGAGCCGCAGGATGTTCACAAATTTGTTTGGGCACCCGATTTTGTGGAGTGGTCCAGAGAGCGCTGCGATTCACTGTGTCGAATGCCTTTGCAAGGTCGATGAATGCCATGTACAGAGGTTGGTTTTGTTCTCTGCATTTTTCTTGGAGCTGTCTTGCAGTGAAGATCATGTCCACGGTTCCTCTGGAGGGGCGGAAGCCATTCTGGGATTCTGGGAGGGTGTCTTCTGAGAGGGGCAGAAGGCGGTTTGCAAGGATTCTTGCGAGGATTTTCCCAGCGGAGGTTAGAAGGGAGATACCTCGATAGTTTCCGCAGTCTGTTCTTTCCCCTTTTTTGAAGAGGGTGACGATGGTGGCGTCCTTGAAATCTGCTGGGATTTTCTCGGTCACCCACACTTTTTCTATGAGCTGGTGGAGTTGGTGTTGGTGTGTCAGCTCAGGTCCTCCCTCTTTAAAGATTTCAGCAGGGATCCCGTCTGGTCCACTGGCTTTGTAATTTTTCTGTTGGCTGATGGCATTGCTGACTTCTTCCAAACTGGGCAGTGCTGCAAGCTCATCCCTGGTTTGTTGTTGTGGGATTTGTGAGAGGACCTCTTCGGCCACATTGGAGCTGCGGTTCAGGAGGCTTTGGTAGTGTTCTTTCCAACGTAGTGCAATTGAGTTTTGGTCCTTCAGGAGTTTGGATCCATCTGATGAGCGTAGAGGCTGTATGCCATGGTTTCTTGGTCCGTAGATGACCTTTGTGGCCTTGAAAAATCCCTGAGCATTATGGGTATCTGCCAGGTGTTGGATTTCTTCGGCCTTCTTTGTCCACCAGATGTTCTTGAGTTCTCTTGGACCTTTGGACCTCAGCTTTTGCACTGGCATAGATCTTTTTCTTAGCTGCACAGTTGATGTCTCTCTGCCATGCTTGGAAGGCTTTCCTTTTCTTGTCAATTAGCTGTTGGATCTCGATGTCATTTTCATCAAACCAGTCTTGATGTTTCTTGGCTTGGTATCCAATAGTTTCTTCGCAGGCTTGGATGATGGAGGTCTTCAGTTTGTTCCAATGTTCCTCAACATTTTCGGGGTGTACTGTGGGTAGATGGTCCTTGAGTGCTGTTTGGAGATGGGCTTGTCTGGAGGGCTTCTGAAGGGCTTGGGTGTTCATTTTGCGCCTTGTCTTCCTTCCTTGGAGTCTGCGCTTGGGAAGGATCTTGATAGCCATCGAGGATCGAATTAGCCTGTGGTCAGTCCAGCAGTCGTCAGCACCTGTCATGGCTCTTGTGAGGAGCACGTCACGGCGGTCTCTGGCACGTGTGATTACATAGTCTAAGAGGTGCCAATGCTTTGACCGGGGGTGCTTCCATGATGTCTTGAACTTGTTTTTCTGGCGGAAGAGCGTGTTGGTGATGACAAGGTTGTGCTCCGCACATTTGGTGAGAAGCAGGATGCCATTTGAGTTGCTGTTTCCAACCCCGTCTTTTCCTATGGTCCCTGGCCACAGGTCGAAGTCTCGGCCGACTCTTGCCGTGAAGTCCCCCAGGAGGATGATTTTGTCCTCCTTAGGTATCCCCGATAGGACGGTGTCCAGCTGACAGTAG
>NW_026845477.1:108674842-108874706 GCF_025583915.1 Anolis sagrei ordinatus
GTTCTGCCCACGTCACCACTCGCTGATCGCCATGGGACTTTGTTGGTTTGTTTTTATTTTCCTTGGAAGATGTCTATATGTGATTTTTTAAAAATGTGTGGAGGTTGGTGCACAACTGATCAACACATAGTCTTCACAGAGTGAGGTTCCACAGGTGGCATAGTTTACCAAGATGACCGTGGCTTCTCAATCTGTTGCAGCCTTCTTCCACCTTCACAGCCGTTGTAACATGTGCCATGTTATCCTCCGCCTGCTCCGCCATTGAGGTCTTTGGGTCTTCGGACTGTGCTTGGTCTGGAACCTCCCCCGCGGCCACTCCTGGGAGTGCATGGCTCCAGTTGTTGTGCCTACAGGTTCATTGGAACGCGCAAGCCCCCTCACACGACAAGGTGACAGTCCATCGAGGGGGCGGCATTAGGGCAGTAGGCATTAGGGCAGTAGGAAAAGCAGGTTACAGGGTGGTGTAGCGTCAAACAAATGAGCAACAAGGGTGAGAGACAAGAAGAGAGACCGGTGAGTTTGCTCCTCATAGACCATGGTTATTTTGGCATTCATCAAAGTTAATTTGTGTCTTTAAATATTCACAATGTATTGCTTAAATATGGATTTGGATCTTTCAGCTCTTTGAACTCTTTTTCTTGCATATTTGAAAATACAGTAGGCTGTGCAGGCACCTCTGCAGATGTCATAAATGGGAGTGGTGATGACAACAGGAGAGATGTAAAGTAAAAGTTATAGATATTTTCTCTAAAATAGAATCCCCGGGACCGTAATAATTTCAGATTCGATTCTAATTCCTTTTTAGACAAGGTGATTGAGTTGCCTTCCAATTGCAAGATGACAAACACTTCCTGACCCATTTCAAAGCAGCTTCGGAGCAAGATACAGAATTGAGATTGCTATGGTTGCCTTAGTAGATGATATTCATCTTAACAGATGGGGAGTGTGTTCCTGTTAAATCTCCCAGTAATGTTAGATACCATCAACCATGGTATCTTTCTCAAACATTTGGGTGGCTTGGGAATCAGATGCACTATGTTGCAGTGGTTCCAATTTTACCTCTCAAACAGGTTCCAGATGTTGATGCTTGGGGATAGCTACTCCTCAAAAAAGGAGATGTTTTGTGGTTCACCACAATGTATCTTTCTATCCCCAGTGCTATTTAAGCTACCTCTTAACTGCTAGAAGATATCATCTGGAAGCATAGGACAGGGCACTATCTGTATACTGAATATATTCCTCTGTACTTTCGAAAATAGCCTTAGCTAAGGATAGTGTTTCTCCTCAGAATGAATTCTTGGAGGAGGTAATGGCCTGCATGAAGAAAAACAAATTGGAACTGAATCCAGACAAGACAGAGGTGCTTACTATTAAGGGTCCTAACCTAGAGTTGGAGGCATGTCAACTAGTTCTGGAAGTGTTTACAGCTTGGGAATACTCCAGAGAGGTTCAGGAGTGATCAGCATTAGCTGATATGCCAGTTGTGCCCCTTCCTAAAACTGGAAGACCTAAAGACATGTGTTGGTAACCTCAAGGCTGAACTTCTGCAATTTGGCTACTTCTTTACCAAGTTAGTTCAAAACATGACAGCCATCTAGGAGTGAGCCCTTTACATCTATACTGAAATTACTCCACTGGTTGCCAGGCAAAGTACAAAGTGTTGGTTATAACCTTTGAAGAACTATACGGATTGCATCCAGGTTATCTAAAGGATCCTGTTCTCCTGTACAATCTACCCCGAATACTCATGTCCTCTGGAAGATGCTTCCTTCAACCAGCCAGAACCCAACTGGCAATTGCCACCCAGAGGACCTTTTCATCAGCCACCCCTAGACTGTGGAATGACCTGCTAGAAGAGTTTCGACAGCTAAATGAGCTATCAAAATGTAAGACACAATAAAAGCTCTTCTGGCAACCCTCCCCATTTTATCATATGTATTTTATTGTACCTCACCTTGAGCCATGAGGAGAGGTGGTTAACAAAACAATTGTTCTTGTTGTCAAATATGGATCAGGACAGAATACTGGGTAGTGACAGGACGTCTGCCACCCAGAGGACCTTTTTATCAGCCACCCCTGGACTGTGGAATAACCTGCTGGAAGAGATTTGGCAGCTAAATGAGCTGTCAAAAATGTAGGACACAATGAAAGACTTAGCTCTTCCGGCAGCTCTACTCAGTTTATGACATGTATTTTAATGGTATTGTACCCCACTTTGAGACATGAGGAGAGGTGGTTAACAAATACAATTGTTGCTGTTGTTGAAGGGAGATCAGGACAAAATACTGGGTGGTGACAGTGCATGGACCAGAATTTCCATCTTAGAGACCAGGGCATCGGGACAAAGAGGGTCAGGTGGGTGTGGGGCTGGGAAGGTGAGGTTAGGACTCCTACATCCCTGGCAACATTCCATGATCATGAGGACCCACTCAAGAATAGCAGAATATTACATTCCTGAGAAATTTAAGAAGAGACATGATAGACATGTTAAAGTGTTTAAAAGGATGTCACATTGAGGAGAGGATAGGCTTTTTATTTAAATTATAATTGTTATGTTCAAGTTGCTCTTTATGTGGGTTATTTTGGGTTTTTATACTTGCTTTTATTGTTATTGAGGCATTGAATATTTGCCTTTTTCTTTGTTGGAATCTGCCCAGGGGAGATATAGAAATACAGTTGTTTATTATTATTATTATTATTATTATTATTATTATTATTATTATTATTATTATTTTACTGACTCCAAAACATAGTACGTCACAGCAAACGAGATCTCTATGCTAGATTTCCTATCACAAAATCACAAGTCGAACACTTCCCAAGCGTCTAGGACTGTATTTTCGAATGATGCACGCAGAACCAAGTAAGGTGGCTTTTTGGAGTTGACAGATCGTGATTTTGTCAGTGTTCATTGTGGTCCCAGTGGTGATTGGCACACTGCGTGCAGTGCCTAAAGACCTTGGCCTGCACTTAAACACAATCAGCGCTGACAAGATTACCATCTGCCAGCTGCAGAAGGCCACCTTACTGGGATCTGCATGCATTATTCACCGATACATCACTCAGTCCTAGACACTTGGGAAGTGTCTGACATGTCATCCAATACCACAGCCAGCAGAGCAATCTTGTTTCCTGTGGACTCATCTTGTTGTGTTCCTAATAATAATAGTAATAATAATAATAATAATAATAATAATAATAATAATAATAACAACAACAACAACAATGTTTAAGCAAAAGTTGGATGGACATCTGTTGGGAGTGCTTTGACTGTGTTTTTCTGCATGGCAGGGGGTTGGACTGGATGGCCTTTGGAGTCTCTTCCAACTCTATGATTCTTTTAGAAGAACAGTTACAGGCAAAATGTTTGGGGAATAACTATGAAAAATGAAATAAGCATGAATAACCGTCTGCTTTTGAGATTATAAGTAGGAAGTGAGCATACTTGCATACACATATGATCACAAACATGTACATAAAATATTGTGCAGGAAAGCTTCCTCTGAACGGTTCTGTCTATGGCTGTGGGCTCACTACTGCCATGTTCAGGCGGCGTTTATCCTGTTTGTGAAACATTTTCTGGTCCACAGGAAGGGTTTGTTGTATTAAGTAATTTATAGAGTGCTAAGAAGTTCCTTAAGCTATTATTAAAAACATACAAAATCTTCTCTGGTTAGACTTCGAGTAACTCGGGCTTCTAACTAAGCAGAACTGATAGAGCCGCCTTTTGATGTTTAATGAGTTTTGAGACAGATGTGAGACGTGATAGACAGGAGAGCAGTGGTGATTTAGTGCTCATGAAAAGAAATGATCTGACCCCCCTCTCTTTGGAAAAAAAAGTAGCCAAAAGTGCCCTCCTCCTCCTCCTCCTCCTCCTTTTTCTTCTTTGGCAGCCATGTGGTTTTGATTTCCTCATCTAGTGCCTCGCAGTGCTGGCTCATTTCCATTCAAACACACACCGAACACTGAAAACTAATTAGCCTTGGATGCCGCCACAGGAAGTGAGACTGCCAAGATCCTTTCCCCCCACAATTCCTCAACTTTTTCTGCTTCCCTCAGGCCAAGGGGCTTGCGCGGGGCCTCTCTGTGAAGGTTGCCAGGTCTAATTTTACAATTTCCCTTCACCTTATCAAGTCTGCCCCAGGCCCAGCCAAGGAGAAAGGATCAGAACCAGGTTGCCGTTGCAAGCTTTTCATCCCTGCGCCCAGTCCCCTTCCTCCTTCCCTCTCTTTTGTGTCTCCGCTTGAGGACTCTTGCCCATCTCCAGTTTCAGCGCTGACTTGTTAATCTGACCTTTACTAATACCTTTTTGGAAGAACCAAAGGGGGACTTCACCATCTTGTAAAACTTGAAAGTCTTTCTTTCTCGCAGACTTCGCTTGAAGGTTAAAAGATTTTTCCCAAGAGCCAAAGCACCATGGGTGTCAACCGCTCTCAAGCATCCTATTTCAAAGCAGGACCCGTTGCTAACGGACAGGAACTTAGCCTTGATTACCTGAAGAAAACGCAGAGTATAAGATAATACCGAGATGGTGTCAATAACACAGCTGAACAGCGCAGAAGTTAAGAATCCCACCTTCTCAATGAGCAACCCGGAGGGCATTTGTATATCTTAACCGACCCACTGCAACACTAAGCAATGCAGGTACGCACTCAGTGACATCTAAATTAAGATAGAACACTGTATTCAACTTTACCATAATGGAGCCTGTGCCGTCACACCCAGACCCTATAAAAATAAAAGTAAGATGTGCTTCTCTCTTTGTCTGGGTGGACCACGGGGGTCTTTCTTTAGAAGCTTGAGATTCCCAACAACAGAGGCTTTGAACATCAAAACAGAATATTTATTTCTCAAAGTCCTTGCAGACTTGGCACAGCTTGGCAAAGTTACAAACAAAACAGTCAATTGATGAAACTATAAAGATGATATTTCTTTCCTTTCCTTCAGTTACTGAGGTAACTTTTCCCCAAATGGCAAAAAGGAAAATCCTGGGATCTTTTCACCCTAACCCTGAGCTGCTATGGTTTGAAAAAAGCAGGTTTTTTCCCTATCTATATCTCAAGGTTAGCTCTGGAGATGAAGTAATGCTCAATAATACTGAATGACTCAGTAGCTATCTATAACTCAATAAGCTTATTTATCTATATAACTCAATCTATCTTTCTATCTGTAACTCAGTTACTATCTATATCTCAATCAGTATCTATGTCTCAATCTCTATAGTATCTCAATCAGCTTCTTTATATCTTAATCAGTTAATTGATCTTTCTATTTCTCAATTGTTCTTACAATGGTTTTTTCAGAGTTACCTGCCAAACCGACAGCATGTCTGAAGCTTTCTTTCTCTACTGAAGGAAGCAGGGAAGATTCCAAAATGGAGATCTCAACCCCTGGAAAAAGGGCGGTCTCTAAACCCAAAGAGATACTTTCTAAACCAATAGCTTCAAAGGGGGCCTGCAGGCTGGCTTTCAAGCCTCTAATGCTGTTAACTTTCAGAGTGCAGCTAAGATTGTAGCAGCCCTGGGGAAATGCAAAAGGACACTATCCCATGCAACTAAAAGGTAATACAAACTATGCTCCTGGAAGACGGAACAGAGCCCCGGTGGCACAGTGGGTTAAACCCTTGTGCTGGCAGGACTGAAGACCAACAGGTTGCAGGTTCAAATCTGGGGAGAGCGCGGATGAGCTCCCTCTGTCAGTTTCAGCTCCCCATGCAGGGACATGAGAGAAGCTTCTCACAAGGATGGGAGGCATCCCCTGGGCAATGTCCTTGCAGACAGCCAATTCTATCGCATCAGAAGCGACTTTTTTCTTTGCTATTATTTCTGTGGTGTTTTATGTTTCTAACTAGTTTGAATTTTGGTAGTTTAATCATTTTCTAATATTTTTGGTTTTGCAAATAGTAACTGTTGTAAGACACACTGCTGCCAGGGCTAAGGGAACAACATTTCTGAGTTTGAAACAGCCTTTTTAAAAACCTGGGACTTCATCACATTGAAGCAGGGAAGTGATTGGCAGAGTAGAGCTCCCTTTAGAAATGAAACGGATGATTTCCCTACCTTCATCACACTGTTAAATAGATCAGTGTTACTCAGTTGTACTCAGCATTCTTTGAGTTGATTTGCCATCATACTGTAAAGATTTGCTCCCGCCCACCATCTCTCCCTCTTGTCCTTTGTTGAAAAAAAAAACCCTCTCTCTTTGAAATGTCATATGTTATGTGTCTTCAATTCCAGAAGCTAGGAAGCAGGGAGGGAAGGAAGGAAAGCAGCGATGCACTCCCCCTCCCCCTTGGCTGCCCCACAGAGAAGGGTGTGGGCCTTGGAAAACTATAACTCCCAGGACTGCATAGTATGAAACTATGGTATTTAAAGTAAGGCCCAGCTGCATTCATTTCACAGTGTAGATGCACCCAGAGAAGGTTCATGGACCTTGGGAAACTGCAATTCCCAAGACCATCTCATGGAGACATGGCATTTAAAGTAAGGTACAACTGCATTAATTCCACAGTGTAGATGCACTGAGAGAAGGTTAACTATAACTCCCAGAAGGACTCCATCGCATGGAGCCATGGCATTTAAAGTGGGGTGCAAGGGCGTTCATTCCATACTGTAAATGCACCAAGAGAAGGGTATGGACCTTGGAAAACTATTACTCCCAGGAATGCATAGCATGAAGCTATGGTATTTAAAGTAAAGCTCCTCCCACAAATTGGGGAAATATTTTGTTTTAAACCTAAGAGAATGAATGCCATCACATTACAGAACTGGCCAAATCATTACAAAAAATCTACTTCCCCACCACCACTTGAAATGTTTGAAAAAAAATGCTGGCCCCCATGCTTAAAATAGACAAAGAATGCTCTACTCTGCACTTGAACCCAACCTAATGTGATGAACACAGTGGCTTACCACATTTTAAGTGTAGCACTCAGTGGAATTTAGTAGATGTGATGAAGTGAACGGTTACACATAATCCTTTATTAAGACTATTTATGTGCTGCTTTCAGCAGGCTACCACAATAAGCTATTGTTTCCTAAGAACCAACAACAATCCTGCTACTTTTGAAATAGACAACAGACTGAATATATCAAAAATGTATATTTTTTTATTATATACAGGAGAAAATAATAAAAGAAGGGGACAACAAACATGCAACATGGATATGACATGCACCTTTAGACACAAACAATACAGTAACAGCACTACATAACAGAAACACATATAAAAACAATAATAAACAATGTGGCGCATCTGGCAACAGTGTACCAGCCACTCCTTATCTGGATGATTGTGTCCTTTGCCAACTCCAGGCACTGGCTGAGAGTCTAAATCATGCCAGAAAACTGCTTGGGAGCTCTTGTGCCTGCAAAACAAAAGGGAAAAGAAAAATAAACTCTAGCTATTTTCCCCATACATGCCCCACAGCTCTATCAGTGAGCGCTGACATAGTGTAATTTGCAGTTACAATTCTCGGAGGCTGCCTCTATCATGCTAATCCCCACTCCCTCTGTTGTCTCTGAAGGTCAGAGAGGGTTGGCACTCCGCTGTATGAAGTTGTGGGAGAACAGCCACAAATTATTACACAAGTACCGCCCTGTTGCCAATAACACCACTCTCTTGGCATTGTTCACTGTGCAAAGGAATATAGTGTATTATCTGATTGTAGTGCCTACCAGGAATTTTTCTTTGCTCCTCATCCATGATAGGGAATGCCTCATCCTCTACATCAGTACATATATAGAGGATAGGCAAGGTAGAGCCTCGGGCTTTGGGGGTGGGAGCCACTGTTCCAGACAAGCTAGTGCCATTGATATCGAGCTCTTTTGTGGGGGTCTCCCAGCGGGAGGGATCCCTGAAGACCGCTAAAGGGGTCCTGTGACCTCGGTGAGCAGCCAGCGAAAGCCAATCCAAAGAGCGAAAAATATTAAAAATTAATCTCACCGGAGGCTGAAGAGGTTCAGTGACCGAAGCGTTTATTTCTGCGATTCAGCTGAAAAGGATGCGATTGCAGTGATCATTCACATACAAGCATGGTTTTACAGAGTTTTCTAGGCATTTTTATAGTGTACAGACAAAGGAAACATTTTCAAAAAGCCCGCCCGCCCTCTGCCGGCCGGCTTCGCCCTGATTGGCTGGCCACGGAACAGCTGGGAGGAGGCTTGGCTGTGCGTCCCGCCTCCTGTCCAATCAGCGAGCTCCGCTGCCTCTAGGGGGCCAATCGGCGCCTTCCTAGCGCCTCTGAAGATGGTCCAATCAGCAGCCAGGAGGCGGGACGAAGCTTGACAGCTCAGGGGAAATGGTGTGCCCAGGGGGCATCCGCCAGCTGTTATTCAAGTCTTTGTCCTCATCGGCGGGGTGACAGACAAGGGGAACAATGAGTTTCCTGGTCTATGATTGGATTTGGGAGGAAGTATGAAAAGGAGCTATTGATGGCATTTGGACCTCAGAAAAGGGGGATCAACAAATACCTAAAAATGAATCAATCAGCCTTTTTTCCTAAGTTTCTGTTGACCCTTCCCTGGCTTACTGTCTGCTCTGAAAGTAAACAAGGAGAAGGGATCAATCACGGGCCCATGCAAATGTAAATATGAACCGTTTCGGGAGGACAAAGGATTTCCTCCCTGTTACAGTAATCCTTAGGTCACATTCCTTTTGGGTCAAGGGTCAGAGAGGAGAAGCAGGGAGGGGAACCAAAGTACATTTCATGAGACAATATTCCATTACATAGATTTCATATATCTTACATTTCATGAGACAATCCCACCCCCCATCCCCAGCAAAAGTTTATTAAAAAAGAAATATCATTTTATTAATGAAAGAAATTCATGGTTTCCTGGTGGAGGCACACGGAAGCGGAGGCTGCTTGCGAATCGGAGCAAGCCTGATCAGAAGGTTTGGGTCCAAAAATGTGGCAGAAAACAGTCCGGGAGGTGGAGCAGAAAGTCAATAGGAGAGGGCAAACAAGAGAGTCCAAGGAAGGTTTCCGGGTTGTGATTTGTGGAGCAATGTCCTTTGGGAAACTACATTTCCCTGATCAGGGGCCGGGGCCCATGCCTGGCCGCCTTCCCGGGACTCCTGCGGGTGGCCGCAGTGGGTCCCTGGCTGTTGGATCCAAGCGGGAGCGAGTGCCGCCAAGAAGAAGCGAAGAGCCTGGCCAGTTTGACAATCAGCTGTTTCTCTGCAAGATAAAATACTTAAAACAAAACTAATTTTTCCCCGGGTGAAGGAGCCCAAAACGAGAAAAAGGAAATGGCAGTTAGTCTTAGAATTAGTTGTAGAAAAATATAAAATTGGAACGGCGGCGATCCGCCATTTTAAGTATTTTCGTGGATAAGGGGGCCTGAAATGGCGGTTTCCGTATCCGCGGTCTAGGCGAACGCAGATTCGGGGTCCGGGGGGCGCCCGGAGGCGCCTCCCGCGGGCTCACGGCTCTCCGGAGCCCAAAAAAGGGTCTATTGCAATGTTATTCTGTTTGAGTCAAGAAAGGATACAAAAGTAGCATGCGGAAAGATAAAAAGTTGCAAGTTTCAAGTACTTTTATTAGGGAAAGGATACAAAGTAAAGGGAAGGGGAAAGCAAGGTGAAACTGCAAGCATTCCTGGTTTTGAGCTGGCTGCTGGGGCACATTTCATCCGTTGGTCCCAAAAGCTTGGCCCAGGAACTGCGGAACTCTCTGCCGCAGTTCACACCAATGTGAAGGCGGGGCTCCCCGCTGCGCTCGGGCTCACCATCATTACTGGCTATGTGGGAAAATATGGTGGACACCTGGCTCAAGAGCAGTACATGTGAAAAAGAACTCATCTCTTGCCAGAATCCCAACTGCATTAAATGTCAGAGCATGTTTCAGGAAGCCACATTATTCCTGGTGACAGCCAGTTATCCACATTTATTATCCTGTTCTTTTTTCCTGAGCTGTGTACTTGAACTGGGAAGAGAGATGAAATTGTGACCTGAGCACCAAGGCCCTTCAGCTCCCTACCCATAGCCTTGCCATCTCCTGAAGGCTATGTCTTGCAGTGCCATTGGTTCTCATATGAATTAAAATGAAGGGGTGGTGGCCTTTGGGCTTGACAAGCTTTGTCAGTCTCTCTGTTACTTCTCAGATTTTTGTTTCTTTATGACTGATTTAAATGTTATCGAGCTTATCTGGATAAAAATATGATCACAGAGCATTTCTCAGGTCTATTGAGTCAACATAAGGAAAAACAGAATTTTTTTGCTAACTGCCCTAAAATGAAAAAAAAAAAATCTAATCAAGGGCATAATCCAAGACAATGCAGACTACACCAGCTGCCTATGAGATGCTCTAGGACATGTTCAAGAGAAATTGCTGGAGTGAACACACGTGCCTAACACATGCTATTTCCTGCAATTTGTTTTAACTTTTTGTCATCCCAATTTCGGCAGGGACTTCAGTAAGATGATACATCAATCAACCTTTCTGCTAGCTAACATGTTTATCGGATTACTACATGTTATATATTTAGACATTTTATAAAGTTAAAATGCACAAAGCAAGAGGCAAGTAACACCATATAGAAAAATACATGTAGTTGAATCTTATCTCTGTTTTGGTTTAATTTATTTGTATGCCTTTCCTTTTTGGCATTGAATGTTTGCCATTCCCTGAGTCCCATTGGAGAGATAGGGCGGTCTACAAATAACCTCCTCCTCCTTCTCCTCATCCTCCTCCTCATCCTCCTTCCTCTTCCTCTTCTTCCTCTTCTATTTATTATTCCAAAAGACCATCAAAATGGCAGGTTTTTTCTAATAATGTACCATTTTGTTTCTTCAGATTATTTATGTACTTGCTATTTATTTAGTTATGTTAGGAGCAAAGCAAGGGTACAGTTATAATGTATTTTAAAAAACACAAAGTTTGAAAACTTGGCATTATATTACATGTCCTTTGACCAGTAGCTGGCCACTTGGAGTGCCTCTGGTGTTGCTATAAGGAGATTCTCCATTGTGCATATGGCAGGGCTTGGACTGCATTGTAATAGGTGGTCTGTGGTTTGCTCTTCTCCACACTCGCATATCATTCACTTTGTTGCCCCCATTTCTTAAGGCAACTCTGCATCTCGTGGTGCCAGTCTGTTCAGTGCCTTCCAAGTTGCCCAGTCTTCTTTGTCTCCAGGAGGTAGTCTCTCATTTGGTATCAGCCATGGGTTGAGGTTCCAGGTTTTAGCCTGCCACTTTTGGACTCTTGCTTGCTGAGGTGTTCCTGCAAGTATCTCTGTAGTTTTTAGGAAGCGGTTTCTTGATTTAAGGCATTGGCATGCTGGCTGATATCCGAACAGAGGATGGGCCGGAGATGTCACTGCCTTGGTCCTTTCATTATTGGCTGCTACTTCCCAGCGGATGTCAGGTGGTCAAATACTGGCTAAATAGTATAATTTCTCCAGTGGTGTAGGGTGCAGACATCCTGTGATAATGTGGCATGATTCACATCCAAGAGCCACATCCATTGTTTTTGCGTGGTGAGATGTGTTCCACATTAGGCATGCGTACTCCGCAACAGAGTAGCAAAGTGCAACGGCAGGTATCTTCACTGTATCTGGTTGTGATCCCCAGGTTGTGCCAGTCATCTTCCTTATGATATTGTTTCTAGTGCCCACTTTTTGCTTGATATTCAAGCAGTGCTGCTTTTAAGTCAGAGCATGGTCCAGAGTGACTCCCAGGTATTTGGGTGTGCAGCAATGCTCCAGTGGGATTCCTTCTGAGGTAATCCTCAGAGCTCGAGATGCTTGTCTGTTCTTAAGATGAAAAGCACGTGTCTGTGCTTTATATGGATTAGAAATCAGCTGGTTTCCCCTATAATAGATAGTAAGAGCACCTAAAGCTTCAGAGAGCATCTGTTCAACCATCTCAAAGCTCCCTACTTGAGTGGTGATGGCATGATTGTCAGCATAGATGAAACTCTCTGTCCCTTCTTGCAGTGGCTGATCATTTGTGTAAATGTTAAATATTAATGGAGCAAGCACGCTCCCCTGAGGCAGGCCGTTCTTCTTGCTGACTGGAAGGTTGGCAGTTCAAGCCGCGAGTTGGAGTGAGCTCCCACCATCAGCCCTAGGTTCTGCTTACTTAGCAGTTAAAAAACAATAATGTGAGTAGATCAATAGGTACCACTTTGGTAGGGAGGTAAAAAGGCACCCATGAAGACATGCTGGAAATTTGATCAGGGAGGCGTCCACGGATAACAAGCTCCTCGGCATGGAAAATAAAACAACAGCACCTCACCGTGGCTGGAGTTGAGCATAGCCTCCAGATGCTGGAGATGGAAAAAGATGGAAAGCTTTTACCTCTGTTTATGTACTGTCTTTGTTACTTGTATAACGGCATTGAATGTTTGGCATATATGTTCTGTAATCTGTTCTGAGTCCCCTCGGGGAGATAGAGCAGAATATTAATAAAGTGTTTCATTTCAGGACAGGAAAAGCCCTCTGACTGTAAACACCACACTGTTGATTGGAAAACAATCCTTCTATTGAAGATAATTAAAAATCAGCAAGTAAAAAGCACTTTAAAGAAATAGGTAAATCCAATTAGGTAAGAAGATAAGGAGGAGCAAAAATAGTCCAGGGTAAAGTTCAGCAAAGTCCATAAAAACAAAGTCCACACTTCTCTATAATATAATTCAGGGAAATGGGGAATATTAATCCAAGGTATGTTCAGGCATTCATACAATCCAAGAATCCAAATCATGAAACAAGAAATACTTAGACAAGAATCTTCCAAACAAGGCTTCCATAAAACAAGGACGAGAACTACACTTGATTCCAACAATGCTTCATCTGACTGTATTTCCCATACTTGAAATTTTTATCCCCTCATTAAGCTATTACACACACTCAGGAATTGGTTTCACTTTACCTGAGACCCCCTTATCTTTTTCTGTCGGAGCCTGGCAGAACGTCAAAGGCACTGTTTGGCCTATCTGTTTTGACTAATTTCTTCTTGCCTATCTATTTGCTCATTAAGTTTTGTAACTGGGCCAGGTGCCCAGTTGTTTTCAAGCACCAAATCCTGAGAACTCTCTGGTAATAATCCAGGGAGTACACTATCATCCCCACACCCTTCAGGGACATCCTCATGGGAAACTACACTTTGCACAGGGGTCTCCTGGTCCTTCTCTGCATCAGTATCATTGACCAAATCATTGCTATCTTGAAATTCATTGGCATCGCTTCCCACATCCAAAGCACCCTGATCCTGAAACACAATCACAGGCTGAACTCCAACATAAAGTATATTATATTATTGCTGTTGTTGTTTTTGTTGGGGGTCAAGTAACAACAATCTTATCAGGTCAGGTTTTGCGGGAGTGGGGAGCAAATGCAATGTGTCAGGATGTACAACAGAGTCAACAATGCTCCATCTTTCTCATCAATGTGTGTGTTTGTGTGTGTGTTGGAAGAAGAACAAAACTAGACGGTCGAAGAGCAAAGCATGGGTGATGCAGGACATGGAGAAAATAATCAATGTTTTGGGCGTAAAATACATTTTTTAACTACAGCTCACGGCTTGTGAAATTGTGCTGAAGATCAAAAACTCTGCAGTTATGACAGGGATTCCCCCCCCCCCCCACACACACACACCCCTTCAGGAATCTGGCTCCTTTTGCATGGTGAAGAATGGATTGGACTACATGACCCATGCTACTATTTTAAAATGCTACGATATTGTGGTTTGTAACTGAGCATCTATTTTACATCAAGTTGTACCAATGGTTATAGCAAAATAAAAAAAACTGTTGCAGAAAGATAAATTTTAAACAATTTAAGGAAAAGTATTACAATGTATTGAATGTTTTATTGAAAAAGGTCAGACTTTTTTACATGAAGTCATAAGAAAATGCAATTGCTAAATTGCTTGCACAAATATGGCTAAGGGATATCTTACTGAAAAAAAGTGTGCAAAACCAGTTACTGTACTTCTGCCACATTCATAAATCTAGTCAACTACTTTCCCTAGTTTGTGGATTTCTAAATACACAGGCACACACATTTATATTTCCTTTTTTAAAAGTTCGCTTCTAGATTTTCATTCCTTGGGGGAAAGCAGCCAGTCTTCAGCAGAGTATAAATCAATATTTTTATGAAGAAAATTCTCCAAGAAATTGCACACTCCCACACCCCAGTAACACTTGTGAAAACATCTTGGACTAGTCCATCCAGAACTATTATTTATGAACTGGCACCATCTGGGCATTTGTTGTCACAGCCTTCTACAAGAAAAAGCGAAATATTTTACAGAACCATTCATCATATTCATAACAGCATAGCCAGCATCAGAACGAGGTCTCTTCTCGGACTCCATTCCCCATTCTGCCCTGCACTTTAAGCAATGCCACACAGAAGGTACTAGACGGGTCCAGTTTTAGACATCGAGTAGGGCAGCTACCTCAGTCAGCAGATTTTGGAAGTAATGAAAACAGAGCAGATAGTGATTGATTTAATTTGTTATTGTGCCCAAGACAGGGAGAGATACCTGTAGGACTTTCTGCCAAAAGTAACTTCCCTCCAACTCTGGTTTTTTTCCCTTTCATGATGGACATAACAAAAAAAGCCCCTTTATTGTTTTTTTTTGGGGGGGGGGGCGCAGTGGGTTGAACTGCCAAGCTGCAGAACTTGCTGATTGGGAGGCCGGTGGTTAGCAGGGTGAGCTGCTGTGGTTAGCCCCAGCTTCTGCCAACCTAGCAGTTCGAAAACACAAAAATGTGAGTAGATCAGTAGGTACCACCTTGATGGGAAGGTAACGGCATTCCATGCAGTCATGCCAAGCAGGGTGAACTTCTGTGGTTAGCCCCAGCTTCTGCCAACCAAGCAGTTCGAAAACATGAAAATGAGAGTAGATCAGTAGGTACCACCTTGACGGGAAGGAATGGCAGTCCATGCAGTCATGCCAAGCAAGGTGAACTTCTGTGGTTAGCCCCAGCTTCTGCCAACCTAGCAGTTCGAAAACACAAAAATGTGAGTAGATCAATAGGTACCACCTTGACGGGAAGGTAACAGCATTCCATGCAGTCATGCTGGCCAAATGACCTAGTATTATTATTATTATTATTATTTATCTGAGGGCAAAAGGAGAGAGGGCCAGTCTTGCCTTCTGTGGAAGGGAACTCCAAAATCAAATCTACTCAGCTTTATTATACATTGCATGTAATTCCATGTTCAAATGTGTATTTCTCTTTATTAAGATGGCCTAAATTAACTCAAGTGCAGATAAAAGAAAAGATAATAGCACAAATAGTCCCCAAGTTACAAACATCAAAAGTTCTGTAGGTTTGTTCACAAGTTAAATTTGCATGTAAGTCGGAACAGGTACATTTTAAATGTAACTCTAGATACACACACACACATTAGCTTTGGATAGCATAAGGAAGGCTTAACACCCCTGTGGTGTTTGTTTTGCTGTCTGTGCCCCAGTTCTGAAGATTTCACCTCACTTTCTATCCCTGTGGAAATCGGATTTTGAACATTTTGGCTTGTCGTGGAAACAAGGCTTTGTAATAAAGCTTCAGTGGGAACATTCTTTCCTCATGATCTCTCTTGCAAGAGTGAATTATCCTTCCTGGGGGTAGATTTTCTCTCACTTCCTGTTGTCTCATCCCCATTTATAACTCATTTGTCAGTTGGATGTTTGTAATTTGGGGACTGCCTGTACTTTGCATTCATGTGGCACTTAAAAAAGTTCAAGTTGCTCACACATTCATATAATTGTTCTGTAAACTGGCCTGGCAAAATATGGTTTGTATGCCACTCTGCAAAACTATTTCTGTGGCACATAAACAGTTCACTGTCTTCAGAGCTGCCACCACGCCTTTATGATGATAGAAAAGGTAAATTGCCTCTCCAGGAAGCCCTCAAGAACATCTTTTAAAGAGGTTGCAGACATGGCCTTTCACCCTTGCCAACCATACCTTTCAAAAAGCCCAATTTTTAAACTCCAAAGGGGGCTTCCAGTCATTGTTGAGGTATTCTGTTTCTGGTTTCTAGCATTTTGTGTGGCCATGTATGTATTTATTTATTTTGTACATTTGTACCCCGTCTTTCTCACCCCCGAGGGGGGACTCAGGGCGGCTTCACAACAAGCACTTGTTCAGTGCCATCCACATTCATAAAAATGCATTTAAAACAATTCATTAAAACATTAAATTAATAAGGCATATGTTTAAAATTATGCAGGTTTAAAATCCAAATCCGAGTCATTCTATTGCCATTCCTATCACTTGAGACTTATTCTCAATTGCTGCCATTATCGTTCAAATGCTTGGTCCCAAAACCAGGTTTTGAGTTTCTTTCTAAAGGAAAGGAGGGAGGTAGCCAATCTGATGTCACTGGGGAGAAAGTTCAACAGGTGAGGGGCCACCACTGAGAAGGCCCTGACTCATCCCACCAGTCGCGTTTGCGATGATGATGGGATCGAGAGCAGGAACTCCAGCTGATCTTAAACTTTGTTATGGTTTGTAATGGGATATACATTTGGACAGGTAATCTAGGCCGGAACCATTTAGGGCTTTAAAGGTTAAGACCAGCACTTTGAATAGTGTTTGGTAGCAAATTGGCAGCCAGTGGAGCTGGCATAGCAGCGGGGTTGTATGCTCCCTGTATGTCGCTCCGGTGAGCAACCTGGCTGCCAATCGTTGGATTAGTTGGAGTTTCTGGGCAGTCTTCTGCACAGGCATTCATGTCCAATCAGAGATAAATAGATAGTGATATAGATGGTAGTAAGTTATAGATAGTGACAATGTAGTTATAGATAATAAAGAAATAGTGGTCACATCTAATATCTATATAGTAAAACAACAGCAGTCACATTTTGAGTTTTTAAGAACAGGGCTGCAGAATAATATGAGATTTCCTTTTCACAAAGATTTTCAGTGGCAAATAAGGAAAAGGAAATCCAGTTTGTTTCAATAAAACATTGCTTTAATATACATATAGCCCCGGTGGCGCAGTGGGTTAAACCGCTGAGCTGCTGAGCTTGTTGACCGAAAGGTCGCAGGTTCGAATCTGGGGAGCGACATGAGCTTCTGTTGTTAGCCCCAGCTTCTGCCAACCTAGCAGTTTGAAAACATGCAAATGTGAGTAGATCAATAGGTACTGCTCTGGCTGGCGCTCCATGCAGTCATGCCGGCCACATGACCTTGGAGGTGTCTACGGACAACGCTGGCTCTTCGGTTTGGAAATGGAGATGACTACCAACCCCCAGAGTTGGATAAGACTGGACTTAATGTAAGGGAAAACCTTTACTTTTACCTATAGCCTCCGATCTGTTTCTGTGTTATAATTCCTTCCAATTCAACCTCATAGCAACAGAGAGGCAGAACAAGGACATAACTTTTAAAAGCAGGACCCACTCATTCTATCTACTGGGAACTGAACATGTTGCTAAAACATAAGCCCACCACAGCATGTTATCAAGCCAGGAAACATTTCAATCCTCTATTTTTATTTTATTTAATTCTTTGTGTGAAATTCAAGATACGGAAATGCATGCAGATATTATTAAAATCAGTAGCTAGTAGTTTTGTCTGTTCATTTAGGACATCGCCAGTCCATCCGTGTACACCACAACTGAGAAGCAACACAATGGGTTCTCACTCCCATGGACTCTCAGGCAAGTTTCCTCTAGGAAAAAAAAACTTATCTGTCCTACCTTGCATATGTATTCCCTGTCTCCCCCTTCCCATCATCACTTTCTTTCATGGGGATCAAGGGTTGGAAGATGACAATCCCATTGATTAATAGACACAAACTGTCTCCTGGGATTTATTTGCTTTCTGCACCTGACTAGAAACACTAGGTCTATTTGGGAAAGAAAATATATTGTCCTTCCTGAGTCCAAATGGCAGTAGAGAGAGCGAAGCATGTGATATCAAGCTGTGTATGGAAAGCAAACAACACGGCGTATCTGTATATTGTAAGCATCTCAGGTCGTAAAAGTGTCATCACGCTATATTTCTTGCCAGGATCCTCTCCATTTTATTATTTGAACCCTTTCTCATTGTTTTCGGTGTTCAAGGAGAGTGGTCAACATCTGTTTCTCAATTGTGCTTTTGATTATCAGGGCCAGATTGCTCGAGATTCTCCCGCTCAGATAATCCGAACACATTTTGCCAGTGCTGCAAAAGCATGTTCCCTTTCTTCTTCCTCATGCCAAACCAAATCCATCATTTTCACTTGCTAACCTATGCAATTTCTCAAAGAAAGTCTAGAGATCATTAGTTTCATATATACTTGGGCAAAATATATATATAATTAAAAGGCTAGCAATTTTAAAAAGGTTTACATATTGCTATTTCAGTTTGTGAAATAAACAGAGAGCAATATACTGGTCATCAGGGAGTAGGCTCTGCCTAGTCTGAGCTACAGGACAAATCAAGCTACAAATCAGGCTGGGTGTACACTGCCTTAAATCCTAGGATCTGATCCCAGATTATCTGGCAGTGTAGACTCATAATCCAATTCCAAGCAAATAATCTGGAATCAGGTTCTGGGATATAGAGCAGTGTCATATAACTCACACTGCTATATAATTCAAATTATCAAAGCAGATAATCCACATTATTTGCTTTGAATTGGATTATATGAGTCTACACTGCCATATAATCCGTTTCAAAGCAGATACTCTGCATTTTATATGGCAGTGTGGAAGGAGCCTCAGGCCCCTTCTGCACTGCCATATAATCCAGATTATCAAAGCAGACAAGCCACATTTTTGGTTTTGAATGGGATTATCTGAATCTATACTGTCATATAATCCAGTTGAAAGCAGATAATCTGCATTTTATATGGCAATGTTGATGGGACCTCAGATAGAAAAGGAGGAAGACAGAAAATCAATTAATATTCATGTGCAGAAGAGCAAATTTTAAAATGTTTTCTTGTTTATCACCAACCTACTTTGAAAACAATGTTTTCCTGTTGTTCGAATTTGTTTATTAAGGTAATTTTTACGTGATGGGGAATGCCAGCTACATCTCAAGTTCCCAACCAGGATTTTACTTGTTGTTAAAGTTGCAATAAGCCATTTCCTCCAGTTTATTGGAAAATAAAAAGGCTTTGTGGGTGGCTGCAATTATGGAAGGTGATTGGGGAGGAGTCACTTCACCCTTTCCCATTTTGACATAGTTGAGAACATTTTAGTAGCAAAATGACCCAAAGTGAAAGATTGACCAGCCCTTCCCTCTCTTCTCCTGCAAGTCCCCTCCCCTAATAGGTTTACAGCCACATAATTGATTTAAAATAAATATATTGGATATCTGATTTTTCTGTGCTGCTGTTGTGCCAAAAAGCAGAAGCAATGCCTTGGGTTTTTTTTTTTTCAGTGACACAAACCAAAGAGCACTAATGCACGTTAGGCTCTGTCTTTGGTGCATCTTCCTGGATGTTCATTATCTAGCTTCTGCAGTGTGAAGCTAACTTCGAGCTGAATTAAATGGACAATGGAGATGGGACCTAAAAGGCTTTGCCTTTCATTACTGTTTTAATTGTTACTTCTTAGGCCTGCAAAGGCAAAATATGGGCTGAGCCTCCCATTTTTGGAATTCCATAATCCAAAATACTCCAATATTCAAAAATGTCCACAGTTATTTATTTATCGTATCAGAAGCAAGTTGAGGTACAGTGAAATTGCATTTAAAAACACAAATAAAGTTTTAAAAACTTGGCATTATGCTAAATGTCTTTTGACCAGAAGCTGGCTACTTGGAGTACTTCTAGTGTCACTGTGAGAAGGTCCTCCACTGATTGTCCACATGGGTGGCTGAGATAGTGACACCTTCACTTTTTGGGGGGTTCCGAGTACACAAACTTGGTTTCATGCATAAAATTATTAAGAATATTGTCTATGAAAGTAAAATTTTTGGAATTGGGTACTATCTCCAAGATATTATATGCGCATATGGAAATACCCCCCCCCCTCCAAATCTGAAACTGCAAACACATCTGGTCCCAAGCAGTTCAGATAAGGGATACTCAACTTGTATAGAGGATTTAAATAGTATATTGCTTTTTGTGCTGTCAAGAGATGCAGATTCCAAAACAGAACTGTGCTAAAACTCCAATCATGCCAGCACACCACCAGTTTTAAGACAGGTAAGGCAGTACGGTTGGTGGGGACGAGAGAGAGGGCCTTCTCAGTGGTGCCCCCCCCCCCGCCTCTGGAATGCCCTCCCCAGGGAAATTAGACAAGTTCCATCCCTCCCTCCTTTCGTAAGAGCTTGAAGACCTGGTGGTTTCAACAAGCCTTTGAGAATGACTAGTTCTAGGTCAGCCCTAGACATTGTTGAATATGGCCTTATTCTTCCTACCAATTACCCAGGTCACTTTCTCTAATAGGCCCCGGAAATGAACAGCCATAGACCGGTACCTATTATTGTTGTTGCCTGCTATAGCACTGCACTTAATTCCCCCTAGAATTTTTGAGCTTGCACTAATCTCGGCCAGGCCTTTTAAATTGCCTTGAATGGACAGGATTACTTTTAACATGTATACATGTGTTATGGCGACAATTTTTATGCTTATATTGTTTTATTAATCTTATGGTTATGCTGTTTACTCTGTATGTATTGATGATGTTACTTGGAAACCATTCTGAATCTCCTCGAGGAGATAGAGCGGTATATAAATAAAGTATTATTATTATTATTATTATTATTATTATTATTATTATATTGCAATTTCTAATGTCAGATTTGTGTCCATAAGCCTGTTGTATAGAGACTGTCCTGTTTGTCCAATGTAGAAAGTGGAAGGGCCTTGTATAGGATGACATATCACACATTGGAAGAAGATCAAGTACTGTATATGCACCTCTGATGTTATGGGTGAGATTACTGGCTCCTTAATATTGCTCCCAGCTTCGATTTGTTGCTATCAGCAATATAATCCTGCAAAAGTATGTATAACCAAATAAAAGTGAAACATGTGGTATTGGAAAGGAAGAAGACAGCCAGAAATATTTTGCCTGGTAAAAGCTAAATGGCTACATCAGGCATTAACTCTGGCAAACAGAGTCAGACCAAAGAAGAAAGGAAAGCTATTATAGGATGCCACTTAGAAGAAAAAGATACGTACACACACCAAATAAAAATGCTTTGATATTTAAAATATTTATGACTTTAAAAGGCATGAAAAATGATACTGGCTATTAACTAATAGACATTCTGCCTTTTGTGATGCATCTCACAGCTTTAACTAGAAACACATCTCTTCTTGACATTGTCTCAAGCCAGATGTAAACATGATTAATTTGAATGTGCAGCAGAGAAGAGTTCCTCCTTCCCATCCTAGACTGCATGTCATTAATACACAAGAGGCCACAGGAAAAGCTGACTGGATGGTATTTCCCTCTGTCTTGAGCCTTACACCAAGGAGACAGATGACCATTTCCTGAATTGCATAAGCAAAACAAAACAAAACAAAAAGAACACATTGCAAGATACAAATATTTCTGTACTTTTCAGAAAGAACTGCCACGTGAAACCCAGCCTGGATCTACACTGCTCTGTATCCCAGGGTCTGATTTGCTTTGAACTGGATTATATGAGTCTATGCTGCCAGATAATCTGGGATAAACAGATAATCTGGAATCAGATCCTGGAATACAGTGTAGATACAGCCCCCAAAGAACACTTTTCTCTCCAGAAGCAAAATGGTTTAGTGCATTCTCTCTCTGCCAAATGACAACAGTAAGTACAAGGGCGATGGAGCACAACAATAGCCTTGTCACCTTAGCTCTATGTGGACTAGCAAGTAGTAACCATTTAAATGGAAATCACCATCACGTGGTTTCTCAACCTTTAATCCTTCATGTGTTTTGGACTATATTTCCCAGAATTCCTGACATTTGGCCAAACTGGCTGGGGCTTCTGGGAGTTTAAGTCCCAAACATCTGGAGGACCAAAAGTTGGGAACCACTGCTTTAGGGAGTTGGCACCTTATTCAGAACACCAGTCATCTGCATACCTGTTCACGTGGATTCTGTTTTTCAAAGAGCGATGGTAAATATCTTGACAGAATGTATCAGCTAACAATATCTCATTATTCCATCAGCGCTGCCTCCAAAAAATCCTGCAAATCTCTTGGGAAGACAGGCAGACAAATTTCAGCGTGCTGGAAGAAGCAAAGACCACCAGCACTGAAGCGATGCTCCTCCATCATTAACTCCGCTGGACCGGACACTTTGTCTGAATGCCCGATCACCATCTCCCAAAGCAGTTGCTCTACTCCGAACTCAAGAACGGAAAATGGAATATTAGTGGACAGGAAAAAAGATTCAAAGATGGGCTCAAAGCCAACCTCAAAAATTGTGGCATAGACACTGATAACTGGGAAGCCCTGGCCCTTGAGCGCTCTAACTGGAGGTCAGCTGTGACCAGCAGTACTGCAGAATTTGAAGAGGCACGAATGGAAGGCAAAAGGGAGAAACATGCCAAGAGGAAGGTGCATCAAGCCAACCCTGACCGGGACGCCTTTCGTCTGGAAACCGATGTCCTCACTGCAGAAGAACATGCGGATCAAGAATAGGGCTCCGCAACCACCTACTGACCCACTGCCAAGACACCATATCTAGAAGACCATCATCCTTGAGTTACAAGGGATCGCCTAAGTAAGTAAGTAATTTGGGTCAAGCCTATAATTTCTGCCGTGCTTTAGATTTCATTATGATTGTAAACCTTTGTCAAGATTCTGCCAAAACTTCTTCCAGTACCAATCATTCCCACTCTTCTTCCCATGCTACCCACTACCAGTAATAAGTTGATCAGCATTGTCACCTGTGGTGGTCCCCGTAGGGCTCGAAGACAACTTAGGAAAGCTCTTCATATGAGAAAATATTATAGAATTTTTCAAAATACAGTGTCTATCCATTACTAAACCTAACAAAGGAAACTAATCAGAACTGTACCTTCCCACAGACATAGACAGAGATAAAATTAATTGTAACTACGAAGCAAATAAAAGTCCTTTAAAGAGAAATTGAGACTTTCAGACCAACCACTCTATTTTAAATCAGCCTTTAAAATATTAAGGGTGTTATTGAGCAATTAAAATGGCGGTGGATAATGAGATCCAAACCACTGTGGGTTAAGCCTGGTGAGAAAGAGAAGACAATATTCCAGAATAAATCCCATCAAGTTGAGGCAGAAGTCACCAAGGTATTTGTTTAATTTCAGCTGAAAGTGATGCCAGTCTGCAGTAATCCACCCTCAAAATAAACTGAGATATATAACACAGTAAAACATGCACTTTTACACACTTTTCAGGTTCAAAATTTCCACTGCCCCCAGTGGAAATTTTGTGATTGGCCAAGCCTGGATGAAGTCAATGAGGTCTCCCTGTGGAGGCAGGAGTCCAGCATGCCCCAGCCAATGGGAGAGCGCTGCCTGGCTTCAATGTAAATTCCTCTCTGTCCAATGGTTGCAAAGGGACTGGCAGGTCTTAGAACAATGGGGCTCAGGACCCCTGTGGGGGGGTCATGAAGGAGTTTCAGAGGGGTCACCAAAGACCACCAGACAAGATATTTCTGATGGTCTTATGAACGCCTTTGGCAGTGAAGGCCAAAGATCTCTCCACCTGTCCTTCTCTTCCTTTTTGGAAACAGAGGGCAAATCCTCCCATCATAAGCCCTCCTCTGCTATGATTGGCCAGCCTCTCAGCCAAGGGGAGGGCTGTTTCTGAGACTTCAAGTAGGGAGGGGAGAGAAGGCATGTTCAGCGCATGGCCACATGGTGTGCATGTGTGGGTGAGGGAGAGCGTGCGTGGCTGGAGGGAGGCTTGCACCAGGGAGTTCCTTCAAGGCATTGGGTTCTGTGTGGGAAGTTTGGCCCAATTCTGTCATTGGTGGGGTTCAGAATGTTTTTTGATTGTAGGTAAACTATAAACTCCCAAATGACAAAATTAATTCCCCTCCTACAACCCCACCAGTATTCAAATTTGGGCATATTGGGTATTTGTGCCAAATTCATAACAGTAGCAAAATTACAGTTATGAAGAAGCAACAAAATAATTTTATGGTTGGGGGTCACCACAACTACAGGAAATGTATTACGGATTTGCGACATTAGGAAGGTTGAGAAACCCTGCTCTATACATTATTCCAGAAAGGTTCTCCTGTTGCACAGTATGTAGAAATAATTTGAAGAAAGTAAATAGCAAGGAGGGAGGAATATAAGGCTGGATCTCCTTCACATATTGGTCTCCCCTCCACCTCAGAAGAAGACATTGATACTGGAGTTTCCCAGATGTTTTTCAAGGCACCATAGGATTGCAGTGTAAATATATTGAATATCATTGTGTGTATGCGCCTTCACCAACTGACTTATGGCAACCCCATGAATTTCATAAGTAGTTCTTAGGTAAGGAATACTCAGAGATGGTTTTGCCGGTTCCTTCCTTGAAATATAGCCTTCAGCATCTGATATTTGTTAGGTGCCTTTCTTCTAAATATTAAAAAGAATGCATATAAGATCCTGTTGAAGCTGGCCAGAAACATACTCCATACTCTGGTCTTGGAGGTTAATAACCAGCTGTCCTGATAACACTTTCATCAATAGAAAATTGGTACTGTTCAAAGCTGGGGTGAAAATTGCTGGAAGAAACATTAACAACCTCAGATATGCAGATGACACCACTCTGATGGCCGAAAGCGAGGAGGAGCTGAGGAGCCTTCTAATCAAGGTGAAAGAAGAAAGCGCAAAAGACGGGTAGCTAAACAACAAAAAAACCAAGATTATGGCAACAAGAATGATTGACAACTGGAAAATAGAGGGAGAAACCGTGGAGGCCGTGACAGACTTTGTATTTCTAGGTGCAAAGATTACTGCAGATGAAGACTGTAGCCAGGAAATCAGAAGACGCTTACTTCTTGGGAGGAGAGCAATGTCCAGTCTCGATAAAATAGTGAAGAGTAGAGACATCAGACTGGCAACAAAGATCCGCCTAGTCAAAGCCATGGTATTCCCTGTAGTCACCTACGGATGTGGGAGCTGGACCTTAGGGAAGGCTGAGCGAAGGAAGATCGATGCTTTTGAGCTGTGGTGTTGGAGGAAAGTTCTGAGAGTGCCTTGGACTGCGAGAAGATCCAACCAGTCCATCCTCCAGGAAATAACCTCGTTGTGTCGGACCAACGTGCGGAACCTACGATCAAAAAGACTCAAGTGTTCCACCCCTCCAGCGTACCCTGACCCACTGCCTGCGATGGCACTCCACATCGCTCGAGCTGAACGCTGCAGAGCCAGAACAGTGGGAAAAAGGTAGGAGAAACCTTAGAAGGGCTAACTCACGGCACGTTAGGCCTCAGGTCCATTCGAGTCGAACGGCAAGAGTCCAGAGAACGTAACAACACACACACCACACAAACAAACTTTGGTCGGAAGAAACTGAACGAATGAACAACAACAACAACTGTTCAATTAACTGGGTCACCAGGAGGTGCTAGAGAGAGAGAGGTAAAGGTAAAGGTTTTCCTCCAGTTGTGTCCGACTCTGGGGGGTGGTGCTCATCTCCATTTCTAAACCAAAGAGCCTGCATTGTCCATAGACATCTCCAAGAACATGTGGCCAGCATGACTGCATGGAGCGCCATTACCTTCCCACCGGAGCGGTACCTATTGATCTACTCATCTTTGAAGGCTGGAAGGTGGGTTGAAGGAGGATGACCATTTCCCCGTTTTCCTGTTATTCTCCCCACCCATGTGTCCGTGGTGGAAACAATCCTTGTTTATGATATGTGAAGGAGGGGAGGGGACATAACCAGTGACAAGATGAAAATGGTTTTCCTCCTTCAACTCCCCCTTTGTAAAATTGGCAATCCTTCTCTCTCTATCGCCCCTTGGTGGCCTCTTCCCAGATAATGGAACAGTATCCGAAAAACTGAAAATAAAAGAAACATTCAAAGTATGAGCTATCTCCATAGGGTCCTATTGCTGCTTGATGAATCTTTACGAAGTATATATTTAGCATGTAATAGTGATTTTCAGCACTCACAAAAGCAGCCAAAGAACACTTTTTTCCTTCTCTCTTAGAGATGAAAGATCAGTGGGGGAGTTTTCTCTTTTGTTTTTAGTAACTACATTATTTCATTCAAAATTTTACTTCTTTACAAAGTCATTGCATTATTTGGTCTCTGGGATATAAGCAAATAAACTGGCAACAATGGTGCACTGCCACATTTCTCTACAAATCCTCAAGAGAGAGTTCTAAAATTTGCAGTTTCTCCTATCTTTTCTTTTCTAACATTTCTGATATGCGTTGTCCAAGTCTTTTGTGGCCGGAATCACTGGATTGCTGTGAGTTTTCCGGGCTGTATGGCCATGTCCCAGAAGCAATGTCTCCTGACCTGAATCCCCACTGACCTAGGCAAGTGGGGTTTATATATCTGTGGAATAATGTCCAGGGTGGGAGAAAGAACTCTTTTCTGCAATCAGCCAAGCTTTGAAGCAGTAAGGCCATTAAATGCTAATCAAGACGGCCGATTGCAACATTCACACTTGCCTCAAGCAGACAAGAGTTCTTTCTCCCACCTTGGACATTATTCCACAGATATATAAATCCCACTTGCCTAGTTTCCAACAGACATCACAATTTCTGAGGATGCTTGCCATAGATATGGACAAAATGTCAGGAGATAATGCTTCTGGAACATGGCCATATAGCCTGGAAAACTCCCAGAAACCCAATTTCTGATATGGCAAACCAGAAGGGAGCTCTTAAAATCCATTGGTATGAAATAAATACATTTTAAGTTTAAAGAAGGCAGACTTTGAAGCGAATTATCACCCTATCAGTTTCTGCAGGTATTTGCTTATACAGTGGTTCTCAACATGTGTCTCCCCAGGTGTTTTGGTCTACAACTCCCAGAAATCCCAGCCAGTTGCCAGCTGTTAGGATTTCTGGGAGTTGAAGGCCAAAACATCTGGGGAGACACAGGTTGAGAACCACTGGCTTATAGGAACAAGAATCCTAGCCATGCTTTCTGCACAAACAGATGTGTGGGACTACGCTGACATCTAGTGGGTAAGGAATGGACAAACTGGAGTCTCACCCCCTTATTTCCCTTTGCCAATCTGGGAAATTAAAGCAAAGGGCTTCTCCAGACTGGCCTCAAACCCCATGATTTGGCAGGAGTTGCACTCCTTCTCTCCTCTCCTTCAGGAAGAAACTCAAGCATTCGTGCAGCTGGCTAAGCAACAACTGTAATGACTTGTAAGAATTGTCAGTTACGAGACCTTGGACTGGAACTCTGGACTATGATTTGGATTTGCGTACTCAGACTTGGTTGTGTTATAATATAAGGCTGGATCTCCTATTTTAAGGGCCAATATTTTAATGTATTTTATTGCTTTTAAAATATATTTTTTGTTGCTGTTGACTTGTTTATGTGAATTGTTGTGTTCTAACCGTTTCTTTGTTGGCATCTAATGACTGCCAATTATAAGCCGTCCTTAGTCCCCCTTCGAGGGTTGAGAAGGATGGGATACAAATGCTCTAAACAAACAAACAAACAAACAAAGTGGTATTATTATTTCGCTTGATCTAGGTAACATACTCCTAGAATTATTTAATCTGCCAAAACACACTGTAAACTCATGTTTGGCTTGTATTCTACTAAGGCCCCATCTACACTGTCATATAATGCACTTTCATAATGCAGTTGGACTTCATTGAACTTCATTATATGGCAGCATTGACTTATATAACCCAGTTCAATGCAGTTAAACTACATTCTGAAAGTGTTTTATACAGCAGTGTAGATGCATCAGTTCAAAGCAAATAATCTGGATTTTAGATGGCAGTGTAGATCCAGCCTCAAAGATCTAACTTGCCCAAGGTCACCCAGTGGGTTTCTAGAGCTGAGCAGAATTTTGAACCTTGCAACCTACCATCCAGTACTCAAAACACCACATTCTGCTATTGCAAGACCCTTAAAGATCCTGCCCTTGTTACGCCTCATAGATTACAAGATATGTAGCTACCATAATCCCTTCAAGTTGTTTTTCGATTTCATGTTGACTGCCTGAGCTTCCAGAGCAATAGGAAGGTCAGCCCGTGTTCTAACTGGTCGACTGGATGTTTTAATCCCACAACTCATTCAGAAGGACTGCACAAACAGTACAAAGTTTACTGGAAAGTTAAGGTTTAATCTTTTGTAGTGACTGATTATGTCAACGTTTTCCCCAAATTCATGGTGAAGCAAAGTGTTGTAACTAGTGCTGCTTGGTCTTCATCTCTAGAAGTAAGTTCATGCTTTTGAGGGGAGTGGGGCATAGATAAGGTGTATAAAATAATCATTATTTACCATCTGTGGTCTGACAGTAAACCAGATGACAGCTCAGCTAAATTATTTAGTTGGCAGCTGAAGGCTCCAATGCATTAGATTATGTGAACTTCTGTCTATGATTATGCCTTTACAGAGCCTTTAGAACTGCTGAAGGGGCTCAATTTTTTAATGAAGCATTACAGTCCTAAGGGGAAAAAATTCTCTATTTTGGGCTCTATTCTGTGCAAATTTACATATGACATTTTGTGCAGAGAATGGCATTTTCTGCACAAAAATTCATACTATTTTAGGAGATCAGGAATAAATAGTGAACTCCTAAAATACTTGTCAGGGCCCTTCCACACAGCCATATGACCCAGAATATTGTCATAAAATACCACAATATCTGCTTTGAACTGGGTTATATGAGTGCACACTGCCATATATTCCAGTTCAAAGCAGAAAATGGGGGTATTTTAATCAGCTGTGTGAAAAGGGCCTTAGTCTTCTCCTCATTGGGGTTTCACAACATCCAAGAAATAGATTTTTCAAGGTTTTTTTTAAAGTTATTTCCAACCCTAGAAAGCAATAAAATGCCAATTGACAAATTACAAAATCAATCAAAATTAATTAATAATTAACAAGCAAACATTTTAATAATTATTAATTAATCAAAATTAATTAATAATTAACAAGCAAACATTTTTTTTAAACTAAGTTCCAAGTGTATATTAAAGATAGCGGAAGTGGCAGTGACTGAACACAAAAGGGATCTTAAAGAGACGGCTGGCAGTTAATTGAATTGTTGATGCAAGGTGCAGCTGCTACAAATATGGCAGATTTTATGTTGGGCGTAATTAGAAAAGGAATCATAGCTGTACCTATTTCTGCCCTTATACCAACAGTATTCACATATAAACACTGTGTATACTTTTAGTCTCAGCAACGAAAAAGGATACTGTAGAGTATGAAAACAACACAGAACATGGAAAACTCAATACTTGAAAATATAGCACACACAGAAGCACAGCTCTGGAAAAAGAAATGCCCTCCTCTTATGACCTCATCAGACCAGTTGCCCCACCCTCCACATTGCCTGACTCACCTGTCACCCCATCCCAGAGGGGGAAGCGTCGTCCTCCCAGCTTCCCCCCATTAATCTCAATTGGACATGGGAAGTCTTTCATGTTGCTGCTGTGGTGTTGTGTGCCAGTTTGCCTTCCCTTTTGCCATAGAGCCTGCTGCCTCCTATTCCATGTTGCACAGATACTTCCAGTGGGGCTTAATGATAAAAGGGAAGACGAACTGGTGCATGCTGCCATGGCAATAACACAAGAGACTTCCCATGTTTAATTGAAATCAATTTATTTATTTTTATTTACCATACTTTTATCCCTCCCTTTTCAGCTCCAAAGGCGACTCAGGCAGCATACAGACTGGCAACAATTAGATGCCGGACACACATAAATACATCATTTAAAACAGGTTAAATCACCTGATAAAATTAATATAAAAAACAATTTAAAACTATAAAAATAAATGACTTCTGGGTTTAAATCCATGTCCATTTACATCATTAAGCCATTCCATATTCATTCACAACACTGATTTTATCTGGTTAAAATGAGGTTCCAAAAGCTTGCTCAAAAAGCCAGGTTTTTACTCTTTCCCTAAAGGTCAGGAGGGAGGGGGCTGATCTAATATCCCTGGGAAGGGAGTTCCACAGCCGAGGGCCACCACTGAGAAGGTCCTGTCCCTCGTCCTCACAGGCCATACAACCCGAAAAACCTATAAAACCCAATCCACATGAACTCCAAATTTTTTTTTTAACTTTTATAATGGATAAATCAAACCATACAATTCACCATTCTGGACACAAGGTGGCAGTAAAGGTATAACAAATTCATATACAATAACTCCACCAAGGCTGAGAAATCCACTAATCTGAAGACCACTGTGTAGTTATTACATGAATTACAATGAAGTTTTTACTGGGACCAATAGTTAAGTTTATTTTTCTTTATAATTACTACAAGAAAACTGTTGCCTTTTATCATTAACAAACAATAATACTAAGATTGTTGATATTTTAAAACACATTTTCCTTTTAGAAAACATGTATAAATGATTACATTTTATATTAATCTTTGCATTCATGTATGCTTCCTGGAATGGCTTCCAAGGATTGAAACATTCAAAAACATGTAATCTGGAGCATTTCAACCCACCACATGAAAATGAATGATCACTGTCCAACAATCTGCAAAATATCTTCCTGCATTCCCAGCTATACTACATCTCTTTTTCAAAACTAAATCCAATCTAAACATTCCATATCCAGAAACCTTCAGTCAATCCACTCACAACATGCCTTGCTTGTAAGGACTTCACAACATTGCCCACCCCAATAATATAGCAAAAAATTGTACAATTAATAAATAAGAAAATAATACATTATCAAAATACCATATGATGGTTCCATAAAAATGCAACTACAATTTTTGAGGTTATTCTTTTTAGCATCAAATACTGTGCTATCTTTAGTTTCCTATAAAACCCTATTCTTGGTTGTGAATGCACTTCTCTATCAGACTGCTTCAAGATTTTTATTTCCAGTTTATACTGATTCTATTCCCTTCTTCCCAGGCGTTTCTTTGCTTGGGAATGGCTCTGGTGTGTTTGTCAGACTTTGAAGCTTATGCTAAAAAGCATCTTTCCAAGGCAGTTTGGGATTTTGTGGCTGGTGGTGCAGATGAATGTTGGACCCGGGATAACAACCTTATGGCATATAAGAGGTAGGATGGAAGACAAAAAAAAAATCATTGCCAATGATTAGAATTCATGTTAGAAAAAAATTATGAAGAGCTATAGACTGGCTTCACTGAACTCTGGTGAAACACTAAGACATAAGAATAGCTGTCTTCTGATCAATTGACTTCACTACACTCAAATGAGAATAGCTGGTCTGACATCTACCAGAACAGAAATTAGATCTGAAAAAGTAGCTATATAAGGAGAATGGGGAGTTAAATGTATCGCACATGTAACTTTCTCTTCAGAGATCCCAGTGTCCCACTTTTCTCAGGCTGTCCACCACTAAGTGCAATATTCATGATCTACAGAGTTGTTCTGTAGGCAAATTCAACAGAGGAGAAGATTTTTGATCTTCCCTTTTCTAATATACTGGTGTGATAAGTAAATGTGCTCAATCAACAAAATTGGCATTTTAAAATTATAGAAGGTGGACTGATATTTGAAAAGAACAAACCTTTTTTATGTTCATGGCTTTGCACATATTACACATATTTTGAGCAGGAGGCCTTTTAATAAAGTATTTCCCTTCTTTCCATCCTTTGATTTCATCAGACAGGCCATTATTTGGCACCATACGTCGGTTCCTCTTCAGTTTTGCCAAGGAGCCCACGGGCTCCCATTCCATGATGGACAGCTACTTTCGGTGGGGCTCCATTGCAAAACTGAAGAGAATCGGAGTATGCCACCGTGGAAACAGGGGAAGCTTCCCAGGTTGCATTAGCAACAGAGGGAGAAGCTGGGCAGCAGACATTTTCTCCTATGGGATGAGGTTAGAGGTAAGTTGGGCCTTTTCATTAGCAGTCATTTGTATCTCTTTCCACAGAATCTATTTACGGCCACGTTTGCTGCGAGATGTATCAGCTGTGGACACAAAGACCACTATTCTTGGTACTGAGATCAGCTTCCCAGTAGGGATTGCCCCCACTGGATTCCATAAGTTGTTTTGCCCTGATGGAGAGCAGAGCACAGCAAGAGGTAGGCTAGAAGCTCTTTGCCATGAAACAAACAATTTTAATGGAAACTTGGTAGCATTGGGTGCATCTGTACTGTACTGTATTAATGCAATTTGAGGTGTGGGTCGGTTTAACCTCTATGTAACTTGCTCATATGTGCTGCCTTCTAACAACTCCTCATCCTCACTATCCAAGCTGGCAATGACACAACTGAGCTCATGTCCACTTCCTTCCATTGCCTTTAAAGCAGGTGCAGCCATGAATATCTGCTACATTCCCAGCACTTATTCCACATGCTCTGTGGAAGAAATTGCTGCGGCCGCCCCTGCTGGTGTCCGCTGGTTCCAGCTCTACATCCACCGGAGGAGAGACCTCTCTGAGCAGCTAGTGCGGCGGATGGAAGCCTCGGGGTTCCAGGCCCTGGTGGTCACGGCTGATCTGCCATTCGCTGGCAAGAGGCGGGATGACATCCGAAACAGTTTGCAGTTCTTGTCTTCTATGACACTCAAGAACTTTGAAGGAGCCTTTGAGGTTTGTAAACTTATACCAGTATTTCAGCGAAATGTTTATGATTTTTAAAAAGGCCAAGGGACACAAAGATGTATATCTGCATTTTAGTTTTTTAAATACTTGCTATAGAAGACTTTCTCCTAAGAACCATGTAAACCATTGTAGTCCCTTTGGATCCTTTGCTGCCTTTAGATCTGTGGTTCTCAACCTGTTTGTCCCCAGATGTTTTGGTCTTCAACTCTCAGAAATCCTAACAGCTGGTAAATTTCCTGGGATTTCTGAGAGTTGTGGCCCAAAACACCTGGGGACCCACAGGTTGAGAACCACTATTTATTTATCGTGTCATCCGCAACCAGAACATTGTATTACATTTCTAAGACCCGCCGCAAACTAGACTCCTGTGGGAGCAAACCTTGCCAGCACGTCCCTGACGTCATGAGGCTGTGCCTCTCGCCCCGCCCCTTTCTCAGCCTCTTTCTCCGTGCCAGAGTGGTTTTTCCTTTGCTAGGGCAGCATTGCCAGCATATTCTCTCAGTTGAATTCTGCCAACTGAGAGAGTACGCTGGCAATGCTGCTCTAGCAAAGGAAAAACCACTCTGGCACGGAGAAAGAGGCTGAGAAAGGGGCGGGGCGAGAGGCACAGCTTCATGACGTCAGGGACGTGCTGGCAAGGTTTGCTCCCGCAGGAGCCTAGTTTGCGACGGGTCTAACAGAACAAAACAAACAAACAGATTTAAAAAACCCACAAATTTTGCAAACTTGGTAGCTGATTAAATGTTCTTTGAGCAGTATCTGGCCACTTATTTATAAATATTTATTTATTTTATTTAATAAAATGAATAAATTTATATAAATAAAAATGTAATGTTCGTTTGTGGGATTAACATAACTCTAAAACCACTGGACGAATTGACACCAAATTTGGACACAAGACACCATCACTCATAAAAACACTGAAAAACATAGTAGAAGGGATTTTAAAAAGCCAAAAAGCAAAAAGACGCTACAGCACATGCACAAAAATGACTACCCCTGGCAAACAAAACACACAATAGCATATCCACACTCTTTTCTGGACTACAGCTCCCAGCATTCCCTAGACCAGGCCATTTAGGAGAGGAGGAGGATCCAAATGCACTGCTTCCAAGCTGCAAGCTTTCATCTCCTTGGATTTCTTTGAGAGCATCCCAATCCCTGCATATTTCCAATTTCATATTCCTGGACTGCAACTCCCAGCAATCCTCCAGATAGATATAGATATATTAGATAGATATAGATAGGTAGATAGAGATAGAGATAGATATGGATAGATAGATAGATAGATAGATAGAGAGATAGATAGATAGATAGATAGAAGTAGATAGATAGATAGATAGATAGATAGATAGATAGATAGACTGCTGGTCTGGATAAATAGAGGAAAGGAAGGAAAAGGGAAAGAAAGAGGGAGGAAGGAGGGACAGGAAGGAAGGAACAGAGGGAAGGAGGAAGGAAGGAAGGAAGGAAGGAAGGAAGGAAGAAGAAAGAAGAAGGAAGGAAAGGAAGGAAGGAAGAAGGAAGAGAGAAGGAGAAAGGAAGAGAAGAGAAGGAGGGTGGGAAGGTTGGGCACAGCAATGCGTGGCAGGTACAGCTAGTCACAAAATATATGTAAAGCTCAAAACTACAAGTGTGCTGGAAAATGCTCAAATTAGGCTTTCTTGGGCTCAGGTTTTCCTGACTTATGCAGTGATACAAAATTCTACTCGGCCTTATGATGGGGCTCCACTAGGCTCCCAGCTCTTTTTTAAGCCTATCCTTTCCTGTATCCTTGCAATTACCGTACATTAGCACATCTTTGGATGATACAGAATGAAGAAAATCCAAGATCAATAAATTTTTGATTACTTTAAAAGCTCATTAAGGGGTATGTGATCCCAAACAGTCTGATGCTGTTTTCCCAAAATGTTACTGCATTCCTATAAATGTCCACTAGAGAGCAGGCAGAGACAGGAAAAACAAAGATATGCATTGTTTTGTTCATGTAGCAAAGCAAATTTATTAAGTTCAGTTTCCAAATCTAAACATTCACCTTTGAGGCCCTTTCTACACTGTGATATATAATCCAGATTATCTGCTTTGAACTGGATTATATGGCAGTGTAGACTCAGTGTAGGCCACTTTTACACTGTGATACATAATCCAGATTATCTGCTTTGAACTGGATTATATGGCAGTGTAGACTCATATAATCCGATTCAAAGCAGATAATGTGGATCATCTACTTTGATAATCTGGATTATATGGCAGTGTAAAAGGGGCCTGAGCTATGTTCTCTCATGATATATCTTAAAAATAGCAGTCTCAGTTTATTCATTTTTATTCATCTTGGCGTTTAGTAAGAGTTCAAGTCTGAGTTGCTCTAGAGCAGTCATGGGCAAACTTCGGCCCTCCAGGGATTTTGGACTTCAACTCCCACAATTCCTAACTCCCGGTATCATATTGCAAATCTTTCTTCAGCTTTCTTCATTAACCACCTTTAACCACTATACATAGTCTTGTGAATTGGTGCAGGTCTGTTGGAAAAGAATCATAAAAGATACAAATAAAAGGAATTTATTGATCTTGAAGTGCAGAGGGTTAAATAAAATTATGCGTAAACTCTGAGTAGATCTGTGTTGGGAGCCAAGGTGGCGGGTTGCACTGGAGGTGGGCTGAGAGGTAATTGTATTGTGGGTGGCAGGTTGTCCATATATGTGTATGTGTATATGTTTGTAATGTTTATTGTGGGTGTATTACAATTTTTAAATAAAAATCTATTTTAAAAAACCACTATACATAGGAACTGCAAATACTAAGGAATGGATGAGTCTGATATATTTAATGACAGGTTGAGAATCTTATCCCCTGGCCTATCAAATCATAGGGCACATCTACCCTGTAGAATTAATTCAGTTTGACACTAATTGCTATAGCTCAATGATGTAGAATCATGGGTGGTGTAGTTTTATAAGGTCTTTAGCTTTCTTTGCCAAAGAGTGTTGATGAGTCGCCAAATTATAACTCCCACGATAACAGACCTTGCATTTTGACAACAAGAAACCGAGGGCCCTTCCAAGCAGGCCCTATATTCCAGGACCCAATCCCAGGTTTTCATCTTTAAAGTGGATTATATGAGTCTGCGCTGCCAGATAATCTGGGAGTAAACAGAAAAACTGGGATCAGATTCCAGGATACAGAGCCTGTCTGGAAGGGCTCTGAATAAAACTGAGCGTGACAATTTTATTGGCTCTACAATCTGGAAATATTTCTCATTATTTGCCTCTAGAGTCTTGCCCTACCTCAAACTCTAGATCTTTCTCCAAGGAGCAAATTCAGGGCCCTTCTGATAAAGGCATGATGGAAATACATAATACATATATTGGAAAATATATATTGGATGTAACCATATTAGAAATAAGAATTAGAAAATATATATGATATCACAAAGGTATATGTGTGCATGAACTTCACTTCACTTGGGAAAATATTATCTTCTTAAAAGCTGCAAATTAGGTGCCACAAAGACGTCAGAAAGAGGTCTAAGGAAAGGAATGTCTAAGGCTTCTGGCAAATATCATGACCCATACCAAGCAGGACTTATCATAAGATTAATGAGCTTTGTTATCAAGAGGCTTCTTCAGGAGGGACTTATCTTAAGATCAGGGGCGGCTCAGCCCATTATGCAAAGTAAGCATTTGCAGTATAGTTGATTTTGCCCAGGGGCACTCTTGGGGGAAAATAGACCTTGACATATGCGAGTTGTAGTTACTCGGATGTATAGTTCACTTAAAATCAAAGAGCATTCTGAACTCCACCAATGATGGAATTGAACCAAATATGGCACACAGAAGTCCCATGACGAACAGAAAATATATATCAATGATTGGTTGGGGGGGGGGGCAAAATACTTTTGGCTTACCATTGAAAATTACCTAGGGCCGCCTCTGCTTAAGATGGATGGAAGTCCTTGTTATCAGTAGCCGGGTGCAGACATTCTGGCGCTATGGGGTACAGGATGGTCCTCTAATGAGCAGCTCTTTAGATAAAGGTGCTTAATGGAAGATTGAAAGTGTTGAAGTTAAAATATGCTATTGAAGTCAATGTAAAAGTGGAATTTTGTGATGCACATTGTGATGCTTGTATGATGCATGCGTATTATTTTAAAGGGTATATAAACCAAGGTACCCTGTTGTTCAGCACCCTGTTGCCTGGAATACCAGCAGGGTTCATATCCGGTTGGCGCCAACCGAGAATAAACCGTGCTTTTACAGACCTCAGGAACTCTCTTTGGTCTCTTCTTTATACCTGCTCCCTGCCATTTCACTTCTACACTGTCATATAATGCAGGTTATCAAATCAGATAATGCACATTATATGCTTTGAACTGGATTATATGAGCCCACACTGCCATATAAAAATTAATAGTTAAAAACCTTAAAACGGATTTAAAACATATTAAAAGCTAAAACCGCAGTACCCTCTGACTTGATCTTTTAGACCTTATGCAGTCCCAATATATGCCTAATATGTTAAAATGTATGTAAACTAAAATCAAGCAGTAACAGAGAAACATTCCTTATAGGGAATATGTATTTCAAAGTATGGTAAGTTAGATACATGCTGAAAAACAGTGTTAATAAGGGTCTGAGCAGCAATTAAGTACTTTTCCGTATTCCAGGAAAATGATTATTCAGAGTATGGGCTGCCCCGGGACTCCATAGACCCCTCTGTCAGCTGGAAGGATATCGCTTGGTTAAAGAGCTTGACACGTCTGCCTCTCATCATCAAGGGGATTCTGACAAAGGAAGATGCAGAACTAGCAGTGAGACACGGAGTTCAAGGGATTATTGTGTCCAACCATGGAGGAAGACAGCTGGATGGGGTACATGCAACGGTAAGTGGTGAGATTATTTATAATGCCAACATCCATAGAATTCTCCATGTCTACAGGAGTTTGTTTGTGTGTGCACACATGTGCATACAATATGGATTGTTGCAGAAACAGGATTGGAAGAAATAAAAAGTAAAAGCAGTCATTGACAAAAAAGGAAAACATATCTCTGCCAAATTGGAATGTTAAACAATACAACATTAATAAAAGGTACCTTCTGGCCTTTTGTTCTGAGATTTTTTTGCCTTAAAGAAACAATAATTTATTAATTTATTATTTTCTTCTATACTTCACTTATTTACTTTGTGTTGGAAAGAATGTGTGTAGTGGTTTCAGCACTGGTTGATGACTAGATGACTGAAATGACTAGCAGACTGAAACCAAAACCAAGGTTACAACAACATTTGTTATAGAACTCCAGTATGCTGATGACAACATCGTCTGTGCACATTCAGAAGAAGATCTACAAGCCACTCTAACATCTTCGCAGAAGCATACAAGAAGCTCGGCCTGTCATTGAACATCGAGAAAACCAAAGTGCTGTTCCAGCAGTCACCAGCCAACTCTTCTCCAATGCCAGAGATACAGCTTAATGGTGTAACATTAGAAAATGTTGACCATTTCCACTACCTTGGCAGCCACCTCTCCACCATAGTCAACATCGACACCGAAATACAACACCACCTGAGCAATGCGAGTGCAGCATTTTTCTGAATGAAGCAGAGAGTGTTGAAACATAAACTTGGCAATGCTGCATACAAAAATCAAGCAGTGCAACAAACTTACACAGTCTTTGTAAGAAACACAAAATAAGGCATCTTCATCTTACAGCAAATGAGAGATCAAAATAAACTTGGAAGTAAATAGCTATTTCACCATAGCCTCCTTCAGAGTAGCTTTTCCAAACTGCTCCCCAGAGTCTCATCAGAGAAAAGGCTCTCCAGAAGCTCTCCTTCAGCATCTCCTGCTGGAACTCCAGAATGTATTCAAGAAAAATCAAACAGCTATAGCCCCTTGGGCCACACCCAGGCTTGCTGGTTGACCTACATTTCCAGCTGTACATGATAATTAAACACAATAAGGTTTTTCTTCAACACACATATACTTGGTCCTGCAAGGACTTATCATAACACCAAGGTGCCTAAAAACAGAGCATAATTAAAATAAAATAAAGCACAGTATAAAAATACAATAAATAAATAAATAAGCATATAAAAACAACAACTTGGAAGAGGTCTGATGGACGTTTCTCCCGAGAACTATAGTTGTGTATTTCTACTTAGCAGGGTTTTTAACCAGGTGATCCTTGGGGTCCCTCCCAGCTCCATGGTCCTGAAATAGACTTTTCTCTTTGAGGGGAGAAACTGGGAACACAACATCACAGGGTGCCTTTGTTTTCACCCACATTTGTGTCACTATTTCTATATTGTTAAGAATTTGTAACTTCTTGTTTCCTTCCAGATTGATGCTCTAGCTGAAGTTGTAGCAGCCGTGCAAGGAAAAGTTGAAGTTTACCTGGACGGTGGGATACGAACAGGAAGTGATGTACTGAAAGCATTAGCAATTGGGGCGAAATGTGTCTTCATCGGAAGGCCTGCCATTTGGGGTCTGGCTTATAAGGTGAATATAGTGGCCGGGTACCTGAGTGACTATGAGGAAGGTTACAAATTAAAACACAATTGCAAATGAATAGCAATTTACTTAATTTACATACTCATGCATAAGCCTAGACATTTCAGTCAAAATTCACTCCCAAAACCTGGCCAGCAATGTCCAGGGGCAGCAATGGCACTTTCCTTCCTATATGGAATGATCCTCAACTTAACCATGAGTCAAAGCAAAATCCATAATTTGCCCCCAAGTCTACTCTCGATTTACACATGAGGTTGACCTAGGCACAAGTATATACAGTAAGTAAATGTTAAAAAAAAAGCTTTCTTCATTCCTGTTACATCTGAACCTACTGACTGAAATCTGCTTGAAGAGTTTCATCTGCCATCTATTCATGTTTCTCCTCTTTCTTTTTTCTCTTTCTTTTTCTGATTCAGCTAAGACCTTTTGGCATTTATCCCTCAATTGTTTTATTTATTTATTTGAAACATTTATATTCTGCCCTTCTCACCCCGCAGGGGACTCAGGGTGGAGCACAACATATATACGGCAAACATTCAATGCTGAGACATAAAACCATAAATATATACTAACATTAAAATCACTTATATTCACATTAAAAGTTGCTAAAAAACCATCTCAGGACACCATTTTGCCTCATTGCACTGCCCCAAAGTCTTGGTCCCACAGCCAGGTCTTCACCATCCTTCTGAAGGACAGGAAGGAGGAGGCTGATCTAATATTGCCAGGAAGGGAGTTCCATAACCCGGGGGGGGGGGAGGGGGGAAATCACTGAGAAGGCCCTGAATATGCCACTGGACAGAGTTCAATCTTTATTGAGTCTTTATAAAAATGTGGTATGCTTCTTGAGATCCTTGAAATGTAAATATTTGTATCTCCCAGAGAGATGCCATGCAAGAGGACATGGGCTTGATATGGTTACCTGAATGCCTCTTAATGAAGAAACGAACCACCTACTGCTTGCATTGCGTTCCCTTCCTCTGTTTCAAGAAGGAGTTCACCCTTTGCCTACTTCTCAGTTCTCTTCCTTCTGAAATCTATTAGACAGCATGCTACTTACAAGAACTAGGACCTTGTCACACGGCCAGTGGCTGGTGGCGCTCTTAATGGTAAATCATGGAGGCGGTCATCTTGTCTCTCTTAGTCTTGGGCTGGCATGGAGAGAAGCGAGGTGTGCGCATAGTGTTCTTGGCTTCCCCGCATGGATCTGGCAACACAGGAAGCCTCCTGTGTTGCCTGGGTGGCAGAGGGAAGCCTTGTGCTCTGTGCGCACACCTCACTTCCCACCATGGGATTGCTGGCCAGCTAGCGAAGCAATCCAAGATGAAACGAGGCAAGACAACTGCCTCCATGCCTCGCTATTAAGAAAAATGCTGCTGCCACCAGCCACTTGATGTTTGACAAGGTCTATAGTTAGCTAGTGGGGTGTGTGAAAAAACTGAAAGGTCCCGTCTTTGGCTGTCCCCTGTACTGGGAAATTCTTGAAAACAGGAAAGGTGTGTCGTTTGGTGCCAATGGGGAAACTTTAGAGTCTTGTTTTGCTATCGTTTTTAGGCCTATCAGCATGAAACTTGCCTTACTTGTAGGCCACATTTATGACTGCAAGTCTGTCAAGTTTCAGATCATTTCACTAATCTACTAATTTTTTAGGAATTTTAAAAAAGTTTTTACCATAACATTTTTTTAAAACTCCCAAGAGGGGATTCTTGGAATTGAAATGCCAAGTGCATTCTCCCCACAAGAGCAGAGGAGAAGGGACATAGTCTACAAAATCTCTGATCGCTGAGAAAGAAATGTGAGAAACAGAGAGGTATTTAGGGCAGTGTGGAAGGGCCCTAATATGACTTTCTAAGTGACAGTCTTTTTCTTTGTTTGATCAGGGTGAAGAAGGATTGCTACAAGTTTTGAAGATTTTAAAAGATGAATTTTCCATGTCAATGGCCCTGGCTGGTAAACACTCCTACTTCCCTTTTATTTCTGTACTATAGTCCTTACCACAAGATATTTATGTTCTGTCTAAGGTGATAAGGATAAGCTGCTAAGGGGATTGTTAAATAATGTGAAAATATTTATTAAAATGTTATTTAAAGGCAGCATTTAAACATGAGTAACTGGAAATGTTGCTCATTACACCAATGGGAATTTTGGTATTTTTTGTTCTGACTATCTTAGAAAAGTGGCTTCCAAGTAAGTCGTTACAGGAGATAGTGAGCTGTAATTCATTATTTTCAAGTTTGCTTATAAACATGCTAAATTATTTGAATTTTCAAATCATTTTAGAGGTATCACTAATTGAAAAATGCGGGGTATTAGGTATTTTTTGCTGTTTCCAAATAAGTATGACTTGGGAGGCTGAGCTGGGGGATACTACATAGATACCCAACCACAGGGCCTCGGTGGTGCAGTGGGTTAAATTGCTAAGCTGCAGAACATGCTGACTGGAAGATCAGCAGTTTGAATCCATGAGACAGAGTGAGTTCCCATTGTTAGCCCCAGCTTCTGCCAACCTAGCAGTTCAAAAACATGCAAATGTGGGTAGATCAATAGGTAGCGCTTTGGCAGGAAGGTAACAGTGCTCTATGGCTACATGACCTAGGAGGTGTCTACGGACAATGCCAGAAATGGAGATGAGCACGACCCCCAGAGTTGGACACAACTAGACAATGTCAAGGGGAAACCTTTACCTTTTCCCAACCACAGTGGTTACACATTCATAGTTGTCTCTGGGAATTCTGACCCAGAAAACTATGAGTCTATGAGAAGAAATCCACAAGCATTCACTGTCTGAACAGCCCATGATAAAAACACAGGGAAATGTTAGATTTCCCTCTTAAATATGAGTACATATTTTTTTCCCTGAGATCATCCACATATAGTGAAGAACCTAATGCCTATATCTTTAACATTTGGTTGTTTTTAACTTCATTTCATTCAGGTTGCAGAAATGTTTCAGAAATTGACCAGCGTCTTGTTCAGTACTCCAGATTGTAAATGATGTTCCTGCAGTGCTCAGCCAACAGAAAAGATCTAGCACTACGAAGTCCTCCAGTGATTGGGAAGAATAAAGACTAGCCAGTATGTCAGAACACATCCTGTCATTCCATCCTGTCCTGTTCAATATGTGGGACAAAGCAGACTGTTTAATTGTGAGTGGTTAAATGGATTTATTGTCGAAGTCTTTCATGGCCAGAATCACTAGGTTGTTGTGAGTTTTCTGGGCTGTATGACCATGTTTCAGAAGCATTCTCTCCTGATATTTCACCTGAATCTGTGGCAGGCATCCTCAGGGGTTGTCTGGAGAGACGTCAGGAGAGAATGCTTCTGGAACATGGCCACACAGCCCGGGAAAACTCACAACAACTCGGTTAAATGGATTGTTCAGGACATCTATTTGCAGCAAGCTGCAAGAAATCATGAGTAACACATAGTGTGACAAATTATCTCAGCAACCTTTTTGGTGATGACACTGCTCTGTGCCTCTTCAACTCCAGGGAGAGAGTGCTGGAATCACAAGGTTTTACCAGTGTGGCAAAGGGAACAGTGATACATTTTATGTATTATCAGAAGTTTACAAGATCAGTGACATTTTAAATCAAGTCCTGAATTACCATCGCATCAAGCACCTGGACATTACCATATTCTCAAGATTGGCAAATGGAAAAAACAATTTCTATGCAACTTTGCCCATGTCAATGTACAGGCGAAAACCCTAATTGGTTGTTTCCATCAACCCTAGCAAGACCAGCTGTTAAACTGTTTATTTCCCAGCCAGTTGTGAATGCAATGCAAAAATCAGAATATATATTTAAAATGGAATAATGAAAACTCAAAGCTGTTGTGCACTGTTAAAGCATCTTAATTTTTAATGTGTTCTGAATAAATGAATATGTGAATCTCTTCCTCTCCTGCCTGCAGTTGTATTGTAATTATATTCATTCTGAATTACACAGTGAGAATTGGAGGAATACGCTAAATGTTCCCACTTTAGGGTTTCTAAAGCAGGTTGGCTTGGAATGTACAGCCAAATCTTGCTTGCCAAAATGATATCAAGTGAAAATTCCACAGATTGTTTGATTTGATGTCCTGCTTCGGTGATAAGCAATTTAGTCCAAAGTCACAAACAATGTTAGAAACCTTTTTTGTTGACTCCAACTGTTCTCTCTGAGATAGCACTGTTTGTGCTGAGGAGACACCTCCTGGTGTCCTTCATGGGCATTCTGCATGTCCCACTAATAACAGCTTTGCCAGCAGATTCATTGCTGCTCTGATAAGATGGAAAAATAACACCATGGCAGAGTATGATAGATTTCAAGGATGTTCAGTGTTTACCCAGAGTCAACAGCATTAAGGACATCCCATCACCATCATACAAGTTTTGTTACAGTTGTCCCATTGGGTTACACAGGTCATGGAAGAATTTCAAGACTCTTGGAAAAATGCACACATGTCTGGTGACTAAATTTTGTTTTATCTACTTTCATTTAGCTACATAAATGCCAAGGCCAGGAGCTCAAAAAGGCCACATGAATTATTATTATTATTATGTTGTATAACTAGTCTTTAGCCCGCAAAAGGCAAAGAAAATAACAAGGTCTGGGCGTCTACCAGTTACTGCCCTCTGAAATGCATACCCCTATTTCAAGAGATTGAGAAACAGGGGAAACAATGTCCATCTGCTTAGAAGGTCAAAAGTACCAAAATCTCTGGTTCTCTTTCCCTGTCGCCCTTGTGCTGGAAATTATTGAGACAGAGAATGCCATTAGCCTCAATAACACTATGTAACATAATTTTTGTTCCTGGGTTATAAATGTCATTTCCTAATTGGTTCTATCAAAAAAAAAAGGAAAAAGTTTATTAAACTGTAAAAACTTTGTTTTTGTGGGAGATCCTGCAGCACATTTTGCTAAAGTCTTTTAATAACTATCTCATAGAGCAGGGGTCCTCAAACTTTTTAAACAGAGGGCCAGGTCACAGTCCCTCAAACTCTTGGAGGGCCAGATTACAATTAAAAAATGAGTTTCTATGCACACTGCACATATCTTATTTGCAGTGCAAAAACACTTAAAAACAATACAATAACTAAAATAATGGAGAACAATTTTAACAAATATAAACTTATTAGTATCTCAATGGGAAGTGTGGGCCTGCTTTTGGCTGATGAGATAGGATTGTTGTTATTGTGTGCTTTCAAGTTGTTTCAGACTTAGGTTGACCCTGAGTGAGGGCCGGGAAAATGACCTTGGGGAGCCGTATCCGGCCCCGAGGCTTAGTTTGAGGACCCCTGTCATAGAGTCTAAGTCAATCCAACATAGTTTGTGGCAGCCACAAAAAACAAGTTAAAGGAGTATAACAACTACTTTCAAAAATTGTGTACCCCACAATTAAACAGGACATTTATTTATTTTATTTATTTACCTTATTTATACCCTGCCTTTCAGTATCCCTGTTTTATTTTTATTTTACTTTCTTTTTTAAAAAAATCTGGATTAAGGAGCATTTTATATTTAAGGACCCCATGTACTTGAATCTAATGCTCGCCTTTTTTGGCTCAATGACCTCATCAAAATTCGGGTACGCACTAGACTCATGTAGATTTATGTTTTGTTTTGGTTTTTTTGGGTTATGTGGTTTTAATATTTATACTAGGATGATTTTATGCTTTGTCTGAATGTTTACATTTTATGTCTTATGTTTAATGGTTTTAATGTTTTTTAAGTCAAAGTTATATGTAGTAATTAGTTATCATGATGTCTTTGTGTTACTGTATGTTGGCATTGAATTTTTGTCATTAATATGTTGTAAACTGCCTTGAGTCCCCCAGTGGTGAGAAAGGTGGTATATACATACAGTAAATCAATCAATCAATCAATCAATCAATCAATCAATGTAATCTTCCATAGGAGGCTTTTCTTTTGAGCAAAATAATGTGGCTGCACTATTTACAAGAGCAAGGTTACCATAACAAAATAAAGTTCAAACTTCATACTGGAGCTTCATACACAAAGCCTTCTCATACTGAGGACTACCTCACACTCTGAGGCTTCTCTCACACTGAGAATTCTCTCAGACTGAGGCGTAACTAAGCAACAGACACACTTGCTTATACTGAACTGCAGTTTTGCTGAGTCATTGCATCCATAGTTTTCTAAGATCTACAGAGACACTCGCTGGAACACCTCAGCAAGCGAGAGTCCAAAAGTGGCAGGCTCAAACCCAGAACCTCAACCAATGGCTGATACCAAATGAGAGACTCCCCCTGGGCACACAGAAGACTGGGCGACTTGGAAGATGCTGAACAGCCTGCGCTCTGGCACCACGAGATGCAGAGCCAACCTCAAGAAATGGGGCCACAAAGTGGAATCCACGACATGCGAGTGTGGAGAAGAGCAAACCACTGACCTCCTGCTGCAATGCACCCTAAGCCCTGCCACATGCACAATGGAGGACCTTCTTGCAGCAACACCAGAAGCACTCCAAGTGGCCAGATACTGGTCAAAGGACATTTAATCAACTACCAAACTTGCAAATTTTGTTCTTTGTCTGTTTGCTTGTTTTGTTCTGTTAGAAATGTAATACAATTGACTGGTTGCCCTGACACAACAAATAAATAAATATCCACATGACTCTTTCAGTGTTTGACTTATATTTTTGTAATTAAAAATACCTAGTTAATTTTTAATATTTCTGACAAAACCTCCCTCCTTCTGATGATGTTTCTGATCAATTTTATAGAAAGGAAGAACTATACGTAACAGAAGTAGGAAAAGAAAAGAAAATCACAGTAATCGTTTTTAAAAAGTGAAGAAGAGAAACATGTTTATTTACTGTGCACACTCAATAACCATACATTATTTAAACCAAAAAAGAAATATATATATATTAAATTCAAAAAAAGAAAAAAAAACTTTAAAAACCACAAGTAGAGGGAAATCACAACAACATTGACAACAAAGAAAAAGATGAAAGAGAAAAAAAGCAAAAGAAAAAAATATTCAACCACAATCACCCAATTAGTATCATTATTAAAGAATACCAGAAAGCAGAGGCATCCAAATGGGGGAATAAAAATTAAAATTAAGGGGGGAGCAAGAAGAGAGAAAAGTCCAAAAGGGAAAAGGTACGTGCACACGCACGCACACACAAACTTATAAGTGGATATAATAACTCAACTTTCCACCAGATTTTGGTGTGTGCTCATGTGCATACTTAGTTCAAGCAAGTCTAAACAAACCACTTCCAGCCAAGACTCCAATCTATGAATAATGTGAGTGTCCTTGGCTGTTATCTCTCCTGATAGGTGCCTTGACAATTTTTTTCTCACATCTGGTTTGCTTCAAATATAGCACAATGTATAATTTAAACTTATCAAATGGTTAATGCATGTGCATCTGTCATTTTTTATTTATATTTCATTTTACAATTAGTATTTTCTAGGTTTCTTCACAATTTCAGGTTTTAATGTTTTTACTGTAGTTTCCAGCATGATAATTGCTTTGGTAAAGGTAAAGGTTTCCTCTGACATTGCAGTCTAGACAAGTCCGACTCGGGGGGGGGGGGGGGTGCTCATCTCCATTTCTAAGCCGAAGGGCTGCCGTTGTCTGCTCAAAGGTCATGTGGCCGGCATGACTGCATGGAACACCATTACCTTCCTGCCAAGGCGGTACCTATTGATCTACTCACATTTGCATGTTTTTGAACTGCTAGGTTGGCAGAAGCCGGGAGTAGCAGCAGGAGCTCACCTGGTCCTGTGGATTCAAACCACCGACCTTCTGGTCAGCAAGTCCTCCAGCTCAGTAGTTTAACCCGCTGTGCCACTGCGTCCCCCAGTAAAGCAATAATAATGTAAATAGAAAGATCTGAGTTGTGTTTGCTTATCTTCAAGTTTATTTTAATACAGCTTGCAATACATCTCTTCCTAATTTGGGGCAGCTAATGCAGTACTTAAGATGGTAGATTGACTCAAATAATCCACAATGAACAATGTATTCTTGTAGTATATAATATAGCTTTTAATAAGCATTTATACTCTAATTAGTTGTCATTGAAGAAGTCAGACCAGTAATTTGATTTTTCTTAAATCACATTATCTACAAACAGTTAATAGTTGTATTCTTTGTTGAAGAAGGTTGTTTTATTTAGAGTTTGTTTTTTTACTTGAGCAGTTCAGCAACAGTAGTATAGCAGATGGTTTACCTGTTTAGAAAACTGAACACTCTTCGATCATGGATTAGTGTCCTCATTTTTATTTTTATTTTCATTTTTATTTTTAACTTTTATTTTCAGCCCCCCCCCCCCCCGAAATTCTTATGGTGGATCGCGAAAAGGCCTTACTGGTGCATTATTTAAACTGTTATGTTTATTTTTTTAAAAAATATCTTTTTATTTAGAATATGGGCTCTTAGAGTAGAGCAGGATAGGAAAGTCTAAAATCTAAAAAATTTGATATCATATCATGATCTGATCATCATACTCAATAGATCCCATATGCATGGGGGTATTGGGGTAACGATACAAAAGGTTTGCTAGGGTAGACCTTCTTTCACTCAGACTCAGCCCCCCCCCCCCGAAACAAACTCAGCCCCCCCCCAAATCGAAATCATGGCTACGGGCCTGCTACAAGGGTTTAGGATACAGTGATCGGGCATTCACACAATGTGGCCAGTCCAGCTGAGTTGATGGCGTAGGAGCATCAATTCAGTGTTGATGGTTTTTGCTCCTTCCAGCACGCTGACATTTGTCTGCCTGTCTTCTCAAGAGATTTGCAGGATTTTCTGGAGTAAACGCTGATGGAATCATTCCTGGAGTTGAGTGTGATGTCTGTAGACTGTCCACGTTTCACAGGTGTTTAAGCAGGGTTGGGAGGACAATAGCTTTATAAACAAGCACCTTGGTCTCCCTATGGATGTCCTGATCCTCAAACACTCTCTGCTTCATTCAGAAAAATTCTGCACTCACAGAGCTCAGGCAGTGTTGTATTTCAGTTTCAGTGTTGACTTTTGTGGGGAGGTGGCTGCCAAGCTAGCAGAAATTGTCAACATTTTCTAATGTTACACCATTAAGCTGTATTTCTGGCATTGGAGAGGGATTGGCTGGTGACTGCTGGAAGAGCACTTTGGTTTTCTTGATGTTCAATGAGAAGCTGAGCTTCTCATATGCTTCTACAAAGGTATGTAGAGTGGCTTGTAGGTGTTCTTCTGAATGAGCACAGACTACATTATCATCAGCATACTGGAGTTCTATAAAAGGCGTTGTGATTTTGGCTTTCAGTCTGCTGAGGTTAAATAGCTTGCCATCTGTCCGATAAATGATTTCCACTCCGGTGAGAAGCTTCCCATCAACAAGATGAAGTGTCATAATGATGAAGATGGAAAATAAGGTTGGGGCAGTAACACATCCCTCTTTGACACATGATTCCACCTTAAATTGGTCACTTTGGGAGCCATTGCTGTCCAAGACTGTTGCCATCATGTCATCATGGAAGTTCCTTTATACACTTGCCCTGATCCTGTTGCCTTTGCTGTTTCTCCTTTTCTGTGTATAACCCTAACATTACTTTGGGAAGAAAGAGTGAAAGGGGATAAGCAGAAGCAGGTAAAGAGCTGAGCATCTCAATTTCATCCCTGGCTTCTCCTGGCTATTTTGTGCATATTTGGTAGAAACTCCTGTCACTTGTGAATGTGACACCCCCCCCCCTATTTTATGTCTTTTGACTACTCAACCATCTGTGAACTCAAGGTTGATAAAACTCATAATATTATTGTCTTTACAGGAGGCAGAGTTCACTGGTTGAAAAGCTTCGAACAAATATTTTATTTTTTAAATCAGAAAATAATTTCACTATCACCATACAAGGAAATCCCAATTTATGAGTCAACATGTTTTTAAACCTATCACTCTTTATCTAAGAAAGGTTATTATGGCTAGTATTTTCTATTTACACCGTTCTGAAGCTTTTTCCTCTCTTTCATATATATCCCTGATACAGCTAAATCATCTGTATCAACATTTTTTCACCAGGACAAGTTTTTGCATTCCCAAGTTACACAAAGATAGGAATCCCGCTGGCCCACAGGGACATAAGATTAATAGATGCCCTTACACAGTGCAAACAATATTTTAAGAAGAGTCAATTGGTGTTAAAACAATTTCCAAAAAGACTGATTGCCTCAGTAGATATGGTTATACAGTCAGAGTTTGGCACCAAATCTCAGCTAAATCCTCATATGTGATATTTTCCTCTGGTTGGAAATTGTGAGATCCTAAATCATTATAAGCGAGTCCTCAAAGGCCCCTTCTTCATTGCCATATAATCTAGATTATCAAAGCAGATAATCTACATTATCTGCTTTGAACTGGATTATATAGCAGTGTAGATGCATAGGATCCACATTATCCACATAGATAATCCACATTATCTGCTTTGAACAGGATTCTATGCATCTACACTGCTATATAATCCAGTTCAAAGCAGATATTCTGGATTTTATATGGCAGTGTAGATGAAGTCTAAACATCTCTCTTCACCGTGCACTTTAGGAACAGGGCAGATTGCTGGATTTTTAGTGTGTACTGGTGGAGCCACATGGACATTTCTCTGTATCGTGAAGTGTTATCTTATACTTTGTGAAATCCATTGCCAGTGAATTGTGGTATGTGTCTCCTTTAAAATGTACAGTGGGTTCTCTATGTTTGTGCAGGACAGAGGTGCAGAACCCTTGTGAAAGTGGAAAAACTATGAATATACAGCTATATATATATTTCCTCTCAATCCTAGTTTTTTTAGTCACTACTCAGGCAATGCCATTCAAAATTAAGCCTTTTCACGCTACCATAAAGGAGCCCTCGGTGGTGCAGCATATTAAACTGCTGAGCTGATGAACTTGCTGACCAAAAGGTCAGTGGTTCAAATCCGGTGAGTGGGGGTAAGCTCCCACTGTTAGCCCCAGTTTCTGCCAACCTAGCAGTTTGAAAACATGCAAATGTGAGTAGATCAATAGGTACTGCTCCAGCGACAAGGTAACAGTGCTCCATACAGTCATGCTGGCTGTATCCAACTTGATATCCTTTCACAGAATTTTAGAGTTACAAGACCACAAGGGCCATTTAGTCCAAACCCCCCTTATGTAGGAATAGAGCTCAAACAATCCTGAAAGATCCCAATCCAAATACGTCTAAAATGGGGGTTTCAACACATTCCAAGGTAATGTATTCCACTGTTCAAATGTTCTTCCAATGAAAAAGGTGATTTTGTTGCATCAGTATTCCATATGGCTGTAAATCAAATTATAACAAGGATGTGTTGATCCATTCTTGATGAAATGTATATTGATTTTCAGCAAATGTCTCCAGAATGTTGGAGAATGTTTTTAGCACTAAATACCTGTGCAGATTTTAATAAGCCATGTGGCTTTTCACATGGACATTGCTGTGTAGTAGACTAAGAGGTAGAATAAAACTTCGCCAGATCTATCTAATGAGAGACAATGTGATATAATGAGCTTAATGTTGGACTACAACTGTGGAGAACAGGGTTCAAATTCTAGAATGGCCCTGAAAACCCATTTATAGTGATCATAAGATGAACACATCATGAAGTTTTTCTGGCAAGATTTACTCAAAGTAGTGTTTTGCTGTCTTCTGAGGCTAAGGCCCCTTTTACACTGCCATATGATTCAGATGATCAAAGCAGATAATCCATATTATCTGTTTTGAACTTGATTATCTGATTCTACATTGCCATATAATCCAGTTCTAAACAGATACTCTGGATTTATATGGCAGTGTAGAAGGGGCCTCATGCCCCTTCCACACAGCTGTATAAAATCCCACATTGTCTGCTTTGAACAGGATTATATGGCAGTGTAGACTCAAGTAACCCAGTTCAAAGCACATATTGTGGGATTTTCTGATTTGATCATCTGGATCATATGGCAGTGATCCTTATAGCACTATTTTCATTGCTACTTCATAATAGTAATATTGCTCCTGTTATGAATCGTAATGTAAATATCTGATATGCAGGATGTTTTTTCACTCACTGGACCAAATAACCGATACACCCAAATTTGAATGCTGGTGGGGTTGGAGAGATGTTGATTTTGTCATTTGGGAATTGTAGTTGCTGGTATTATAGTTCACCTACAATCAAAGTTCACCTACATTTTGAGCCCCGCCAATGATAGAATTGAGCTAAACTTCCCACACACAACTCCCATGACCAACAGAAAATACTGGAAGGATAAGGAGGGCATTGAGCTTGAGTCTGGGAGTTGTAGTTCACCTACATCCCAGAGAGCACTGTGGACTCCAACAATGAGGGATCTGGACCAAACTTAGCACGAATCCTCAATATGGACAAATGTAAACACTGGTGGAGTTTAGGGGGAAATAGACCTTGACATTTGGGAGTTGTAATTGCTGGGATTTATAGTTCACCTACAATCAAAGAGCATTCTGAGCCCCACCAATGATAGAATTGAGCCAAATTCCCACACAGGACCCCCATGAGCCACTGAAAACACTGTGCTCGAAAGCTTCAAATAGTCCAACGAAAGACAGCCAGGTTAGTAACTGGGGCGGCATACAGGGAGCATATAACTCACATGTTACGGCAGTTCCGCTGGCTGCCAGTTCACTACCGGGGCACAATACAAAGTGCAGGCTTTGGCCTATAAAGCCCTAAATGGCTCCAGTCCAATTTACCTGTCCGAATGCATCTCGCCCTATGAACCATCATGGAGATTAAGATCCTCCGGGGAGGCCCTGTTCTCCATCCCGCCATTGTCACAGGAGCGATTGGTGGGAATGAGACAGGGCCTTCTCAGTGGTGGCCAGGAAGTGAGTGCCTATGGAACTCACTTCCTGGCAAGATCAGATTGGCCCCCTTCCTCCTGTCCTTCAGAAGGATGGTAAAAACTTGGCTGTGGGACCAAGCTTTCAGGACAGTGCAATAAAGCAGAAATAGGAAACTTTACCAGGCCAATTTAGATTTGACGCAGATGACCAAGACGGTTTTAAACAGTGTATTTTAATATTGTGATAAATGTTTTTAATGTTTATGTATGCATATAATGAATTCCTGTCCCGGTATTGAATGTTTGCCATATATATGCTGTGCTCCGCCCTGAGTCCCCTTCGGGGTGAGAAGGGCGGAATATAAATGTTTTAAATAAATAAGTAAATATTGGCATAAACAGTGAAGACATTATTTTGAAGCTACATACTGACTACAGTATTGAGTTATACAACAAAGAGACATGGACAATTGTTGTGTTTCTGAGAAGTTTATTCTTCTTTCTCCCCTTTTTAACAGCATCATTGCCTTGGTGCCTAAAAGCACACATAAGTTTAACTGGTGGCAGGAGGTGGCACATTGAAAATAAAATAAAATAAAACATAAAACAAAGAAGAAGCTTCCCCTCCCAGCCAGTATAAGTTTTCTGTTGCCCTGGAGACTAGGATGCGGAACAATGGCTTCAAATTACAAGAAAGGAGACTCCACCTGAATATTAGGAAGAACTTCTTGACTGTGAGAGCTGTTCAGCAGTGGAACTCTCTGCCCTGGAGTGTGGTGGAGGCTCCTTCTTTGGAGGCTTTTAAACAGAGGCTGGATGGCCATCTGTCGGGGGTGCTTTGAATGCAATTTTCCTGCTTCTTGGCAGAATGGGGTTGGACTGGATGGCCCATGAGGTCTCTTCCAACTCTTAAGATTCTATGATTCCTTCCTCCCACCCATGTGTATACATATACATATATATATTATCACACCTCCATATAACTTCCCTCATCTCTTTGGCTTCTACCACCTGCTTTTCCTTCATGGAGATCAGCCTTAGTTAGTTTTGTTTTTCAGGTAGGCTGTCCTCAGTGGAGTTATTTGTGCGATCCATTGACTTGTCAATTGCTTGGCTTCTTCCCATTTGTACCGTGGCACATAACCAAAATCCCTTTGTGCCTTCCTGTAAGAAAAGCTGAATGGGGTATTCAGCAAAGTCAGAAGACAACGATTGACCCTAGGAACATATCTCACAAAAGGGCGAAGCAAGAAGCTCACGGTCTCCAGCAACATAGCATACCAATAAAGGATCGTCAGTGGCATAGCTAACTTGGGTTCAATACCAAATCCCAGCTCCTTGCTCAGCTCATAATTGAGATCTGAATAGCTTAAATGGGGTGTATCATCTGAGACAAAATAGAATTGTCCACGGATTCGCTTGACCTTCTCTGGATCCTTCATGGCTTTAGCTGCTTGGATATGAGCCCAAGCAACATTCCCCACATAAGCTGGATTGACCAGAGCCTGTGGTTGAGAGATCCTCAGAAACCTGTGGTTGTTTTGGAGACTCTCATCGAGATGACCCTGAAGATAAATACTCCCTTCTCCATAGAGATACATAGATCTCAAAGCACACGTCACAAAACTGCTCCCATCCTTCAGTGGTTGGCCATCCATCTCCAGAACAGATTTCTCTGCCTTTCTCTTGGTTTCAGCATAAGGAAAGCCTTGAGTGCTCTCGTACACTGTGTCTTCATCGCCATCATAGATGGGATCACCTCTGCAATTTGGACCCGTCACTTCAATGCTGCTCGTGTAGATAAAATACGGAACATTGTTGCGGAGACAACTCTCAAGCAGTAGCTGTGTCCCTTCACAAAAAAAAAAGATGAATTAGCAAGGTGATGCAAAGGACGTGGCTCATTGCAGAATGAATGCAAATACCTACATACACATGTCAATAGTTATACTCATTAACCTGCATACCTTGTACACCTATGGTGCAATAAGGGTCTTTGGACTGTAATAAGATGTTGCTGTTGTTTGATGATGATACCTATACAAAGTTGTCACATGCACGCTGCCAATTTTAATGATAACTATATTCTACCAAGATGATTTGCGGGAGAGCTCACTCTGACTAAAACAATCTGAACAGCTTGAAGGAAGCTGGAGAGGGAGATTATTCATATTCATAAACCAACATCAATGTAGTTTCTTCCAAGTCTACCTCAAAGACCGATTAGTTTATTCTTCAGCATTGCCAGAAATCTTAACCTGAGACTTACACCCCTTCTATACTGCCATAGAATCCAGATTATCAAAGCAGAAAATCCACATTATCTGCTTTTGAACAGGATTATATGAATCTACACTTCCATACAATCCAGTTCAAAGCAGATAATTTGGATTTTATATGGCAGTGTATGAGAAGGGGACTAAATCTGAGCATGGCTTAACCCCTGAAACTTTATAGTTGTGTCCTTTCAACATATAAAGCAGACTTAATTTCCCCGTTGCTCTCTTGGTGTCCTCTATTGTGGTTTATCAATCAACTGCTGTAATTGCTGGAACACCCCAGCAAGCGAGAGTCCAAAAGTGGCAGGCTCAAACCCAGAACCTCAATCAATGGCTGATACCAAATGAGAGACTCCCCACTGGGCACACAGAAAACTGGGCGACTTGGAAGGCGCTGAACAGACTGCGCTCTGGCACCATGGGATGCAGAGCCAATCTTAAGAAATGGGGCTACAAAGTGGAATCCACGACATGCGAGTGTGGAGAAGAGCAAACTACAGACCACCTGCTGCAACGCACCCTGAGCCCTGCCACATGCACAATGGAGGAACTCCTTGTGACAACACCAGAGGCACTCCAAGTGGCCAGATACTGGTCAAAGGACAATTAATCAACTACCGAGCTTGCAAATTCTGTGTTTTGTCTGTCTGTTTGTTTTTGTTAAAAATGTAATACAAATGTCTGGTTGCTGATGACACGATAAATAAATAAATAAAATCAACTGCTGGATCATCTGGATTATGGGGAGGGGGCATGGTGGCACAGTGGGTTAAACCCTTGTGCTCCTGAACTGCTAACCTGAAGGTTGGCTGTTCAAATCCGCAAGACGGGGGTGAGCTCCTGCTATTAACCCTAGCTCCTGACAACCTAGCAGTTCGAAAACATGCAAATGTGAGGATATTGATAGGTACTGCTTCGGTGGGTAAAGTCAAAAAGATGCTCCAAACAGTAATGCTGGCCACACAACCAGGAGGTGTCTATGGATGGACGCAGGCTCCTTGATTTGGAAATGGAGAAAGAGCACCTCCCCCAGAGCCACAGATGAGCACCATCTCCAGAAGCCGGACATGAAAGGTGAAGTCTTTGCCTTTGTCTATGTGTGTGTCTCATTGTATGTCATTGTAATAAGGCATTGAATGTTTGCTTGTGTCTGCTTATGTACTGTAATCCCTCTGAGGTCCCTTGGGGAGAAGGGCGAATATAAATATAAAAGTATTGTCGAAGGCTTTCATGGCTGGAATCACTAGGTTCTTGTGGGTTTTTTCGGGCTATAGGGCCATGTTCTAGAGGCATTTCTCCTGCAGAGAGGAAACAACCAGGCACATCTTAACACCTCTCAACAAAAGATTTTCCCAGGCTCAGCCAGGCCTTCAAATGCTAATGAAGGTGGTCAGTTGAAACATTCACACCTAGCTCCAGCAGAGAAGAGCTCTTTGCCCCACCCCAGCCATTCCACAGATATATAAACCCATTGTCCTAATTCCAACAGACCTCACTACCTCTGAGGATGCTTGCCATAGATGCAGGCGAAACGTCAGGAGAAATGCCTCTAGAACATGGCCCTATAGCCCGAAAAAACCCACAAGAACCTATAAATAAAGTGTTGTTGCTGTTGTTGTTGTTGTTGTTGTTAGAGGCTTGGTAAGGACGAAAGACATGCTGAATTTGACCATTATTATTCCTCACATTTCCATGGTATAACAAGTCCAGCCATGCTGGAGAGGTCTACCTTGGAAGAGTGAACTTTCTTGGAGAAAGACCAGACATCCTTCTTTCTATGGCTGAGTCTATCTGACCCCATTTACACTGTTATATAAAATTCCGATTATCTGATGTGAGCTAGATTATATGACAGTGTAGACTCATATAATCCAGTTCAAAGCAGATAATGTGAATCATCTGCTTTGATAATCTGGATCAAATGGAAGTTTAAAAGAGGCCATAGACAAATCTGGGCATGGCCTAACAGGACATGCTGAGCTGAGGGCAGGGCAACTTGTGGTGATAAGGCAGGACAACTTTTTGTTGATTTTGGCATTTAGCATAGGGCTGACAGAGATCATTGCCACACACTTTCCTTTCCTTTTCCCTTTCCTGTTATCCTTTCTTACAGCACTGTAAGATGGTGTGATCTATCACAATGAAGGACTTTGAAGCCAGCCCAGGTTGGAGTGAGCTTCCAACCAATTTGTGTAGCTTGCTGTCGACCTTTGCAGCATGAAAGACAGTTGCATCTGTCAAGTAGGAAATTTAGGTACCGCTTATGCGGGGAGGCTAATTTACGAGACCATAAAAATCTCCAGCAAGCATGCAAAGAATGAGAAAGTATTTAATCAGTGTCACAAATGGGTGGTGAAGCGACAACTCCCCTAGTGGCTAAAATACCCTATTTAACATTTAAGCTGGAATGTTAAATAGCCTCTGAGTGTCTGTCTATATATGTTGTGTGTCTATGGCATTGAATGTTTGCCATGTATATGTACATTATAATCCACCCTGAGTCCCCTGCAAGGTGAGAAGGGCGGAATATAAATACTGTAAATAAATAAATAAATAAATAAATAAATAAATAAATAAATAAATAAGGACGAACTGAAGCAGGTGGTGGGCTGAGAAAGAGAGTGAAAATACTAGGCTTATACACACTACAGCAACTGCCCCATGAAATCCCACCAAGAAAATCTTTTTATGGCACCTGATTTCTGAAAAAGTAAGATGCTGCTAGTGTGCAAATCCATTTTAGGGCAAACGTTGCCTATTCAGAGGTGAAGAAAAGGCCTCACAGGAGACCCTTTTTTCTCTATCATAGCTCCAGAGCCCAACTCAAATTAAATCAAGTTGACCCTATCTCATTCAGTGTCTAGGTTTGGACACTTCATTATGTTTTTCATGCACCTCCACCAATTTCAATGCTGAAGCTACTTTTGACCATTTCTAACTAGATAAAAATAACCTAAAATGTTTTTTTAATATCGTTTTTATTAAAGAAGATTAAACAACACAAACAAACAAACAAGCAAACAGACAAACATGCAAATTAAAAAATGGCTACAGCAATTGAGGGCTATATAATTCCCTCTATATATGCTAAGTTCTTACATACTTATCAGTGTCTGATTTTGTTTACAGTATACGCCAATGTACACATAACTACCCATCTAATCTATAACAAATACAAAAATCTAACTACTCAGTCAACTCCCTCCACCTCCGTACAGTGCAATACAACACATACATATATAGATTCCCCTTAACTTCCAGGTTCCTCAAGCGAAACTGTGTTTAATTTCGTTCCTAACATATCCTAACTTACTGGTTAACCTGTAACCTACTTTGTCCTAGTCTTTGGGATTCTTCAAAACCTAAAATGTTTTGAAGATGTCAGTTCACAAATGTGTTTTGCCTCAACTTTATCTAGCCTTACCTCGGACATTGACGTCCCAGAGCGTGCGCTTGTCCACGTGGCCTAAGATGTCAATGATACAAGCTGTATGGATGACGAGGGAGATGCCTTGGACTGCTGTCTGAAGAGTTGCCATGTCCCGAATATCCCCCTGAATGACTGTCAAGAGGGTTTTTGTATTTACTTCTGGAGGAAACAAAATGAGATATGATGAACAGCGATTGGGCACCATCCACTCAGTAAAGAGCAAACAGTGGAGTTTACCATGTAGCTGTGGTGGCGCAACTTTTGTTGCCTTGTGTCGGCTGAACTGCTGACCTGAAAGTCGGCATTTTGAATCTGCGAGATGGGGTGAGCTCCCTTCTGTCAGCTCCAGCTTCCCATTCAGGGACATGAGAGAAGTCTCCCACAGGATGGTAAAACATCCAGGGCAACATCCCTGCAGATGGCCAATTCTCTCACACCAGAAGCGACTTGCAGTTTCTCAAGTCACTTCTGACACAATAAAAAAAATGTACTAATTGTTGCTGTGTGCAATATCGTCTACATTACAAAGCAGGCCATAGACAATAACATATTTTTACTTTGTATTTTTTATCTTACTACAGCCTAAGAGTAGGCAAAGTATGTATCTGACTTTAAATTCTCCTGAAGTATTTTGGGCTTTATAGTTTAGGAAGGGGCCTTTAAAATGCTCAGCCAGAGCGTTCCTGGGCTTTTCTAAACGACACACTTTAGACCCACTTTAGACCCACACATGTTGTAGGAGGGCACACACTGAAACAAAAGAGAAATATGATCCGCTAGAGTAGAATCCCATTCTGGAGGGAGGCTCGCGCCAGTGAGTTCCTTCAAGACATGGGGGTTCTGTGTGTGACATTTGGCACAATTTTATCGTTGGTAGGGTTCAAGCTCTTTGATTGTCGGTGGACTATAAATCCCAGCAACTACGACTCCCAAATGTCAAGGTCTATTTTTCCCAAACTCCACCAGTGTTCACATTTGGGCATATTGGGTATGCATGCCAAGTTTGGTCCAGATCTATCATTGTTTGAGTCCACAGTGCTCTCTGGATGTAGGTGAACTACAATTCCAAAACTCAAGGTCATTGCCCACCAAACCCTTCCAGTATTTTCTGTTGGTCATGGGAATTGCATGTACCAAGTTTAATTCAATTCCATCATTGGTGGAGTTCAGGATGCTCTTTGATTGTAGCTTAACTATAAATCCCAGAAACTACAACTCCCAAATGACAAAATCCACCCCTCCCCAACCCCACCAGTATTAAAATTTGGACGAAATCTGTATTAAGGGGTCGCGGCATTAGGAAGGTTGAGAACCACTGGTCTAGATCGAGGGAAGTCTCTGTTCTGCTTTGGTCAAACCTCATCTGGAATGCTGTGTCCAGTTCTGGGCATCATAATTCTAGAAAGATATTGACTGGCTGGAAGGCGTCTAAAGGAGGAAGAGTAAAATGGTCAAAGGTCTGGAGAAAATGAATTCCTATGAGGAGTGTCTTAAAGAGCTGGTTATCTTTAGCCTAGAGAAGGGAAGGTGAGAGGAGACAAAATAGCCAGGTATAAAGATGTGAAAGGATGCCATAAGGAAGAGGGAGCAGGCTTGTTTTCTGATGCCCTGTAGACTAGGACTCAATCAAGCCTTGGGTTAAAATTACAGGAAAGGAGGATCCACCTGAACATTAGGAAGAACTTCCTGACCGTAAAAATCATAGAGTTGGAAGAGACCTCATGGGCCATCCAGTCCAACCCCCTGCCAAGAAGCAGGAAAATTACTTTGAAAGCGCCCCCGACAGATGGCCATCCAGCCTCTGTTTAAAACCCTCCAAAGAAGGAGCCTCCGCCACACTCCACCTCAGAGAGTTCCACTGTTGAACAGCTCTCCCAGTCAGGAAGTTCTTCCTAATGTTCAGATGGAATCTCCATTCTTGTAGTTTGAAGCCATTGCTCTGCGTCCTACTCTCCAGGGCAGCAGAAAAACAAGCTTGCTCCCTCCTCCCTATGACTTCTTCTCACGTATTTATTCATGGCTATCATGTCTCCTCTCAGCCTTCTCTTCTTCAGGCTAAACATTCTCAGCTCTTTAAGCTGCTACTTATAGGGCTTGTTCTCCAGACCCTTGATCCTTTTAGTTGCTGTTTTAGAGCTGTTCAACAGTGGAACTCTCTGCCTCGGAGTGCAATGGAGTTTCCTTCTTTGGAGGCTTTTAAACAGAGCAGTGCAATGGGTTAGACCCTTGTGTCAATTGAAATGCTGATCTGAGGACCTATAGGTCAGTGGTTTGAATCTGCAAGATGAGGTGAGCTCCCGTTGTCAGCCCCAACTTCCCATGGATAGCCAGGTGAAAGGATGCCCTAAGGAAGAGGGAGCACGCTTTTTCTCTGATGCCCTGTAGACTAGGACTCAATGGAGCCATGGGTTAAAATTACAGTAAAGGAGAATCCACCTGAACATTAGGAAGAACTTCCTGACCATAAGAAGAGCCGTTCAACAATGGAACTCTCTGACTCAAAGTGTGGTGGAGGTTCCTTCTTTGGAGGCTTTTAAACAGAGCAGTGCAATGGGTTAAACCCTTGTGTCAGTTGAAATGCTGACCTGAGGACCTATAGGTCAGCGGTTTGAATCCGTGAGACGAGGTGAGCTCCCGTCTGTCACCCCCAGCTTCCCATATTCAAATGACATGGAGATTCCAATTGAACATGAGGCACAGAGTGCTCCTCTTTGGGGGCAAGGTGGCCCTCTGGCCAAGGGAACCAGAGGCCAAGGTGACCCTCTAGCTCCCTTCCTTCTTTCCTTACCGCCAAACTCCTGCCGTGCCTCCATCCCAACGGCTTTGTCCAAGGCGCGCACCTCAGTTGGCCCGCCGTCTCCGTTTCCTTCCTCCAGCAACTGGCACACAATCCTCCTGCCCAGGAAGCCCCCGGCTCCCGTCACCAGGCACCTCAGGCCCGCCAAAGACATGATGAGGAGGAGGAGGAGGGTGGCTTCAGGGTCTGGCTGTGAGAGCCCTCCCGCCCTTCCCTCTCCTTTTATTCCCCGCCAGAAGAAGCCAGCCAGCCTGTGGCCCCGCCCTGGGAGGAAAGAGACCTCGAGCCCATCCATCTCCAGAGAAAAGGGGCCTGTCCTCTTTGGAAGTGGGATGCGTCTTTCATTCCCACACAGCCATGCGATATGAGGGAATGGTTTTGAATGGCATCCCCTTTCCCAAAAAGTGCAATTAACACCACAAGCTCACACACTGAGGGCCCTTCCACAGCTGTACAGTATAAAAAAAACCCCTCATCACCTGTATATGGCAGTGTGGACTCAGGGCCCTTCCCCAGAATATCAAGGCAGAATGACCCACGATATCTGCGTTGAACTGAGTTGTCTGAGTCCACACTCAGGGCCCTTCCACACAGCCCCATATCCCAGAATATCAAGGCAGAAAATCCCACATTATCTGAGTGTGGACTCAGATAACCCAGTTCAAAGCAGATACTGTGGGATTTTCTGCCTTGATATTATGCGTTATATGGCTATATGGAAGGGCCCTATGGCCCCTTCTGCACAGCTGTATAAAACCCCATATCATCTGCTTTGAACTGAGTTATATGGCAGTGTGGACTCATGGCCCTTCCACACAGCTGTATAACCCAGAATACCACATCTGCTTTGAACTGGGTTATCGGAGTCCACATGGCCAGATATGCCAGTTCAAAGCAGAAAATGTGTGGTTTTATTCAGCTATGTGGAAGGGGCCTCACATAACCCAGTTCCAAACAGATAATGTGGGATTTTCTGCCTTGATATTATGGGGCTCTTCCACACAGCCCTATATCCCAGAATATCAAGGTAGGATACCCCGCATTATCTGAGTGTGGACTCGAGGCCCTTCCACACAGTCCCAGAATATCAAGGTAGGAAATCTCACATTATCTGAGTGTGGACTCGAGGCCCTTCCACACAGTCCCATAATATCAAGGTAGGAAATCCCACATTATCTGAATGTGGACTCGAGGCCCTTCCACAGTCCCAGAATATGAAGGTAGGAAATCACACATTATCTGAGTGTGGACTCAGGGCCCTTCCACACTGTCCCAGAATATCAAGGTAGGAAATCCCACATTATCTGAGTGTGGACTCAGGGCCCTTCTACACTGTCCCAGAATATCAAGGAAGGAAATCCCACATTATATGAGTATGGACTCAGGGCCCTTCCACACAGTCCCATAATATCAAGGCAGGAAATCCCACATTATCTGAGTGTGGACTCAGGGCCCTTCTACACAGTCCCAGAATATCAAGGCAGGAAATCCCACATAATCTGAGTATGGACTCGGGGCCCTTCCACACAGTCCCAGAATATCAAGGCAGATAATCCCACAATATGTGCTTTGAACTGGGTCATCTGAGTCCATACTGAGATAATGTGGGGTTTCCTGCCTTTATATTCTGGGATATAAGGTTGTGTAGAATAAAATCCCACATTTTCAGCTTTGAACTGGACTATCTGGCAGTGTGGAGTCAGATAACCCAGTTCAAAGCAGATATTGTGGGAATTTCTTCCTTGATATTCTTGGTTATATGGCTGTGTGGAAGGGTCCTAAAGGGCACGACGGAGCAATGGATTCAAATTGCAGGAAGGAAAATTCCAGCTAAGCATTTGGGACAACTTCCTGATGGCAAGAGCTGTTCAGAAATGGAATATGCTGCCTCAGAGTGCGGTTGAGTCTCCTGCAGATTGGTAGAATGTCCTTTCTTTTTTTTTAAAAAAAAAATGCAGCCAGACTTCTAAAGCAAATTTTATAGCAGCTATAAAAAATTATAGCTGCTGCATCTTTTTTCCCCCCTGATCAGCCAGTTGAATTGGGTCTCATTAATTTCTCTGGGCATGAGCCTAAGGGCCCTTACAGACAGTGCCTTTATCCCAGGAGCAATCTGGAGGGTAGCCAGATGCTGTTCTCTGTAAACCCTGTAGTAATCACAACAAAAGGCAAAAAACCGCAAGATTTCCAAGTGCGGGAATATCACAGTTTTCAGCTGAATATCTGGATCTTTGCATGTCTGTATGTCCCTGCAATCGGAAGTCACGGAATTTTTTTATCTGGTTTTGTTTCCGGGTTCAGATGCTTGTTCCTGATTGGTCAGTTTCGAAAAAAAGATGACACTTCAGTAGAAGGCAAAAACTTTGTTTGTGTGGCAGATATTTTATGAAACATGTGGAGGCAACAGTTTCTCTGGCCTGCACATTAAACGGAACTTATGCAGATATGCAGTTATGCGGATATCTGCATATCCACACATCCTAACTGCCAAGGTTTATTTTTTACTACCTACTACAGGCTGAAGGAGGGACATTGAAGTGCTAAATATTGAGAGTCAAGGTCATGCAGGTGGCTAATAGGAAAAGCCATGTATAACCCAGAAGCAGGACTCTGTTGTTGGATGCCACAAGTAATCTGTCTAGACAGATGGCCAGGCAGCCAGACTGTAAAAATAGTAGATAATGACAAAGTTATGTTCCTGGCTTAAAAGTGTGTGTTCCTGTTTGTGTACTGCTGACTTAGGCAATAGTGGTCATACCCCGTGAAGTTTGTTTGTGTGGGAGATAGTTCATAAAACATCTGGAGGGGAAAATAAAGCGACTTTTTGGTAATTCGTGTATCCAAAATTTTGCATATCCACATCCCAAAAGCTTAAAAAAAACCCAGGCATTGTCCAACCGAAGTCCTGTGATGGCCATCTTGGGAGTCTCTAAATCTTGGAACAGAGCATGTAGTCTGGACAACAGAGGCAGCAATCCCTGGACAATAGGTCTGTCCCAGGAATTTTGGCCCCTCACTAAAACCCGTGATTAAGTGCTGTCTGGAAGCACCATAAGTTTTCCTTTTTATCTTTTTGGGAGTACAGTCCCTCCAGTGGCTGCATCAGTGCTACAAATGGCTGTTTGGGGGGGGGGGGGGGTTCTGGATGTTTCAAAACTAGCTCTGAACTAATGAGGCATTTGGGAGTTTCAATTGCCTCTTGACATTCCTTAATCTGCTGCTATTTGGCACAAGGTTTGGGGTTGCATGCTGTTTGGGCACATTTTCCTTCTCTTTGCAAATCTTTTGCAAATCGGTGAGTGGCTATGTCATACCAAATATTACCCAGGTGGCCCTCCCATACAGCCCCCAAACCCAGTGCCAGATTACTGAGGAATGCCAACAGACTATCATAATTTTGAAAGCACTCAAAAGGCCACATAAAATGAGAACAAAACAGCTGAGACCATCAAAGTTGTAATTGGAGGTGAACCCCCCTCCTCAGGGCTCTGTAAAAGATAGTTCAGAATCAGGGAATCCATAGTATTGCCAAGGACCTCAGGCTGGAATGATCCCATAACCCCTTGTTTCTCTTCCTGTTTTTATGAATGGACTTTGAGGGGGCTGGCATGAGTTCCCCTTCAACCCTGCATGATCCCCCCCTTCCCTATGAACTCTGTGTATGCTCCCATGCCCCATTTCTCATTCCCTGTATGTATGTATGTCTATATAAGGAAATATGAAGCAAAGCTGCCTTTTCATAAACCAGCAACTCATGGCTCTTGGAGTTTCCAAACTTCCTGGGCTAATAATCCCCTAACAAAGGACTCAACTAGATCCATTTGCATGGACAGTAAGTAAATGGCTCTACTTGCCTGTACCTCGGAGGGCTGATAGCCAGGCCATCCAGAATAATGGAGTTTATGTACATATTGAACCACTCAACACAAAGAACATTTCCCCATTTGTGGAGAACCGGTGATTTGTCACTGCCTCCCTGCTGTGCTACATCCTGACCTCAGGAACCTATCTCTGCTTCATCAATGAACTCCATATTGCAAGACAGTAAGATAAAGGACCTGGCCTCTCAGGGTTAGACAAGAATGTTAATTCAAGGAATCAAACAATAACTCATGCCAGGCTTGAGAGCCTAAAGCTATTGCCTAGCCATTTGGCAAACACCGGTCATTTGTAATCCAGTCACCTGGACATTTCTTCATTGTTTCCCTGTGTCCCTCCCACCTCATTGGCTGAGCGACCAAAGTAGGGCCAGGGCCTCATTGGATCTCCTCCGGCTCACTGACGTCACAGCAAATCACAATGAAGCCGGCTCAGGGGGGTGGGCATGAAAACTTTTTGAATCTGAAAGCTATATATTCTGTATTTATCTGTCTAGCAGACATGTAAATTTGTTGGCAGATTACTGCAGTCGTCATCCTTTCCAGCTGGAATGAAATAAAACCTCGGTGGATTTTCTTCAACTTGGTGAGACTTTATTTGGGAAAATTAGGAGAAAATCTTTTTTGCGCTTGCCATCTCGCCAGTTGTTCCAGATCCTCCTTTTGGGTCTGGCTGGTCTCTTCCTAGGCAGGGTCTCCCAAATTCGTGTTCGGCATCAAAGTTATTCTCTAAATACAATTACAAATTAAAATACTTCCCAGGCAAGAAAATGGTTTGTCAAGGCTTCTCCTGTACACTAATCACACTAGAGAAAAAAACCCCCACTTAAAATCAGGTTGCTGGCTCCTGCAAAATTCTGGGGTTTGTAGTTTAGGGAGGAGCCTTTAACAGCCTCACTAAACTACAAACCCTAGAATTCTGCAGGAGTCAGAAACCGGATTTAAGTGGATTTTTTTCTCTAGTGTGATGAAATGAAAAGTGATATTATTGTGGGTCCTCAGATCAGAGTTCAAAGGTTTATCACTATAGATTTGCCTTGGAACAATACCTGATCACAACCTGATATTTGATAAAATAAAGTTAATCTTTCGTAGGCTGCAATCTTGGAGGGGGTCCCAAGGCCATCAAGTCCAACCTCCTACTCAATGCAGAATCTTCAAGTGTGGTACTGGCATCTAAATCCTTGTTTTTTCAAGTCTTTTATTCTATTGTATAGTTAGTTGTGGCTTCCACCCTATCCCTTGGCTTTTCTCTAAGTCACATATTTGTGTTTAAAGCCTGCTTTGGTAGAGATATTTGAGCTATCATCTCCAACCCACAAGGGCTTAATTAAAAACCTTCATGATTAGATTTCCTATGCTTTGCAAAGACATTCTTCTCAGTCTTTGTGAAGTGAGTACCATCTGCCTTTTATCTGAAAATGAAGAGTATGGTCCTAGAAGACAAACTTATTCTATCAACACTGTTTGGTAGCACATGGGGTGCAGACCCAAAATTAAAAAGGACATCAGCCCTGGCCTTGTCTTATTCAACTGTTGAGTATACCTGCCATGTTTGGCACAAGTCTGCCCACGCGAAGCAGGTGAACATAGCACTGAATGCAGAGTAATCACAGTAATCACAGGATGCCTCAAACCTATAAATGTTTATAGACTCTATAAGCTAGATGGCATTGCACCCCCTGATGTGTGATGGGAAGTTGCTGCCTTCTGTGAGAGAAATAAGGTTGAATACTGTGAAAGCCACCCACTGCATCACTATCAGCCTTCTGCCAGTAGACTCAAATCAAGGAAAGGTTTCATGCGAACCACTACTCTTCTTAATGTTCCCTCAGCAACAGAAAAACCAGGCAATTCCAACTGGATGGCCCCCCACGAGGGTCTTCCTCCAGGGGCAAACCAAGAATGGACAACTTGGAAGTCCCTGAACAGATTCATAAGTGGAGTGGGCAGATCAAAAGACAACCTGGCAAAATGGCACTACCTAGAAGAATCCTCCACCTTGTGCAACTGTGGAGCAGAACAAACAACTCAGCATCTGTATGCTTGCCCACAATGTCCTGCCTCATGCACAGAGGAGGAACTATTTAAAGCTACAGATAATGTGGCCGCTGTTGTCTGTTTTTGATCTAAAATTATTGAACCACTTGTGTTCCCTCTATTTTATCAGTTTTATACTAATTTATTTATGCAATGCTTTTGACACGAAATAAATAAATAACACTGTGTAGATAGTCATTCACTTGCAGTATCTTTCTGTACCTATGTGGTCTTCTATTTTTTACTAATAAAATTGGCAGGAATACAACCTAATCTCCTGAACTCCTCACTTTCTTTCTGAGGGCCACATAGCCTAAGGAAATCTGCTGGGAGATATTCTTGGCTATGTCATTGAATAAGGAGAAAGGTACTTATTTATGTTCTTGATGAGCATTGGCAAGTTGTCAGTGACATCCCAAATGCATGCACCAGAGAGAAGTACACTCGTAGTAAGGCAAGGGCTGCACTTTTTTAAAAAAGTGTTTGCAGGATGCTTTTGGAGGGTGCAATAAGATTTCTCTTAAAAGGGTTGAGCAAAGAGAATTTAAAGCCATTCTATGAAATGTTGTAACCAAATAATAATATAGTATTATAACCAAATTTCTGAATCAAATGCACTGGAAGCATATTTTGTCTGTGATGGACACTTTTTTTTTTTGAATGTGAAGAAACTTCTTCAGATTTCTGCAACATTTCTAGTGTCAACAGCTCCAAAATGAAAGATTGTTTTCAACTCTGTAATGTTTGAAAACATACATGAAAACTACAATTGGGCAAGATAGACTGACTGGACTAACACTGTTGAGTGTCTACAGAAGTTTATCGATGGAGCCTAATTTCTGTCAAAGTCTATTGACACAGTTTTCAAATGTTTCCAACAGACGTTGTGGTATTCTTTTGTGACCATTAAATTACCAATTAAGAGTCATTTTCCATTTTTTACTTGAAACTTTGTAAGTAAAGTAGTAATTTGATTTAATTCAGTCTATATAAAATATAGAATGAATCATATAATTTTAATTATTTTCTGTTATGGACCTACTCTTTAGGATTTGCTAAAAAAAGTTTCAACCCCACCCCATTTTTTTCTAACTACGGGCCTGCTACATCCCCAAGATTCATTGTACTTACCCAGTCCAGTTATACTCCTGTTAAATACATTTTGGCATTATCCGTGCATTGTTCATGTCTTCACCTGAGTATATTTTGAATTCAATGTGTTTGCATTCATTTGGTGTTTTTCTTGCCTTGTGTACCATGGATTTTTTAAATTTTACAGTTTCTGTCTCACATCCTTGCTGTTGTATACCTTTATAGGATTTTATTTGAAGTTATGAATACTTTTCAGTTGGTGCAGCCTGAGAATGTAGACACAATCCTTGCAGAAGTGGGAGCCACATGTATGCGAGACCTTTGCCCTCCTTGCCTTATCAACGAGGCCAGAGGGAGTGATGCTCTGAGGTACTGGGAGGTGATGCTGGGAAACTCTCATGAGTCTATTGGCCTGGGGGTGCCATAGGAATGGAGGAGCGTGAGAATGGAGAAGGAACAGTGTACACATATGTTCCCTCATGCACATATTCACAAGTTTGAGGGGGAGAGGGTGGAATGGGGAAACACAAGGAGGGAAGCTTGTGGCAGTAGAAAAGTGCTGGACCAGCTGATCTTATGGCAGAGGCACTCTGTCTGTCTGCACCAGAGAACAGCACACCACTCACTTTCCCCATTCTCATACCCCATTCTCTTCCTCTTGACCTAAGTGAGTGTGTGAGTGAGCAAGTGGAAAATGACCACTGATCCAGTACAGTTGTCCACCCCAGCAACCTCATGTGCTGCAAGAATTTTTGTGGCAGAGGATTTCTAAATTATTTGCACAGGCTAGAATTAGATTGAATACATTTCAGGAATTGCATTTGAACCTCAGCCACAGATCTTTTGTAAATATTGTCATTCTTTTGAATTCTATAAAGTTACACAAGCCATGCCCTTTCATTTCCAACTTACCCATAAGCCATATAAGAGTAATCTGAGAAAGTGGGATTTTTTTTTGTTCTGGTTCATAGAACAGGAGCTACAAGTAACCAATATGGAGAAAATAATGTTGTGAACAGAGCAATGTCAAGGTCTTGTGCACTGGCCTTGGTCTCTGTCAGAATTTTTTGTGGCTTTGTGGCTTTGTGGAATACTTTTGTCAGCAGAGAAGATGCACAAGATATTTGTTTCACCATTCTCGTAATGCTAATCTGAAGTCAAGGGCACTGGAACATATTCTTCCAGTTCTTGGCAGCAAAGAGAAATGAGGACAATTGAACAAAGATACTCATGGAGAAGCAATATCCTACTTTGGGGAGAAAATAGTATGGCAATATTTATATTTTAAACGAACTGGCTAAGCCTGGCAAAAACCATCTTCCGTCCTTCCTTCCTTCCTTCCTTCCTTCCTTCCTTCCTTCCTTCCTTCCTTCCTTCCTTCCTTCCTCATATGATGAAGTCTCTGGCCAATTTACAAGATAATCAATTAGAACAATTTAAAATGTAAGATAATAAAACTTTACAACACAAATTTAAACTTTCAAAAATATTAAGTTGTGCATAATTTCAAAGTATATGTTAAAACACACACACACAATGTACAGTCATAGCAAAAAGCCAAATTTTAACTTGGTGTGGAGCTGTAATGAAAATTAGCATCAATGCGGGGCCCTTCCACACAGCGGTGTAAAATCCCACATTATCTGCTTTGAACTGGGATATATGGCAGTGTGGACTCAGATAGCCCAGTTCAAAGCAGATATTGTGGATTAACTGCCTTAATATTCTGGGTTATATGGCTGTGTGGAAGGGCATGTAATGTCCAAGGAAAGGGCATTCCACAACCAGGAAGCCTATGGCTGAGAAGGCCATCTCCTATCACCTGACACAGCGTATTGCTCCCACTTGGGATAAACACAGGGGCCTTCCACACAGCTGTGCAAAATCCACATTGTGGACTCAGATATTCCAGTTTAAAGCAGGTATTGTGGATTATCTACTTTGATATTCTGGGTTATATGGCTGTGAGGAAGGGCCCACAGCCAAATAATGGGCTCACTCCATGTCTTCATATAGATATTGAAGAATAAGTGAGATAGGATGAAACTATATGGCACCCCACAACTTAATAGCCATGTGGATTAGAAGGAATCTTTCTATACTGCTCTCTGGTACCACATATAGGAATGGAAGCACTGTAACAAATCAATTCCTACTCACATTGCTCGGAGCCAGTTCAGTAAGGGCCTTTCCAGACAGGATCTGGTCCCAGGTTTTCTGTTTATCCCAGATTCATATAATCCAGTTTAAAGCAGAAAACCTGGGATCAGATCCTGGGGTGTAAGGCCTGTCTGGAAGAGCCCTATGACACCATTACCAGTGGTTTCAAAAGCTGCTGTGACATCCAGGAAGATCAACAGAACAACACTTCCCATATCTCATCTGGAGGAGGGCAGCTAAGGACAGCTGCTTCATCATTGTACCCTGACCTGATATTAGATTGGAATTGGTCAAGATAATTCCTTTTCTCCAAGAACATCTGAAATCATTTGAGTGCATTGACCAAATATGGTTATGAGTGGTGCAGTGGTAGTAGCCGCATTCTTCTAGGTCCAGGGAAGCATTCTGCAGAACAGGGTGATCAGATTTAGGCTCACTGCACCCCCTAACCTCTGCAAAGGTGGAGGACCCATTAAGATGGTCCGCCCCAGGAGACTGATGGATCCGAATGGATTCCTGACGGCTCTTGGGGATTTTCCCGCCACCTCGGTAGGTGACCATGTCGAAGCCTTGGTGGCTCTCTGGAATGGGGAGATGACCAGGGCTATTGATATGATTGCTCCGGAACGTCCCCTCTCAAGTAGCCGAGCTAAACCAGCCCCTTGGTTTACTGAGGAGCTGGCAGCTATGAAGCGAAGGAAGAGGGAACTAGAGAGCGTGTGGCGTTCGGATCCGAGCGAGTCAAATCGAGCACGGTTTGTGTCCTTTCTAAGGGCATATGCCGCGGCAATAAAAGCCGCAAAAAAAACTTTCTTTGCGGCCACTATTGCGTCTGCAAGGAACCGTCCGGCGGAGTTGTTTCGGATTGTCAGAGGTCTTTTAACTCCCGCCACCTCAGGCGGGAGCCCTGACAATTCGGTCACGCGCTGTGAAGCATTTGCTCGGTTCTTCGCAGACAAAGTCGCCTTGATCCGTTCTGGGCTGGACGCCGCATTAGATGCAGACTCTGTGGATGTAACGAGAGCACCTGCTTGTCCTATTTTGTTGGATTCTTTTCAGTTTGTGAAACCCGAGGATGTGGACAAGATACTTGGAGGAATGAGGCCCACCACGTCCATCCTAGACCCCTGCCCATCCTGGCTTCGGAAGGAGGCCAGAGGGGGATTGGCCGAGTGGGTAACGGTGGTGGTTAATGCCTCCCTTCGGGAGGCAAGATTCCAGCGAGCCTAAAACAGGCTATTATAAAACCGCTGTTGAAGAAACCATCACTGGACCCCACTAAATTGGACAACTTTCGGCCTGTTTCCAATCTTCCCTTTTTGGGCAAAGTCATGGAAAGCGTGGTGGCCTCACAACTCCAGGTATTCTTGAGAGACACGGATTATCTGGATTCGGCACAGTCTGGTTTCAGACCGGGACATGGAACTGAGACGGTCTTGGTCACCTTAGTGGATGATCTGCGCCGGGAGCTAGACAGGGGGAGTGTGTCCCTGTTGGTGCTCCTGGACCTCTCAGCGGCCTTCGATACCGTCGACCACGGTATCCTTCTGGGGCGCCTTGCGGAAATGGGTCTTGGGGGCATTGCTTTGCAGTGGCTCCGGTCATTTCTGGAGGGTCGCACCCAGAAGGTGTCATTGGGGGACTCCTGTTCCGCACCACAACCTTTGACTTGTGGGGTGCCTCAGGGTTCCATACTGTCCCCCATGCTGTTTAACATCTACATGAAGCCGCTGGGTGAGATCATCCGGAGTTTCGGGGTGCGGTGTCATCTGTACGCAGATGATGTCCAACTCTGTCACTCCTTTCCACCTGCTACTAAGGAGGCTGTCGAGGTCCTGAACCGGTGCCTGGCCGCTGTAACAGTCTGGATGAGGGCGAACAAACTGAAACTAAATCCAGACAAGACAGAGGTACTCCTGGTCAGTCGCAAGGCCGAACGGGGTATAGGGTTACAGCCTGTGCTGGATGAGGTCGCACTCCCCTTGAAGGCGCAGGTTCGCAGCTTGGGTGTGATCCTGGACTCATCGTTGAGCCTGGATCCCCAGGTTTCAGCGGTGACCAGGGGAGCATTTGCACAGCTCAGGCTCGTGCGCCAGCTGCGCCCGTACCTCGGGAAGTCTGACTTGGCCACGGTGGTACACGCTCTTGTCACATCCCGCTTGGACTACTGCAACGCTCTCTACGTGGGGCTGCCCTTGAAGACGGCCCGGAAGCTTCAGCTGGTTCAGCGTGCGGCAGCCATGTTATTAACTGGAGCGGGTGGCAGGGAGCACACAACGCCCTTGTTGTCCCAGCTCCACTGGCTGCCGATTTGCTACCGGACCCAATTCAAGTTGCTGGTTTTGGCCTTCAAAGCCCTAAACGGTTCCGGCCCAAAATACCTTGCTGACCGCATCTTGGCCTACGAGCCCTCGAGGACCTTGAGATCATCTGGGGAGGCCCTTCTCTCGGTCCCGCCTGCCTCACAGGCACGGCTGGCGGGGACGAGGGAGAGGGCCTTCTCGGTGGTGGCCCCCCGGCTGTGGAACACTCTCCCTGCACACATTAGACAGGCGCCCTCCCTCATGTCCTTTCGAAAAAGCCTTAAGACCTGGCTGTTCGAGAGGGCATTTAATTAAGTACGAGCAACAACACTACGGTAGTGAGAACTGGAATGGTATAAGGATGAGGAGACTGGCCTATGATTCTACGAAGAGACGAAGCGGATTTTTATGTAGTCTGTATTTGTTGTATTGTGTGTATTGTGGATACTGGCTTTTGTAACTGTCTTTTTACGTGTACTGTACACCGCCATGAGTCGCCCGTAAGGGCTGAGAATGGCGGCTAATAAGTGCATCAAATAAACATAATTTGCTTGAAGGCAGAGACACCTCTCTCTGCCTTAGCAAGTATTTACCACCCTTGAAAGGGACAGCCTCAGGCTGGGTGCTCACGTGGTATTATATGGAGGCTCCAGAGCAGAATGCTTTTCTGCTGGTATTATGGGTCTGCTTTGAGGAGCCTTTCTGCAGGGATAAGGTTCAAGCTAAACTGATGAACCTTAAGCAAGGATCCCTATCAATTTCAGAGTATGTCCAAGAGTTCCAGAAATTGGCCACCCATGTCCCAGGCTAGAATGAAACTTTTAAAATCCAAGCTTTTAAAAATGGTTTGAAAGCGGATTTTCTGGAATGGATGTTCTCCCAGGATAACTCTGACACCTTGATGTGTTCAGTGGTCCTCACTGAACAAGTAGAGATGATAAAAGAAGAGGTGAAGAGAGTGTGCCAAAAGCAAGGTTTGCCAGCTAAACACGCAGGAAAGAAAGACAGCAAACAACCAGGAGAGGAAACAGTATAGACCCAGTGGTGGGGAAAGCAACATTGTAATATAGGACTTTGTTTGTTTTGTGGAGAGAGGGTCATTTAGCAGCCGCTTGATCAGAGAGCACCAGGAAAATCTCAGACAGAAGGCAAGAGAACAGGCAGAAGACAGATAAAGAAGGAGAGCAGAAAATGAAGGTGCCAGCCCTGGCTGCAAAGTCTCAACAAGAAAAATTATTCCACTCTCCTACCCCCAGCCTTGGTATCTCATGTCGGCAAAGCAACCAACACTGAAGACATGTCAGGAAATGAGAGTTGCTGGGATTAGAGCATGTTGGCAGCAGGAAAACGGTGTCAAAGCCAATGGTGGCAGTGTCCCCCTCTTTTGGATGAGAGTGCATTTTAGAAAAGGGAAACAGGTGATTTGGAAATAGCCTGAGGTTCCTGACACTCATAGTATCCATAATCCCCAAATAAACTAAGGGAAATAAGGTGAATCTCCAAATGCATCAGGCTAGCTCCCATCCTCCAAACCTTCCGCACACAATTAAAGTCATGGCTTTTTTGACAAGCCTTCAACCATGTTTAGATTCTCCAATAATACATATGAGGATCTTTAGACTCTCTATCAAGCACTTTACAATTCTGAGATTGAATACTGCTCTTCAGCTTTGAAATGGAGATGAGCACCACCCCTCAGAGTCGGAAACAACTAGACTTAATGTCAAGGGGAAACATTTACTTTTACCCATCAATAAACAGATCAATAAACAAGATCACAGATCAATAAACAAGAAAACATCAAGGGTCTCCTCAATCCATCTTTTAGCTAAAAACAAGACAACGCCTGTGGTTCTGCATTTAGTGATTTTTAATACAATTGTACAAAATATGTCTTACAAGAATAGTGAAAGACTGAAAACAATTTTCCTTTCTGAATTGCTTTTAAGCATGTAAGTATATATAGCCAGGCAGGTTTCTCTGACAGTGACAAGGGATTATTTCAAGGGTATGTTAAGGATATCATCATCAGAGACAAGGAGGTGCTCCTTGTCTGTGATGGACACAAAGCATACAATTTTGTTCCTGTGGCACTTCAGGGGCAGTAAGCAAGGATTGCAAGGCTTCTCTGGAACTTCAAGAGGCACTCATGCAAATCCAAAACCTCACTTCAGGAAAAACAATCAAACTCACAACCTACTGAAATAGAAGGCAATGTATTTTGAGCATGCCCCATCTAGATAATACTCATGATAGCAATGATGGTGAAAAACAGCTTTTCTCACCATTGACATCACCCATCAGTAATAATAAAGCACTCAGAGCTGTTGCTATTTTGCTTTTCAGAAAAAGAGAAGAAGACATGCAATGTGAAGCAGTTTGCTGTCATATAAACGTTAGCTCCCAACATCGCTTTAGTGCACTAGCCCTTAAGAATGAACAAATCAAAACAGTCAGTTGGTGTCTGGGAAACAAGCTGGGTCCTGGATTTAGATGCAACTAGTCTTCTGGTTCTCTTTTTTGGTTCATGGTCTCTACAATCCAATCCACATAGTTTGTCACCTTTGTGTAAAGACCATAAGTGCCACATTTTGGCCCCCAAGAAACTAGGCCGGCAACATAGTAACGTGTCTCATTATGGGGATCTCGGATGACATATGCCCCACCACTATCCCCTTGACAACTGTCCTGCTGGCCATCCCCAGCACAAATCATATTATCTGTGAAGACGTAGGTCAACAAATCTGTGGGGGGATCCGGCTTCACTCTTTGGCACACCTCCATCTCTTGCACTGGGACCGTGGCTGCTTTCAGTTTCATGGATTTTCTTTGTCTTTCTGTCCTGCCCCAACCAGCTACAAACCCTAGAGTCCCAATCTGAGGATCGTAGTCAGAAGATGTGCCAGGAAGGCAGACTGGAGAGATGGTGGGGCCTAGTGTCACGGGTTTCTTCAGTCTCAGCAGAGCAATGTCATTATCAAAGTTAGTCCGGGGTTCTGTTGCAGTTGTCCAGTTGGGATGAATGAACACATCATCCACATCTAGTGGGCTAGCTCCCCTCAATGCACTGGGGCCAGCTAAGAGCAGGCCAGCATAGATAGTTGGGTTTGGGTTTCCATCCAGCACATGGGCTGCTGTAACTATCCAGCGATCTGAAATGAGAGCTCCTCCACCTTGTGGACTGTAAAAATAAATCTGCCAAGGGAAGTTTCCTGATTTAGCAAATACACCTCCAAAAATCCGCCCTGCTTCTTCAATAGGTGTATGGGAAATTCCACAGACTACAGAAAGAAAGCAAGAAAAAAGAACTTATACTGAGACAGGATCCAACAATTTATAGTGACATTTAAATATTTATATGTAGGGTGTGCTCTGCAATAGTTTCATAGCTAGACCCAAGTTTATGACAGTGTCTCATTTTGGACCAGTGTCTGGTCACAAATGGATGTGTGTGCGTGCGTGCGTGTGCTCACATATGCTCTTCCCAACATCTCTTTGATTCCTTTTTTTGTCACTTTTAATATTGCTTGTGTGCTATTGAAAATTGAACGTTTAACTTCCCTAAGACCCTGTCCCTTCATTAGAGTATAGGCAAGTTCAACAACCACATGCCCTTCAATATGTAGCAGATTACAATTCCCATCCCCTGCTAGTATGGCCAGTGCTGGGTTCTCAGACACTTGGAAGGCACAAGATAAGAGAAAGTTATAGTGTAACAATGTAATAAATAGTTTTTAAATATATGATGGAGTGGTAGATATCAGAATGATAAATGGGACAGTTATTTCATTAATTTCAGATCTGGCTAAAATCCCATCCAAAGATTATTAAATTATACAGTGAATATGACACTCTGCCCATCGGACACCTGGACACATCATTGGCCCAGATGCCAAGCTCTTGTTTAAAGTAAAGCAAACTTCCAGCACTTGTAAGAGCAGAATCATGGGGCAGAGCATAGAGCCGTTTTTCTGACCAATAGTTCAGCGACAGATAATCCAGGCTTGACTCTTGAGTGTACTCAGCCAATGAGTAAAGTCTCACATCTAAACATTGATAGGGATAACAGAGTTATAGTAGTAGATAGGTACTGTCATCATTATTTATACTGTTGTCCTTGGATTTCCTATCTTATCAGAAAGAGATAGACTGCAAACTCAGAAGGTATAGGATATTTACATTGCTTTGAACTTCTGCCGCTGTGTTCCCACTTTTTCTGGTCTGGAACTCTCTCCCTTAACACTGCAAAGCCTACAGTGGTCCCTTCCAATGAGTTGCAAAATGAGACATTGTACCTGGGATACACACTGGAAGCTCTGCATTCTCTTCTTCATCTACCCATTTCCCACTGGCTGAACACCGATAGATTCCTTTAAAAAGAAAGAAATACAACAATGAGTCTTGATGTTTCTTTAGAGTCAGTCTTAGGGCCTTTTTACACAGGCCTTAAAATGTGGAAGAAACCAATATAAAAGAGGTGCGTGGCTAAATGATGTTTGCTGAAAATGTGTTCTGGATTGCATTAACAGCTGAAAAACACTTAAAATCCAATTTTGCTCAAAAAATGCACATACAGTGTTCCCTCACTCATCGTGAGTGTTCCATTCCAGAACCACCCACAATAAGTGAAATACCACAAAGTAGGGACGCTCCCTCCCCTCTCCCTCACTTCGTCTTCCCTTTCCTCTCCTCTTTTCCCTCCTTCCCTCCGGCGCCCATGCCACCCTCACCTGGCAAAAGGGACACTTTGCCTCAGGTTGTGCTGCTTCTGCAGGAGCTGCCGCACTTCAGCCAGGTCTCCTCTGGTGGTGACCTGAACAAGAGGGACAATTCCTTCCTCCGCCACTTTCCCTCCTTTTGTCCCTCTCACTTGGGTCATGCTGCTTCTGCAGGAGCTACCGCACTTCAGCCAGGTCTCCTTTGGTGGTGGGCCAGTGCAGCCTGGACAGCTCTGTGCTCCAGACCTTTTTGCCCCTGCCTGGCCTGGGGCAGCGGCTCCGGCGGCTCCCTCCCCTTCCTCCCCAGTCCCACAATCTTCTTCTTCCTTCTCCTTTTCTTTCTCCCACAGCCTCAGGAGGGAAAGCTGCGAAGGAAGGAAAGCAAAAAGGGAAGGAGAGAAGGCGAGGAGGAGGAGGGCTGAGCAGGTGAAAGTGTCCTCCTTGCCAGGGGAGGGTGGCATGAGAACCTGAGGGAGGGAGGAAAGGAGGGGAAAGAGGAGAGGAAAGAGAAAGCAAAGTGAGAGAGAGAGACTGAGAGAGGGAAGGCGAGGAGGCGGAGGGCTGCGCAGGGAAAACTGCAAAACAGCGAGTCCGCTGTAAGCGAAACGCGAATGAGAAAGAGAACACTGTATTCACATGACCTTATATCCCTGTAGTAAAGGGAAACATGTAACTTCATTCCTATACACTGGTGTGGACTTTTCCAATGCATGTGTGCATTATAAAATCCCAAACGGCTTATGAGGGCTGTAAACAATTGGACACACAGGTGGCTAAATGGAAGCACAATTGGAGAGCACTTCCCATGATAACTTTCTGTAACCATTCTTTTATTCTCAAGTTTATGAAATCAAACAGAGCTTGAATTTACACAGTGGGCACCAGCATGGCAGGCATGTGACCCCAAAGGGAAATGGGGTTCAAGAAGGCAAACATAAAGGCGGCAGGAGGGTGAGGGGAGATAATAACAAGAAATCTGTTTGTGTGCACATCCATATATCCACATCAGCATTTATGAGGTCCAGCACATCTCGGAGAGTCAATTTTTAAAAAGTAAACTTCCGGCAGTTGTCCACCATCTATGTTGCTGATTTCTAAAATCCACTACAAACAAATGTGTCAGGACCTCAGAGGAGCATTTATTGGGACCGAAAGCTCCATGATTATTGGACTTGCTGTCATGTACCACTATTTTTTGTCCCACTTATTTGTCCTGGAGTATGAGGCTGTTTGGAAGCACCCTTAGGTTTAATCCAGGAAAGCACTTCCTCTGTCCCGAAATATTAGTGCTGCCACCAGATGCCGAATATGCCATGCTGTGAATATGCCATGTTTTGTAAACAATCCCAAAGGTCTCTTTTCTGTAATGGAACCAACATGAGTGAAACTGCTGTCAGAAGAATATTGGAATGATGTACAAATTGAAAACATCACAATATTCCTATCCCTAATTCTGCCCCAGAAAGTCACTGGAAGATCAATTGAAAAAGATGGGACACACCATTTCCATTGCTCTTTAGTGTATAGTAGGGCTCACGGCATACATAGCGGATAGTGGCTTGGTAATGAGTATCCTCAGATTCTGTCAGGAAAATGACAGCTCCATTTTCAAGATGATCAGGCACACCACAATCTACAGCTGCAAAGACAAAGTAGAATAGATGTGGGTTAAAGTAATGTCCTCTATCTGTCTCTTATTCAATCTTCATTCAACCTGAGCCTTTCAATTGTTTCTTCCTAGATGTGTTGCATTGTTTACACAATCTTCTAGTCCACTGTTCCGTCCCTTTCCAGGTCTAAGTCTAGAACAACATTAATTCCTTCCACAAAGAAACCTGTCTGTATCAAGTCATAAAAACTTTTATTGTATCAAGGAGCAGCATTCAAGCTGGCCAGATCCTTGTGGGATATATTCATACTCGACAGCAGTGGTTCTCAACCAGTGGGTCCCCAGATGTTTTGGCCTTCAACTCCCAGAAATCCCAGCCGCTGAGAACCACTGCTTTACAGCCACCACAAAGGAGTTAGTCACAGACCCACACTGATGAGGAAAACTCTACATGTAGATCAGTAGCTCTCAACTTGTGGTTCTCCAGGTGTTTTGGTAGGCCTATGAAAGCTGCAAAATGCGATTTAACCCATGGGGTGACCTTGGGTGAGTCACTCTCTCTGGGCTTCAGAGAAAGGTGATGGTAAATATCTTCTGAACAAATCCCTCCCCCCAAAATCACCCTGTTTTAGGTTCACTTTAGGCTTTCCATAGTTTAGAAATGACTTGAAAATGTACAGCAACTGCAGTAGCAGCAAAAACAACAACACTACATCTCACTTGGATATCGAAATATTGCCAAAAACCATATTATAATCTCATCAAGTTTATTTACAAATAATTTTACAATTGTATCCCAAATCTGATAATAAATTATATATAACCTTTTAAGGCAGTAGTTCCCAACCTGTAGGTCCCCAGATGTTTAGGCCTACAACTCCCAGAAATCCTAGCCAGTTTATCAGTTGTTAGGATTTCTGAGAGTTGAAGGCCAAAACATCTGGGGTCCCACAGGTTGAGAACCACTGATGTAGAGGAAAGCTATCTTAAAGCTCCTACTGCATCTGCTTACACTACTAAAGAAGCAAAATGCATTCTAAACTCCATGTATAATTGAAAAGTAGGTTGCCTATTCAGCATACAGGCATAACTACAAAGAGCTCCCCCATCTCTCTAGAACAGTGGTTCTCAACCTGGGGTCCCCAGATGTTTTTGGCCTACAACTCCCAGAAATCCTATCAATTGGTAAACTAGCTGGGATTTCTGGGAGTTGTAGGCCAAAAACATCTGGGGACCCCACGTTGAGAACCACTGCTCTAGAAGGATTGGTCTTATTGACCCAACAGATGTTGCACCATCCCCTAAACCACAAAACTACTGCTAATCACTGGGAGGCATACAAGGTGTTCTGGAAGCAGGTTAGTTAGCAAATGGGGTGAGCTTGGCTCTACCTCTGGTGACCTCTCAGCTTCATTTTGGTAATCTCACCTTCTGGCCCATAAGCATGAGTAGGCATCAGCAGTTATGCAATTCCAAGATTCCCCCCCCCCCTGTTATAGCATTCTCAAGACAACCTGAAAGCATCCTAGGAATCACAGGTGGGCCATAATTCACCACTACAAGAAGCAGCACTTACGGACACATCTGCGGTCAGAGTAGCTCCATTTGCCATTGCTTTCGCAGCGTGACCGGAAGGACACAAGGTTGGTTTTTGGCTGAAGAAAACAATTCAGAGATACTGGATTTAATTCACTTGAGAAAGGAATCACATCTCCTCCTTTCTCCTTCCCTCAGAGCGATCTTGGGCATTATTCAGCTCTTGTAGGTGGGGATGAGGAGGTGGAATTCTGAGCCAAACACAGTTCTTGGAACTTTGTCTCCAACCATCTGAATAGCTAAGAACGCATTGTTGAATTTCCTCATATTTGATCCTTGCTTCCCCTGCCAGCCCTCTTCCTGCCATTTCTCTTACATGCTTCCCCCTTCCTTCAGCCACATAATTTACTGGTGATACTGAGACTTGAATTTCTTATGGGCATGGGACTGTAACCCTCTTTATGTTTACTATCAGGCACTCAGCATGATGATTTCACTGTGCTAACTATACCATTAAGATGACCTGCTGCAGAAAACAACAGGAAAGTGACTATTAGGAATCAGGCAAAGCATTGGAATGGGGACTCCTGGCTCAACAGCAGTACGTGTGAAAAAGATCTTGGAGTCCTCGTGGACAACAAGTTAAACATGAGCCAACAATGGGATGCTGCAGCTAAAAAAGCCAATGGGATTTTGGCTTTCATAAATAGGAGTCTAGTGTCTAGATCCAGGGAAGTCATGCTACCCCTCTGTTCTGTCTTGGTTAGACCACACCTGGAGTACTGTGTCCTATTCTGGGCACCACAATTGAAGAGAGATATTGACAAGCTGGAATGTGTGACTAAAATCATCAAAGGTCTGAAGAACAAGCTCTATAAGGAGTGGCTTAAAGAGCTGGATGTGTTTAGCCTACAGAAGAGAAGACTGAGAGGAGACATGATGAGGGCCATGTATAAATATGTGAGGGGAAGTCATAGGGAGGAGGGAGCAAGCTTGTTTTCTGCTGCCTTGGAGACTAGGAGCAATGGCTTCAAACTACAGGAAAGGAGATTCCACCTGAACATTAGGAAGAACTTCCTAACTGTGAGAGCTGTTCAGCAGTGGAACTCTCTGCCTCGAAGTGTAGTGGAAGCTTCTTCTATGGAGGCTTTTAAACAGAGGTTGGCTAGCCATCTGTCAGGGTGCTTTGTTCTGCTTCTTGGCGGGGGGTTGGACTGGATGGCCCACGAGGTCTCTTCCAACTCAATGATTCTATGATCTAATATTTTCAGAGTTAATGCCCCACTACCAATGCAAAACCAACCTTGCAAGGAGCCTACAGAAGAAGTTCTATTTCAATGTATTGTCGAAGGCTTTCATGGCCGGAATCACTGGGTTGTTGTATGTTTTTCCGGGCTATATGGCCGGAAAATGCCTCTAGAACATGGCCATATAGCCAGGAAAAACCTACAACAACCCAGTTCTATTTCAGTTGGCCTAGCAAACTGAAACAGACAGTCCATAATCCATTTGTCCAGGAAGACAAGTGAAACTACCATCAAGTATGAAGCCTCTCAGTCTGGATAATTTGTCATTGAGAGAGTCTCACTCAACTCCCACCTCTGCAAATTCTTATTCTGTGAAGTATCCTACTACCCATCCTCAGTCTGTTTCCAGCTGGCTGAAAAACTGGCCAGCCAGATTGTCAGCTAACTAGGGACCCTACCAGATAGGCCCTATATCCCAGGATCTGATCCCAGGTTTTCTGTTTCTCCCAGATTATCTGGCAGTGCGGACTCATATAATCCCGTTTAAAGCAGAAAACCTGGGAGCAGATCTTGGAATATAGGGTCTGTCTGGAAGGACTCTTTGTTTCAGCTCTCAAGACACCTGCCTAGTCTCAGCTTCTGACACTGATGGAGACACTGATGAACCTTCTCTAAGTGCAGGTACCATGGTACAGTACAGTTGGGAAAGAGTGTTCAGCACGCCTGCATGCTTGATGCACTACATCCATGTCCCACTGCCAATAGGAATGTTAGAAAGTGTTAAGGATAGCTCCATTTGATGTGCGTGGACTTACCATCACAACCTCATGGCCTTCTATACAAGTTACCAATACAGAATCCTTAAAAACATAGCCGTCTCTTATGGGATCCACCACAGAATTTGGAATAACAGTCTTCGGACAGGGCATGGCTTTGAACAAAGAAAAGTTTTTCAACAATATGATACAAATTTTAAAGGAGCATTGTTTCCTACTTATGTACTTTCATAATCCCTCCGCCATATAGATACACACACACACACACACACACACATACATATGTAGGAATCTATATAAATAAAAATGTAATGCTCGTTTGTGGAATTAACAAAACTCAAAAACCACTGGATGAATTGACACCAAATTTGGACACAAGACACCTAACAACCCAATGTACGTCCTTCACTCAAAAAATTAGATTTTTTTTCATTTGGGAGTTGTAGTTGCTGGAATTTATAGTTCACCTACAATTAAAGAACATTCTGAACTCCACCAATGATGGAATTGAACCAAAGTTGGCACACAGTTCTCCCATGACCAACAGAAAATACTGGAAGGGTTTGGTGGGCAGTGTCCTTTGGTTTTCAAGTTGTAGTTCACCTACATCCATAGATCACTGTGGACTCAAACAATGATGGATCTGGACCAATCTCTACACGAATACTCAATATGCCCAGATGCAAACACTGGTGGAGTTTGGGGAAAATAGAATCTTGACATTTGGGAGTTGTAGTTGCTGGGATTTATAGTTCACCTACAATCACAGACCATTCTGAACCCTACCAACAATAGAATTGGGCCAAACCTCCCACACAGAACCCCCATGTGGGCCACAGCAACGCATAGCAGGGGACAGTTAGTCTATATAAATAAAAATGTAATGTTTGTTTGTGGGATTAACATAAGTAAAAACTACTGGATGAATTGACACCAAATTTGGACACAATACACCTATCAGGCCAACAAATGTCCATTACTCATAGAAACACTGAAAAACACAGCAGAAGAGACTTAAAAAGCCAAAAAACAAAAAAATACATTACAATGCATGCACAAAACCACATATATACACATATACACAAATATATATACACACGAAACACATATACACAGACTGGGCCACAGCAATCGCTGGATGTATTGCACTCTACTAAATATACTAAGGAGCCCCCAGTGGCATAGTGGATTAAACCGCTGAGCTGCTGAACTTGCTGACAGAAAGGTTGGTGGTTCAAATCGGGGGAGCAGGGGGAGCTTCTGCTGTTACCCCTAGCTCCTGTCAACCTAGCAGTTCGACTTAATGTCAAGAGGAAACCTTTAAAGATACTAAATATGCCCTTAATTCCAGTGAATGTGGAAAGTTGACTGCATGCAAACATATATGCATATACATGCATGCGTTCATGTGAATGAATACACACACACACATATGTCAATTGTATGTACTAGCCACCCATTAAAATATCTTCAGCCTTCTAACCTCACAGTCCCTATTTACAATGTGTCCATGTGCATAGCAACATTAACTATTCTCTGCCACAGTTCATCCCAGCAACACGCACATTTACAGTCATAATTTCGCTGACAAATCTCAACTCCATCCCAACATCTGAAAGGTATCATCTTTTGTCCTAGACACCTGATTCATGTTCCACCTTTGCTACTTGCAAACTCATGCATGTTTCACTGACAACCCCATCTCATTCACTAAATGCTGATTTTACTAGCCTACATATTTTCCTTATGGGGTATCTACTTACGGTCCCCAAAGTAGCGGAGTTTCCAGCCTTTGCCTTGCACAGCATTATCTGTGTGAAAGATGATGTCAACAATATTGCTTTTAGTCTTGATTTCTGGAGGCCCGGTGAACATACTGCCACAATAAGGACCAAAATGCTCATTTCCTGCTGAGATCTGTAAAAAAAATTTAATAAGAATATTAGTCAAATGTAGAGGATTATTCCTGTTCCGGAGTGCAACAACTACACTGTTGCCTCGAAACCAAGTGAAACCCTCTTATAGTGCCAAGGTAACAGGGATGTCAGGAGGGGAGAGGCTGACTCCCCACGAAAGATTACCACTACCATATCAGCTCTAGATAATTAACTATGGTTTTCTGTAGGCAAGCAGATGGTGACTACTGGATGGCACATGTTTTGTATCAGAAACTAGAGCTGATGTGGTATATCCAATGCAGTTTTCTGAATCAGAGCACTCCAAATAACCAAACTAAATCTAAAGTTGACCAAAAACTGATGTGTAACCTTTTTGGTACTAATGTTGGAAAGTGGACCCTGGTCAAAGTGATCCCTGATCAAAAAAAGGTTGGGAACCACTGGAAGCATACAGTCAAGACATAATCAAGAACAATTATTGGACGAGTCAGGCATCCTCATCTTTCTCTGCTATCACCTACTCTTAAGTCATCAGAACATTTTCCTTCCAAACTAGCTGGCTCCAAATCGAAGTCCTCCTTTCGGATGGTCAGGACTACCCGGTATCCTGGCTCCAAAGCCACACGGTAATCACAGTGCGAATTCTCCGGATATACGTTAGGGTAGTTGGGGCTGGTGATTTCGCCAGATAGTTCAGTAAACACATTTCCAGAGCAGTTCACTAGTTTAGGAAAGAGAAATGGCCAGAAAATCATAAGCAAAGTTAGCAGATGATATTTTCTTGGTAAGGATACTACTTAAACCAGTGGTTCTCAACCTGTGGGTCCCCAGATGTTTTGGCCTTCAACTCCCAGAAATCCTAACTGCAGGTAAACTGGCTGGGATTTCTGGGAGTTGTAGGCCAAAACACCTGGGGACCCACAGGGTTAGAACCACTGAAAAAACTTAAAGACAGCATCTTTCAGTCCTTGTGTTCAACATCCTCTTCTTAACCCAGGAGGATAACATCACCATTTTGAGATAATAATACAAGGGTTGAATGAAAAGCAATGCCTCCACCTTTGTTACTTGGATTTGGATGGGAATATTTTAATAAATCAAACACAGAAATAATCCTTACAATGTGCTCTTTAACTACAACTATTCACTTTTCCACATAATCACCAGACAATTGGATACATTTCTGCCAACTATTAACATGTTTTCTGAAGCCGTCACGGAAGAAGTCAACACTCTGTTTCCACAACCAGCATCTCACAGTTCTCTCAATGTCTTCATCAGAAGCATAATTATGTCCCCGCAGATCTTCTTTCATCATCAGGAATAGATGGAAATCAGATGGTGCTAAATCTGGACTGTATAGAGGATGTTGTACAGTGGTGAGATCCGGTCTCTGAAGTTTCAAGTCTTTGCGCTTTCATTTCAGTCATCAGCATCCTGGGTACCCATCATGCACAGATCTTCCGATAGCCAAGCAAAGCAATAATGTGACCCACACGGTCTTGTGAAATGCAAACCATGCTTGAAATTTCTCTCTGAGTGATATGACGATTGTCCTGAATCAATCTGTCAACCTTTTACTTGTGAAACTTGGTGGTTGCTGTCACAGTACATCCGACTTTTTGTTTGTCAAGCAAGTCAGATGTTCCCACCTCAACATCTTTAAACTTACTCACCCAACGACGCACAGTACTCACATCAACACAATCACCATAAACAGCTTGTATTCTCTGATGAATCTCCTTTGGGGTGATGTGAAGATCCCTTACCTTGCCAGCCAGGGTGGCAGGGCCCAGGAAGAGACAGGCTAGGTAGTTTCAACTTAGTAGGCCTGGCAGAGAGCTGCAGGAGCCATCTTAGTTTAGGGAAGCTCCAGTTCAGAGATGGGGAGTGGCCGAGGCCTGAGCCAGCCCAGCAACAGCCAGGATTGGTTTGGAAAAGGGGGGCGGAGTTAGACAGATGGAGGGAAAAAGAGAGAAGCTTAGTTTGACAGTTCAGTTCAGTTCTGGGTGATGTTAGAGTAGGATTAGGGCTTTAGGAGTCTCTGTTAGGAATAGGCAGCTTGCCTGTAGTTTGTACAGCAAAGTAGGCTGTGGCAGACTAGTTACAGCTATTTTAGAAAAGAAAATAGCTGGGTTTTGTTTAGGAATTGTAACAAAGAATAGAACCATTCTCTCAAGCAACCGTTACGCTTCTAAGAACCAAGAACACTTTAATTGTAACAGCCAAGCCTCTACAACTGCATTTGCTTTATTCTGTAACTTGTATTCAATAAACCTTTCTTGTTATTTTTAAAATTTAAGCCTGAGTCAAGTGCATTCTGTAGAGTCAGTCCCCTTTCATTTTTGAATCAACCTCTCCTGGTCCCCCTCAAAGAAGCCCTTGTTAATACACAGTACTTGGTGGAATAAAAAGCCTTTTAACATTCTAATTAGCTAGAGGGTTCCTGATTATTTGGTTTATGGTGGCAGCGAAGGTTTTAATAAAGAGACATCCCCTCAATCGCTATAGGTGCCAAAGTGGTGTGAATTCCTTATCAAAGGAGGGACAGTGTTTGGGATCTGTTTGCCCCCTGTCCAGTGATATTGTTTGGCCATAAAGACTGCCTTTATGATTAGGGGTAGATGGTGGGATTGATCTTATAGCCATCTGCCTGGTTATTATAATTGGTGGGGCAGTGGTGGGTTTTGCTTTACCCCCTGCCCAAAGAGCATAAAGGAGCCTTTATAAATTGGTTGGGCAGTGGTGGGATTCCTTGACCCCCTGCCCAGACGGCCATCAAGAGCGTATAGCCTTTATAGGTGACACCTTCTGCTATCAAGAATTCAATAACTACACATTGCTTAAGTCACATTGACCAACCATCTGTGCAGGGTTCCATACTTCCCACTTTAACAACACAACCATTCAATGCTAAGGCTTCCTGCCAAAATGGAACTGTAAAGGAGAGTCTACTTAACAAGCCAGTACCTGCAACATACCAGTACTGCCATCTGTTGAGGAGTTATGAAGGTGGAGACATAACTTTTCATTCAACCTTCATATGAACAAAAAAAGTAAATAGCCATTTTTACCAGTGAGTGTGTGCATACACGTGCACACATATGCAAGTAAAACATCTAAGCAAATACTAAGCTCAATAATGTCCATTTCTTTCCCATTATCTGAACATTCAAAATATCATCACTGTTTCTTCTCTTTTGGTTTGTGGGCTTTGCTTGCTTCCAAAAAAATCAGTTTTTAAATCTTAAATTGAAAAGGTTTGATAATGGAAGCATTAAATCCACCAGTCCCAATTTGTAGACACCTATTTGAATCTCTTCTGAAATAAGCCACAATTCCTTAAAAATGAAAAACTGTGCCGGGTCATGCTGTTCAATTGCATTCACTGACTCCTTTTACCAACAAGGGCAGCTAAATAAACCAGGAAGCCTCCATCTCTAGTTTGTTGAAGAATGCATCTGGATCAGAATCACCAACCAAACCAGAATTATAAACCAAGTCTGGCTCATGGTTCTGTCACAAGAACAAGCTGAAGATGCTCATTTGGACTTAGCTAAGCAACCCAAAGCAAAGTTTCTTGGCTCCTGTAAGCACTATCAGAAAGAGCCAAGCAGGAAGGACTGAACTGCTTGCTCTTTTCTGATAAGCAAGAATTAGAAGGAACCAAGTCCTTCAAAAGTTTTTCATGAAAAGCTGGACATTTTTCCAATTCCTAATTTTAAGCTTTTCCTTGCTGAAAGAGGAACATGGGTTGAGAATAGACGATGTGTCCTGTGATTTAACTAATTTAATCTATCTCTGCTTCTGAATAGCCAGAGCTCCCTGCTTCTAAAGATTTTCACATTTCCAAAGTGGAATGAGAAAGTTCTTCCCAGCTTGGACATTAACAAGTAACATAAAGAGTGCTATTACCGGGGAAATTTAACCGAGTCTCTTACCTCCACATGTCTTTTGATCCTCGTGCAAGAAATATTCAGCCGGACAAGAGCAAAAGTAGCCACCAATGTAGTTATTGCAGTAATGACTGCAGGGCTCTTCTACAAAATCTGTGCACTCATTCAGATCTGAAAGAAACGTAGAGTGGGGAATAAATAACAAAAGATGATGTGGTGCAACCGCCCATCCCCACCAATGACAGGGCAGGTACATCACTGGGGCAAAGGCGAAACTCACGCTATTTTGTTGTCACGAGGTAACAAATAGACAGACAGAGACAAAAGCACACAGAGAGAAAGGACCTTGCTGTACTTTGTCAAAACGAAAAACAACAGATTCCTTCCAAATCTTATGCCCTATCCTACTTAAGAGCCTTGGTCACTCTTCTGCTATTCCTTCTTGTATCTTCCAGTTAGTTTATCCACTTCATCTTAAACGAACACATAAAGCCATTCAACAACTCCCCTTCATGTGCTTTTTGCACAATTTGTTCTCTGAGTGAAAGGGAGCATGAGTTAGGCTGTCCCTTTTGATATGGGATCAACTTTTGGTTATTTTATTTATTTATCATGTTAGAAGTGAATTGGGGGTACAGTTGTAATGTATTTAAAAACACAAAGAAAGTTTAAAACTAGGCATTATACTAAATGTCCTTTGACCAGTCACTGGCCACTTGGAGTGCCTATGGTGTTGCTATAAGAAGGTCCTCCATTGTGCATGTGGCAGGGCTCAGGTTGCATTGTGGTAGGTGGTCTTTTCCGCACTCACACGTCGTGGACTCCACTTTGCAGCCCCAGTTCTTAAGGCTGGCTCTGCATCTCGCGGTGTCACAGTCTGTTCAGTGCCTTCCAAGTCACCAAGTCTTCTGTGTGCCCAGGAGGGAGTTCTCTCATTTGGTATCAGCCATGGATTAAGGTTTTGGGTTTTAGCCTGCCACTTTTGGACTCTTGTTTGCTGAGGTGTTCCTGCAAATATCTCTGTAGATCTTAGAAAGCTATTTTTTTGATTTAATACATTAGTGCGCTGGCTGATATCTGAACAGGGAATGGGCTGGAGATGTTATTGCCTTGGTCTTTTCATTATTGGCTGCTACTTCCTGACGGATGTCAGATGGTGCAATACCAGCTAAACAGTATAATTTCTCCAGTGGTGTAAGCCGTAGACATCCTGTGATAATGCAGCACATCTCATTAAGAGCCACATCCACTGTTTTCATGTGGTGTGATGTGATGATGTCCTTTCCCCACGCTTTGCCTTGCTATCTAGGGGCACCATTTGAGGAACATTTACACATCTGGGCATGTCAGGTCACATGTGACAAATTCTCAAGAGCACTAACAATTCTGATCATATCCTAGTCCCACATCCTAGGTAAACACTGGAAGAAAAAATATCATAGGGGCCAACAAGATACATCTCTTGCAGCAGTGTATGTGTTTGTGTGTGTAAGAGTATTGATTTGTCCTGTGGTGATCATCTTGCTATAGTTCAGGAGTATTAAATTTTTTACCCATAACTCTTCTTATTAGGCCGAATTTGTCTGCAGTTGGCTCTTGGACTTTTGAACCATGCAAACAACTTTCCTTCCCTGCTCAGTGAAAACTGAAATGGTGTCCCTGAAGCCTCTCCATCCCATGGTACTCCTGGAAGGAATCATGTGCCTACAAAACAAAGAAATATCAGCCAAGGGCTTACCCACTGCGGTATAATAAGCAGCAAACCCAGTGAATCTTTCTTCATTGGAAAAATCAGACTGAAAGGTAATAGTCAAGGTATTGTAGGGGATATGAAATTCCTCCAGGATATTAGAGCCACGGGAGCGTCTTGTCTTGTGACCACAAAGCTGGCCCTCAACATGGCTACCAGACATGATCTGAAAGAGACAGAAAGACAGACAGACTTTGGTCTCTGCAATTGAAATGTGTCATAATTGATTGTTAGCATTATATCTGGCTGGAGCAACACAATTCCATATGCATGAAATTAGATCCAAATTGGATTGTTGTAGGTTTTTCGGGCTATATGTATCAATGGCAAGCATCCTCAGAGGTTGTGAGGTTTGACCTCACAGCCTCTGAGGATGCCTGCCATAGATGCAGGTGAAATGTCAGGAGAGAATGCTTCTAGAAACATGGCCACATAGCCCCAAAAACCTACAACAACCCAGTGATTCCAGCCATGAAAGCCTTTGACAATACATAGATCCAAATTAGTTGTACTTTGAGTTGGCCCTCTGGAAACAATGGACTTTAAACAATCAAGACTACTCATATCTACTGTGCATATGACTCAATCCAGATCCAAACTAGAATACCCTTTCCATATTAGGCTGGTATCATCCCACCTCCGTTTTATAAATAGGGCTCTAAAAAGCATTTTAGAACCTTGGCTCGATAGCAGTATGTGTGAAAAAGATCTTGGGAGTCCTCGTGGACAACAAGTTAAACATGAGCCAACAATGTGATGCAGCAACTAAAAGAGCCAATGGGATTTTGGCCTGCATAAATAGGAGTATAGTGTCTAGATCCAGGGAGTCATGCTACCCTTCTATTCTGCCTTGGTCAGACCACACCTGGAATCACACTGTGTACATTTCTGGGCACCCCAAATGAAGGGAGATACTGACAAGCTGAAATGTGTCCAGAGGAGGGCGACTCAAATGATCAAGGGTCTGGAGAACAAACCCTATGAGGAGTGGCTTAAAAAGCTAGGGACGTTTAACCTGCAGAAGAGAAGGCTGAGAGGAGACATGATGAGGGCCATGTATAAATATGTGAAAGAAAGTTATAGGGAGGAGGGAGCAAGTTTGTTTTCTGCTGCCCTGGAGACTAAGACGCAGAACAATGGCTTCAAACAACAGAAAAGGAGATTCCACCTTAACATTAGGAAGAGCTTCCTAAGTGTGAGAACTGTTCAGCAGTGGAACTCTCTGCCCCGGAGTGTGGTGGAGGCTCCTTATTTGGAGGCTTTTAAACTGAGGCTGGATGGCTATCCATCGTGGGTGCTTTGAATACAATTTTCCTGCTTCTTGGCAGGGGGTTGGACTGGATGGCCCACAAAGTCTCTTCCAATCCCATGATTCTATGGTTCTATGATCTCAATGCCTCTTTTAACTTGGTGAATTAGGAAGGGAGCATGGTCAAGAAGGGTAGACATAGGCAGCCTTCCTTTGAGATCAACCATCTGCGGCTCTTGGGCCATTTATAAGGCCTCAGCACTGATGAAGCCCAGAGTCAGATCTCCTTTCTTACCTGTTCATTTAACTTCATAAACGAAAACTACATCCATCAGGAATGGACTGGACCTTTCAGCAATGTGGGGTACTTTATATCAATTCCCTGATTTTTCTTTAAAATGTTTCACTACTTGGCTGCAGAAGATATCTGACCCCTTCAGCCATCACTCTCCGATAATATCTCCAAAGGAACCACATTCACCACCGACACTGCCATATAATTAAGTTGAGTGCAAAACTCACAGCAACCCATTACAACTGATGTTATACAGTTTTGAAATGTCAAAGGCTTTTCTTTATATTTTATACTGTCATTTTTTATAAAGAGTCATAGCTAGACATTGTTTCCTTTTTTTAAAAAAAAGAATAATTACTTCATTATTTATTTCTGATTTATTTCTCAATTGTATTTTTGCCCTGTTTTATTGTATTCTTGTGTTTTATTTATTTTACTGTGATGTTTCTTTTGTGTTTTTGGTTTTATTCTGTTGTAATGCACTATTGGGCTTGGCCTCATGTAAGCCACCCCAAGTCCCCTTTGGGGAGATGGTGGTGGGGTATAAATAAAGATTATTATTATTATTATTATTATTATTATTATTATTATTATTATTATTATTACTATCATCATTATCATTATCCATAGTACAAGCAAAAACAAGGTGAAAGTAGACAATGGAAACAACTGTGTAGCCAATGACATTTAGCTTTATTTAAAAAAACAAACTAACCTGTCAGCTACATCGAGACTTTTGAATACAACCAGAGGAGTACAATTATTAGTTTCTCCATGGTGCTCATAAGCAGCATGGCACATCTTTGTCCAGCAAGCATTCTCATTGTTCAGTTGTTCTTCCCCAAGCACCACCCACCCACCCAGTGAAAGGACATGGCCCTTTACCTTCACAAAATCATACTCGCAGTTTTGAGATGGCTCTATATCCAGGTGGGTGAAGTAAAGGTGAATGCCATAACCTGTGGGAACGCTTATTTCCCAGGACTCTAAAGCATTGTTGGGATATGCCTGAGGATAGTTTGGAGAAAGGATCTCTCCATACATGGAGGATGCTTCAGTGCAAGCCAGGAAGGACCAAGCGATGAAGCTCCTAGAGAAAGAAAAGAAAATTGAGTTGTTTGCCACTTCTACACACAGCTCCAAGAGGCTAGAATTGTCTACAACCTCATCACGTTGGCAAATTTTCCTGATGCAGTCAGCACGGAGCCCATCGGATCTCACTTCTGGCGAGGTTGTGTGGCGGCTGCCGCAGCAAAGTGTTCTACAGTGAGGAACTCTGAACACAGGAGACTACGCGTGTCCAGAATGGAAATGCTGGGGGCAGCACGGAAACAAGCTGGAAAGATACACTTTCCGGCATGTGATGGGGAAGCGGGAGATGCAGGCGATGTGGGGCGCTGGGCGACAGATTCACCCCATGCCCCACTGCCCTACAGATTCCCTACATCAAGAGCCTCCATGTGATGGAGATCCATCTCACAGCTTGGTTTCTCATCCTTAAACTGTATTTATTTATTTATTTACTTATTACATTTGTATCCCGTCTTTCTCACCCCGGAGGGGACTCAAGGTGACCTTACAACAAGCAACAATTTGATGCCATACACACATATCAATAAACAATTACAAGTAAAACCAACAATTAAAACACGAATTATTAAAATATCAGCTAAAATCACACCATCCAAAACATCGTCCTAGGTAGTTCCATTTGTCAATCACATTTGCCAATGACATCTTAAATTTTTTTCCCTGAAGATCAGAAGAGGAGGGGGTGATCTGATTCCATTGGAGAGGGAGTTCCATAGATGACGGGTCACCACTGAGAAGGCCCTGTCTCTCATCCCCACCAGTCGTGCCTGTACTGCTACCAACCATTCTTCTAATGACTCAGGATGTGCAAAAATATATCTGTAGTTTGTTTCTGAATGCTTCAGAACTGAAAGAACAAAGGGAAGTTTCAATTTTTGAGACAAGCAACTGAGGAGCACCTGAAAATTTCTGAGATATCTAACAACATATTTAAACAGGGACAGAGGGGGATTGTTGTTAAGAATAATCATTTTTGTTTTTAAAATGGGCAAATTTTGAGGGAGGGGATGGGTGTTTTGGCTTGCAACATCTCTCCCTGCCCTCTTGAATTATATCATGGCCTTGAATAACTTACCACATCTGTATACTATCCATCTCAACTTCTTTCTCAAAACCAGAATGGTCGAACTTCAGATTTCAACAAACACAAGACACTGCTGAGTCATTTGTTCTTTTTCCCGTCTTCCTCTGAAATAGCCATGGTTGGGAGACACGAAAAAGGGATTACTTCTCTGTTCACAAAGAACTAAGGTAGTAAAGAATTTAGGACTTAAGAAGGAAAATGAATTCCAAACAGCATTCTGTACTGTCATGAATCCCATGTGTCCACAAAGCAGCAGAGAAAACTTGGGCATAAGGCCAGACATTGAGCAAGATGTAGAATCATAGAATCCTAGAGTTGGAAGAGACGTCATGGGCCATCCAGTCCAACATCATTCTGCCAAGAAGCAGGAAAAATTGCATTCAAAGCACCCCTGACAGATGGCCATCCAGCCTTTGTTTAAAAGCCTCCAAAGAAGGAGTCTCTACCACACTCCAGGGAAGAGAGTTCCACTGCTGAACAGCTCTCACAGTCAGGAAGTTCTTCCTAATGTTCAAGTGGAATCTCCTTTCTTGTAATTTAAGCCAATGTTCTGCATCCTAGTCTCCAGGGCAGCAGAAAACATGCTTCCTCCCTTCTCCCTATGACTTCCTCTCACATTTATACATGGCTATTACGTCTCCTCTCAGCCTTCTCTTCTTCAGGCTAAACATGCCCAGCTCTTTAAGCCACTCCTCATAGGGCTTGTTCTCCAGACCCTTGATCATTTTAGTCGCCCTCCTCTGGACACATTCCAGCTTGTCAATATCTCTCTTCAATTGTGGTGCCCAGAATTAGACACAATATTCCAGGTGTGGTCTAACCAAGGCAGAATTGAGGGGTAGCATGACTTCCCTAGATCTAGACACTACACTCCTATTGATGCAGGCCAAAATCCCATTGGCTTTTTTTTTTTTGCCATCATGGGGCAAGACCAACTTAACTTCTACAGACCATGGTACAAGGGTGGCAAATGCTTCCTCCAGGTGTTTTGGCCTACAACTCTCAGAAATCCCAGCCAGTTTACCAGCTGTTAGGATTTCTGGGAGTGGAAAGCCACAACATCTGGGGAGCCACAGATTGAGTACTACTGATTTAACCTATATCCCACTATCCAGAAATATCATTCAATTTTTGAGAAAGCTTTACCTTTTTCTCTTCCGCTCTTTCTGTCTCGGCCTGCCTCTTCTATTTCCCTCTTCTCATTTCTCTACAATGCAAACTGTCCACAGGCAGTTGATAATGTCTGTTCTGAATTGAAGAACTCTGCTCCCCTCTACTGTTTGCCACTGGCATCCTTCACTCTGTTGTATAGCTGAACAATATCAAAAGCGAAAGCAGTGTTCAGATAATTTAGTTGCACAATCCCTATTTTGGCAGGATGAAGTTTGGATTCTTTAAAAAAAAAATCCACCAGAGAGGTCAGATGACTTCTGAGAAGAGAACTGAGGGAAATTCCAAATTCCTGTTGAAAAACAAAGTTATAATATTAGGCAACCACACTGGAGAAATGCCTTAAAATCACTAACTTTCACATCTATTGACTGTCCAATTTAGACTATCAATTCTCTCAGTTTCTCTCTCTCTCTCACACACAGAGTATTTCATTCCCAAACACCTTTCTAGAGTAGTGGTTCTCAACCTTCCTAATGTGGCAATCCCTTAATACAGTTCCTTACTTTGTGGAGACCCACAACCATAAAATTATTTTCATTGCTACTTCATAACTGTTATTTTGCTACTGTTATGAATTGTAATGTAAATATCTGATGCAGGATGTCTTTTCATTGTTAATAATTAAAGCATAGTGATTAATCCCAAAAACAAAATGGATTGGGAGTTGCTGGGATGTATAGTTCCCCTGTCATCAAAGAGCATTCTGAATTCCAGCAACAACTGAATTGAACCAAACTTGGCATACAGAACTCTCATGACCAACAGAAAATACTGGAGAGGTTTGGGGAAAACCAACTTTGACGTTTGGGAGTTGCTGGAATGTATAGTTCCCCTGCCATCAAAGAGGATTCTGAATTCTGAACATGGACAGATTAACCTACTGGCTTACACCCAACCAAGGACTACCTAAAAAAACATACTAACTGGGACCTGGTAAAAGACTACCTAAAACAGATGAAGATTTACCTCATCTGCTGAAGATACCCAATCCTAAGAGAAGAAGTAGATGGAGGGGAAGTGGAACAAGTATAAATACAATTCCAAATAATTTTTAATCACCATCAAAAGTAAGAAGGAAGTCAACAAACTTTTTTATTTTTATTTTTATTTCTCATTTTATTCTTTATTTTTGTATTTTTTTCTCCTTTTCCTCTTCTTTTTTCCTTATCACTTTTTCCTATTTTCTGCACAAGCAAATGTTCTCCCACTTTCACTGTAAAGTTAATTAACCTAAAGCTATTTGTTATTACCCCTTCCTCCCTTCTTTTTTGATCTACTCTCTATATTCTATATGATAAAATCTTAATTAAAATATTTTAAAAAGAGGATTCTGAATTCCAACAACCATTGAACTGAACCAAACTTGGCATACAGAACTCTCATGCAAAGTGCGGTGGTGGTGAGAGCCAGGCAACTGAGGCTTTGCTGGGTTTGCTATTGCCTTCAATCTCCCTGGGCTGCCTGAGCTTGGAGAGTGTGGGGTGGCTGTGGGAATGCCATACTGGATTGTATATGGCAAATCCAGGGTCAAGCTGAATTAATTAGCTTACCACAGGTTGTAGCGCATTAGCATGTGTTCATCTTGTCAATGCACCAGGCTAATGGGTTTCTCACACTGGACTAAATGGCAGTGTAGATGCAGCCTAAGATCAAGTGGCTGAAGCAAAACTATGAGCATTTCCTCTCTTGCTCTTTGACCCTGACCACCATTGAGAGGAGACCTTTTTCAGAGATTGCAATATGCTTATCAAATGTTCTATGGATAAGAAACAAATGTTTTTCATATTATTTCCAAAATGAGACCAATTTGAGAGATAGCAGATCTTCAAGCAGAATGTGGATTCTTGGCCTTAACTTGAATGCAACCCCTCCTTCTCGTTCCAATTGATGGGTGGTTTTCCAGCCTTTGTAGGGTTTTCTTGCTCTATTTCCAAAAGATTTCAATTTTTCTTCTACTTAAAGCAAGTGCTTGAAGCTAAAACTCTGTGTATTTTCCTCCTTGTCCTTTGGCCCTGACCACCACCAAAATGTGGCCCCTTTTGGAGCTAAACTTCTCATGCCTATGTGAAAACATGAAATGAAACGACTAGGTCAGGTAAGCTATTCTTCCTCACTTCAAACATTAATGCAGTGCTTATTGCAGACAATGCTCCTGGAACTCAACACTGAATGTCTGTGGCTGTTTCCACAGAGCCATTTAATCTGGAGCATGTTATTGAGCTATGGTAATCCCTCCCCAGAAAGATTTAGAGTTCAATAAGAGATTATAAATAAATATGATTTCCGTTTTTTAATTAAAAAACCTTTTCCAGAGGTACAGAGTTGTGTAGTTTCAAAGTCTTAGAGGATTAGGAGTGGACCTAGCAGCAGCTGTACCCCTCAACATCTATCGTGCCTAACCCTTTCATAAATGGTATCCATTTGTGATTTCTGTGTAGCTTGTATCTTCCTTACTGTGTACTGTATCAATTTCTTATATGAAATGTATACATTGTTTCTTATATGCAAGTCAAAATGTAATTTGAAGGCAGCCACCTCCCTGTGGCCTTCTTTGTATAATTCCTTGGGAACGGGGGTGTTGGCTAAATCCCTCCAGCTATTTCCCAAGTCAGATAACTACCAGAATCATTGTATTTATGTAAAAACAAATGATCCCCTTTACCAGCAAGGTATGTTCAGGATGTTTGCCCACTTAACCTGAGACTGAGAGTCTGTCACTCCTGCCATAGATGGGGCATTCATTAACTTTCTATAACGATAACCAAGTCCTTGATTGCTTTTGTCTTTTGAGCTTTACACTTTTTTTGCAAAGAACAGAGTTTATCCAAAAGTCATCAGCATATCTGTACCATTTTTCCTTCATCGACTGTGCCTTCCGAAGGGAGGTCACTGCTGCAGATTGACTCCTTGCATAGACTGGAACCGGCTGCCATTCTCCTTACCACCGGAATCTCTGCCTGAAGGCTGTGACATCAATGAAATTCACAGCCAAACCCAGTGCAGATCCCATCTGACCTCTTTTTCAGCCAATCAGGGAAAGGAGCAGGAAGTCTGAATAGCTATCAGAACTGTTTTAGATGTCTTGCATTTTTCTGTACATTAATACTTGTACCTTTTGAAGCAAAGTGCTTGTACTTCCATCTTTTTTTGGCCAAATCACAATAAACCTCTCTGGCTTGTTTTCAACCTGTTGAGTTTTTTTTTCTCTGTCCTGACCTATTTGGTTTAGCTAACGCTCACCGGGCACAGACTCTCTAACCATGGTTCTAAGTAAATCGCTACAAGCAGAATCCCATGGGAATGCTATGCTTAAGGGGGAGGGGCATATTCTTTACTTTCTGGCTGGTCTATCGAAACTGCTTTTGCATTCTGACTGATCCAGTTTAAGCCCTGTTTACATTTGCCTCTATAATTTGCATTTGGGTTACTTCCTGTGGCATGGTTTGTCGCAGGAGGGATTCAGCAGATTGGACCAATACTGTATTTTCTTGATTCCAAGACACACTCCCCCTCTCCCCATATAAACATCTCTAAAAATGGGGTGGTGCTTAAAATTGATGGAGAGATATATACAGTATATATATTTCTGTTGGTGATACTGAAATTAGAGTGCATCTTGCAATCAATGGCTTCTTAGACTCAATGAAACATGGTACTTTGTGGGTGGTGGTGAAGAATATGGTCAAAGGGGATGAAAGAGTCTGGAGAGATTACAGCGCTTCCTCTGAGTCTTCTAGAGGCAAAATAAACTCATAGGAGCAGAATAATGAGGCCCTGTTCAAACTACTAGCAATTACAAAAAGAATGGAGAATCTAATTTTAAACTATTCCTTTAAAATGGAACAAAAATACTTAAACCATTTTTAGACAATTAGTTTTAATGATGCTAGAAAATCAATCACGGCAATTTCATTCAGCTGCTGGTTCCAAGTAAATAGCCATGCAAGTCACAATTAACTTGAGTGACTATTAATTATTGCAGTAACTACACAAGACTTTCAGTTAAGTGGAACCAAGCAACTGGCAGTTAAAAAACCTTCAAATTGCATACTGCATTCATGAAGATGTTCTTAAAATTTAGTTACATCAAATTATCTTTATTTGTCATAATTTGTGTTTAATTACACTCTGTAACAAAATTTGAAGCATTTTCTGTTCCTAGTTTGATATTGTTATTTCCTGTTTAATGGTGAGGTCCTTACTATGAAAGTAATTGTTATACTTCAGAAAATTCGTTTATGTGGCTGCCACAAACGATGTTGAATTGGTTGAGATTCTGTGACAAGTTTATTGAAAACTATAGCAAAATGTGCTGCAGGATGTTCCACAGAAACAAACGTTTTTGCAGTTTAATCAACTTTCTCCATGCTTTTATGATAAAATCAATTAGGAAATGTCATTTATAACCCGGGAACAAAAATAATGTAACATAGTGTTTTAGCATTTCATTATTAATCAGTACAGGATCCCCTGGTGGCGCAGCTGGTGAAATAAACTGCTGAGCTGCTGAGCTTGCTGACCAAAAGCTTGGCAGTTCGAATCCGGGAAGTGGGATGCACTCCCGCTGTTAGGCCCAGTGTCTGCCAACCTAACAGTTCAAAAACATGCAAGTGTGAGATCAAAAGTCACAGCTTCAGCAGGAAGGTAACAGCGCTCCATGCAGTCATGCCGGCTACATGACCTAGGAGGTGTCTGCGAACAAAGCTGATTCTTCGGCTTAGAAATGGAGATGCGCACCACCCCGCAGAGTCGAATACAATGTCAAGGAAAACCTTTACTTTAACCTATCATCAGTACAGTCTTCCTCCAGGGGCAAATCAAGAATGGGCAACTTGGAAGTCCCTGAATAGACTCGGAAGCGGAGTTGGCAGATCAAAAGACAACCTGGCAAAATGGCATTACCTGAAAGAATCCCACACCTTGTGTGACTGTGGAGCAGAACAGACAACTCCGCATCTGTATGCTTGTCCACTGTGCTCTGCCTCATGTACAGAGGAAGAATTGTTGGAGGCTACAGACAATACTGTTGCTGTTGCCCGTTTTTCGTCAAAAGATATTTAGCCGCCTACGCGCCTTCTATTTTTATCAGTTTTATACTAATTTATGCAATGCTTTTGATACGAAATAAATAAATGTTTATGGAATAGTATGGGAGATAGTATTAGTTAGGCCTATTTTTAATAGTAACTCCCAAGCAACCAGGCACTACATTTGTCTGGCATTTACCAATCCACATGGATGCTGGTTAACCGAGATCCTACCATATTTTGAATTCTCAGCGTCTATTTATAAATTACAGCAATGAGTTTAATAATATCCTAGCCAGCATATTATAGATTTTATTCAAACTCTTCCCCTTCTAAGCTTCGACTTTAGAGGGGGAGGAATAGTTTATTTTGAGCACAGCCGTGATAGAATTGTTTGTTGGAAATGCTGCTCAAAATAGCATCCCTTTGTCCTATATTCTGTTCCCACTAACATAGTTATTACAAATAAAATGTATAATTTGTATTCTGAATATTTCATTCAGTCACTGCCGGTTGCAAATGATGGTGGGAACATGCACCTCGTGAATGGAGCAAAGTGGATAGTTTCAGTTGTCAGCATTGGGGAGGTGGCATTGGGCAAGAGGTCCCCTTCCTCAGTAGAGCATCTTCATTATGGCTGCTGTGATTCACTTGCCCTGTTCTTCTAGACCCAGTCCACAGTATGGACACTGTCCTGGAGTAAAGCAAGAGTAAGCAAATTGCAAGCTTCCTGTTCCCTTTTTCTTTGTTCCTATCACATTGAGAGAGCAGCAATGAGTTCCACAGGTTTATAGGAGGCCTCAAGAGGAAAATTTATGTATAAAGGTGCTGTGTTTCCTGTGTGTTGGGTCTGACTCGAACTTTACTTTTTTTATTAACATATAGATTGTTATTGCAGTTTAACAAGTAATTGCAATTTCTCTTTTCTTGTTCTCCTTCCATCCTCCTAAGTACATTAATAAGTCAGTAACTGCTATCAGCACATATTCTCTTTTGCACAATGATTTATTTAATGAACAGCAAGATGTATGTTTCTTAACACATTTTTCTTTGATGAGTGGACAGGGTTGTGGGAGATGACAAGCTGGAATGTGTCCAGAGGAGGGCGACTAAAATGATCAAGGGTATGGAGAACAAGCCCTATGAGGAGCGACTTAAAGAGCTGGGCATGTTTAGCCTGCAGAAGAGAAGGCTGAGAGGAGACATGTTAGCCATGTATAAATATGTAAGAGGAAGTCACAGGGAGGAGGGAGCAAGCTTGTTTTCTGCTGCCCTGGAGACTAGGACACGGAACAATGGCTTCAAACTACAAGAAAGGAGATTCCATCTGAACATGAAGATCTTCCCGACTGTGAGAGCTGTTCAGCAGTGGAACTTTCTGCCCTGGAGTGTGGTGGAGGCTCCTTCTTTGGAGGCTTTTAAACAAGTGGTTGGATGGCCATCTGTCGGGGTGCTTTGAATGCAATTTTCTTGCTTCTTGGCAGGGGTTTGGACTGGATGGCCCACGAGGTCTCTTCCAGATCTATGATTCCATCTTTTTATAGAATACTAACAAATGGATGCAAAATAATGACAGGTAGCATAGATAATGCAGAATGTGGGTCAGAGCTCATAGTGTAGGCTAGCAATTTGTTTTCAAAACCAAATGTGAGCTCATTTATACAGCTGTCCCCCACATTATGAACAAGATAGGTTCTGTAGGTTTGCTCCTAACTTAAATCTGTATGTAAGGTACATTTTAAAGTGTAACTCCAGCCAAATATATATATTTAACTTTGGATAGCATAGGGAAAGATTAACACCCCCATGATGTTGTTTTGCTCTGTTCAGAAGATTTCATCTTTCTGTCCCTGTGATAACTGGATTTTGTAAAATGTGGCTTCCAGGAGTGAATTTCCCTTCCTAGAGATAGAATTCTCTCACTTCCTGTTGTCTCACCACCCTAACCCTAACCCTAACCCTTAACTAGGAGTCAGATATTTGTAACTTGTTTGTAACTTGGGGACTGGAGCCCCCGGTGGCGCAATGGGTTTAACCCTAGTGCCGGCAGGGCTGCTGACCAACAGGTTGACGGTTTGAAACTGGGGAGCAGAGTGAGCTTTTGTCTGTCAGCTCCAGTTTCTCATGAGGGGACATGATAGAAGTCTCCCACAGAATGGTAAAACATCTGGGTGTCCCCTGGGCAGCATCCTTGCAGACAGCCAATTTTCTCACACCAGAAGTGATTTGCAGTTTCACAAGTCGCTCCTAACACACACACACACACATACACACACACACACACACACACAAAACCTTGGAGACTGCCTGTATCTGAAAATCCACTCTTATTTTCTTTCACATTTTCTTCATTTCAACTAATGAAGTCTAATAAAGGGAGACAGAATTGCTTCTTTATTTTGTTAAGCAAAAAGGAACTCGAAACCTTTTTGGATCGAACACAAAAACAACCCCACATAGTTCTCAGTAGATCCTGATTTGCCTTCTGCCCACCCGTTTTAAACCATGCATCCTGGCGCAACCAGAAAGGGGGGAGCAGGAAAAAGAAGGAAACTCAAAGCTGGTAAAGTGCACATGATCAACAGTCTCAAAGTAGCTGCAAACAAGACCAGGTAACTCCCATTATATTACGTCGGGATATCTAATTCTGTTCATGAATGGTAATGAATTATTAGTCTGCACAGTAATATTTTAGGGGAAACAAAACCTAGCAGTCATGTGGTGCTTTTAAAGTAGAAAAATCCAAGACTATATCTCTATTTACTGGAGATTAAAGAGATCTTTTCCAGTTTAATTCAAAATCCCATTCCATTCTCTTTTGGTTTAGAAACACTGTCATTCAGCAAAATAAATACTTTGAACATCAAGCAACTGATTGTAGAGCAAACTCTGTTCAATCAGAATCAATAAAAGCGATATTCGGAGGATCTGGAGAATGATTTCCAACTTTCAATTTTGTACTAGACACAATGATTCTAGAATTCTAAGAATATTCTATATTCTAAAGCTGGACTCCACTGACAAATCTGCACGCATTTTGCATCTGGACATGTTACTTCCTTTTTCATACAAAATTCAGAATTTGGTTCTATTGAAAAAATAAGGGGGGGGGGGGGAATGACTGAAAATTTAGAAATGTGAAAAACCAATTTGAAGGGACAGTAAAATATAGAGTAGATAACAGGAGGTGTGCAAAGAAAGTGAGGAAAACTGAACTTCCCGAAGCCYGGAATTTTGCGCATTTTACTATAAATATTCCATTAAAACTCACAGCATGTTTTAAGGCATTCTTTCKGTAACAATGTGGCCTAGATCATGCAGGAGATACTGAATTTCACATTCGAGCGTAGCATGGTCCTGTTCCACAGAGGTCCAGCTGTGCACAGTATGGCAGCGCAAACTGGATGCAGTGATCTCTACCATAGGGGTGGTAATACGTAAAACATATTAACTTGCATTTTAATTACAATATATTTGGGTTGTTGTGTGTTTTCCGGGCAGTATGGCCATGTTCAAGAAACAGGAATAGGAACAGGAACATGGCCATACAGCCCGGAAAACACACAACAACCCAGTGACTCTGGCCATGAAAGCCTTCAACAATACAATATATTTGTTTGATAGTATTCCAACGTGTCAATTATGTCATGTCCTTGAGGCATTAAAAATCTTAATTAAGAGAAACTTGGTCAACAGGTTGTTTTGAACCAGCGCTTGCATTTTAGCAATGTGTTTATAAGCAACGCATACCAACCAAAAAGAAAGCTTTGTTTTTTCTATTCACCAGGAAATGAGATTTTGTTAAGACATGAGCAACACTCATAAAAAGGTTTTAAATATCCTGCTCAGATAAAAAAAGGATACTCAAAGCCTTTCTTTAATGGAGATGGGGAGTGTTGTGGCCTGACAGGTCCATTTTTGAACTCAGGAGCAGTTTCTTACCTAAATTGTTACTACTAGTAGTATCTAGCAAGGAAAAGAATGCATTGCAAAGTAAAGTTCACGTTCAAATTCCTATTCATCTGTTTTGTACTACCACTGTGGCCAATAGATATAACGTTTCCCATTAGGTAAGAGATAAAATTGGTAGAATTTCTATTATGTGTTGAACATAGACACATTTCTCCTCAGACAGGTTTTATAAAAAAAGAAAAACAAGCACCATGTATACCCAGGTAAAAGTCTTTTTACTCAGAGTGGTTTAGACTGTAAAGAATATCTTACTGGATATATCTTACTGAATATTTGTTGTTTTTGAATACTGTGCCAAAAAAAGGGAAAAAAGTAACTCCACGCTTCATGACCTTTTGCAAGATGGACAATCTTAAAAATCCTAAAATGACAGATTGTGAGAAGTTGATGATTCCATATCTCATTTACTGATGAACAAGAACAAATGACTCATCATCATCATCAATAGTAATAATAGTAATCATAAAAAGAGGCAAGGGTCTCAAGAGGCACTGGGAATGGCTGCCAGTCTGCACAGACTGATGAAAAGTAGAAAATTCAAAACAAGAGTAAGGAGCTTCAAATCTGGGCACGCCTCTGTGGCTTGTCACTGTTTTGCTTGTGCCATCACCGAAAGAAAGAGCAAATGACAGAGTATCAGGAATCCACATAATCTGGGCAGGAGGCAACTCACTACAAAGACCAGTTGTAGCAATTGCAGCTGATTCCGGTCACTAGGTGGGAAGAGTGTTCCCTTGGTCTCTGAATCCTTAAACATCATGCTCCACCATCTTGGTTGCAAATATACAAGGTCTTTTGTCCGACACACACTGCACTAGTTTGTTTTGGTCACGTATAAAATGGAATTTTTAAATGTATCTACATGCTTAAGAGTGCAGTTTTGATCCTTTCTTGATTCAAAGGCCTTGATTAATTAAATAGTCGCCAGTCTTCTCTCAAGCCTTTAAGTGGTTCATGTAAACAAAACACAGCTAAAACGAAATGTTTTGTCCTCGTCCTGGAATAGTCTCTATCGATACACATGGTTTCCTGAAAGTGTTGTGTTGGCTAGATGTAAAACAGGCAGAGGGTGAGCTTCTGTGTTAAAAACCCAGTGATCCAAAGGTAGGAGATCATCACTGGAGAACAGCAGATACAAATACCTGCAAAATCAGACAGACAGAGGAAACAAGTTTAGAATATGCAGCAGAAATATTTGTCACTGTACCTGAGTTACACAAGATCACCTCAGATTAACTGTGGGCAAAGGGTTTTAAAATAACTCTATCAACTGAATACTGAAAATTGTAGCCGATCAATTTATTGATTATGTTGGTATACATTTATTAACACTTCTTATGATAATAGGATAATAAAAGACATTATAAAATTTCTCTTTAAACACATTTCCTTTATAAAGGAATGCTCCTTCTAAGGTGATACTCCTACTTGGATACAGTCCTGCAGAGATATCCAATGGTCAACATGGTTGTAAGTATTGTTGAAGGCTTCCATGACTGGAATCACTGGGTTGTTTGTTGTAGGTTTTTTGGGCTATATGGCCATGTTCTAGAAGCATTCTCTCCTAACATTTCACCTGCATCTATGGAAAGCATCCTTAGAGGTTGTGAGGTCCTCACAACCTCTGAAGATGTTTGTCTTAGATGCAGGCGAAACGTCAGGAGAGAATACTTCTAGAGCATGGCCATATAGCCCGAAAAATCTATAACAACTCAATGATTGTAAGTTTGCTCCAAACAGTCAGCATGGTGTACTGGTTTCAGTGTTGGACTATAGCTCTGGAGACCAAAGCCACCTTGATTAGCATTTAATGGCCTTGCAGCTTCAAAGCCTGATTCAAAAAACAGGGAAATTCCAAACAGGAAACAATCAGGGCCAGCTAACACCTCCCAACAAAGGATTCTTCCAGGTAGAAACAGCCAGGCTTTGAATCTGCAAGGCCAAAAAATGCTAATCAATGTGGCCAATTTTAACATTCACACTTGTTTCAAACAAACAAGAGGTCTTTCTGGGACATTCCACAGATATATCAATCCCACTTGCCTAGTTTCCAACAGACATCACAACCTCTGAGGGTGCCTGCCATAGATGTGGGGAAAACTTCAGGAGAGAATGCTTCTGGTATATGGTCATACAGCATACTCACAGCAACCAAGTGATTCCAGCAATGAAAGCCTTTGACAACACAATTCCGGCATTGTTTACAACATTAAAAAAGTTAAAGTATGAGAATAATTGTAATTAAAGAAGACTTCATCTTATATTGTCGGAACGGGCAACATGAAAGTCATGGACCACATTCAATCCTGCGGGCCATTTTTGTAACTTCTGAGGGGTTTTTATGGCTGCAAAATGTCCACAGATGCACAGTTCCAACATGTTTAGAGGCCCCCTGAATTCCTGAAGTGTCAAAATCAATTTTTTGAAAACTTTCCAAAGCAATATTTCTCCAGGGTGTATGGGATGCTTTTGCCACGCTTTGTCTCCCTTGGCAAACTTAAGTCCAAGAAAGGTCTTTTTAAAAAACAGGAGGTTGACAGGAAAAACATGGTGAAAAGACTCATGTTGTTCGCTAGAAATAATTTGCAATCAAAACATTTTAAAAGTATTTTTGTGGGAGCAGCTGCAGTTGAGACATGTGGTCCAACAAATCTCCATGGGAGCTAATCCACTCACTCTGGCCTTCTACAATTGACCATCCCTTCTATAAATATTAGGTATTATTGTATTTTCCTCAGTGGTTCAGTCTTGCTCAAATAGGAGGAAGAAGAATTTGCTTACTTTAATGTCTCAGCAAGAAAAAAACTTTGCTGTACATCATCAAAGGTAGGTGCAGAGGAGTAGACATCTTTGACCCCTGAAAATCCACCACTCACTCGACAATACTTGTCAATGGCCTACGTAAGAGCAGAAAAAACAATGAATGCTTTACCAATGATTTCTTTTCACATTAAGTATAACTGTTATACCATTATTACAGAATCACAAACAGAAGACAGTAGTAGAAGAAAACCCAAGATTCAACACTGACATTTATGGAAAAAATAAAACTCTGGCAACAGTATATTCAAAGGATCCTTTCTTTTTACAGTAGTATTGTCAAATGCTGCATTTCTGATCCATTGCATCCTCATAACTCGCCATGTACAGCAGGGAGTCTTCTGCGGAGAACATCTGCATGATTTAGACCCTGGAAAATCTTCTACTTCATACAGAGCCTCTCTAAATAAAAAAAATGCTCTCTGCTCTCCATGTACAACAGTGGTTCTCAACCTTTTTTTTTTTTTTTTTGCCAGGGACCACTTTGACCAGGTACCATTCTCCAACATTAGTACCAAAAAGGTTACGAATCAGTTTTTGGTCAACTTTAGATTCGGTTTGGTTATTTGGGGTGCTGATTCAGAAAATTGCATTAGACAGACCACATCAGTTCTAGTTACAGAACATATGCCACCCAGTAGTTGCCATCTGCTCTCCCACAGAAAACCATATTTAATAATCTAGGGATGATGAGGTAGTGGTAATCTTCCATGAGTAGCCAGCCACCCCCCTCCCGACATCCCCATTGTTTAGGCACTAACAGAGGGTTTCGTGAGATCAGTCGCTTTTGTTGCTGCGTGGTTTCAAGGCAAAGGTGTAGTAATGGTGAGACCGTGGTCTATATTTTCATTCTTGTGGACCACTGGTGGTCCATGGACCACAGGTTGGGAACCACTGATGTACAGGCAGTGTCACTGAATCAAAAGGAAATAAAATAGCTTGTACTCCCCTGTCTTACATATAGGACCTATACACACTTCAAATGCCCTCTTTCATACTTCTCTATTTCAATGTTCATTGTATAGCTCAAGGTATTATTTGTAAAGTATGTCTTTAGAATAGAAACATTTAATAATGTAATATTCTCATGTAAGGAAGCCAACTGATATGATGTAAAATTATAATTAAGTATTATACCCTATAGGTTATATGACAAAGCAGGCGACTATTGAGAAACACAAATGTTCATCACATCTCTCTTGCCAAAAAAAAAAAATAATAATGGTGAGGAACGGTTTCAATATTTACACAGAAAAGAAATTAATATTTACCTGTGCTGCTTCCCAGCCCCATTGCCTGTATTTTGGATCATGTGTGAATCGCCACATATACCAATAGGTCTCAATCACCTCTGGTCGTAAAATGTAATATTTTTCATTTTGTCGCACTGCTACTGCTTCTACACCACCATCAAATTTGAAAGCTTCAGGACCCAACTTTAATGCTGAAAAAAGGGAAATTTTGTTTTGTGTAACATCAGATATGGACATTTCTATTTTATGGATTTTCTGCATCAAATGGGTAGATTTATTGTTTGTTTTAATTTTTACAATTATTCTGCTGCTACTTGAAATTGTGACATAGTTCTTGCTTTGTTGTTTTAGAAAAATCTAAGAGACTGAAAAAATAATGAAAGTACAAACAGTTATACCATTTTAACATGTTATAAGATCCCAGAATACAGAATAATGGAGAGAGCACTTGTTGCCCCAGAAATTTTTCACTTCCTCCTACATCTTAATTTTGAGTTTTAACATGTCTTGGCTTCATAATGATTTTTTTAATGTGAAACTCTCTCGCTCCTTTGCTCAAAACAAGTGTACTATCTGGATATCAATGTCATATGTGTGTGTGTGTGCGTGTGTGTCACTAAGTGCTTTCCATACTTTGCTTCACATGAACACTTCTACTTTACATGCGTAAATGTCAAGGAAACATGGTGCCATATGTGGCAAAAACAGATTACACAATACTCTGAAGTAGTTGAGAAATCAAAATACATAGAAAGATTCAAATAGGGTGAAGATGCTGAGGGTACATGGCTATTGATGTTTTAATGTTTATGTTTTAATTGGTTTGGATTTTAATGCGTTTATTTATCAATATGTTTAAGAAAAATGTAGCATTGAATTGTTGCCTTTGTAAGGCTGCCCTGAGTTCCTTTCAGACTGAAAAGGGTGGGGTACAAGTGTAGCAAATAAATAAATAAATAAATAAATAATTGTCATCTCCTTATGCTCATCCACACAATACATGTACCAATACAAACAAGACCGTACACGTTTCAATACATTCTCAGCACAAGTAGTATTTTACTTCTTCTTTTCTATGTATTAAGGGAGAAAATGTATGACTTCCATTATGTTAGTGATGTACTATGTAAATCTAGTAGTTGTTGTTGTTGTTTTTTTTAAAAAAACACTTTTGGCGTCATTGCAAGAGGGTTTTTTTTTAACAAAAGCTATTCAAATGCCTGGCAAATCCATCTCTTGGTTGCAATATTCCTCCTCCATGGACATTTACTAGAAGGGGGCATATAAGAAGTGCCTGGCTTTTCTCCTGATATTTTGCCCACATCTATGGAAGGCATTCTCAGAGTGTGTGAGGTCTGTTGAAACTAGTGAAGTGTGACTGTTGCAATGGGCCACCTTGATTAGCATTTAATGGCCTTGCAGCTTCAAAGCCTGGCTGGTTGCTGGACATTTCACAGATTCCACTTGCTGAGTTTCCAACAGACCCCTCAATATCTGAGGATGCCTGCCATAGATGTGGACGAAACATCAAGAGAATGCTTCTGGAACATGATTTCCCCAAACAGCCAGGAAAACTCACAACAACCCAGTGATTCCGGCCACGAAAGCCTTTAACAACACACTATCAGAGAAGTTTGTATGAGAAACCACTACATATATTTCATGGAACACACAAACTTTCTTCTTTGGTGACAGGGTTCATTGCACCACTAAATGAAGGTCACCCTGGTTAAGATTTGAGCAAGTGTCAAATCTTAAACAGAGTACAGTTTGCAGTTTCCTGAGGTTCATGGAATCCACATTCCAGTATCTGGACAGACAGAAAAACCTGCATTCTGCTTAATCATATGGATCAGCCACCAATGTGGTGGCATACTTCCTGGCAATAATGTGCCTTTGCTTCATGTTTACATTTCAAGACAGGATTGGTTTGAAATCACTGCAACCCTCCCCCAGTCCCACCGCCACCACTCCCATCACACAAACATATAGTTTGATGGTTTTTAAACATAAACTTCTCATTTTGGCTTATTTGGCTTCTCTTTATCTTATTGAGTGAAATAATTGGAAGCCAACAGTAAAAAATATATTTACAAGTCTGGCTTAAATCTTTAGAGATTTATGGTCGTTTTTGTCTCTCGAAATATTGCTTTCTCACTACTGATGACTCCCAAAAACCTACGGTGCTTTTATGCACTTCTGTCAAAATTAATTTAAATCAACCAGCACATTCACAATTCAAACCCAAATACCAGATCTATGGTATATGTTAAAGTATAGCATATACTTTACCAAGCTTACACCATTTTCCATTTTTTCTTACAGCTCGGTTCTGCTCTACGCAGCCCTTTTACTATTTGCAAGACCAACAGGGAAGAGGGAAAACACATCAAAAACCTAAACAGGCAAGGATGCTTACTTGTCCTGTCATATGACTCATGACACGTATGTGCAATTTCTGCTCCAAGTTGTAGATAATGCCCAGCCTTGTCATCTCGAGAACCATCTGCTCCAAGTGCAAACATTCCCCCAGCAAAGCATGTGAGATGACCCATTTTCCTCTCAAGGTGCCCGTTCTTCCACTCTCCAATAAAAGTCAGCCCTCCATTGGACTTTCTGACAAGATGTTTCTCTATAGCCTGAAGGGAGAAATCAGTATCTGTCAGTTACCTGGAATATTAGAACAATCTTATCCTTGGAATTATAGTAACATCCAATATATTAGTGCACTTTTATACCTTGCATTAATTGAAAAAATATTTCCTAAGATGTTTCTTTTCTCTGAAATATACACATATGGATACATTTTGGATAAGCACGACAAATTCAGAGAAGAGAATCCTTAAAAAGTAGGGGGGGGGGGGATAGCTGCTTTTCTTCTTCTCTCTCAGCCATAGAGGCTGGTGGTGGTGAAGGAAGGGTAGGCTTATAGGTACTACTCTGTCACATGTGATGGAAATAAGTATATTATCCCCTTCATCCTCCCTCCCAAAGTGAGGGAAGCAAAACTATAAATCAGGAAGTCAGGCCTCTATTTTTTATCTCTTTTTTCCAAAGGCAGAATCATCATACTGTTGATCCAAGTGTCCCTTTGGAAGGGTTTGAGTAGGATGAATTGGTTAGAATAGTGGTCCTCAACCTGGGGTCCCCCGATGCTTTGGCCTTCAACTCTCAGAAATCCTAATACCTGGTAAACTGGCTGGGATTTCTGGGAGTTGTAGGCCAAAACATCTGGGGACCCACAGGTTGAGAACCACTGGGTTTTTCTCTAAAGCGATGAAATCTCCTGGACTAGGACATTTTCTCTTTCTGAGTCTATCATATGTTCACTATTTCTTTCAACCCCAAAGAATATAATCCATTAATCTCTTAGGCCTTTTGCGCAAATAACATAATTGCCATGTAATGTGAGTTTTGAGGCATTTTTAAGCCTAGAGGCCAGAACTTAAACTTCCATTTCATTGTAACAGCTCAACCAATGTAAGCCAGTGAGAATTGCCTTCATTTTCCAGAAGTCATTTCCATTTGTTTGAATCACAGAATCATAGAGTTGGAAGAGACCTCATGGGCCATCCAGTCCAACCCCCTGCCTAGAAGCAGGAAATTTGCATTCAAAGCACCCATGACAGATGGCCATCTAGCCTCTGTTTAAAAACCTCCAAAGAAGGAGCCTCCACCACACTCTGGGGCAGAGAGTTCCACTGCTGAACAGCTCTCACAGTCAGGAAGTTCTTCTTCATGTTCAGATGGAATATCCTTTCTTGTAGTTTGAAGCCATTGTTCCGAGTCCTAGTCTCCAGGGAAGAAGAAAACAAGCTTGCTCCCCCCTCCCTGTGACTTCCCCTCACATATTTATTCATGGCTATAATTTTTCCTAAGTTCCTGTGAAAGTGAGTATTTCCTTTGCGTGCCAACTGGCGAGACTACTGTATTTCTGCACAATTGCTCACTTTGTGCTATTAATACAAAATTGTCAGCTGACTACCTATCATTTTGCAGCTAGATGTTCCATAAAATCAATAATGCCACTCAGTATGATGTCATTCCCCCCCCCCCCACCTAAATATTACTATCGTGACATTTTGAAGAAAAGTACTCTAAAACAGAAAAGTCCAATTAACCCCAGACAACAGTCAATAATGAAGAATGGTAGGAACTACATCAGGAAAGGCATTTGAGGAAGAACTGCCATATCTCGCCTCGTAATAGCTGCACCCCTCTTTTCGGATCTCAAAATCAGTTTCTTGCCTTTCCTCGGCTCTGACTGGGACTCCCCTTCTCCTTTATCTCCCTCCTCAGAGGGAAGACATAAAAAAACACAACAACAATCCAGAAACCACCATTATTTTTCTTTGCATAATAGTCACACCCCTCTGTCTTTTTGGGAAAAGGGCAAAAATGTGACCACAATGAGGTGGAATACGGTCTGCCCTAGAACCAAAAAGATTATCAACAAACTGAAAAAATAAAATCCCTGCTTGTTATTCTTTATTCAGTTGTTTCTTCCTCACACAATTTAAGTCAATGGACTTTATATATATATATAAAAAAAAACCTCTTAGGGACGAATTTTATTATATATATATATGTCAAAATCTCTGCAAGAGCCAGCATTTTGCTCATCACACAGAGATGATTGTAAACGCTGCCAATGCTTTTAAAATAACTGTAGCTGTAGAAATTGTCCTAAAATGCAGTAGGCCATAAAATGAAGCATGGTCCAGTAAAAACTGGTGCCTTCTGCTCAACTCCAAATGCTAATTCCTGAAAATGATACTTTTGAAATGTCTACCTCAATCAATGCTTTGATAGTGAAGTGTTTACAATAGTATTAGGGTGGTATTTTCAAAGCTTTGGGGACGGTTTTCAGCCTCTTTAATACTCTCAGGTCATCTGAGGGCTAAAAACAAATAATAATTTAAAGCAAATTGAAAACAACTGGAACTTCACTTCTTTTTTTAGGGGGTTGGCAAGGCAGGCTTGAGGAGGCTCCAAACCTGCTTCCATGAGAAATCTCCACTCTTGTGGGAAGCAAACAAAGCACTTTTGACAGATTAGATTTTTCTATTCATTAAACACAATCTAGCCTCACTCCAGCCACCCCTGCTTATAAGAACTAAAAGGCCAAAAACTACTAGCATTTAGGCAGAATCTATCTCACTAAACTGAGCATGCTCGGGAATACAGATTCAGGACACTAATACACATTTCTTAGAAAGAAAACTGATGAAAAAAATCAGGATTAAAGTCAAAATCCAGTTCTCAACACATGGTACTTGTCACTTTTACATAACTGATGATTTCATGCTACAAGAGGTTAACACAGTTCTAGACAACCTACAAATTAAAAAAAACCAAAAGTAACCTACCAGACAAGTGTTATGGAGCAAGTTTGTTTTCTGCTACTCCAGAGACTAGGGCACAATAGAGCAACTGATTCAAACTACAGGGGAAAAGATCCCATCAAAACATTAGGAAGAACTTCTTGATGGTATGAGCTGTTTAACAATGGAGTACACTGCCTCCATATTTCTTTCTCTGTGTTTCTTTAAACAGAGGCTGGTAGCCACTTCTCAGGAGTGTTTTGATCATATATTATCACATGGCAGGGGGTTGGACTGGATGGTGATCTTTTCCAATTCTATGATTTCACTGCCTACCTCAGCTTATAGAAGTGGGTGAGAGTTATCAAGCCCCTGGCAAAGCACAATATATCTCCAGTGGGCCACAGTCAGTTCAGTGAATGTTATCTATGTGTTCAAGAGTAAAGAATATTAATGAAGGCTGAACAGGATTGTGTATACCTTGCTGTCCTGCAGAATTAAAGAGCATAAAATGTCTTAGGGGTGTATTGCCTTATTTATAACGTGGGAATCAATGCACTATAATCACCTCAATAGCATCATCATACATTTTCCTTGCTTCCACGTCCATCTTATCTGACATCAACCATGCCTTCAGCAAGTACTCATAGAAACTGTCTCCCAAGCCACCCATAGATGTATGATCTGCAAGAAAGGGTAAGGAGAGAGAGAAAAAAGAAGGAATGTTTATTAAAAATGGATGTATAAATAGCAATAATTGGAAAATATTTTAATTCAATATAGCACTGTCATTTTCTTTTAAAAATAATTCCAGAAGAACTGGCAACTAAATGCCATCACACATAGAAAACAAAAGCTTGCTATCTGCCATGGGAAGACAGAAGTTGAAATCCACCACCTTTCCATAGACTCTCATGCCAGTTGATAAAGACAGAAACTCCCAAATTCTAATCTGTTTCATTCACTGACCCATTTTTCTCCATTTCAGTTTTACTACATAGCCTTAGAACTAGAATAGAAACTGACCTTTCCTTCTTTTTCTTTTTGAATACATCCATTCAGGGGAGTCTATTTCTCCTTCACTCTTAATTCACAGCAGGTATCAAACTATCATTTTCTAACTCAGGGGCAAGCAGAGCCAAAATCCAGGACCACAGTACCAAGGCACGTTATCTGCTACCAAAGAGCTATGCTTGTCCAGACCTCTTTTATCAGGATATTTCAGTTGCTGCCCATTTCTGCAAGCCTGTACAGATCATCAGAGAAGCTTGTGATGCTACCCTCAGCAGAGAGGTCAGATTAACCCCTTCCATGCCTCCAGCAGCAGCCAAGACAGGCCAGGAAAACTGCTGGCCATGACATATCCTTCACTTGACAGTTCACAAGACCTATAGTTTATTGTGACCATCCAAACTTCTGCTAACTCAGACATGCTTCGAAATGATAAGTGGAATCTTGGTCTCTTCTGCTTTGCAGGCAACTTGTGATTTGATGCCCAGTTCATCATAAAAAAAGCAAATGAGAAAAGTAGAGTAAACAATGCAGGAGAGAGTAAGCAGGGATGACTAAACTTTGGTTTGACTGGAGTATCTGAACTGGTTTGCTAAATGACTATGTGCCATATTTGACAAAAATGTGAAAATAATACTCACGCTGCCCCCAGCGCCCAGTTCTTGGATTCAAGTAGTTTGGATAAAGTCCATTAGGACGGTCCATTTTTTGAAGCAGTTTACGAATATGCATGACCTATATTAAAAAAGGGGAATTACCAGAGCTCCTTCTCGATACAAGATGTAAATCAGATCTTCTCTTTTGAATATTTCAAATAGATTCCTTTACAAAGTCTAAATTAGGTATTTTAGCAGTTATGGGTAATTATTTTAATGTAAATTATGCTTAAATACTCTTCATATGTGTACATGTAACATGAATGTAGTTTTCTGTATCTACAATCAGAAAAAAATAAAACGTTAATATAGCAGGAAGAGACAACAAAGCTAACCTTTTCATAGTAGACAGGGTTGCCAGTTAGGTAGCTCAGGTGTACAAATTCCATATGAAGTGTACCAAACTCTGACAAGATGCTACTGCCAGCTGAAGCCCAACCCCAATTGCGACCTACACCACTGTTGGAGAAAGGGACAGGAAACAAACAAATACAATTCTGAAAAAAAGAGAAAAAGGACTGAGGAACCATTTGCAATCAAACCATGACACACATACTTGAACATTCAAATAGGTTTAGAGAATGTTGGACTCCTTCTTTGGAACTCTTTAAGAGAGATTGGATGGAAATCCTTTGGAGTACTTTAGTAGTGCATTCCTCAAGGCAGAGGGTTTGACTAGTTGGCCTTTGTGGTCCTTTCCAATTCTCTGATACTAGGTTAATATGGAAGCACAGTTTAAAACAGAATGAAAAGAAAAATACTATGCAATGTATGTACTCTATATTTATTATGTAAAAGAATCCTTGAGAGTTTTCAAACAGCCAAAATCTACCAAAATTGGTTACATATCCTTTTCACAATTTCTGACTGCCAAAATGTGCCTCTTCCTAAATGCCATACCTTTTCAGATTCACCATTGCCCATGGAATCCCTGTAGGTGTATTGAAAGCAGGAAGAAGTTTTCCGGCCAGCTGCACTGCTTTTATCTTGAATACCTAGAATAAAGAAGATCAAACCACTGTCCATCATCTATAAGACAATGCTGTATCATACTCTGGAATAAGCCCCACTAAATTCAGTGTGATATTCTTGGATTATGAGCACGTAAGCTCACAACCCTTGGTCTACAGATGACCAGGAGTTTCAGCAACACTCCCACTGATGTACCCAGTTCTTAAAAGACACTCTTATAAGCAGCCTTTAGCACTCTCCTTTGCCATCCTTGCCAAGTCGAGAACCCATTATGGATCTGACTGACTGCTGTATTTGCTCTAGATTCAGTTCAGCCTGTTAGCTTGCAACAGATATTTTACTGGTAGTGTGCAATATCAGTGTTAAAAGAGAGCTATTCTCACTTTCAGAAATAAAAACAGGGGAAGGACTGAGATCACATAAAGTATGGGTAAGAATGGAAGATGGTCTCAACTTCTAACTTGGTCACAAAATCCTGGATTCTCCAAGTAGCTGATTTGTATTCTTTCCATATATTTTCAGCCCTTAGTATATTAATATTATTACTGATACACGTGTTCTCTGAATCTTTACAATACATCCATTCTGAAGTGTGACAGATGAAAGAACCAAGACTCTTCTTGTAATCTAAAGTTATATGCAGGCAGAATTAAAAAGACTGTGAACCACTCTCAGATATGCCAAATCTTTCCCCACAATTGTAAAGCTGGGAATATTTTTCTGCTGCTTAGAAAAAAAGGAACTCAAGTAAATGTAACATTCATTTATGAGAATCACAAATGTCAACAGAAGAGTGTTTATTTGACTTTTTAAAAAGGGATTTGTGGAATTTGTGCATTTTCAGTAACATGTTAAGGAATGAGGATGAGAAGAAAAGAAGCTGCTCTTTCTCCTTTTCTTTTCACCTTCTCTGGGTTATCTGCTTCCTGGTGCACATCTGGACTGAAGAGGCAATTTCTGAGATAAGGGCTACCTTTTCACTCTTGTCCCTACTCTACAGCAATGATGGATGCTCTCCTTTTGACTCTGTCTCAACAGTTCTCCGTGGTGAAGTAACACAACAGAATTGTGCTATAGTAGTTGGGGACTGTCTGTAGGGGTGAGGTGGGGGGTGTACATGGCAAAGAAGAAATCAGTGAAGAAACCAGTGCAGTGAAGGTCAAAAGCCAACAGAGTCTGACAAGAATATTTGTGGGAGGCAAGTCAGCACCTTACAATTCATGGAAAAGGTAGGAAGTGGGAGGAAGAGAAAAAGCTCATTCTGCCCACAAGTTTACACTGAGAGCTATTCTCACTTTCAGAAATAAAAATAGGTGGGAAGGACTGAGAGCACATAAAGTATGGGTAAGAATGGAAGATTGTCTCAACTTCTAACTCGGTCACCAATTAAGTCACCGGCTCCTGTGACAAGCTATATACACTTTCAAAAATATATAATAATGAACTAACCTCTTGTCCAGAAAGATAATAGGCTGCAAGCAGGCCACCAATGAAGCGAATGTTGACTTCAAAGACAGATACTTCTGAATTCTTAGAAGAGAAAAAGGTATATACTTTAAAAGTAAGCTAGATACCAATAGAGAGCATTTGCATACAATAAATATTCTTATGTGTTCCACACAGATCTGTTAAAAATTTATAATTATTTCTAATGGGTGCACAGACAAATTAAAATCTTATCCTTCTGGTTGACAACCTGTCGAAGTTATGATAAATTTGAGCTGTCTGAAGAAGAAAGCAAGAACTCAGAATGCATACTGAGATAGAGATAACAGGATGTACTTGTCTTATGTGGATGTAACAGGCTGAACCATGCAATAAAACATGGTTGAATGAACTATAGTGAGTCTTGAATTTGTGTGTTCCCCTGCCCTCCTCTTCATTCTTTATCACTGATAAGAAAGAAATATTAGAAGCTTTCACTACCATTCTACATTCATCACCACTAAGTGTCATTTCCAAACCCCAACAGTTAAATTATTTTTAATTATGGCTAATAAAACAAGCTCAATATTAAACTCTAGTGTTTCCAGACAGGGAATAGTCAATTTATACTTTAAAAAATTTAACTCACCACACTGAAATCCAGGTGATTGTCAATCCATTCTTGCCCTTCTCTGAATTCATCATGAAGGCCCATAATGTAGAGGGTGTCAAGTGCATCTACTATAGTAGCCCCTAGCTGAGAATTTCCTAGAATTTGAAAACCCAGTTTTCATTATACATGTTTCACTTATAGAGATAATCTTCCCCTCCAATGTTATTATTTATCCATAATATGAAACCATGTATTGCTAAAAATAAATAGTTTTTTTCCAAGTACTAAATCAATTTGCATGTCAAGCAATTCTATTAAAATGTGTGTTTCAGTCATGAATTTCCTATATTTGTATCCCATCTCTTTACAATGTAACTGGAGGAGAAAATAAGAGTGGGTAATTCAAGTTGCTTAGCAATATACAGAGTTAGGGTGTGAGCTTTACTGAAATAAGATTGCCATTTTGCTTGACTAGAAAAAGGGTCCAGAAATGTATGCATGATTAGGTGACAGGTCATCTCCTCTGCAGTATGCTTCTATGTTTCAGTACCATGAGCTGCTGCAGTCATTCCTATATGGTTAAGAGCACAGGGCCCAACAATAGTGATTAAAAATGCCAATATCCTCAGATCCCCCAAACTATATTTAAACACATGATCTGCATGGTTATTTGTCACTACTGCTTCCCTACACCATTTTAGTAAGGACTTCTAACCACTGATCAAGCTGGACTTAACAAAACACAGCTCAAAATGGACACTTGTGTTATTAAAGTCCCTATTTAAAATGGTACAGGGCAGAAGCAGAGGTGGCAGCAAATAATCCACCAATAACCAAATCTGCAGGAGCTAAATCACTGAAAGTTACTGTATTTTGGCAATTACTCTTTTTAAGTTCTCTGACTGGATACAGCACACAGCTCTTCTTCTGCTCTTATAGGAGGTATATTATTTGTCTTGTCCTCCTTCTTGAAGCATCCACAAAAATCTCCACTCACATGTCTCACAAAGTATGCATTATGAATAGTCAAGAGCTTAAATAAGTCAACTTTCTCCTTTCCATTTGAAATTTCCCATCTAAAGCTGAAACAGTAAACATGCCATGACTTCGATGTTCTCAATTTACACACAATGTTCACCAACAAATTTTTGTCAGGCATTTTTATTTTAAAATGCATAATGAAATGCTTTTAAAAAATCCACTACCTAATTTTGGGGTAGTCTATTTCAGCAGTTGGGATGGCCTAAATATCATGTAGGTAACAGGTCCTGTCTGATCCTTAAAGTTAAGCAGGATCAGCCCTGATTAATACTTGGATGGGGAGCTAACCAATACTTGGCGCTATGGGCTGTATTTCAGAGGATGGAACTGGTAACACCACTTATAAGGATTCCTTACCAAACAAAAATGTAAGAAATCCATGAGGTTGTCATAACTCAAGAGGTGAGCCCAAGGCACATACAGGTATATCAGCAGTTGAGCCTTATTAGAGGGAACAATTGTGAAAGCTATCTTATTAATTTAAGATGCTAAGATTAGCCTAATACATCCATAAGGAGAACACCATGGGTATTTGGTAGTTGGGGTGGATGGTGAATCACAAAAGAAAGGGACCTTTGTTCTTAAGCCAATTCTTAAGCTCATACTACATCATAAAGTTGTTGTTTTTTTTATCATTTTGGCACAGCTTTGAAAATCCTATATATACATTTGGCAAGTTCATGGGCAAGGCTAATAGAAACCCTTGGGGAAGATTCAAAAACAGCTTTCTTGCTCTAGGGCTCCCTGAAGAACTACTGCATTCCATGTCATTTTGAGAATGTGGCTCATATATACCATTAAATCTATGAACAAGAGGTATCTTAGATGATTTCAAAATAGGCAAGAAGCAGAATTACTTATTCTTCCACTGAAGCCTTTAGTGTTGCCCCTTTGCAAATGGCAACTTGCTATTACATTACATTTTTATTTTCAGTTCATTTTAGTTCTGCTAACATCTGCAGATTTTCTCTCCCATGAACTTCACAAAATTCCCCTTTTACAATCCACTGGCTTCATTTAAAATATTTTTCTTTCTATTATTTCACTCTCTCCCTGATAGAGCAAAGTAGTAGAGACCAGTAGCTCTGATGTCAGTGATGCAATAGATCTGCTCCGAGTTTGAGTTTGAAGTTTTCAGGAATTTAAGACTCCTAAATATTTTGACAATGTTTAATCGCATTCATTTCACATGAACTGAACTATATCACTGTAAGTTTCACCTGTTCAGGACTGTAATTGTCCTACAACCAAACTAGCACTGAGCAAAAACAGAGACCGGGAAGTATCTTTCTTTTCTCCTAAAAAAAAGCCGATCATGGAAGTTGTAGTTTTACAAAGTTATTGAGCCTTCTCTGCCAGGGACTACACACCAAACTACAAATCATCCCACCCATAACACAGCATTGACCCATGGCAGTTAAAGTGGTGTCAAACTATGGAATCCACAGTGTAAATGCACCCTAGGTTAAGGCGTAAATAGTATACCCTAAAGGCATCGGATGCCGTTTGATCTTGCTAAGAACTAGAAGCAACATGCACTGTAAAAGCAAGTCCACAATGGGAGAGGTGAAGCCTTCAGTACATCAGACAGAAGTGAAGGCTTGTCTCCATGGTAAAAAGCTGGGTTTATTACGTAACAAACAAAGCTGGGGGTTATAGCCATGATGAGGAGAAAGGGTATCAGGAAAACTCATCATGTAGCAAGCAGTTTCAGAGCAAAGCTTGGGTCCCAGAACCCAAACAAGAAAAAGGGTCAGAATCTCTTTACCAGAAGGGGACAAAGAAGGACATGATTACAGTCCCTAGGAAAGATGAAGGACAATTGTAGAATATCAAGGAAAGCAGTGCTATTGCTGGCCTGGCCATTTATGCTCTTTGTTCCACCTGTGCTTGCTCAGAACCCTGGTGTCATTCATATCGATCCAGAAAAAGGAGGTGATTACTGCTTTGTCTTCCATTCGCAGCTGGTGAAATCACATCAGGAAGGTAATAAAAATCACTGGTTTGACCTTCAGCCTTTCAGTCAGAACCTCACTTACTCGGCCTTGTGTTGCCTACCTTCATTATTTGGGAAAGATGACAACGATGGAGGCGGATTCAGTACCAGAATTGCATCTATAAGAGAGGGAAACTGCAATCTTTTTGAGAATGCCAGACTCCATCAGATAAACAGAACCCAGGGGCTCCTGACTCTTGGTGGAGATGCTCCATATCCAATGAAATGGCGGCGATCTGCATTCAACTGGGGTCACTGTGAAGAGATTACTATTCCGGGGGTTCTCCTTAGCAACATAGATGTTCTCTACTTGTTATTCAAGAACCTGTTCAGTGACTTGCTATATAAAACTGGGATCATCTACTTGATGTCAATGGTCACTGTTATTGTAGGAAGCTACTGGGCTGGATGCTCAGAGAAAAAAAAGCAACATATCAAAAGTCAGTGCCAAACAGAAAATTCTGGTGAGATAACAATTGATACCAATATCTACTTGACATGTACATGTGCATTAATGGCCAATTTCATGCTGCTTTCTCTCTACTGCTTATATGACTATATGGTGTGTGCAATGACTGGCATTTACTGTCTATATGCATCTTTCAGCCTATACTGTTGTTTGTCTCCATTTGTGAGCAAATTCCCATTTGGAAGGTCTATGATCCATCTTCCATATTTCCACAAGGCACTAGAGATCAGAGCATTACTCCTGGCAATACTATGCATATCTATCACTGCAGTCTGTATTTTCTTCGGAAATGAGGAAGCATGGGGCTGGATTTTGCAAAATGTTTTAGGAATGTGTATTGGCATCTATCTTCTGAGGACAATTCATATTCCAAACCTAAAGAACTGTAGCCTGTTTCTTACAGCTCATTTGTTTTATGATGCCGTCTGTCTTTTCATCACACCTTTCCTAACCAAAACTGGAAGAAGTGTCACAGATGTGACAGCTTTGGGTTCATATGACTCAGAAAAGATCCCCTTTCTGTTAAAAGTGCCAATATTATCTCCAGCTTCAATTATGGACAATTCCTTTACTGTTGCAGGCCTCGGAGATGTCGTACTTCCTGGCTTCCTAGTAGCCTACTGTCACCGATTTGACGTTCAAGTTGACTCTTCAGGGGTCTATTTTCTAGCATCTACTCTGGCTTATAGCTACGGTCTTTTAGTGAATTTCATTGCAACAACACTCTTACAGACAAATCAGTCAACTCTCCTATACTTAGTGCCCTGTATACTCATCACTATTCTGACTGTTGCTGCTTCTCGCAAAGAAGTTGTGATTTTTTGGGCAGGTATGGGGGCTGAAGAGGATATGCCCCACCCTTCTTTGGAATTAAAAGAGTCTAAGGAACAACTCTGTCAACAAGAATGGGGAAAAGAAATTCTCAACATCACATTCCTAAAGGAAAAGCACAGTAGCAACATATTCGCAGAGGAGTTATCTGACCCGAAGACTTGCAATGAGGATGTCATTAATAACATTCCCAGCCATGAAAAACTAGCAAGTCAGCACGAAATCTACGATAATGATGAAGTGTGAAAACTACTAACACTGAAGAAAAACTGTCTCACATGGAAACAATCTGTGCTCAACAATCAATAACCAGGGGTGATTAAATATAAGCCCTTTTAACCTTGTTTACTCTATAATTCTATGATTTGGTGAAGAAAATGTTGCGCTGTTACAATTGTTGTGGAATTCAGCCACTTAGAATGCATCGTTCATCATTCAACCATCTGTATATACCATTTCCAGTCATTTTAACATAATTAAGAAACAGAAGTCATGAGCTATACAGCTGAGAGTCAGGGTACATAAAGCAGAAGTGTCAAACTTGTAACCCAAATGTTTGGGCCCCCAACTTCCAAAACCCCTAGTCAACTTGTCCAATGTCCAGGAATTCTGGAAACTCAAATCTAAAACATCTGGAGAACCACAAGTTTGGCACCACTAAATAAACAAGTGCAGGTCTGATTCTAAAGCTGTGGTTACAAGAAGAGAGACTAGGGTTTAGTCTGCCCAGGGGATTCGTTTGCTTTTGCCATGTGCCTTCAACTCATTTCTGGACTCATAGTACACCTAAAGCACCCGCTATCATGGGTTTTTCTTGGCCACATATATTTAGAAGAGGTTTGTTATTGCCTTCAGAGTGTGACTTGCTTGAGTTCCTCCCATGCTGTCTTGTGGTTGATACTGCAGAGTCCTAGTCTAACAGTTACACAGCTATGCCATGTTGATTCATAAGTTGATTTTCTCTTTTATATATTTGAATGTTTAATATTTACACTTATCGGGGGAAATTAAGCCCAGATTTAGGGAAACACTTTATCCTCAGCAAATGCCACCGTGTCCCCTAATCCTTACTGAAGAGTTATATAGAGATAGATAGATATTACTTATTTTCAACAAAGCAATCCTGTCACCAGAGAATTCTACATTCTTCTTGTAATGATGCACATTTTGCTAATTGTTGCCCACCTATATCAAGGCAGGTCAAATAAAGGCTCCCCTCCTCCCAATGATTATGTCTACATGTATATGGGGAGAAAATTCTGAAGCTTATTCATTTAATTGATTAATTTATTTGGGTCCAGATCCCAACAAGAACATATTAGTTTACAGATTAAAAGAGGAAAAAAACACAAAATATATCAAAAATGACCTGCATGACTCCAAAACCTATGGAATATTGAGATTCACTTTTGCGATTTTTAAGGAGTGAGGGATGAGAAAGTAAGTCTTTGTGAATCAATACAGAATTTTAGAGCCGAAGCTCAAATACAGATACATTTTGTTAGGTTAAAAGTCTCACCAACCATTTGGAGGAAATTCCAATTGCTATCACAGCTCCACCCACATACAATGTGAAGCAATAAGGTACAAACTGCTGAGTCTGGAAGCCAGATATGAACCTAATGTTTTTAACAGCAAGGGAGTAATTTAAAAGCTGTCCTTTTTATTACCACTGTACTATGAGCCCTGAAAGCATTGCAAGGCTCCTTTTCCAAGCCAACAAGATGTCAATAGCTCTCACTTTTATACAACTAGGAGAAAAGCCAGGTCTTCCAGTTATATTATCCTAGAACTGTAAGGAGAATATAATTCCTTTACCTTGTTTACATAAAGATAAAAAAAATGAAGGCACTGAAAATAGTCCACACAGATTTCAGCACATCCAAAGAACAATGCATTAACCAGAATACTTCTCTTTTGATGGCTTTGGATCAATTGTAATATTCTTATACTTCAGGCATTTATTCTCTCATCATATTAATATATTCATAATAGTGTGAAAGTTATCTTTTAAGATAATAGCCTTCCCTATTTGCCAGTACTTTCTGCAAGATCCCACAACTATACAGGTGATTTCCCTCATATGTAGGAATGCACAGAATGTACAAAAAAGACAATCAGTTTATCTCTCTCCTACTATTGAAATGTTGCTTAACTGTAGATAATTATTTTCATTCAATATCTGTCCATTTTACCAATGATGCAAAGATATAAGGAAAGGATATCTGGCATTTTCAGAATGGGTAACCTACCAAATATGTTGGTGGAATGTCCTTTCCTACCAATGGGTTTCAGTTCATTGTGACCCCATCCATATCGTCGATAATTATCCCAAGCATGTTTCATCATCTAAAGAATAGAAAAATTAAAAAAAACTCAGTTTGGTTAACAGAAATTAATAATGTAACATTTCAGAAACTAATTGTATCATATTTCCAGATTTTTCTCTTTATTAGACAAGTAACAGTTCTTCAAGTGAAAACCATCTTGAAAGTCTGCAGGCCTTCAAATACAATTGAACCATGAACTATAAAATATATAAAGTAAAACAGCCCAATGCCAGGATTGCTTTTCGGACATTGGGCTGTTCAAATGGGCTCAAAGTTTCAAAAGCCCACAGGAGCACTCTACCATAATTTATCTTGGATACACTCAATGTTCTGTTACTTAGCGTGAATGGGCTGGCTGGCATTCATCACAAAGTTGACTAGAATTCCAAAAGGTGTCAATAATGGCTCCTACGACCAATACAGCAGCATTAAAAGGATCCCTACTCCAGTTTTGTAAACACATATCTATTCATATGTCTTTCAAGAAAAGGAAAATAGCAATAGCTCTTTTGTCTTTTAATGGAAAGTATGCCCTGGAAAGTCGTTTGAAAGGGAAACTGCTCGGTTGAAAATTATTTTGAGCCTCCAGTCAACTGCAGTTTATTTATTGTTCTCAAGCAGATACCTAGAAAATGTTCAAAACTGGGGCAGTCGTCTTTAGTGGACAGGAGTATGGAATCACTCCATCATGTAAAACAGGTACTGTGGTTTGCAATGCACTCTCTCCAGCTACTATTTCAAATGTCTTAACTAATTTAATTGTTTCAAAAAACTGGAAACAAATTTGGCAAATTGTGCAGCCCAGGAGTCCTCAAACAAGGTCTGTGGGCCAAATGCGGCCCTCACAGGTTATTTACCCAGCCCTCAAACTAGACTTTAGACCTAGGGTCGCCCAAAGTCAGAAATGACTTGAAGGCACACAACAACAACAACAACAACAACAATCTCAAGTAACTTGACAATCTCATCAGCAGGCCCATACTTCCCATTGAAATAATGCTAAGTTTATGCTGATTAAAATGGTTCATTTTAAATATTGTATTCTTTCATTTTTTCAGATATGTGCTGTGTGCATAGCGTTATTTCACATTATAGTCCCTACAACAGTCTGAGGGACAGTGAGCCGGCCCTCTGCTTAAAAAGTTTGAAGTCTCCTTGTGTAGCCTATATACCCTAAGGACCAGATCTCATCTGACATTGGAAACTAGGCAGGATCAGCTCTGGTTAGTACTTGGATGGGAGACTTCAAAGAATACCAGGTGCTATGGGCTATATTTTAGAGAAAGGAACTGACAGAACCACCTCTGAGCATTTCTTGCCTAAGAAAACCCTATTAAATTTGTAGGATCACCCAAAGTCAACAGGCAACATTGAATGCACATACAAATACCCAAATATTGCAAACTCTTATATTGTACTTGCAGAAACAATTCATAAAGAAAAAATTGGCACTTATTTTACTGTAAATATTCAAGGAGGAAAATGATAGTTTGTTGCATAAAGACGTCATTAATATGTGTCTTGAAGCAGCATATAAGTTTGAGATAGTCACTATAGCTGGTCTGAGTCCCTCTACGGAGGTTGAGAAGATCAGGATATAAGTTTTAAATGAATTGTAAATAAAATAAATACTGGAAATCTACAAAACCCCATATTTTAAAGAACACTGCCTATCAAAACATTGGCAAACATAGCCTGGGCCATTTAAAAGATCATTTTGTGATGTTTCTATAAATGCAAGCCAATTGTGGAAGTCACAAAGGAAATATACTAATATTTAGTTTTGGCAAGAAACAATGAATTTGCCTCTTTAGTTCTTCAACAATGGCAAAAGAATGCAATTGTCAAAGGGAATTAACAACCAGCTACAATGGGATGTATCAAGGTAAAGCACGACCATTCACAGGGGAGAAGTGTTGTTGCCACATACATGATCATTTCTGATCTTTACAGAAATGACTCTATTAGGAAATATTGCTGGATGATAATCAAGATAACATTATCTGTTACCTCTTTAATTTTGTCCCTTTTTTCTCGAATGTTTGGGTCCATTGGGTCTCCATCGTTTATCCCGATGAGATTTGGCACCGGGACTGGTGGCAGAGGCTTGTTGCTTTTATTCTTCAAGCTCTTTGCTATCTTGCTTTTCTCAGTCTGAATTTCTGTTTGTATCTCAACCTGTGACTTCTGCAGTTTCTCTTTTGCTTCTTCTAGAGCTTTTTCATGGTCTGCACGAATTTTATTTCTCAGGCGTTCCTCTTCTTCCCTAAAGAGACAGTCAACAATCAAATAATTAATTTCCAAATAGTTTACATTTTCTTTTTCAGAAATGTTTAAAAGGGGCTGACCTTAGCTTGCCATTTCAAAAGAAATCCAGGAAGTTCATTTAATTAGAATCCACTTAGCAACAAGAAAAAATATGAATACATGTCATACCTCAAAACGTATGGCACAATTAAAAATATTACTAAAGCACTGACAGCTTTTAAACAGAAAAAGTGCCCTAAAATTATGGCTATTAGTATAATTCAAATTGATAAAGATCTTCAAATCTATTAATGAATTACCCTCCTGACAAAAGAATGATTTATGAAGGACCTCTGATCTTTAAGAGATCTATCAGTTAAAATACTGAACCCTTACATAACACTGAAAAGATGGGATTATGCAAGTCAAGCTGCACAAGAAAGTAATTATGATGCACATTCACATGTTTACCCAATTAAAAGCAATACAAAGTACAGTTCAGCATTGTTACATGTACAATTTACTACTTTAAGATGTAGTGATGGTTCCCGGTTTTGACAGTTTCATGGAGAATGAGGCTCTCAATGGTTGCTAACTATTTTATTCCCTCTAGTACCAGAGGCAGTACTCTTCTGCTTATTATATTCCACTGCCAAACAGCTTTTTCCACTTAGAAGTTCTTCCTAATGTTTAGGTGGAATCATTTTTCCTGCAATTTGAATCCATTGCTTGGTGTCCTAGTCAACAGGGCAGCAGAAAACAAAACTTGGTACCTTCCTAAATGTGACATCCTTTCAAATACTTAAAACATGGCTATCACCCTCTCAACCTTCTATTCTCCAAGCTAAGCATACCCAGCTCCTAAGCTACTCCATTTCCAAACATATGATCATGTTAGTTGCTTTTCTATGGATACATTCCATCTTGTCAATATCCTTCTTGAATTGTGGTCACAAGAACTGGACATAGTCCTCTAGATGAGATCTGACCAAAGCAGAATGGTGTGAGACTAAGACGTTCCTCAAGTTAGACACCATGCTCCTATTTATGAAGCCTAGAATTGAATTGGTTTTTTAACTGCTGCACTACACTGTTGAATCACTGTTCAGTTTGTGGTCTACTAAGATTCCTTGATCCCATTCACATGGGCTGTTTTCAAGCCAGATGTCATTCATCCTATATATCTGCATTTCCTTTTTATTGTCAAAGTGTAGTACCATACATTTCTCCTTATTGAAATGTATTGTTAGTTTGGGCTTAGCTCTCTAATATTGGTAATTTTGGATTCGGAGTATTAGCTATTCCTCCCAATTTGGTGTCATCTTCAAACCTAGTAAGCATGTCTTCTATACCTTCATTCCAAATAAAAGATGTTGAATACCACTGGGCCCAGGACAGAACCTTGTAGCACCCCACTGGTCACGTCTCTCAAGGATAAGGAGGAACCATTGGTGAGCACCCTTTGGGTTTGGCTAGTTAACCAATTCCCAGTCCACCTAGCAGTAGTATTGTCTAGCTCACATTTTATTAGATTCTTTGTGATAATGTCATGGGGAACCTTGGTAAACAGATTTTTCTACATCTGTAATACATGTCCATAAAGTATGCTTACAAGCAGCAAGGCTGTTCTGAATTCTAGCAAATTTTGGACCATGTTCAAAGTAAAAGTAGGCCAAGAGATCTCAAACTTCAACCTGCACTTTGAAAAAGCTATGTCTAGGTACCTTGATAGCTAAGATCAGGCATGTTAAACATAAGATCTGAATGCTCCTTGTAAGATGGGAAAATAACAAACCATTTAGAAGTGATCATGAAGACTTTTGTGTACCAGAGAGACCCACTATAAGCTCAATAGTCTCTATTATTAGCAATAGGGGTTCTATTATTAGTAACAGAGATCAAGAAAGTAAGCAAAATTGAGATATTCCAGGGATGATCTCAAACTTGCTGTTCTTAATTATTTGTTCCTGCCAATCCTAGTGGCATAAAACATACAAAGGTCATTGGAAAGGGATTGATGAAAACAAGGGGAAAGATACCAAGGCATTCAGAGAAACACTGGGTACATCTGCACTGTAGATTATTTCCTGCCTGCCTTTCCTCATGGCTCAAGAAGATTGATTGTAGTTTGACACCACTTTAACTGCCATTGCCCAACACTATAAAATCCTGGGACATGTAGTTTGGTGAGGTACCACTGAAGACTACAGATCTTGTAAAACTACAAACCCTAGGATTTGAAAACATTAAGCCGTGGCAGTTAAAGTGGTTTCAAACTGCATTCATTTTACCATAGATGCACTCTCAAATGTGGTAGGAATGGTGCACTACAACAGTAAGAGAAGGAAGTAAGCAACATTTTCTAATGGATCCAGAGCCTATAAATGCAGTTTGATGCACTAATAAAGTCTGTTATTCAATTTAGTTCAGAAAAAAATAACTCTGTACTTCAACGAAGACTAATAGCAACCTACAGATTTCACATAGCTACAGCAATGTTTGGTTACACAATTTGTATGGGCCCAAATAACAAAGCAACAGCAATCACAAATTAAGAGAGACATCTGTCATTGGAAAATTGACACTGAGAATTTAAAGAACGAACCTCGCCATCCTATACGTGTTTGATCAGATATAAGCCCCACTATATTCACCAGGGCTTTCTCCTAAAAAAGCATGTTTAGGACTACAATCAAAGATTCCACTTATAAATCTGATTTAAAGGGGATTGAAAACTCATCAGAGATTTAGCATGAAGGATTTAAGTTCATGCTGATCCCTTGAGTAGCTTTAAAACTACTCAGCCCTATTAAAAAGTCAGAAAACATATGGTTAGAAAATGAAAGTGTCATCACCTGATGTGCTGTATGTCTTTTAGTCTTTTAAATACAAACTATAGTCAGCATTTTTTTAGAATTGTCATTACTTTGTACTCAAAATGACAAATAAATTAACTCATTTGCAATGAATGAGTAGTAACAATTGACTACATAAAATGCCATGCCTTTACTGCTATGTGTAGGCACTAGCACTACTAGCAGTCTGAGAATCCACTAACTTAGTTTTGAGAAATGTGGATACAACACTGTTTTCACTGTACCTTCTGTTCAGTTTTTCAGCTTAAAGAAGTACAGAAACAGGTACTGGTAACTCTGAAAATCAGTATTAATGCCAAATATGTCAAATTTGAATTTTCTCACTAGTGTTGAAAGCAAAACAGTATTTGTTTGTGTTTACATGACTACTGTATTTCATCGCATAATAGATGCCATCACACACACCTCCTTTTGGTATTTTGTAATTCTTTGCATAATAGTTCACAGGTGTGACTATTATGCAAGGAGGCAGCACCTGCCTGATTGCCTCTTCTATCCAAGCTATGGAGGGCTACCATGGTGATCCAGCGGGACCAAGACAGCAGTCCGTAGCTCAGATGGGAGAGGCGTGTAGGTGAGTGAGCCTTCACCCACCTATGTGCCTGCTGGCAAGTGCTGCAAAAGAAGCTCCATAGCTGGAAAAAAAATCCTTGCATAAAAGGATAAAAATATAACAATTATGCAATGAAATACGGTGTTTTAATTGTTTCATTATTAGGTTCGCTGGTGCAACCTGTGGCCCTCCAGGTGTTTTGGACTTCAGCTCCGAAAATTCATGACCACTGGACAAAGCTAGCCAGGGCTTCTGGGAGGGAGTCCCAAACAACTGGAGAGTTACAGGTTGTGCAGGCCTGGTTGAACCTATATTTTAAAATAGAAGTGACTGCTTCTAAGAAGCTACAGGGTTTTAAAGGAGTGTGCTGCTTTAGGTATTGATCTAAACGTTTGCACTAGCCCTTGCCCAGCCCTTTTATAGTTGGCCACATTCATTTTGTAATCCTGGCCATCAGTTTGTTGAACCTCTACTGACGGAGCTACAATGAAATGGGTTTTTAATGTGGGTTTTGGGGGGGGGGGTGCATGTATTTAACAGGATTTTGGTATTTTATGTTGTTTTTAGTTGTTATTTTGTTCATTAAGTTAAATTAGGTTGTGTTACATTGTCAAATGTGCTTATTTTGATGTAATTGTTTGTATGGTTTTCTTTCCAGCAATTGAATGTTTGACTTATATGTTGGAAACCACCCTGTGTCCCTTCAGGGAGATAGGGTGGTATACAAAAAAAATATTATTATTATTATTATTGATCAAGAGAGAAGAGTGGGCTATAAATAACAATAATAATAGTATCAATATTGTCTAACATACACAGACCTGAAGTGATATAACTTCAACAGACAACAATTTCGTATGCATTTACTACTGGAATTTATGGATAGTTAGTAGAAACCAACATTTAACTATCAAACCAGCTATAGTTTGTAGACCCTTGTCTGGTAAGCACAATTGCTTAACTGGAACATCAGCAAATTGCATCTTCTTTGGATTACTTCTACACACTCTACAGCGAGCATACAATTCCCCTGCTGCAACAGCTGCAATGGCTGCCAGTTTGTTTCCAAGCACAATTCAAAGTGCTGGTTTTGACCTATAAAGCCCTATATGGCTCAAGTTTACACTATCTGGCAAATCATGCCTCCCTTAATGAATCCATCTAAAACCCGAGAACCTCAGGAAGGTACTTATCTCAGTCTCGCCATCATCACAAGAGCCTTTTCGTTGGCTGCCACTCGACTCTGAAACTCTCTTCCCGAGACGGCCCTTCCTTGTTATCCTTCAAGTGGAAAGCTAAAACTTTTTTATTCAAGCAGGCTTTTAAAACAGTTTTTTTTACTGTATGGTGTTAGTGAATTGTTTTTAACAGCTTTTATTTACTATATTTTAAAAATGTATGTTAAGTGAACTGTTCTACTAATTGTCCTAGTTTAATATTATTTTCATATTTATTGTTGTATATTTTACATGTGTAGGTTGAGAGCTACTGTGAGTTGTGGTTCCTGAGATAAAGGGAGTATAAATGTTGTTAATTGTTAATGTATCAAGTCAGTCGTAAGTCACAGTGCATGAAGAAATGAGAAAAAAACAAAACCATTGGTGAAACCAAAGGACAATAATTCTATACATGTTCCATATGTTTTGTGGTTCACGTGTACTGCCTTTGTTATCTTCTAAATTAGGCATGTCTCAATTAATAAATCTTCTGATAGTGAAGCTCCTTTTCACAAAGTATTTTATGACAACCCAGTCTCTCATTTTTTTTTCTTTGTCCTCTTTCCATCTAACCAAATCTGCTCAACCTGTGGCCCTCCAAGTGTTTTAGACTTCAGCTCTCAGAATTCCTGATCTCTGGAAAAGCTGGCTAGGGATCCTGGAAGTTGGGAGACCCAAACACCTGGAGGGGCAGAGCTTCTGCAGGCCTGGACATTCTCTAACACAGTGTTTCTCAAGCTGTGCTTCTCCAGGTGTTTTGGACTTCAGCTCCCAGAAGTCCCAGCCATTTTACCAGTTGTTAGGAATTATGAAAGCTGAAATTCAAAACATCTGGAAAAGTAGTTTGAGAAATTCTGCTGTAGCAGCTTCAGCACTTGGGAGGATAACAGTGTTTCTGCAGTAAACATAGCAATCAAGCTTCAGCTGGAAAAAGATGGAATTCCACCTTAGCTGATCCTTCTGTAGCCGTGTGCACAAATGTACAACAGGTAAGATAAGCAGCAGCAAAACAGTGCAGTTCTACACAGACATTTGGAAGACACTGAGCAGTGCTTACAGAAACACTTCAAAAACCAGTGGCCACAGTATGTGTTGACTGCAGATCAGAACCAAGCCCAGGAACTACAGTATCATTAGCTAGACAACCGCTGGAAAATGAGTTTTTTTCTTAATCAGCCCACTTAAGTGTGCTGATGTGCACACCCGTGTCCTTCAAGAGGTTCTATTTTCGAGCCCTGCATGGTATATATTTGATTAGCTGTAGCACATTATCTGGCTTGTTCCAAAAGGGGAAGAGGAGAGAACAAACAGCATTCAATAGGAAAATGCTGTCATATTTCCAACGTGTTTGACTTAACAAGGTTAAGTTTACCTGTCCATGAAAACTACCCCAAATTTTTCACTAGGGGCCCTTTCACACAGCCCTATATCCCAGAATATCAAGGCAGAAAATCCCACATTATCTGAGTGTGGACTCTGATAATCCAGTTCAAAGAACATATTGTGGGATTTTCTGCCTTGATATTCTGGAATACAGGGCTGTGTGGAAGGGCCCTAGAGGAGTGAGTGCATACCTGAAACTGACATTACTTTCCTTGTTCCATTCACAATAAGAAAAATAAACTTTCCTAAATGCACTTTCCTTATTGATTACGCATGTAACTCTATAGGTGCATCTGAGTACATAAGGAAACCTTGTACATTGTATAGCAAGCTTGTTTTCTGCTGCTCTAGGAGCATTCCACACAGCCCACAAATCCCACAATATATTTGAACTGGATTATCTGAGTTCACACTGCCATATATTCCAGTTCAAAGGATTTTTTTCAGCTGTGTGGAAGGGACCTGGGAATTGGAACAATCCATTCAAATTGCAAAAAAAGGAGATTCCACCTAATCATTAGGAAAAACTTCCTAACTGTAAGACCTGTTCAGTGGTGTATTATGCTGCCTTGGAATATATGGAGTCATTGTCTCTAGGGTTTTTTAGGCAGGGGCTGGGGGTCCTCCCACACAGCCATATAACCCAGAATATGAAAGCAGCTAATCCACAACATCTGCTTTGAACTGGGTTATCTGTGTCTTCACTGCCATATAATACAGTTCAATGTGGACTTTATACAGCTGTGTGGAAGGGGCCTGAGTGACCATCAGGGGCTACGATTTTATTATTCAACTTTTCATTATCTTTTCTTCAAATATCTTTGCTGCTATCCAGACTGCATGGAATCAGGTGCAGAGCAAGGCTTCTACCCACATCAAGTTGTCTTCAGGACAATTCGTCTCACAAGAGCACACAATGACCCAACTTCACCTGAAGTGTTTTGTCACTGTTCCCAGTCAGTCAAGGACATATTTCAAGAGGGGGGGGGGATAGCATTTGCCTTCTATTCCTTGGAGATTACTGGTATGACAGGGCAGAACAACACCAACTGACTCTTATACAGGCAATCCCCAAGGTATGAAAAAGATAGGTATATAAACAATGCGACAGGAAAATGAGTTTAGTAAGGAGACACTAATGATTTATGTTTCTATTGATTTTGTATGGTTTTTCTATTATATGCTAAATGTTCTTTTAAACTGTATTTCATGTCTGCTGGGGCTTCAAATTGCTGCTGATTGTAAGTCGCCTTCGGGTTGAGAAAGGCGGGATACAAATACCGTAAATAAATAGATAAATAAATAATACAGCAAATAAAGAAATAAATAAAATATATTGCTTTTTTCTTATGTATAATGTGACATTGATTTTGCCAGACTAAGTAGCTCTGAATCCCCCTCATAGAATCATAGAGTTGGAAGAGACCTCATGGGCCATCCAGTCCAAGCCCCTGCCAAGAAGCAGGAATATTGCATTCAAAGCACCCCTGACAGATGGCCATCCAGTCTCTGTTTAAAAACCTCCAAAGAAGGAGCCTCCACCACATTCCGGGGCAGAGTTCCTCGGATGAGTTAAGAGAGGGATATAAATAAATATAATATAATAATGATAAATAATAATAAAATACAATAATAAAATATAATAATGACAAGGTATAATACTTTAATCCAGTGGTTCTCAACCTGTGGGTCCCCAGATATTTTGACATTCAACTCCCAGAAATCCTAACAGCTGGTAAACTGGCTGGGATTTCTGGGAGTTGTAGGCCGAAACACCTGGGGTCCCACAGGTTGAGAATCACTGCTTTAATCGTTCACCAAAACAAAACAAAAAACCCTACTATTTATTTATTATTTATTTATTTACTGCATTTCTATGCCGCCTTTCTCAGCCGGAAGGCAACTCAGGATGGCTTACACTGGCACGATTCGATGCCACAATAAACAAACAAAATTAAAACAAAATTAGAAGCCTCACAACCTCTGAGGATGCTTGCCATAGATGCAGGCAAAACGTCAGGAGGAATGTCTCTAGAACAGTGGTTCTCAACCTGGGGTCCCCAGATATTTTTGGCCTTCAACTCCCAGAAATCCTAACAGCTGGTAAACTGGCTGGGATTTCTGGGAATTGTAGGCCAAAAACATCTGGGGACCCCAGGTTGAGAACCACTGCTGTAGAACATGGCCATATAGCCCAAAAAAAACCTACAACCCAGTGATTCTGGCCATGAAAGCCTTCGACAATACATCAAAATTAAAAACAATTAACACACATTATAAAAACCCTGTAAAAAGCATAAAACACCAATAACTTCCTATTAGCTCATTTTCCAAAGACATTGTCATTGTAAATCTTGCTGGTATCAGTCTGGCCAACTTGGGCACTCCAGCTGTTTTGGACTTCAACTCCCACAATTCCTAACAGCCTCAGACCCACTTAAGCGGCTGAGAGGAAAATGGAAGGGGGCTGAGGCTGTTAGGAATTGTGGGAGTTGATGTCCAAAACCCCTGGAGGACCCAAGTCTGGTTTAAGCCAAGCAACAGGTTTCCTCTCTAGAGATCTCAGGGTTGAATCCAAGCATGGCCTTACACGCCTCCTCCTGGGAGACCTACCTGTGCCTGTGCTGGTCGCGGCCCTGCCCGTGGATCAGATACCCCCCGGCCTGCTTGCCCCCTTCCCCGGCCTCCACGTGAGGGATGAGGACATCTTCCAAGCCCAGGTCGAAGCGCTTGTGCTTGGAGGAGTCCGGCAGGAAGAAGAAGGCCCCGAAACACAGCGTGATGAAGGCACTGAGAATCAGCAGCAGGATGAACTTCTCGGAGAGTCTCAAGGTAGCCCTGTGGTGCGGGAAGGAGGAGGACGGGCCCAGGCTGCGAGGCGGGATGCGGCGCCCAGACAGAGGCAGCAAGGCCGGGGTGGTCATCGCGCCCACCAAGACGAGGGGGAGGAGGAGGAGGAGGAGGAGGAGGAAGGAGGGGAGCCCGGCTCAGGCCCAGGCCAGTGCTCGGCGGTGGAGGCGTCGCCAAGGGAGGAGGCCGTCATCAGAGCGGCTCCCTCCCGGGCGGCAGACCCCGGACCCGCGAGGCCTGGGAGGGCTCCGGGGCGGCCACACACATCCGCGGAGGAGGAGGAGGAGGAGGAGGAGGGGGCGACGCCGTGGCCTCCCGCCTGCGAGCAGGCCTCTCAAGGCGCCGGCGGAAGGGGACGCGCCCCCTGCTTTCCTTCCTTCGCCGGCCGAGGCCTCTCGCCGCCCGCTCTGCCAACGGACACCAGGGCCAGGCAACAACCGACGCGGAAGCCTTCCTCAGAGAAACGGCGCCAATCCCCCCTTCTGCGCCTGCGCAAGGCCGGAAAAAGCGGAAGCGACGGCGGCGCGCGCTCGCCTCCCCTCATCTCTCTTACGCGCATGCGCAAACTTCGGGCTCCCTCAACTTGTTTGGGCCTCCAACTCCCAGAAGGCCTTTCCAGTTTGCTCAAGGGGCAGGAATTCTGGGAGTTGAAGGCCGAAACAGCTGGAGGGTTGCAGGCTCTAGAGGAGGCCTGCTGGACAGTAGCTGAGAAGGTTCACCTACATTCAGGCTTGTGGCCCTCCGATTCCCAGAAGCCCATTGGCTAGGAATGCTGGGAGTCATTTATTTATTTATTTTTTTATTTACTTCATTTGTTGACCGCCGCTCTCAGCCCTGGGGCGACTCGCGGCGGTGTACAACATGTAAAAAACAGTCTACAAAACATACAATATATCAACAATCAAATTACACATTAATCTAATCACACTAATAAATCCGCGCCATCACAACAAGGAATCATAGCCAATCTCATAATCCATAGTCCGTTCCAAATGTCATTACCAGATTCGTGTGGCTCAATTAAATGCCTTCTCGAATAGCCAGGTCTTTAGGCTCTTACGAAAAGCCATCAGGGAGGGCGCCTGTCTGATGTTAACAGGGAGGGCGTTCCACAGCCGGGGGGCCACCACTGAGAAGGCCCTCTCTCTCGTCCCCGCCAGACGTGCCTGTGAGGCGGGCGGGATCGAGAGAAGGGCCTCCCCAGATGATCTCAAGGCCCTCGTGGGCTCATAGGCCGAGATGCGGTCCGAAAGGTATTTTGGGCCGGAACCGTTTAGGGCTTTGTAGGATAACACCAGCACCTTGAATTGGGCCCGGTAGCAAATCGGCAGCCAGTGGAGCTGGGACAACAAGGGCGTTGTGTGCTCCCTGCGTCCCGCTCCCGTTAGCAACATGGCTGCCGCGCGCTGGACTAGCTGAAGCTTCCGAGCCGTCTTCAAGACTCTGAGCCGAGTCAGAGTCCAAAGCGCTTGAAGGCCACAGGCTGGGAGGTGATTTGCTTGGCTCTTTACTGAGAGCGTCACAGGGTAAATAGCCCTTACCTGCGCATGCGCCAGTGCCCTCCTGGCCTAACTCCTCTTTGCTTCTACTGCGTGGATCGCTTGAACTGGGCTCTACTATTATGTGGAGTCTGCTTTTCTTTTCTATGGGAAGAGGCGGCCTTTGGGACGTCCAAGAAATGCAGCCTGGAGCCTCCTTTGGCTTCTATAGAAGGGAGATTCCGTTTGAATCGACTTCACCTCCAACTCAACTTGGAACTATTAATCCACGACATGCGAGTGTGGAGAAGAGCAATCCACAGACCACCTGCTGCAATGCACCCTGAGCCCTGCCACATGCACCATGGAGGACCTTCTTGCAGCAACACCAGAGGCACTCCAAGTGGCCAGCTACTGGTCAAAGGACATTTAAGCAACTACCAACCTTGCAAACTTTGTGTTCTGTTTCTTTGTTAAAAAATGCAATGCAACTGTTTGATCTGCTCCTGACACGATAAATAAATAAAATATTAATACTAGAATACAATTGCAGCATTCACACTTGACTCCAACAGACAAGAGTTCTTTCTCCCACCCTGGACATTCCACAGATATATAAACCTCACTTGCCTAGTTTCCAGGGAGCTGTCAACCCCCCTGTTTAAGGAGCTCCATTAGCAGCCGTTTATTTTCCAGTCTCAATTCAAGGTGCTGATCATCACCTATAAAGCCCTAAAAAGTTTGGGACCTGCCTACCTTCGTGACCGTATCTCCCTCCATGAACTTGCCCAATCCTTCTTTTTTTATATAATATATATTTTATTTTTTTAATATTATATACAATCTAACACAGTGGTTCTCAACCTTCCTAATGGCGTGACCCCTTAATACAGTCCCCCATGTTGTGGTGACCCCCAACCATAATATTGTTTTCATTGCTACTTCATAACAGTCATTTTACTACTGTTATAAATCATAATGTAAATATCTGATATGCAGGATGCATTTTCATTCACTGGACCAAACTGGGCACAAATACCCAATACACCCAAATGTGAATGCTAGTGGGGTTGGGGGAGGATTGATTTTGTAATTTGGGAGTTGTAGTTGCTAGGATTTATAGTTCACTTAAAATCAAAGAGCATTCCGAACTCCACCAGCGATGGATTTGAACCAAACTTGGCTCCCATGACCAATGGAAAACATTGGAAGGGTTTGATGGGTATTGACCTTCAGTTTGGGAGTTGTAGTTCACCTATATCCAGAGAGCACTGTGGACTCATGCAATGGTGGATCTGGACCAAACTTGGCATGAATACTCAATATGCCCAAATGTGAACACTGGTGGAGTCCGGGGAAAATAGATCTTGACATTTGGGAGTTGTAGTTGCTGGGATTTAGAGTTCATTACAATCAAAGAACATTCTGAACTCCACCAACAACAGCATTGGCTCAAACATCCCACATGGAATCCCCATGACCATCAGAAAATACTGTGTTTTCTTATGGTCTTTGGCGACCCCTCTGACACCCCCTCGCGACCCCCTCAGGGGTCCCGACCCCCAGGTTGAGAAACACTGATCTAACAGTAAATAAACATCAAAAACTTCTTCGATCATATTTCTTATTATTTTTAAATTTCCATTACAACTTGTGCTACATATAACTCTATCACACACCTTTTATCCAGTTATACATATTGTATTTCTTTATAATAATTATTATTATACCATTTTCCCCCTCTTCCCCTTACCCTTACTTACCCAAACTAAGGGGAAGTGCCCGATCCTTCCGATCCTTGGGGGAGGTTCTCCTTTCACCCCTACCATTATCCCAGGCCCGCCTTATGGGAACAAGGGAGAGGGCCTTTTCTTCAGTGGCTCCCTGACTTTGGAATACATTACCCGGTGAAATTAGGCGAGCCCCCACTTTAGAAAGTTTTAAGAAGAATCTTAAAACCTGGCTCTTCCACTGCACTTTTGGAGATTAACCATATAATCCCATATTGTTGTTATCCCTCAACATCCGTAGTTAGTGCATGCTTCCTCTCTTTTTTATACGAAGGTTCTTTTCAACCTCATTCTGGAAAAGTTTTTCCCTCACAAACAATCTGCTCCACCGTTGTCTTACCCCGTGTTTTTAGTCTCAGCATTTTATTCTTTACATGCGGCCCGTTCACTGTTTGGTGCTATGAATGATTTTATTGTAATTTTTATATTGCTTGCTGTATTCATATGTGTTATGTTTTTTGTAATTTATCATGTTGTTGCTTGTGTTTTGATTTCATTTATTGTATTGCGTTGTTGGGCTTGGCCTTATGTATGCTGCCCCGAGTCCCCATTGGGGAGATGGTGGCGGGGTATAAATAAAGATTATTATTATTCCAACGGACCTCAAAACCTCTGTAGATGCCTGCCATAGATGCAGGCAAAACGTTAAGAGATAATGCTTCTGGAACATGGCCGTAAGGCCCAGAAAACTCACAGCAGCACACAATGCATATTCTGCTATCTTTTTCAGATTCGGCCTGGTTGACCTGAAGTCATGCCATTAGCTCTACATTAGTGTTTTTCAACTTTCCTAATGTCGTGACCCCTCAGTACAGTTATGGTGACCCCCAACCATAAAATTATTATCGCCTGTTTGGGCTGAAAAATGCGGTATAGAAATAAAGCAAATAAATAAATAATAAATAACTGTAACTTTGCTACTGTTATGAATCGTCATGTAAATATCTGATATATAGGATGTATTTTCATTCACTGGACCAAATTTGGTACAAATACCCAATATGCCCAAATTTGAATACTGGTGGGGGGCGGGGTGTGATTTTGTCATTTGGGAGTTGTAGTTGCTGGGATTTATAGTTCACCTACAATCAAAGAGCATTATGAACTCCACCAATGATGATATTGAACCAAACTTGGCACACAGAATTCCCACGACCAACAGAAAATACTGGAAGGGTTTGGTGGGCATTGACCTTGAGTTTTGGAGTTGTAGTTCACCTACATCCAAAATTGTGTAGCTTGTTGTCGATCTTTGTAGCCCGAAAGACAGTTGCATCTGTCAAGTAGGAAATTTAGGTACCACTTACGTAGGGAGGCTAATTTAACTAATTTTGTAACCCCCCTGGGATCCCGACCCCCAGGTTGAGAAACACTGCTCTACATCCAATTAAAACCGGAAAATGAACCAATAAATAACAAATAAATTCAACAAACAGGGGTAATCACAGAGTTGGGAGACCACAAGGGCCTTTCTACCATGGAAAAACACACTGTCAAAGATAGCCATCCAGCCTCAGTTTTTAAAAACCGCCAGAGAAGAAGAAGGCATATTCCACTGTCAACTATCTCCTACCATCAGAAAGCTTTTGCCAATGTTTAGGTGGCATCTCTTTTCCTGCAGTTTGAATCCATTGTTCCATAGCCTGATCTCAGGAGCATATAGATTCATAGAAATTGTTGGTCCTCTCAAACATTGTAGGTGAACTATAAATCCCAGCAACTACTATTTGTTGATTTAGCAGCAGCTTTTGATTCCACTGATTAGAAACCTGTTGTGGCGTAAACTCACTGACCCTAATACAAATAAGTGCTTATTATTTCTATTCCAGGGTCCCCAGTGGAGCAATGGGATAAACCCCGGGTGAATTGCTGACCAAGAGGTTGGCAGTTCAAATCTGGGGAGCAGGGTGAGCTCCCATCTGTCAGCTCCAGCTTCCCATATGGGGACAGGAGAGAGACCTCTCACAGGATTGTAACACATCAAGGTATCACCTGGGCAATGTCCTTGCAGATGGTCAGTTTTCTTGCACCAGAAGTGCAGTTTCTGAAGTCACTATATATATATTCTCATTCCAGGAATTCATTCATTTATTTATTTATTTAAGAATTTCGTATCTCATTCTTCTCTACCTCCGTAGAGGGACTCAGAACGGCTAACCGCAAAAATTCAGTGCTATACAATACAATAAATAACACCATAAAAGCAACATACATATCAAATACATTCTAAAAACAGTTCATCAAGTTAAAACGTCATATAAAAACAGCTCATCAAGTTAAAACATCATCCAACCTATCAACAAACACAATCCAGTTATTTTTATCCCATTACCACTTAAACTGTACCGGATCATCCATCAATCTGCGAATACCTGATTCCATAGCCAGAATTTTATCTGCTTCCTGAAGGACAGGAGGGAGGGGGCAGACCTAATCTCACCAGGGAGAAAGTTCCATAACCGGGGGGCCACCACAGAGAAGGCCCTGTCTCTCATCCCCACCAAATGCGCCTGCAAAGGTGGTGGGGCCGAGAGCAGGGCCTCTCCGGAAGACCTTAACATCCTTGATGGTTTCCAGGAGGAGATGCATTTGGACAGGTTAACCGCCAGGCCGATCCAACTGCTAGAATAAGAGTTGGCTGTAGTCCTATCCTACTCCACTTGACAATTTTTCTGTCTTGAACTCAAAAGAAATGCTTCATGAATACATGTTAGCCATGTTGCACAACTGGATAGACAGGCTATTGACAATTGAAATTTTTTCAGAATTTTATCTAAATTTGACCACCAATAGGCTGTTTACCTGGAAAAGCTTACATTTTCAATATTTGGACAGGATTTTACAGCCTTCTGTCTTTAAACCATAGCTACAGTCATGATTGATGGCAGAGAATTTCATATCCCTCTGGCCCTCTGTTTTGTGTATTTGTAGGTTGTCAGAAATTGAGACTCTGCCATATCTTTGTTTTTCTACACATGATGTTCAAAACCAAGATCCAAATTCTTGGGATCTATTCAGTCTAATCTGAATTCTAATAACGTGTCAGAAGAGATTTTCTATTTCCTGTGATACCAATTTTATGATAAGTCGCAAAAATGTCTTTTCACCCTGGGAGCAATGAAAACTTGGGCTACATTGTTTGCTGATATTGCAGGTGATTTCTATGGGGATGCTCTTAACTAACTGAACTTTATCTAATCTAAATTTTAATAGTGTTTGTATTTGATCTGCTATATTGTATTTTAATGGTGTTGTATTTTAGTGGGATTGAATTACGATTTGCAAGATCTGTATGCCAGTTGCTTTAGGTAGTACTTTTATATTGTTGTATATTGTTGTACTTATATATTAGACTATGCCAGGCATGGGCAAACCCTACTGGCTGTTAGAAATTGTGGGAGTTGAAGTCCAAACACCTGGAGGGCCAAAGTTTTCCCATGCCTGGACTGTGCCCTAGGCATGAATAATAAACAATGCATTTCGACAGGTGTATACCAGTCAGAAAATTTATTTTAGCCATCATATGTATTCCATCTACTACTGCTCTGGTCATAACCACAGCCATTGATCTGAATAGTATTGAAATAGACTTGCAGTGGTTCTCAACCTGTGGATCTCCAAATGTTTTGGCCTTCAACTCAGCTGGTAAACTGGTTGTAGGAGTTGTAGGCCAGGACACCTGGGGGACCCACAAGTTGAGAAGCACTGAAATAATACAGGTGAGTTGTGAGTAGGTGTGTCTACCTTGCTGCAAACTATAACCACAGTATATGAGGTGTGGAACTAGTCACTTCATGGACAAAAAGCACAATGAGGAAGGGCAGCTGCAGAATAAAGAGATTTCTTGCAATGCCATCATTCTACTTTGCTGGGAGTTTATGAACTCCCAGCTACTCTATCCATGGTCAAGGCCATTCCTTGTGGGCACAGACATCCTTGTTGCTGGCATGTTTATATCCATGCAATGAGGAATGTTAGTAGTGGGTTGCTGTGAGTTTTCCAGGCTGTATGGCCATGTTCCAGAAGCATTCTCTCCAGAAGCATTGACTTTTTGCCCACATCTATGGCAGGCATCCTTAGAGGTTGTGAGGTCAGTTGGAAACTAGGCAAGTGAGGTTTATATATCTGTGGAATGTCCAGGGTGGGAGAAAAAACTCTTGTCTGCTTGCAATTCGCCACCTTGATTAGCATTGAATAGCCTTCCAGCTTCAAAGCCTGACTGATTGCTGCCTGGGGGTCCTTTGTTGGGAGGTGTTAGCTGGCCCTGATTGATCCTTGTCTGGAATTCCCCTGCTTTTTTAGTGTTGCTCTTTCTTTACTGTCCTGATTTTAGATGTTTTTTTTAAATACTGGTAGCCAGATTTTGTTTATTTTCATGGTTTCCTCCTTTCTGTTGAAATTGTCCACATGCTTATGGATTTCAGTGACTTCTCTTGTGTAGTCTGATATGGTGATTGTTAGAGTGGCCCAGCATTTCTGTGTTCTCAAATGATATGCTGTGTCCAGGTTGGTTCATCAGATATATAAACCTCATTTGCCTAGTTTTCAACAGACCTCACATCCTATGAGGATGCTTGCCATAGATGCAGGTGAAACTTCAGGAGAGAGTGCTTCTGGAACATGGCCATACAGCCCGGAAAACTCACAGCAACCCAGTGATTCCAGCAAAGAAAGCCTTCGATCACACAATGTTAGTAGTGTTTTGCCATGTCAGTATGGCCAGTTGAACAGTAGGTGGCTATTTTAAGTTATGCCTCATTCCACATTTTTCAAACTCGTGGATGAACTTCATCAAGAACTGCAGAAAAAAGGCACCGTGGTAAGGAGTACTGTTCCTGTTTAACAAGGGGTTACTATTTTTCTGTGGATGCTCATAAACCACTGTGCTTGTTGACTTGCAGCCCATCAGTTCAAAATTTGCCATTCTGCAATAGCAGAACATTTTGTGGAAGTCATACTGGCTTTGAAGTTGCTGCCTCTGCCTCACATTATTTTCCCTGGGAGGTACATATTGTAATAGCAGAATTTCCTGGCAGCAGCATTGCTAGTATTATGATGTACACATGAGTTGTCATTGCAACTCCCACTTGTAAATGTGATGAATTAACCACTGTAAATTAGCAGATATTCTGATGGGATGCATAATGGCATAATTTGTCAAATTCCTCCTTCACAATTGCTGTGCAGCCTTCCAATGCACATATAATCATATATAGGCTTTATTTGTCATTTCTCTTTCTTTGCTGTTTGCACAGTACTTTCTGCAGATAATTGACGGCTTCACCAAAATAGGAACCACACAGGTGGTGTATGGGCACCATTGCCAGATTGTTTTGCCAGTAGAACAAAAAGAGGAAATTTGTTAAGAGCGCATACATACCCTATCCTGGTACGAGGAAGAGTTGGTCACAATGGGTGCTTCCCTGACGCAGAGATTGGTTGGAATGAGAAGGTTCACAATTCACATGTGATAAAGAACTCCACAATATATTAGACCAGTGATGGGCAACCTTTTGAGCTTCGTATGTCAAAACCTGCCAAAATACGAGCATAACTCGGGTGAGGTGTCACTTTGACAAAAAAAAACTCCATAATTTTGTGAGTAAATCCATTGCTATATTTTTCAGCGTGCTAAAAGTGTCTGGTAATCGGTTTCAGGCTCTCCAAATTTCCTGTTCATAGTGGCACTCCCTATGTAAATTAAAATGGCTGCTTCTATTTCTAATGGTGGGAAACGGCACCCATAGCACAGGTCCTCACCTCTTACAACCTCCCTCTCACTTATCTCAGCAATGGTGGTCAATTAGAAATCCACGACACCCAGAACAGTAGATTGGATGATGGCTGCTGTGGTTATGTGGTTGCTGGTAATGGCGATCACAGGGCCCCCAGAGATGCGTCCCCTGCGGCATTCTGCTGCTTCTTGTTCTGCCAGCCGGAAATGAGGTCACAGATCCCCTAACGGCGTAACCGTAAGTCCCAGAACTAGACACTGTGCCAGAGTTCTGTTGTTTTGGCCTTCAGACCTCCGGCACATAGTGTCTACACTACACTACAGCAAATGTTTCATCCTTAGCTAAAGCACCTGGCTGTGCAGGAGCTGAGGATGAAACGTCCTTCTCAGTGTGTGGTCCCATCAGGGCTGTAGCCAGAAAAAAAATTCGGGGAGGGTTGAAAATTTGGGGGGGGGGAGTTTTGAAAATTTCGGGGGGGGGGGGGTAAAAAATTTTTGGGGGGGGAGAGTTGAAACCTGCCTCTTAGGTCACGCTGAAGCAAAGAGCACAGCGGGGGGCAGAGCAGCCTTCAATAGCCTGCAGCTCCGCCCCTGTCAACCACCTCCACCAAGTCTGGCCTCCTTAATGAGAGCATTCAACACCCCCCCCCCACTTGGTTGCTTCGGCGATTGCTGCAAGTAATGACAGTGTGAATAAATTGTCAATATTTGCTTGAGATAGTGCTTGCAGGGAGGGACTCTTAATTTTTTGCGTCTCATAGACTTAGCATAGGGATAAGCCACTGCCAGAAGGGACAGAAAGTTTCATCTATGCTGATGATCGTGCCATTACTGCTCAAGCAGGGAGCTTTGAGATGGTAGAACAGAAGCTTTCCGAAGCTCTAGGTGCTCTTACTGCCTATTACAGGGAAAACCAGCTGATCCCCAACCCATCTAAAACACAGATATGTGCCTTTCATCTCAAGAACAGACAAGCATCCCGAGCTCTGAGGATCACCTGGGAAGGAATCCCACTGGAGCATTGCAGCGCACCCAAATACCTGGGAGTCACTCTGGACCATGCTCTTACCTACAAGAAGCACTGCCTGAACATCAAGCAAAAAGTGGGTGCTAGAAACAACATCATACGAAAGCTGACTGGAACAACCTGGGGATCACAACCAGATATAGTGAAGACATCTGCCCTTGCACTGTGCTACTCTGCTGCTGAGTACGCATGCCCAGTGTGGAACACATCTCACCACACTAAAACAGCGGATGTGGCCCTTAATGAGACATGCCGCATTATCATGGGGTGTCTGCGCCCTACACCACTGGAGAAATTACACTGCTTAGCCGTATTGCACCACCTGACATCCACCTGGAAGTAGCAGCCAATGTCAAGGACCAAGGCAGTGACATCTCCAGCTCATCCCTTGTTTGGGTATCAGCCAGCACGTCCAACCTTAAATCTAGAAATAGTTTTCTAAGATCTACAGAGACACTCGCTGGAACACCTCAGCAAGCGAGAGTCCAAACCTGGCAAGCTCAAACCCAGAGCCTCAATCGATGGCTGATACCAAATGAGAGACTCCCCCCTGGGCACACAGAGGACTGGGTGACTTGGAAGGCGCTGAACAGACTGCGCTCTGGCACCACGAGATGCAGAGCCAACCTTCAGAAATGGGGCTACAAAGTGGAATCCACAACATGCGAGTGGAGAAGAGCAAACCACTGACCACCTGCTGCAATGCAACCTGAGCCCTGCCACATGCACAATGGAGGACCTTCTTGCGGCAACACCAGAGGCACTCCAAGTGGCCAGATACTGGTCAAAGGACATTTAATCAACTACCAAGCTTGCAAACTCTGTCTTTTGTATGTATGTATGTATGTATGTTTGTTTGTTCTGTAAAAAATGTAACACAACTGTTCGGTTCCCTGGCACGATAAATAAATAACGCTATGGAATTCTGGCAAGTTGTAGTGTGGTGCATGCTGAAGACCTTGCAAAACTACAACTCCCATAATGCTCAGTTTAAAGGGATGTCAAGCTGCAGCAATTCTACAAGTCTAGGGGCACCCTTAGAAAGGCATATATAAAGGGAACGCTCGTGATTCAATATATATATTTAGGCCTGGGTAACAACGGAAAAATTTGTTTCTAAAATCGATTTGTATTTGGGGGTTTTTTTTTGTTTCGATATTTAAAATAATTACAAAATTTTCCTTTTAAAAAGTTCGATATTTACGAAATTTCGTAAATGGTAAAAAATTAACGAATCGATTTCCGAAACAATAACGAATCGATTCGTTAATGGCGGACGCGACCGCGAAATACGCTGAAAAACCTCCAAAACCTTCTGAAGCTTCCCTCTCCCTCTGTTGTTGACTGTTGGTGTGATATTATAATTTTTTTTCACTAATTAAACCATAAAACTGGCCCAGACATGCGAAAATAATAACGAAACGACCTCAAAACAATAACGAAACGAATACAATATCGAAATACGAAGCATTTACAAAACGTTTTTGAAAATTCGTTTTTTTTAATAATTGCTCCAGAATGGTTCGTTATCGTTTTGTAATTGAAAAAATTAACGAATTATTAACGAATTACGAATTAACGAAACGAAACCGCCCAGCCCTAATATATATATATTGAATCACGAGCGTTCCCTTTAAGAGACAGGCTCTCCTTGGCCGGCTCTGCCTTCTTCGCCTGCTCCTGTCAATCAGGCTGGGAAGGGGTGCAAGGCCGAAGGCGATTGGCTAGCTGGAGGAACGCCCCTCCCCGCGCTGCTTCAGAGAAGAGAGAGAGGGGGGAAAGGAGAGGCAGAGATGGCAGCAGCAGAGGCGCACCGGGTGCTGGTCTATGGAGGGCGGGGAAGTTAACCAGTTAACCAAATTCATTACTAAACCAGTTAAAATTAATGAGTAAACCAGGTTTATTTTTTTAACCTGAAAAATTTGGGGGGGGGGGTTGAACCCCTAACCCCCCCCCCCTCACTACGGGCCTGGGTCCCATACTTCTCTGTATGTGGCTGCCTGTCATCGAAAATGGCTACACATGTCAGTACTGATAACGCGTGTCATAGGTTCGCCATCATGGTACTAGACTATGCAGGTGGGAGCGTTTATGTCTGGAAATCTGACCTTTACTGTAGATGGCCAACAGGTTGGGCCACTGCTACTCTGAAACACTCCATATCTGATTAGGAAGTGGCCAATAAAGCCATACTTACAGAGAAACAGGCACACTTCAACAAATGCCTAAATTACACTAGGAATGTGGTGGAGCAGGCACTTGGGTGCTTGAAATCCTATTGGTGAGCAGCCTAGAATCACATTGGCTTTTTTATCTGCTGCAATCCACTGGTGGATTCATGTTCAGCTTCAGGTCTACTAATACACTTAGATCCCATTCACATGGGCTGTTTTCAACCAGGTGTCCACCATCCTCTATCCGTGAATTTCATTTTATTGAACTCCATTTTAAATGTTGTCGTCATCATCATCATCATCATCATTATTTGAAACACAAGATGAGTCCACAGCAGACAAGATCATTCTGCTGGCTGTTGTATTGCATCACACGTCAGACACTTCCCAAGTGTTTAGGACTGTGTGATGTATCAGCGAATAATGCGTGCAGATCCCAGTAAGTTGGCCTTCTGCAGCTGGCAGATGGTAATTTTGTCAGTGCCAATTGTGTTTAAGGTCTTCAGGCACTGCACCTAGTGTCCGATCACCCCTGGGACCACCTTGATTGGCTTGTGCCCGAGTCTTTGCAGTTCAATCTTTAAATCCTCATATTGTGTCAGCTTTTCCAGTTGTTTCTCTTCAATCCTGCTGTCACCTGGGATGGCAACATCAATGATCCATACTTGGTTTTTTAACACAATTGTGAGATCAGGAGTATTGTGCTCCAAAACTCTTGTTAGTCTGAATTTGGAAGTTCCAGAGGAGTTTGACATGTTCATTCTCTGTAACTTTTTCAGGCTTATGATCCCACCAGTTCTTTGTTGCAGGCAGATAGTATTTGTGGCACAAGTTCCAATTGATCATCTGAGCAACGGTGTTATGCCTCTGCTTGTAGTCTGTCTGCGCAATCTTCTTGCAGCAGCTGAGGATGTGATCTATGGTTTCATCTGCTTCCTTGCAGAGTCTACATTTGGGATCTGTATTATTATTATTATTATTATTATTATTATTATTATTATTATTATGTCTTGTCTCCATGCTGTGTAGTCCTGGGAGTTATAGTTTCCCAAGGTCCACAACCTTCTCTTGATGCATTTACACCAGTCCTTCTCAACCTTCCTAATGCTGTGACACTTTAGTACAGTTCCTCATGTTGTGGTGACCCCCAACCATAAAATTATTTTCACTGCTACTTCATAACTATAATTTTGGTACTGTTATGAATGTAATGTAAATATCTGATATGAAGGATGTATAGTTAACCTACAATCAAAGAGCATTCTGAACTCCACCAACTATGGAACTGAACCAATCTTGGTATACAGAACTCCCATGACCAACTGCAAATACTGGAAGGGTTTGGTGGGCATTGACCTTGAGATTTGGAGTTGTAGTTCACCTACATCCAGAGAGCACACTGGACTCAAACAATGATGGATCCAGACCAAACTTGGCACAAATACTCAATATGAATGTGAACGCTGGTGAAGCTTGGGAAAAATAGACCTTGACATTTGGGAGTTGTAGTTGCTGGGATTTATAGTTCACCTACAAGCAAAGAGCTTTCTGAAATAGTGTTTTCTGATGGTCTTTGGCGACCCTTCTTACACCTCCCCCTTGCGACCCCCCGGGGTCTTGACCTCCAGGTTGAGAAATGCTGGTCTAGATGGAAGAAAGGCAGCCTCCTGCTCCTCTTTTCTGCTTTGGCCAGGCCTCCCCACACCCGAAGTGTGCCCACGCATGCCTGCCTCCTGGGCCCATCAGAGGCGGGAGGGGGCAGTGTTGCAGTGCCAGCTGGCCAAGGCGCTGAGTTGAGACTTCTGCTTGGCTTGGAGTAAGTCCGACGTGCCCCCTTTTCCAGGAGAGCCTCCCCTGCTTGTCTCCTGCCTGGAGGAAGGGGCCTTTCTCCCGAGGCGGCTCCGCTCAGCTCCCCGCCCCGTCCCTTCTGCCTGCGAGGCGCCCGGGCATTTCCTTCCAAGCTCCCGGGACGGGACGGACGGGGCCCTCCGAGGCCAGCAGGGCTGCTGCCATGACCGGGGAGAGCCGGGAGAGCGGTCGGCGGCGGGCATCTCGTCGTGCCGCCTTGCCCTGGGACTGGCCCTCCTCCCGTGGGCACCGGCGGGGAGATTAGGCAGCCCTCCCTCTTTCCTTCCTTGCTGGCTGCAAGGCTCGCTTCCCAAGCGTTTGTCTGCCTTGCCCTCGGGGCTCTGCGTCTGTTTCCAGAGAGGATTCCGCTCTGCCTCCAATGCCCTCGTTGGGACGCCAAGCCGGGTCCAGGCAGGTACCTGCGCCTTCCTTTTGGGTCTCTTTCTGAAGGTTTCAGTATTATTGTTGGGGGAAGTTTTTCAGCCCCAACTTCTGCCAACCTAGCAGTTCGAAAACATGCAAATGTGAGTAGATCAATAGGTACCGCTCCGGCGGGAAGGTAACGGCGCTCCAGGCACCAACCCCAGGGTCGGACACGAATGGACTTAATGTCGGGGTAAAACCTTTACCTTTACCTCCATGGCCGGAATCACTGGGTTGCTGTGAGTTTCAGCCCCCCCCCCCCCCCCCTCCCCCCCCTCCCCCCAGCCCCCCCCCCCCCCCGAAATTCTCATGGCGGTTCGCGAGAAGACCTTACTGGTGCATTATTTAAACTGTTATGTTTATTCATATCATGATCTGATCACCATGCTCAATATATCCCATATGCATGGGGGTATTGGGGTAACAATACGAAAGGTTTGCTAGGGTAGACCCTCTTTCACTACTCAGACTCACCCCCCCCCCGAAACAAACTCACCACCCCCCCCCCCGAATCAAAATCCTGGCTACGGGCCTGCCCAGAAGCATTCTGTCCTGACATTTCGCCCACATCTATGGCAAGCATCCTCAGAGGTTGTGAGGTCTGTTGGAAACTAGGCAAGTGAGGTTTATATATCTGATGACTCAACCTGGACACAGCATATTATTTGAGAACGCAGAAATGCTGGCTACTCTAACCAGAGGTGGCCCTAGGTAATTTTCAATGGTAAGCAAACAGTATTTTGCCCCCCCCCCCCAACCAATCACTGATATATATTTTCTGTTCGTCGTGGGAGTTCTGTGTGCCATATTTGGTTCAATTCCATCATTGGTGGAGTTCAGAATGCTCTTTGATTGTAGGTGAACTATACATCCCAGTAACTACAACTCGCATATGTCAAGGTCTATTTTCCCCCAAGAGCGCCCCTGGGCAAAATCAACTATACTGCAAATGCTTACTTTGTGTAATGGGTTGAGCTGCCCCTGACTCTAACAACCACCATGTCAGGCTACACAGAGAAGCCACTGAAATCCACAAGCATGTGGACAATTTCGACAGAAAGGAGAAAACCATAAAAAATGAACCAAATCTGGCTACTAGTATTTTAAAAACCTCTAAAATCAAGACAGTAAAGAAAGAGCATCCTCAGAGATTGCGAGGTCTGTTGGAAACTAGGCAAGTGGGATTTATATATCTGTGGAATAATGTCCAGAATGGGAGAAAGAACTCTTGTCTGCTTGAGGCAAGTGGGATTGTTGCAAATGGCCACCTTGATTAGCACTGGAGGCCTTGCAGCTTAGTGCATTTTTTAAAGTGTCTTAAAGGCACTTTAAGGACTTCTTTAGGAAGGGAGTTTTAGGGACAAGGAGTTATCATGGAGAAGGCCCCCTCTCTCATTCCCACCAATTGAGCTTGTGACGGGGGTGGGACCAAGAGGAGGGTCTCCTCTGTTGCCAGGGGCGGCTCGTCCATTACGCGAAGTAAGCGGTCGCAGAACAGTTTTTTTGCCAGGGGCGCCGAAACACCTCTGTAAATGCCCCTCAACCGCCACTTGTGGAGCGCCCCCTCAGCTCACCTTCAGGAAAGGTGGGCATCTCCACCTCTCTCTCTCTCTCTCTCTCTTGGTCCCAATGGCTGAGGAGAAAGTCAGGAGAAGAGGTGACTTTTGGTGCACACGCCGGGGTCTTCAGGCATGCCTCCAGACCCAAAGCGGGCCAGGCAAGGGAGCAAGTGCGGCAAGTGTAGTTACTGGGATGTATAGTTCACCTACAATCAAAGAGCATTCTGAACTCCACCAATGATGGAATTGAACCAAATATGGCACACAGAACTCCCACGACGAACAGAAAATATATATTAATGATTGGTTGGGGGGGGGGGGCACCAAAATACTGTTTGCTTACCGTTGAAAATTACCTAGGGCCACCTCTGTCTGTTGCCCACAGTGCCTGGGATGGTCTGTATGGGGAGATGCACTTAGACAAATAGCCTGGACCTGAACAATTTAGGGCTTTATGGGTAATGACCAGCACTTTGTTTAGGCCCCTTCTATATTGGCATATAATTCAGATTATCAAAGTAAATAATCCACATAATCTCCATTGAACTGGATTATATGAGTCTACACTGTCATATAATCCAGTTCAAAGCAGATAATCTGGATTTTATATGGCAGTGTAGAAGGGGCCTCAGGGCCCATCCAGACAGGCCCTATATTCCAGGATGTGATCCCAGGTTTTCTGTTCATCCCAGATTATCTGTCAGTGTGGACTCATATAATCCAGTTTAAAGCAGAAAACCTGGGATCAGATCCTGGGATACAGGACCTGCTGTAAGGGCCCTCCGTAGCCCATGCTATCTGTCCCCAGAGCTCTCCCTCTAGCACCACATTTCAAATAAATTGATTATTTGTCTTCCCTTTCCAGTTTTCACAATCACATATCAAAATTAGAAATGTGATGATATAGACAATACTATGTAACACGATTTTTTGTTATTTAAGTCATTTCCTAATTGGTTTTATCATCAAACCATGGGGAACGTTTATATCCTGCAACAGGTTTTGCAATAGTTTTTCAATGAATATCTCATAGAGTCTCAACCAATTGAACCTAGTTTATGGCACCCACAAAAATGAGGTTTTTGGAGTATAACAACTACTTTTGAAGTAAGTCCTGCAAAATTAAACAGAAAACAATATTTTCAAACCAGGAACATATTTTTTTTTTCAAATTTGGTTACACTGTACAATTCTTATCTTCAGTATTTCATGATATATTTTGTCTCCTTCCTTCATAGCAGCCCTTCCAAGACCTAATATAGTTCTGATTTCTTGTCTGCAGTCCCCTTTCTCATTAATGGCTAAGCCTAAGTATGTGGAAGTTTGAACTATTTCAATGGTTCAACTGTTTCAATTCATGAGTGTATCAAACGAATGTGAGGTTAGCAGGGATCGGGACAAATGTTGGCACCCACTGGGAGAGGAAGCATTCATTTGTTGGCATTAGAAGTGTAACTTCAGGTAGATCAGTTGTGTGTGTGTGTGTGTGGGGGGGTGTTTACTAAACAGCAGACGGGGCAGAGCATATGTTCAGCCCACCAAGAGGGTCTCTTGCATAAGCTGCACCAGTTTCCGACTCCTTCCTTCAAGAGGCCTGCTGAGCACTGGTGTTAGGGCTCCTACATGGTTTTTGAATAAATTGTGCTGCAATATTGTGGGCTTTGTGTTGTCGAAGGCTTCCATGGCCAGAATCACTGGGTTGCTGTGAGTTTTCTGGGCTGTATGGCCATGTTCCAAAAGCATTCTCTCCTGATGTTTTGCCCACATCTATGGCAGGCATCCTCAGAGGTGGTGACTTCAGTTGGAAACTAGGCAAGTAGGGTTTATATATCTGTCCAGGGTGGGAGAAAGAACTCTTGTCTGCTTGGGGCAAGTGTGAATGCTACAATTGGCCACCTCGATTAGCACTGAATGACCTTGCAGCTTCAAAGCCTGGCTGAATGCTGTCTGGGGGAATCCTTTGTTGGGAGGTGATTAGCTGCCCTTGATTGTTTCATGTCTGGAATTCCCCCCATTTTTGAATGTTGTTCTTTCTTTACTATCCTGATTTTAGAGGGGTTTTTTTTAAATACTGCCAGATTTGTTCATTGTCATGGTTTTCTCCTTTCTGTTGCAATTGTCTAGATGTTTGTGGATTTCAGTGGCTTCTCTGTGAGGATCTGACATGGTAGTTGCTAGAGACAAGCCCTGGACCTTCCACAGATATATAAACCTTACTTGCCTAGTTTCCAATAAACCTCACAATCTCTGAGGATGCCAGCCATATGTGTGGGTGAAACATCAGGAGAGAATGCTTCTGGACCATGGCCATACAGCCCAGAAAACTCACAGCAACCCATTGTAGGCTCTGTTTCTTGGGAGTAAGTCCACCCAAATACAGGAGGGATTGGTTCAAAGTAAACATGCATATATTGAAAGGCAAAAAAAAGAACGTCTAGTCCAGGGGTCAGCTTTGGTCATGTTGTCTATTAATGAAAAATAAAGTTGTAGTTCAGCATCTCGTCTGAAAGATAACATAAAATGACACTGCGGGCCAGATTTGGCCCATGGGCCTTGTGTTTGACACATGTGATCTAGCCCAAGGTATTAGGACAAATGAGGCCCAGTGCTAGTTAAGTTATGGGTCCTGAAGGAGGCCTAAACTGCCTACTTTGTGGCACACTCCCATAGACTATCAACTTTATCATTATGTCTGGAATTGTTCTGAAACAGAATGCCTTCAAATTTAGAATTGCACCACATAAGCAAAATCCATCATAAACACTTTTTTGGGAAGGAAGATAGGCCCTCATCCAGCAGGAATTAAGCACATTGTAAATCAGACACTGCAAGGTCTACACGCTGAGTCAGAAATAAATCCTGAATTCATTGTTGTTTCCCAAGCATGTGGGCAGTGATGGACTGGCAGGGTGTCAGCTTTCCCAATGTCAAGTGGGCCCCTTAAATATTAAATGTTCAAGGGCCTGGAGAACAAGCCCTATGAGGAACAGCATAAAGAGCTAGGTATGTTTAGCCTGCAGAAGAGAAGGTTGAGAGGAGACATGATAGCCACGTATAAATATGTGAGACGAAGTCACAGGGAGAAGGGAGCAAGCTTGTTTTCTGCTGCCCTGGAGATTAGCGGCCCTTCCACACAGCTATATAACCCAGAATATCAAGGCAGAAAATCCCACAATATCGGCTTTCAACTGGGTTATCTGAATCCATACTGTCATACATTTCAGTTCAAAGCAGAAAATGTGGAATTTTATTCAGCTGTATGGAAGGGGCCTAGGACACGGAACAATGGCTTCAAACTACAGGCAAGGAGATTCCACCTGAACATTAGGAAGAACTTCCTAACTATGAGAGCTGTTCAGCAGGGGAACTCTCTGTCCCGAAGTGTTGTGGAGGCTCCTTTTTTTGGAGGCCTTTAAACAGAGGCTGGATGGCCACCTGTTGGGGGTGCTTTGAATGTGATTTTCCTGCTTCTTGACAAGAAGTTGGACTGGATGGCCCAAATGGGATTAACATAACTCAAAAACCACTGAACCAATTGACACCAAATTTAGACAAAATACATCTATCAGGCCAACGAGTGACCATCACTCATAAAAAACACAGTGGGAGGGACTTAAAAAGCCAAAGAAAATTAAGAAATACATTACAACACATGCGCAAAACCACATATATACACAAATATATACACACACAAAACACATATACACAGACTGGGCCACAGCAACGCGTGGTGGGGAACGGCCAGTAGTTTTATAAATCTATCTGTCTAATGGAACAATACAAAAACATTTAAAGCACTCTAAAGCAATGAATAACCACATTTTATTTTTACTTTTACTTTCAAATGTTTTTGTACTGTTTTTGTAGCTTTGCTTAATACAAGCTGCTTGATGACGTTGCTACATCAGGCAATATATAACAATGAAAAAAAACATTATTGTCCCCAAATAAGCTAAAAATGCACATTTTTCTTCTTCTAACACTGCAAAGCCACCGCCACAAGTTTCCTAAAATGGTTGGAGTTAAAAATTGTCTAAAATGATGAATGGAATTGATAGTATATAACTTTAGGTATGCTGCAGCTTGCTGGTGTGAGTAAAGGGAGAGGAAATGGCCCCGATCCGATCCCTATGCAGCTCCCTATCCCTACCATAAGAACCACAATGAGAAAGTCCGGGGGAGGCAAAATGCTAATTCAGAAAATTATGCCAATAATATGTATTTCATCCTTTTAACATATTTGATGCGGCTTCTCCTTTAAAAACAAGCTCATACCCATATTTGCTATATGTGTTTTCTTGACACAATTTCCGTAAAGCAAGTTTTTCCTCTTAGGTCAGCACAATGAGAGCATCGCACCTGTATTTGTATCAAAAGACCCAGATGAGTTCAAATGCTAACTTGGTTATATTGTGGGAGATACTGTAGTGAAGCAGAACAAATCCAAGGTGATTTCCAGATAGCAGGTTTGAGGCTGCACTGTCAGCACAGGATAAATCTTATTTCAACACAAGAGCTAAGTGAAACAAAGGCCAAACACACTGAAAGGGAATAATTAGGACAAGAACTCAGATTATTTTCTTGATAGTGTGTATATGTGCCTTCAACTTGCCTGTTGACCTATGGTGACCCTTGTGAATTCCATAGGGTTTTCTTAGGCAAGGAATTCTCAGAGGTGGTTTTGCCAGTTTCTTCTTCATAATGAGGGTAGAAAGTACCAGAATCTTTGGGTTCCTTTCCCCATTGTCCGTGTGCAACAGATGGTCAAGACAGGGAAAGCCATTCACCCAAACAATAAAACCCAGGCATATCACTCTAACCATAGAATCAGAGAATTGGAAGAGACCACAAAAGCCATCAAATCCAACCTGTTCTGTCATGTTATAAATCCTGCAAATGTTATTGGAATTCAAAAAACAGCTTTTTCAAACAAAAGAAATAAACAAGCAAGATTTCAAAGATATATATATGGCCATAGATAAATATGTGAGGGAAATTCATAGAGAGGATGGAGCAGGCTTGTTTTCTGCTGCCCTGGAGAGAGAGCAATGGCCTCAAACTACAGGAAAGGAGATTCCACCTGATTATCAGGAAGAACTTCCTAATTGTGAGAGCTGTTCAGCAGTGGAACTCTCTGCCCCAAAGTGTGGTAGGAGCTCCTTCTTTTAAACAAAGACTGGATGGCCATATGTCAGGGGTGCTTTGAATGTGATTTTCTTGCTTCTTGGCAGGGGGTTGGATTGGATGGCTCACAAGATATCTTTCAATGATTCTATAATTTTATATAATTTCTGAAGATAAACAAATTTTAACAGTTACATAACAAATTCAAGAACAAGAATGAGAGAATGTAAAAAGGAAGAAAAGGTATAGCATATCAGATTAATCAAGGATTACTACCTCATTAATCAAAGCCAATATTTGAATAACCAAGCTTCTGTAACATACTATGTACATAAGTGAGACTGAAACAGACAAGTTGATACAAATTTATCTTCAGAATAAGGACAGGCAATCCCATGTAACATTATGTTTTCTTGTTGTTGTTATATAATGTTAATAGGGAAGATGTTCACAATTTTTGGTTTTTAACAAAAGTGACAGACAAAGCCAGTATAAGATAGATAATCTACATAGGAAGGCTGCATGCAATTTTTGAGAGCCCCTTTAGATGGGAGAAACATGTTAAAATCAAAGGGACATTATCTTAAGGATGAATCAACTTACAAGAAAAAAAACATTGAGACTAGACTAGATTAACAAATGGAGGAGACTAAAGGATTAAAATAAACTAACAACTGTTTTTTGTGGAAATAGGTGGATTGATGAAATGAGTAAAAGGAAAAGGAAATATGAAGACAAATTTACAAGCAGTGAACTTTTGACAAAATGTTTAAACTGTAATAACATAATCTGTGGGGTGGTGGAACATTTAAAACAAAGGGGGAAATAGAATATTATATCAAAAAATGTTGGAATAAAATAAAAGAAATCCAGATTAGAAGGAAAAAATGGGGGATAAAATAAGATAAGATATGACTAATTTAAAATTATTTAAATTAAAAGGGAGTAAAACTTGAGAGGGTGTTAAAGTAATACTATAAAGATGTGTTTACTAAAATGTATAAGGTTTGGAATTCTAGTCAAAATGGATACATTATTGATATGAATGTAATATGTGGTTATATATTCATTTTAAATGTATATTGGTTTATCTTTAGCAGAAGCTGAAATGCAGTTAAATAAAACAGGAAGTTTTACTTTAGCTGTCCACATTCTTATTTTCTTATTTCATTTCATGTATTTGATTTTGTATTAACTTTGTTTACATTTCATTTGATGTTGATGTTATTATTTGCTGTATGTATTTATTTTGATTTGTTGTAATTGTTTGGGCCTGGCCTCATGTTAGCTGCCCGAGTCCTGGTTGGGGAGGTGGTGGTGGGGGTATAAATAAATTATTATTATTACTATTATTAGTGGCAGTAGTAATAGTTTGATACTTGCGTTTGCTTGAGGAGGGGAAAGTCAGTTGTGTTTTTAATGTCTGTTGTTGCTTTTTAATATTTTACTATTTTAATTTATATTATTCCATTTTGATCAGTGGACAGAAGTCTGTTGTTAGTTTGTGTTGGCAGGGATTGATTATGGGGTGTGATATTATGGGGTCTTTGTTTTAGAGCTTGTATATGCTTTTCTTTGTTTTTACTTTTAATTAATTGTGAAAATTTAATAAAATTAAATTTAAAAGTATGGTGTCTGGAAGTAGTAACACTATTCTCTTCTGCTTTGTGCAGACATTAACCCAGAATCCTGTTTCTAATTCTGGACCTCACTATTGAAGAATGATAGCCACAAGCTGGAATGTGTCCAGAGAAGGGCAATCAAGATGACTGAGGATCAGGAAACCAAACCTTACGAGGAATGACTGAGGATCTGGGTAAGTTTAGTTTGGAGAAGAGAAGAATGAGAGGTGACAAGATAGCTCCTCTTTAACATCTGGAGAAAAGTCATGTACAAGATAGGAGCAAGATTGTTTTCTGCTACTCCAGAAACTAGGATACAAACCAATACCTCTGAATTACAGAAAAAGAAACAACACCCAAACATTAGGAAGACTTTTTTTTTTACTGTAAAAGATGTTCAACTGTAGAACAGATTACTTTGAGTGTCGCTGACTCTTCATCTTTGGAGATCTTTTATCAGAGATTAAGACAATGTTGGTCTTGATCTTCTGTATTCCTGCATGGCAGACGGTTGTCCTGGTACTCCCTTGAGGTCCCTTCTAACTCTAAGATTCTATAAACCTAGTCCTAATACTCAGTCATTAAAGCTATAGTTCTGATTTTTTTTCCTGCATATGCTTAGAGACTCTTCAACATCTTGATTCATTACTTTTCAACTGTTCACCTACTACTGTACATGTGATGGATTTGTGCTCTCTGAATCTATATATATAAAAATGTAATATTCGTTTGTGGGATTAACATAACTCAAAAACCACTGGACATAATGACACCAAATTTGGACACAATATACCTGTCAGGCCAATGAGTGATCATCACTTATAAAACCATTGAAAAACACAACAGAAGAGTCTTAAAAAGCCAAAAAACAACAACAAAAGTTACATTACAACGCATGCACAAAACCATGCCAGCCCAAGGGTTAAACCCATTGCGCCACTCTATCTATCTATCTATCTATCTATCTATCTATCTATCTATCTATCTATCTATCTATCTATCTATCTATCCATCCATCCATCCATCCATCCATCCATCCATCCATCCTAGTCATCCCCTGCAAGTGTGAATTGTGGCAAGTTCTTGGTAGTATGGGGATCCCAAGTCACCTTGTCTGTCTCCTGAGGAATCTGTATAACAACCAAGTAGCAATAGTAAGAACTGTCCATGGAACAACAGACTGGTTCAAATTTGGGAAAGGCGTACGGCAGGGTTGTAACTCTCACCCAACCTATTCAACTTGTATGCAGAATACATCATGCAACATGCGGGGCTTGACGAATCCAAGGCTAGAGTTAATATTGCTGGAGGAAACTTTAACAACCTTAGATATGCAGATGATACCACTTTGATGGCTGCTCATTAATCCAGAGCAGAAAGTTTGTGAACTCAAAACACTTTCATTCTGTTGCCCGTTTTCTAAGAAGTGTGTAAAGAAACAAACTGAAAACTGCATTCAAGAGCTCTACCTGGCGAAATGAATGTTTTGAATGAATGGCAGTGCTTCGTCGCTTAACTTTCCTGATGCCGCTTTCTTCCCTAGCAGCTTAGATCATCTATTTACAATATTTGCAGTCGATGCAGAGAGCTGAAGCCATTTAGTTAGGAATGTGGTGGGTCTGGCTTTTAAAAGAAATCGGTAAATGAAGGTTGCATAAAACTTTACAAGAATTATGTGCATTTAACATTGACATTTTGTGTACGTCTAGTGACAGTATCTATGATGTTATAGGTAGCATGCTCATAATTAAAAGCAAAAAGATACACCTTGAAATGTATGTTGCAAGATGATTTTCCCCCTCCAAAAAAACTTTCTTCTCTTTCTTTCCGATGGTTTACATAGGTACCACAAAGCTAGTTTTTAATCACACACCTGTCCCTGCATTTTTCCAGCCCAATTAGGCCATTACCAGAGCTAAATGAGGCATAGAGCCTCCAAAAGTCACACCGTCGTCCCGGAGATGGAGCGTGTACTGCTGTGGACTTGGCAGGGCGGTGAGCTGGCTTGTATTCACTGGAGGGTGACCCTGGGTGTTTGTGCATTCCTGCTTGTGCAGAAAGATCACCTTCACAGAGAGAAAAGGAATTTTACCTTTTTCTTATTCTGAGGCAAAATAGTTTTCAGGGACTTTCGGTGTTCAGCAGGGCTGACATCATTATTGTTGGTTAGTGACAATCCCAGGAACAGTAGTCCCAGCCGAAACCACAGTTAGTACTTGCCGCAGTGAGGATCATCTTCTCCACCCTGCTGCTGCATCATGCCTTCTTCCTGACCTGTGCTTTTTTCTTCTCAGGCTATGGATCAATTTACATGGGGCTCTGGGATTACAGGTACTTCTGACCTGCCACCCCAGTTCAACATCATTCTTGGTCTGTTGTGTGCAGGAATATAACCTATCTGACTGCAGAGAGGAGCTCTCCATTAGTCTCCTTTTACTAGGTCTGACACATGGGATATCACCGTCAACATTAGTAGCAGCAGCATTTTTTATTAATTTGGTAAACATATGAAATGAGTCATGCTGTTTGTGTAAGCAACAGCTTTTTCTCAAATGCCTTTCTTCTGTGTTTATCTGGTTGTAAGGGATGGTATTCTGCAACATTCAATACTGTAAAAATGTTGAATCAATATGAACGTAGGATTCAGTAGTTACATAAATTCCATTAATACGGTGCATTTTTTCTAGTTGGGACTGCCAGTCGGATTTAGATTCTTATCCCATTTTTCTTTTCAGTATTGAAAGAGCAAATTGGAATAGCTGACAGTCTTTAGTTTAGACCAGGGGTCCTCATTCTTTTTAAACAGGAGGGCCAAGTCACAGTCCCTCAAATTGTTGGAGGGCCGGATTATAATTTGAAAAAAACCATGAATGAATTCCTATGTACACTGCACATATCTTATTTATAGTGCAAAAACCACTTAAAACAATAAATAACTAAAATTAAAAACAATTTAAAAATATACACTTATTAGTATTTAAATGGGAAGTGTGGGCTTGTCTGATGAAGTGTGGGTTTGTCTGATGAGATAGGATTGTTGTTGTTGTTGTTGTGTGCTTTCAAGTCATTTCAGACTTAGATTGACCCTGAGTGAGGGCCAGGTAAATGACCTTGGAGGGTTGTATCCAGCCCCCGGGTCTTAGTTTGAGAACCCCTGGTTTAGACCATCACAAAAAGCTGGAGCTAACACTCAAGATCAGGAAAGATTTGATGGAAGATCCTAGAGATGAAAGGATACAAAGGAGTTCTTTCTTCCAAGCATCTTTCCACATTAGTCCAGACCAGGGGTCCTCAAACTTTTTCAGCTGCATAGCCCTTTTTGAAGCAAAAGTTTGTCATACAGCTCCAAGAAGTATTTATATATATTATTTAGATAGATAGATAGATAGATAGATAGATAGATAGATAGATGGCATGGGTATTTTGATGAATGGATAGTGTTTGTGTGAACTAATTGGAAAAAAACACGAACAAATTCCCAAGCACACTGCACATACCTTGTTTGTTGTGCAAAAAAAGAAGAAAGAATAATACAATATTTAAAATGAAGAACAATTTTAACCAACATAAATTTAACAGTATTTCAGTGGAAGACCCCAGAGACCATCCAGTCCAACGCCCTTCTGCCATGCATGAAAAACACAATCAAAGCACTTCTGACAGCTGGCTATTCAGCCTTTGTAATACTAATAATAGTAATAGGAGCAACCCCAGGAAAGTGGAGGAAAAGCTTGGAGGGCGGGGGAGGAAGGCAGGAACAGTGGATCTCCTTAGTATACTTCACAGAGTCCCAAGGGCTCTGTGGAGAACATTTTGAGAACCAAGAGTATGGAATGGTAGGTCCTGTTGCCTGTCAGTCTTTCTGTAAAGGCTTACCAATGGATCTCGTATACAATCCAGTCATCTAGAAAGTTTGCCCCTTTTGCATACGGTCTTACAATTTCTCCAACACTTGAGAAGGAAGTATACAGGAGGTAAAGAGATAATCCATGTGGGAATCTTCCTGTCAAGTGATCATGCCAGCCAGATCTCATGTCAACAGGGTGTCAATTTAAAAGAAAGCAAAAAATGGTTCCAGTCCATCGTTTATCTAACTGAAAATGATAAAGTATCTCTTTACATTGACATAAATTTTAGAATCATGTGTTCACAAAATAATAATAATAATAATAATAATAATAATAATAATAATAATCTTTATAACCTGCCACCATATCCCCCAACAGGGACACTCGGGGCGGCTCACATGAGGCCAAGCCCAAACAACAAATTACAACAAAATAAAATACAAATTACAAAAAATAAACAACATCGCAGTAAAATACAAAACATATGAATACAATAAGCAGTATACACAAAACTTAAGAAAGCAATAAACAAACATAATGACAGTGAGTGGGCTGCATGTACAATAAAATGGTTTAAAAACTCAGGGTGAGATAAAAGGAGCAGATTATTTGCATGGGGGAACTCAGTGTAATAGACATACCTTCGTTCAAGGCCCCCCCCCCTTGAGGGGGTACTCCTAGGACATAAACATTGAGGGGAGCAATAGCTAAAGCTTTTGTGGCTACTCTCCAAAAGTGCAGCAGCAGAGACAGGTCTTGAGATTCTTTTTAAAGGTTTCTAGGATAGGGACTTTCCTAATCTCACCAGGCAAATAATTCCAGAATCGAGGAGCTACGGAGGAAAAGGCTCTCTCCCTTGTATTATTATTATTATTATTATTATTATTATTATTATTATTATTATTAATCTTTATTTTTAACCTGCCCCCTCTTCCCGAAGGAACTCAGGGTGGCTCCCAAAGGCAAACATAGGAATCACACAAGCAGTTAAATCAAATAGTTACAAATAAACCAATAAAACAACAAAGGCTAAAACATGTAGTCAATCAACCTCATAAATAACACCACAGACTGGTAAATTTCTGTATAAAAAAAATACACAAGTATATAAACATGACTCTCTAGTAAGTTAAGGAAATATAATCACTGTCAGCATTGTCAGACAAGATAAAAGCAATAATAAGCTAATCATCTTCCTCCCCCAAGGTATGTTTTTAAGTGCTTCTTAAAGGAAAGGAGTGAAGAGACTATTCTGATTTCCACAGAGAGGGAGTTCCAGAGGGAAGGAGCGATCACTGTGAAGGCCCCACTCTCATGTTCCCACCAACTACAATTGAGACAGGGGTGGGACCGAGGGCAGCCCCCCCCCCCAAATGACCACAGTGTCTGTATTGGTTGCGGGATGCGTTTAGTTAAATAGCCTGGACCCGAACCGTTTAGGGCTTTAGGGCATGTTTATACAAGGACCATTTTATTTATTTTAAAGATAGTTCAGGCTTTGCTTTGGGATGCCCTTATCTTTCCCTAATACATAGATTTGTGCCCTTTCCTTATGTTTGTTGGCTGTTATTTCTGATTTGTTGTTAAAAGGTTTTGTGGATTTGATTTTATCACTGAAAACGTAACTGGAAGATGTTGAACACTTTTTCCACTCATACTGGCTATTTATAGCACTGTTTTCCTTTTTTTTAAATGGTTTCTTTTTCTTAGACTTATCATTTTATTATGTAAGCCATCTTAAATAGAAAGAAGCATAAAACAATTGCTCTTATAAATAAGTAAAGCTATTTGTGGGGTTGCACTAGTTTCGTTTGTCTTTCTGCTTCTAACAAGCAACCAGGGAAATAATTGGAATAGTAGGAAATTTAGTGACATCTCATGATTTGCTTGAAAGTCATAGATTGATAGCAATAGCATAAAGTATAAATGACTTTCCAACTCCGTTTATTCATAGGGATACTATGAGAGCAATGGCATGGATTTTAAGGAATGTTTTGAAGCCCAATAGCTTATGAACTGGACATGTTCAGTTTTCTTACTTACTTAGGCAATCCCTTGTTGTCCCAAGTATGATGGCCTTCCAAGTGTAGTGATGGTGGTTACGTGACTGTGGAACCCTATTCTTGATTCGCATGTTCTTCCACAGTGAGGGAAGTGCAGGGCTCTTCCAAACACCCTTTATCCCAGAATATCAAGGCAGAAAATCCCACAATATCTGCCTTGAACTGGATTATCTGAGTCCACACTCAGATAATGTGGGATTTTCCGCCTTAATATTCTTGGGTATAGGGCTGTGTGGAAGGGCCCTCAGTTTAAAGTGATGATGGTTACCTTTAAAGTCCTAGATAAATTTGGTCCAAGGCATCTTCTGTTGACCAGAAGCTATCAATATTCTACACATCTCAGCAGAGATCCTCTTCCAAATCTTTCCATGGTCTGTGCATTAGGTGGGTAGTGAAAGAGCAGAATACTTTCTTGATTGTGTCACCCCAAATGTGAAAAAGCCTGGTCCTAAATTTGATGTCCATTTAGAAGCAAGGAAAGACAAAGTTCTGCAACTTTCCGACAGACTTGATAGTAAGTTTCAAGTGGCAGTTTTTCTGTGTACAGTATTTTATGGACTTGCATTGTTGCTACTTCTGTGACATTTGTTTCATTGGCGTTTGTTTATTTTGGTTATTTACATATGAGAGATGGTTGGCATATTTTACATGGCAAAGTTATAGATCAGTGTAATAACCAAATAATGAAGAACATCTAGATCAGAGGTATGAACTGTGGCCTTCATGGATATCCAAAGGATTCAGTTCTGTCTTCTATGTTTTCTAACATCTACATGTAGCTGCTAGGGGAAGCCATCTGGAGTGTTGTGGCTGTGTGTCGTGAAAGTTTTGATGATCCCAGATATAGCTGTCCTTTACAACCGTTGGCAGGGAGGTAGTTGAAGTACTGAGTCATGCAAAGAAGAATTGGATGTGGGTCTACAAATTGAAGATCAGACCATACAAGATAGGAGCACTGATGGTCGGGAGGAAGCCTAACCTGGAATTTGGAATCGTGGCTGTTCTGGGTATGCTTGCACTCCCGGTGAAAGCACAGATTCATAAGGATGCTCTTGGACCTAGGACTGCTTTAAGGCCAGGTAGCTGCAGTGGCCAGGAGTGTACATGTTCTGCTTCAGTTGGTTCAGCTTGGCAATGTTGTGCTGTCATGCCTTAGGTCACATCTACACTGATCACTTAAGTCAGTTTCAAACAGGCATTGAAGAAAGTGATTCCACTGAGCAGATGATTACATAAGAAACCCTGGAACCAGTTTGATGCCCTGGCAATGATTACACAGAACACTGATGTGCTTTAAGAGCTTTCTTTCACACACTTCTTTCTCACAAGAGTCTGTTGTCTATCACCACAGGTTTGAAGCTAGCTTCAAGCTGCATTAAAGGTAGATGGAGCCTTTTTCTGGTCTTCTGTAAATGGTTTAAAAAATAAGGAAGGAAAGTTACCGTCACAAGAAGAAATGAGATTTTGGACAGATGATATGTAAAAATTGTGGCTTGAGACGGGTGGAGGGGAGCACTGTGGCGAAAATAAAAAGGGGGAAAATGTTTAAGCAAAACAATAAAATAACATGTTAAAGAGTGCGTTGTATAAAATGTAATAGTAATAACAAATGTATAACAAATGTAGCAATTGTGATTAATCAATAAAAATTATTATTAAAAAAAAGGTAGATGGGGCCTTAGTTGCCACCTGGTTAGATTGTTAAACACATTCTATATGATGCTGCCCTGTTCAGGCGCTGCAACTAATACAGCATCCCTACTATTGAAGGTATATGTACTTAATGACCACATAACCATGAATCTTACAAGAACAGCACTGCCTTCCATTTCACCTTTGATTGTAACTCAGTGTGCTGATTTTGACCAGCAAAATCTTTTTAAAAGCATTGTTCAAGGATATTTGAAAGAACGCCTTCTCTCACATGAGCCTGCCCTAATTTAGAAATCCTCAGGGTTGCATATCTCAGCATCTGATAAGACTAAGTTGGTGTTCATATGGCAGGACTTTCTCTCCAGAAGAACCCTGACTGTAGAATTTCCTGCCAAAAGATGTTTAGCTGGTTCCATCTCTTCTGAGCAGGCAGCTAAAACAGTGTTGTTCCATCTAGTCTTTGGTGTTTGATATTGCTCTGCTGTTTTAATTGCCTGCTTTTAAACAGTAAATAAAGAGCAACACTCAAAAACAGGGGAACTGCAGAGAAGAAACAATCAGGGACAGCTAATCACATCTCAACAATGGATTTCCCCAGGCAGCAAGGAGCCTCACCTTAAAACTGCTAGGTCATTAAAAGCTAATCAAAGTGGACAATTTCAACAAAAAGGAAAAAACCACAAAATGAACAAAATCCAGCTACCAGTACAAAAAAAACCTCTAAAATTATAACTGTAAATAAAGAACAACACTAAAACACATGGGAACTCCAGGCAAGAAACAATCAGAGATAGCTAATCACTTCTCCACAAAGGATTCCCCCAGGCAGTAACAAGCCACTTCTAAAAACTGTCAGGCCATCAAATGCTCAACAAGGTGGCCAACTAAAACATTCATACGTAGCTCCAACAGACAAGAGTTCTTTCTCCCATAGATATAGAAACCCCATTTTCAAGAGTTCTTTCTTCCACAGATATAGAGACCCCATTTTCCTAGTTTCCAACAGACCTCACAATTTCTGAGGATGCTTACCATAGATGCAGGTGAAATGTCAGGAGAGAATGCTTCTGGAACATGGCCATACAGCCCGAAAAACTTACAACAACCCAGTGATTCCAGCCATGAAAAACTTTGACAATACATTGCCTTTAAATTGTTTATGATGAGTGCTTTTAGTTTGTTGTCGGGCTTTCATGGCCGGAATTACCGCGTTGCTGTGAGTTTTCCAGGCCGTATGGCAATGTTCCAGAAGCATTCTGTCCTGACATTTCACCCACATCTATGGCAGGGAACCTCAGACCCCTCAACCTCTGCCATAGATGTGGGTGAAACATCAGGAGAGAATGTTTCTGGGACATGGCCATACAGCCCAGAAAACTCACAACAACCCATTGTTTTTAGTTTCTTTTTAACATTTGTATCTATATATTTAATCTTTTAATTGTTTTTATCTGATGCAGATCACCATACGGATCCTGGTGAGCAATATCTAAATACTTTTAATAAATGAAAAAATAAAAATAAATGTTGAGAAGCCTGACTTTAAAAGTGCACCTCTGGAGAGGTATGAAGATCCTTATTGTTTAAGGTTAATGTGCTAGTTGTGAGGAATAAAAGATTAATAATGCATTTTGAGGAGGGGAGAGGGGCTCTTCCTCTGAAAGTTCAACATTATTTCTTTGTGCAAATGAGCTGATTCTTTTACATCTGTTCTGTTTTAGGCAAACTAACACTGTAGTGGTCCTCAGGAAGCTGCTGGACTTTGCAGAGTGTAATGAAGAAACCCACTGGTGAGATGGATAACTACAGCTAGTGGATTACCATCAATTAGCCATGTCTGCCAAATCCATCGTGTGCCCTGTTCCAAAGAGAAACAGCTTGTTGGAATGTATTACATTTATCCTTCTTACATTTTGAAGTTTGCAAGATAATCCCTTTGTGAAAAGGAGGAACAATGACTTTTTATAGTTTTTATTTGCTTTTTTTTGCGTTTACTTGGAATACCTCTGCCTATGGACCAAATCAAAGGGCACAAAAGAAAGGAGATATTATTCTCGGTGGACTATTTCCCATTCATTTTGGAGTAGCTGCTAAACACCAGGATCTGAAGTCTCGGCCAGAATCTGTAGAGTGCATAAGGTAAGCTTATGCAAAAATATGTAATATACGCTCAAGAACTCCAGTGACCATAGTTCCCATCTCTATCAAGTGAAACCAAATGCTGATTTTGTAAATAGTCTAGAATTTGTCCTGTTGGGTTTTTTTTTAAAGTCATTTCCCACTGTGGTCACAAGTGCTGCCTATCCATGAATGTACGACGTTGTTATATTAAGTTCGGATGTTGGTTCATCTAACCCAAAATGTTATATATCTGTGATTTGAAGGTACTCCATGTATCATATCAGACAACATGGTCTCTAATGCAATTGTTATAGTGTCAGAAGTGACTTGAGAACATACTGCAAGTTGCTTCTGGTGTGGGAGAATCAGTTGTTACCATCCTGTGGGACATTTCTCTCATGTCCCCGCATGGAAAACTGGAGCTGATAGATGGGAACTCACCCCATCTCGTGGATTTGAACCACCGACCTTCAGGTCAGCAATTCAGCCATCACAAGGGTTTAACCTATTGCAACACCACAGCTACATTTACCAGTAAAAATGAAATGCACAGATATAGAATAGGTAACACTTTGCTGGAAAACTGTACACGTGAAAGGGATCTAGGAGTCTTAGTACACCACAAGCTGAACATGAGTCAACAGTGTGGTGCAGCAACTCTGGGTTGCATCAATAGAGGAATACTGTCTAAATCAGACCTGCACAATTTCCCAGTAGTAAGGGGCTGAAATTAGATATGCTAAGTCTCTTTGGGCTGCAGATAGGTTTTTAGCACCTCACTTTTGAATTAAGGTAGAATTGTCCTGAGTTGCCCTTCAAAAACAGCATTTAGACAATGTTGAAAGTAAAAGAAAAATGTTTTACTTCAGCAAATACAAAGGATAAGCAAATACAATTGAAAAGTGCAAAAGAAGGCAAGGTAATCTTAATCCAGACACAAATTAAAGTCTCTTACAATTTCCCAAAAGAAACAGCAGTCTTCCATCAGACAACAGGCAATGAACTAAGTCTTTAGAAGCAGACACAAAGCAGATTCCATTGGAGTGAAAACAGCAGTATTAGGGTCGTTGTTACCAGCGAAAGCTGTCTGCTCCTGCTTCTGATTTATAGCCCTGAATTCCCAACATAGGAGGTGCTAGGGCGTCTCCCAATTAGCTCAGCGTTTTTAGCAGCTATCTTAGCTGAACACCATCTGTGCTCTGTCTCTAAGGCTCAGAAAAACAGAAAGTCAATCAAGTGACTCCTGGGTCCTGGGGATTATTGGCAATCAGTCTCTCAGCGGGGAGTCAAGTGGAAGAATCTGTCTTGTTTCCCAAGACAGCCATATAGTCCAAAGTCACATAAGCACTACATAATATAAATTATGATATTTGATAACCTTGGGTGTTGCCCTGATCAGCTGTACAACAGAAGCACAGTTGTAAAAACAGAATAGTAACATATTGGAGCGGGCAGTTCAATTAGGCAAAGTTTTGCAACAGTGAAGAAGTTAGAAAGGAGAAAAGGAAAGAGACAGTCCCAGAAAACCTGGCAGAGTGAATTTTGTTAATTAAAGAAATGTATGATTTCATGTGTGTATATGGATGCAGTCATGCTGGCCACATGACCTTGAAGGTGTCTAAGGACACCGCCGGCTCTTCAGCTTAGAAATGGAGATGAGCACCACACCCCAGAGTGGGACACGACTGGACTTAATGTCAGGGGGAAACATTTACCTTTACCTTATGTGTCGGTGTTTCCTGGGGTGACAAGAAACACCTATACATATCCTTTTATTTTTAATTACCTTGAGGCTGAGAGGGTGGGGCTCAGGAGGTGAGAGAAAGGTCAATCCTGAGTTGTTGGAGTCACAACTTAATCTTGGCTCTAGGGTTCCTTAGATTCACAAAATGATAGTTGACCAGATTACGGTGTTAGGTCTTCCTGGACATTCAGCCCYCCCCCCCCCCCCAAACAGTTTCCAAAGCTCATATATCAAGTTTAATTAGCTGCCTGGGAATATGTATATGGTTGTACCCCAGGTTTTGTGAACTGTATGTGACTCTTCTCCCCTGACTTCATTAATAAAGAAAAAAATATGTGCAAGAGTTCTCTTCCAGTGGCAGGAAAAAAGTAGTTATTTCAATGCAGATGTGCATAGTTTCCTTAATGCGGAAGAGAGAAAAAGAGGGAAATTACCCTGAGAAAGTAGATAATGGAATCTTATGCCTCCCAAGTTTGTCAGATAATAATAAAAATTCAATTCCACTTTACATCTTTTAATTAGGAACTATGAGGTGATGCTTAAAAGGAAACAAATCTATTAGCATGGTAAAATTGAATTATTTATAGTGGTCACTTGGACAGCATGACACAGTTGCTGTTCCCACTCAGACCCTATTACATATTTCAAACCCAATAAATTCTGTTTGTAATCCTAAAAAGTGAGTTCTCTGAAAAAATTGCATTTTGTAGTACGGAAGTACTACATCAGTTATGCTCTCTGACATCTTTAATAGAAGCAAACTTTACAAAAGCATCATAAACCTCCAACATGTTACCACATTGAAAGGAAGTCAATCATTGGATTCCCTTTAAGATGCTTCTCCTGATCTCCCTCAAGAAGTGTGAAATTGAATTAGGCGGTCTGCTATTCAAGGATTGTGTTTTGGAGGGAATCACTTTCCATTTTTTTCTTAGCAAACTAGGATTCACTTTCCACTGTTTTTTTTTGTTTGTTTTTTTTGCATCATGTCGAGTAATCTGAAATTTATTTTAACTGGCAATCTTTAAAGGTTACAATACTTAAATTCATATCCAGTCCTGACAGCATAAGGAATGTAAGAGACCCACTGAATCTAGCATACAAAGTTCCTTTTGGCTGCAAAATGATAAATACTTGTCCATATCTCAATAGGATTTATTTTTGTGATGCTAATGGATTGTGAATTTTTTTTGCATTTCTTTCACTGCCTTTATATTCAAGTTCCCCTTTTAGCCAATAAGAGCCAAAACCTTTATCTTCATTGACCATCACTCAAGACCACATTAAAATAACATCAAACAGATCCTGATACCATCACTTTTCTTTCCCTACATTATTTTTGCCATCTTTGCCTGTTAAAGAAGCAAGTGTGTTTCAAAATCTAGTGTGGAATATCTTGCACCTTTGGGGTTCATCTAAGGAAGGTGTTATTGTGAAACACGATCTCATCACATGGGGTCTTGGCTCCATTGTTGGACGATTTCCACATGGAGCCAGGATGGAGCCGAATGGAGCCCATCACATGGCAAAGGGCTACTCCCAGTGGGGCTCCGTTCTGGCTCTGTGCTGAATTCATCCTATGGTGGAGTCCTGAGAACACAGGAGGCTTCCCGTCTTCTCATTGAGTACAATGGGGTAAGCATGGGGGAACCCGGGTGGTGATGCTTCTCCCCATGAAATGGGGAATCATAGAATCATAGAGTTGGAAGAGACCTCATGGGCCATCCAGTCCAAACCCCTGCCAAGAAGCAAGAAAATTGAATTCAAAGCACCCCCGACAGTTGGCCATCCAGCCTCTGTTTAAAAGCTTCCAAAGAAGGAGCCTCCACCACACTCTGGGGCAGAGAGTTCCACTGCTGAACAGCTTTCAAGTTCTTCCTAATGTTCGGATGGAATCTCCTTTCTTGTAGTTTGAAGCTATTGTTCCACGTCCTAGTCTCCAGGACAGCAGAAAACAGGCTTGCTCCCTCCTCCCTATGTTTTCCTCTCACGTATTTATTTATAGCTATTATGTCTCCTCTCAGCCTTCTCTTCTTCAGGCTAAACATGCCCAGCTCTTTAAGCCGCTCTTCATAGGGCTTGTTCTCCAGACCCTTGATCATTTTAGTCACCCTCCTCTGGAAACATTCCAGCTGGACAATATCTCTTTTCAATTGTGGTGCCCAGAATTGGACACAATCTTCCAGGTGTGGTCTGTCCAAGGCAGAATAGAAGGGTAGCATGACTTCCCTAGATCTGGACACTATACTCTTATTGATGCAGGCCAAAATCCCATTGGCTTTTTTTGCCGCCACATCACATTGTTGGCTCATGATTAACTTATTGTCCATGAGGACCCCAAGATCTTTTTCACACGTACTGCTCTCGAGCCATGTGTCCCCCATTCTGTATCTTTGCATTTCATTTTTTCTGCTTAAGTGGAGTATCTTGCATTTGTCACTGTTGAACTTCATTTTGTTAGTTTTGGCCCATCTCTCTAATCTGTTAAGATTGTTTTGAAGGGGATGATGCAGGTCCGCCAGATTTGCCCCACTGTCCTACGGATGCCTCTACTTTTCCCTGGATTCAGAACTTCAATGTGATGAGGTCCTTAGTAAAGCCTTAATCCTTTTGAAAAATTTAGGGCTTTTCAGCTGAATTCTTAGTGGACAATGGTCTCCACACCATTTTACCAAGATTCCAGAAAATGTCATACCCCTGTAAAGTGCATATGTTTCTGTTTGTTTGTTTGTTTGTTTGTTTCAGCTAAGGAGAGAAAGAGCAGAACTAGCACTCAGACTCTTTGTATTTATAGAATGCAAAGATGGTTGGGAGAAGCAACTTTCTCAAGCCTCATCTGTATGATGTTTGTCTGTTTTGTAATGTGTCGTTTTATAACCTGAAGTATATCTTATATGATTTGCTGTTTCCTTATCTCTACTTACCTAAAACAGTGGGAGGGGCTGCAGGTCACGTGACCGACTCAGTGACAGTTTAGAATGTTCAGGTTTAAACAGGATGACAGTTAGGGAATGTCAGTTGAGGAATGACTGTGAGAGAAGTGTGTTGAGCCTTTAATGAGCTTGAGTATAGAAGTCTGTCAGAGTGCAGAACCTCATGTTAGGAAATTAGAAACTGCTGAGGCTGGTGTTTTCTTTGAAATTGCATAATTATCATAATTTTAAAAATGTTATGTGGTCAAAAGAAGAAATGCAAAGATCGTTGGGAGAAGCAACGATCTGAATGCACTGAATGTAGAAGACACACTTTGCTAAAAGCCTTTAATCTAGAACAGGACTGCACAACTTGTCAGTAGTAAAGGGCTGAAATTAAAATAGGCAAAGCCTCTTTGTCCTCAGATAGGTTTTTAACACCTCACTTTCCAGGTGAAGCTATAAGTAATGAATAACTTATTGTGCAAATACACCATATTATTAGAAAGGGAAGTTTCAATTAATATGTATTAATTACTCTGACTATGCAAGATTTTTATTTATAATGAAATGATATGAATGTGAAAAAATATTTTGCTGCTTAACTAAACATAAACAGTAAGAAAAACCTGAAAAATGCATTGTACCGCCTAGCAATCATATAATTATAATGTTATCAATGAGAATGTTTCATAATTAGGATTAGAAAATGCATACACAGAAAATGCAAGATACATAAGGTAATCTATATATATAAAAAGAGAAAGGGCGTCCAACGGGACAGCAAAACGCAAAAACGCCCTGACGAAAACTTACCAAATTTACCATGCACATACCTCAACCTACAAGGTATGCACAAACCAATTCAAAATTCTAAACAACATTTCGACACACTCACAATAACAAAAACCAACTGAGCATGCGCAAAGCCGCCCCGCCGCAAGTCCCCGGCGCGCGCACATGGCCGGCCGGCCAACACACCCTCTGCGCAATCCACGCCCCCATCCTCCGTCGCCCCGCCCCTACCCTCCCATACGCCCTCTTTCCAACGCACCCTCCATTCACGCCATGCCCCCCACGTTCACGCCACGCCCCTACCCTCCCCCGCCCCGCCTCTAAACGCCCATACCCCAACCTTACCTCCTCCCCCTCCTTCTTCTTCCCCCGCCCACGCCCCCACGTTCACGCCACCCCCTCCCCTCCCTGCCCCGCCCCTTAAACACCCATACCCCAACCTTACCTCCTCCCCCTCCTTCTTCTTCCCCTGCCTACGCCCCCTCCAAGGAAGCCACGCCCCCTCCAAACCCCACCCCGCCCCTTCCCGCCCTGTCCAAATCCATCCCTCCTCCCCCTCCTTCTTCTTCCCCGCCCACGCCACCTCCACTTCACGCCCCCTCCAAAACCCCCCCCCTTCCCGCCCTGTCCAAACCCATCCCCCCCTCCCTCCCCCTCCCCCGCCGCCACCGGGAGGGAGGAAGGGAGGGAAGGTGTATGAAGAAAGGAAGGAGAAGTTGAGAAGGTATATGAAAGAAGAAAGGTAGGAAAGAAAGAATACAGAGAGAGAAGAAGGATGGGAAAGAAGGGAGAAAGGAAGGAGGAAAGGAAAGAAAGATAGAAAAAAAGAAGAAAGGGAAGGAGAAGGGAAGGTGTCAAAAGGAAGGAAGGAAGGAAGGAAGGAAGGAAGGAAGGAAGGAAGGAAGGAAGGGGAATTTGGGAAGGGGAAGAGAGGAAAAAAGTGAAGGAAGAAGAGAAAGGGAGGGAAGAAAAGAAAGAAAGAAAAGGAAGTCTGGAAGTCAAGAGCGAAGGAAGGAAGGAAAGAGATAGAGAGGGAAGAAAGGAGAGAAAGAGGAAGGAAAAAAGGGAGGAGGAAGGAAAGAGGAAGAGAAGGAAGGAGGAGAGAAGGAAAGAAAAGGGAGGAAAGGAAGAAGAGAAAGAAGGAGAGAAAGAGGGAGGGAAGGAAAGAAATAAAGAGAAGGAAGGATGGGAGCAAAAAGCTAAGGAAAGAAGAAAAGGAAATGAAGGAAGGACTGAAAGAAGGAGAGAAAGAGGGAGAGAAGTTTGGCCACAGCAACGCGTGGCGGGTAAAGCTAGTTATTTATAAATGGCTGCCTTGAGTCACACTCTCTGCCTCACAGAAAGGTGCAGATATACTTTATTTCTGTCAGCAGTATTGATGGACACTGAGCAATAAAACAGTTCCATTTCAACAGTCTTGACTAGCTGACACTTTCGTTGTCTGCCTGCGAAGCAGACAGGAGAAGGGCTGATCAGCGAGGGAAATCCCAGCTCCTTCGCCAAAAGGGAACTGCACGTGGCTGGCGAAGGAACAAGGCTTCCCCTTGCTGGTCGGCCCTTCTCCTGCCTTCCTTCCACGGGCCACAAGAAAGCCCTTTGCAGGCCACATCCGGCCTGACTGGAAGGGGCCATAGATTGGCTATTTTGACCCTATTTTGATAGGTAGGATGGCTGTGTGCAGAGAGAACAGCCTCTGCTTTGAATGAATTATTTCTTCTTAGTTCTCTCCTAGAATAATAATAGAATACTAGAGTTGGATGAGACCATATGGACAATTAGTCTAACTCCCTGCCATGCAGGAAAAGCACCATCAAAGTACCCCTGACAGATGGCCATCCAGCTTCTTTTTGAAAGCTTCCAAGGAAGGAGCTTCCACCGCACTTGGAGGCAGGAGTTCCACTGCTAAACAGCTATTATAGTCAGATGTGGTTTAAAAATAATAACAACATCAACAACACAAACAAAGTTAGAACGTCTTGGATACTCAACCTTTAACCATCAGTTTCAGGCAGAAGGCTGAGCAGTCCCCTTGGCCGCTGGAGGGAAGAATTTGAAACAGTAAATTGATAATAAGGGTAAGCTGGGTTATCACACTGTTATCTAGAAGTGTTTTCCCTTGGGAAAGGTCCCAAAATGTATACACTCTGTGTTTAAATTTATTAAGTATATGGCATATAACTTTGAACCACTCTATCACTTCATTCTCTTCTCTGTACCCATGCCAACTCAACCCTCCCCCCCCCCCATCCACCCATGTCCCACTTACAATAGGTTTGTGGAAAACTTCACCATGTTGTGTGGACTGCCCTAAGGTGACAGAGTGAGAACTGGAGGGATTTATTTTCCTTCAGTGGCTAAATAGGAACAGGAATTTCACCCAGTGTTGTTTGTCACACAACCAGCAACATATGCAGAATTTCAATTTCTCTCCAGCCAAGGAAGGTTCTGGAGTCTGCCACAAGGCACTTCCAGACAGCGTCAAAATGCAGATTAAATAAGTGGGGCCAAAAATTGTGGGACATGACAGCAAGTCCAAAAACAGACCTGTCAGTCCCTGTTAATGGTTCCCTGCTGTTCTGACACCTTCGTTTGTAGTGGATTTTAGAAATCTGCAAGATGGACAGGGGGCATCCCACCAAAGTTTACTTTTATTTATTAATTCTCTCTGAGATGTGTTGGACCTTATATGCGCTCATGCGGATATCTAAATGAACACACAAGCAGATTTCTTATTATATCTCTTCACCCTCCTGTAAATTCAAACTCAGTTTACTATCATATACATGAAGGTTCATTTGACATCCCTAGACTGTCCTGCTTTAGGCTGCGGAAGGTATTTTTCATTTTTGAAGGCAATACTGTCTTCTGGACGTAAAACAGACAAATTTCTCATTCCACCTCAATGTGGCAAAATGGTTGTGTGGAGGATGCAGGGAGGTTTTAATAAAAAAATAATTCAAATGGAAACATGGGGGGAGCAGTCCTCCCATACTTGATGGCATGTGTTGTGTGGCCTTCAAACCGGGGGAATTACACACCCCTGGTTTACCTATGCATTGATATAGCCCGGAAAAACCTACAACAACCCATTGAATAATTCCTGTTCAAAAAGACTTAAGTTCTCTAAACTTTTGTCAGTATTCAAACTTCAAGCTTATTTCCCTAAGTTTTGTAAACTGATCCATTTTGCTTTCATTTCCCCTGCCAGACTGGTCACTCCTGTCTTCTTCCACACATGTTGTGACACTGATATAGATCAGTTATGACCCTACCTATAAACTTAATGAGCCAGCATGGTGTGATGGTTTCAGCAGTGGATTATAAATCCTTGCTTGGCCACAGAAACCCATTGGGTGACCTGGGGAAAGACGTGCTCTATAATTTATGATAGGGTCACAATGAGTCGGAAGCGACTTGAAAACACACAATAGTGGGTGCATCTACACTGTAGACACCACACCACATCAACTTCCATGGCCTAATGCTGTGAAATCACGGGAGTTATAGTTCTGCAAGCTCTTTAGACTTCTCTGTCAAATAGGATGTGTGCCTCACCAAACTATAGATCCCATAATTTCATAGCATTGAACCACGGCATTTAAAGTGAGATCATTAAATCTACGGTGATGCACCCAATATGAATGAAAATGATACTACATTGTCCTGCTCTATGCACTTATAAGACCATTTAAGGTCAATATATGTTCAGAATGTGAATGCAGAAGAAACACACAAGAAGCTCATTAATTGGGAAGTATGGCTGGATGCAATTGCCATACTAGTCATAGGATTGTGAAAGACAAACATCTCAAAGGTTGAGTGATTACAGGTGGGCAAGTATGAGACAGCCAACTGATGATGTGTGTGCAAAAGCAAATCAGGAGGCTTCCATTAGCTATTTCAGCTTAGGAAACTAGTAATTGGGCTTTATAGTTTCCCTTTGCCATAGAGTCACCAAACTAGCCGTAAGGTTGCCAGCTCAGGAGTTGTCCAGCTTCTGTGAATTTCAGGATCAAACCCTAGTTGGCAACTGGTGATTGTTGTGGGAATGTCTATTCTGAAGGAATCTACAGAATTTAGTAGTACCTAATGGTGCTCAACACAGTCCCACATGACTTTGGAAGTTGTCCAATGCCAGCTCTTAACTTAAAAATTGTGATGAACACCCCCCTCCCCCGAGTCGGGCACAACTAGATTTAATGTCAGAGGAAACCATTATTTTTACTTTACATAAACTTTAAAATATTGAGAATCCGAGAAGTCCAAATCATTGTCTGAGGGTATATTCTTGTTGTTTTGAATGAACAAAGATTTAGAGAGGCGAAAGAGATGGAAGGAAGATAATGAATATGAGTAAGAAAATATAGGGGTAGTAGAAGGAGAAAGGAGAAGAAAGGGCAGTAGAAAGAAGTCACTTGTAACCATAATGGAGTGGGGAAGGCAGGGAAGAAGGAATGGGGTAGTTCAAGATTTCCCTTGTGCGGGCCACTCTCTGTGTTGCTCTGCTGGAAGAAACTGAAAAGCGGCAAGCCAAAGAGGTCTAGTGGGAGTCCTTAGAGCAGTGTTTCTCAACCTGAGGGTCATGACCCCTTGGGGGGTTGTGAGGAGGGGGTGTCAGAGGGGTCACCAAAGACAATAAGAAAACACAGTATTTTCTGTTGTTCATGAGGGTTTTGTGTGGGAAGTTTGGCCCAATTATATCGTTGGTGGGGTTCAGAATGCTCCTTGATGGTAGGCGAACTATAAATCCCAGCAACTACAACTCCCAAATGTCGAGGTCTATTTTCCCCAAACTCCACCAGTGTTCACATTTGGGCATATTGATGATTCGTGCCAAGTTTGGTCCACGGTGCTCTCTGGATGTAGGTGAACTATAGCTCCAAAACTCAAGGCCAATGCTCCCCAAACCCTTCCAGTATTTTCTCTTGGTGATGGGAGTCCTGTGTGCCAAGTTTGGTTCAATTCCATTGTTGGTGGAGTTCAGAATGGTCTTTGATTGTAGTTTAACTATAAATCCCAACAACTACAACTCCCAGATACAACATAACCCCGCACCCACCCCCAACCTCACCAGTATTCAAATTTGGATGTATCGGATATTTGTGCCAACATTGGTCCAGTGAATATCCTGAATATCAGATACTTACATTATGATTCATAACAGTAAATTACAGTTATGAAGTAGCAACAAATATAATGTTATGGTTGGGGGTCACCACAACATAAGGAACTTTTAAGGAGTTGTGGCATTAGGAAAGTTGAGAACCACTGCCTTAGACTCTGCAGTGACTCCACCATAGCAACCTGCAAGAACCAGCAGTTGTCTCTTTCTCTTTCACTTTTTCTCTTTCTCCCTCACAGTCCCTCTAGGTTTCTGGAATCTAACATTGAGATTGGTTGCTACTGCCAACGTTCTCTCTTTTGCTGTCCAAGGAGTTGTAGGCAACTTTGGCAATAGCAGGTTTCATGAACACATGTACCCACAAGTCTGCAGTTTGGGAGTACACCTGTACTCGGTGTTGAAGCTGGAGGCCCAAGTTTCCACAGTGGCCAGGAGTGCTTTCACACATTTAAAACCTTTATGACAACTGCACCCATTCCTTAGGACATTGGCTCTAGCCATGGTAGTACATGCCTTATTGCATCCCATTTGGATTACTGTAATGGACTTTGTGGACTGCCTTTGAATAGTGTTCAGAAATTTTGACTGGCACAATGCAGCCGTATTCTTGAGTGGGGCTGACTACATGGAGCACACATAGAGAGAGTTACAACAGTTCCACTAGCTGCCAGTTTGATTCTAGGCAAAATTCAAAGTGCTAATTATAGCCTATAATGGCTTACATGGCTCAAGTACAAGCTGTATAGCAAATCCCATCTCCTGTACAAATTTGTTTGGGCCCTGAGATTCTTAGGGAGGCCTTTCCATCACATGTTTAATTGAGCGTTGATTTCCATCACATGTTTAATTGAGCATTTTGAGGAGAAGATTCCCCAACACAGAAGCCTATGATCACTGAAAAGTGGTGCCTTCATGCCCAGGTGCCTTTTGATCAAATATCAAATACCAAGAGAATAACATGGATGACACATCTCGTGTCACTGTAAAATGCATCCAGATCTCATCCAACAGGTCAAAGAATAAACGTTCTAATGCCTAACACTCTTTTAGATGTGAGTAATGTTTGAAATTAATCTGTGTTGCATTCCCTTTTTTGAACTGAGTTGATAAATGTCTCTGTGAAGAAAGACTTTGGCCGTACACTTTCATTATCCACATAGGTGCTTTGTCTTTTGCTCTGCTTCACTTATAGGCAGCTGTGCTTATTTTAATGTCTCCCCTTCTTTTATAGGTATAATTTCCGTGGTTTCCGCTGGCTTCAGGCAATGATCTTTGCCATTGAGGAGATTAATAGCAGCCCAACTCTTCTTCCCAACATGACTCTTGGATACAGCATATTTGACACCTGCAACACTGTCTCCAAAGCCCTGGAAGCCACCCTGAGTTTTGTGGCCCAAAACAAGATCGACTCTTTGAATCTGGATGAGTTCTGCAATTGCTCAGAGCACATTCCTTCCACAATTGCAGTAGTGGGAGCAACTGGGTCGGGAATTTCGACTGCGGTGGCCAATCTCTTAGGTCTTTTTTACATACCTCAGGTAAGCTTGCCTTAGGGCAGTGTTTCTCAGCCTGGGGGTTGGGACCCTTGGGGGGGTCATGAAGGGGTCGCCAAAGACCATCAGAAAACACATACTTAGGACCCCTTTTGGCAGGGAAGACTGATGATCTCTCTGCCTGTCCTTCTCTTCCTTTTTGGTGTTGGCGAACTACAATTCACAGAATTCAAAAACAGCTCCCCCCACAACCCCACCAGTATTCAATGTTGGCCATGTAGGTAGTGTGCCAAGTTTCACGCAGATCCATTGTGGGCTGGGTTCAGAATGCTTTTTGATTGTAGGTGAACTTTAAATCCCAGCAACTACAACTCCCGAATCTTTTCCCCCCAAACTCAATCTGTGTTCACATTTGGGCATATTGAATATTTGTGCCAAGTTTAGTCCAGATCCATCATTGTTTTGAGTCCACAGTGATGTCTATATATAGGTGAACTACAATTCCAAAACTCAAAGTCAATGCCCACCAAACCCTTCCAGTATTTTCTCTTGGTCGTGGGAGTTCTGTGTGCCAAGTTTGGTTCAATTCCGTTGTTAGTGGAATTCAGAATGCTCTTTGATTGTAGGTTAAATATCCCAGGAATTACAACTCCCAAATGACAAAATCAATCCCCTCCTTAACCCTATCTATATTCAAATTTGGGCATATCGGGTAGTTGTGCCAAATTTGGTCCAATTAATGAAAATACATCCTGCATATCAGATATTTACATTACAATTCATAACAGTAGCAAAATTACAGTCATGAAGTAGCAACAAAAAAAAAATTTATGCTTGGGGGTCACCACAACATGATGAACTGTATTAAGAGTTAGGAAAATTGAGAACCACTGCCTTAGCATGATAGCCAAAGTAGAGCTGAATTTTAAAAGATGATTTCTATTTAGGCCAATTGCTATCTCTATCAGTAGCTCCAATGGGAGGGGAGGAATTTTTATGTTACCATACCTACACTGGAGGAACGACAGGATATAAATGTAATAAATAGAAATCCAGCCAAAATAATATAACATAACTGTAAATGCTATATTAGTGTGACCAAACATATAACTATTAATGTTCTATATGAATCTTCAAATTTATTTTTATATGGACAGTTAGGCAGACAAAGGGCTGGCCGGTGAAGAAAAAGTCCAGGCCCTTCACTGGCTTTGCACCATTTCCCTTTCTTGTCAGGCAGGCAGGGAGGGAGTGGGGAAGGGTGTTGTGTAGTAGTTTTAAAAAGAAACTAGCCCTTTTTCAAGGGACAGTCTGTGCAGGTCTGGTGTAAATGTTCCTCAAGATTGGCTCCCCTTCTCCTTGAGTGATTTTAATCCTGTATTGTGAATTTTCACTGAGACTCTCTGGCTCCTGTTCCTTTTCCTCTGACACAACAACAACAGCAATAGTTATTATGGCCCATATACCCATCAGTGATCAAGCAGTCATTAATTAATTATCCCATCTCAGGAGAAGTTAATTGTACAAGATACATCTACATGGTTTCAAGTAATGCCCCTACTGGAGGTTAGTTTCTTTCTCATCCTTGTTGCCACTGCAAGGAATTTTGTCACTATGAAAGTCATCCTGTGGCACTTGTCCTCTAAGAGATATCTAACAATCCTCTATGTGGGAGGTCTGGTCATGTGGGACAAAATTGGATCTAAAAGCTGGCTGTGTTGCACTGTATAATAACGGCACTGCAATAAAATGTGTTCTATTGTTTCTACTTCATTTCCTTAACAGAGGCATAGTCTTTGGGAGTAAGAAATTCCTCTTAGCATCTCTGAAGGGAATATGTTTAGTCTTGCGTTTGTAAAGAGTCTATTACAGTGTACATATACATGGCAAACATTCAATGCCATAGACACACAACATATATAGACAGACACACAGAGGCTATTTAACATTTCAGCTTTTTTCATGAGGATATTCTGGCCACCAGGGGAGCTGTTGCTTTGCCGTCAATTTGTGACACTGATGAAGCACTTCCGCATTCTTTGCATGCTTGCTGGAGATTTTTATGGCATCGTAAATTAGCCTCCCTGCATAAACGGTACATAAATTTCCTACTTGACAGATGCAACTGTTTTTCAGGTTGCAAAGGTCAACAGCAAGCTACACAAATTGGTCGGAAGCTCACTCTGACCCGGGCAGGCTTCGAACTCATCACCTTTTGGTCAGTAGTAATCTGAATGCAGCTGACTCCCAGCCAGCTGTGCCACAGTCCCACAGTTATAGGGCACTGTAGATCCAGCCTAATTCTTTTGTCTCATGTTAATTTTTGTTGCTATGTGAAAGTGGAATATATACACACACACACACACACACACACACACAACATAGGAATTTCTTTTGTTTGCTCACTCTTCAGCAAACTGTGTGATTACTGTATGGAGAATAGGAAAAACAAGCATACAGTTTAATTATGTTGGAGAAGAGTAGAACATGTGAATTTTGTCTCTTTATTGACTCTGCCTTGTGTAACATACAGAGCAACATCACCCCAAGCTTTACTTCTTTCATAAGGAACAAGAATTCTTAGATAACAAAAGCACCTCCACAAACAAACACATAGCAATGCTTTCAGAGCTGTTTTGACTTGGCTTGTTACTTTTATTCACTTTGCTTAGCAATGTTACTGCTCATTCTTTGTCCTTTCTCCCAGGTTAGTTATGCTTCATCCAGCCGGCTCTTGAGCAACAGAAATGAGTATAAATCTTTCCTGCGTACCATACCAAATGATGAACATCAGGCCACGGCCATGGCAGACATAGTTGAGTACTTTAACTGGAACTGGGTGGGTACCATTGCTGCAGATGATAATTATGGCAGACCAGGGATTGAAAAATTCAGGGAAGAGACAGAGGAAAGGAATATCTGCATTGACTTCAGTGAGCTGATTGCCCAGTACTTGCCTGAAGACCAGATCCAACAGGTGGTGAAAGTCATCCAGAATTCTACAGCAAAGGTGATTGTTGTCTTCTCGAGTGGCCCAGATCTGGAACCGCTCATCAAAGAGATTGTGACACATAACATCACTGGCCGGATTTGGCTGGCAAGCGAAGCCTGGGCCAGCTCTTCACTGATAGCCATGCCACAGTTTTTTCATGTCATGGGTGGCACCATTGGATTTGCTCTGAAAGCAGGACAGATCCCTGGCTTTCGGAAATTTCTGCAGAAGGTGCATCCAAAGAAATCCATCAACAATGGATTTATCAAAGAGTTTTGGGAGGAGACTTTTAACTGCTACTTACCAGATGGAAATAAGAACCATCCAGGCTCTATGTCTTTCCTAAAGGGCCACGAAGAAGGCGCTAAACCTGGAAATGTCACAGCTGGCTTCCGCCCACCGTGTACAGGGGCGGAAAACATCAGCAGTGTAGAGACTCCTTACATGGATTATACCCACCTACGGATATCTTATAATGTGTACTTAGCAGTATACTCAATCGCCCACGCTTTGCAGGATATCTACACCTGTGTCCCAGGGAAAGGGATGTTCACCAATGGGTCTTGTGCAGACATCAAGAAGGTCGAGGCATGGCAGGTAAGCTTGACTATGTTACTGAATGTCTGGTAGGCATTTTACAGAACAGACAACAAAAGAGTATGAACTCCCTAATGCTGAAGACTAATTGACATAGCAAGTGTGGAACATTGGGTGACACAGTGCCCTCCAGATTCATAGGCTTGGGCCTATTAGATCATGTTTGTGTTGGCAAGGATCACATGGGCATATTCAGGAATTATGCAATAAAGGATATTTTGTTGTGGAAGACTTTCATGGATAGGAATAGCTAGGTTGTGGGAGTTTTCCTGTGTCAGACCTCACAACCTCTGAGGATGGCTGCCATAGATGTGGGCAGAATTTCAAGAGAGGATACTTCTGGAATACAGTGTTCCCTCACTTATTGCAGGGGTTACGTTCCAGGACCACCCGTGATAAGTGAAAAACCACGATGTAGGGATGCTCCGCCCATTCCTATCTCCCCCTCCTCCCTCTCTTTTCCTCTCCTCTTTCCCCCTCTCTTCCTCCCTCCCTCCCCCCTCCTCTTGCTGGAGCCACCCTTCTCCCTCCCTCCCTGCTTCCCTACTGACATGGGGCTCTCACCCAGTTGCCTGAGGCAGAAGCCCCAGCAGAAGCTGCCTTGGCAGCCCTCTCCCTGCTCTTCACCAGCTACACACACCTCACTTGCAGCCCACTGCCTCCGCCAGCCAGGGCAATGCTTCCGGCTTCCGAGGAAGAAGTCCCGGTGGAAGCTGCCTTGGCAGCCCCCTCTAGCCCTCTCCAGGCTCTTTGCCAGCCACACACACGCCTGTCTGTGAGTAACTCTGGAACTCAAGTCTGTGGCAGCATCTATGCTGGAAAAACAACACACTTTGATAATGGGTATACAGTGTTCCTTCGCTACTTGTATTTTAATTTTTTTTAAACCCGCGAAACAGCGGGTTCGCGTGAAGCGAACTGCAAAATAGCAAGGGAACACTGTATGCCCATACTGCCCGGAAAACTCACAGCAACCCAAAGGATATTTTCTCTTCTTTTTGAAAGCCACAACAAAGAGGGTGCATCCTACAGATACATATGCTCTCATTCAAGCCAGTTCTTTCATAAATAAATAATAAATAATATGTTTCCACTACTTCCACCAGTGTTATCTTTTTGCTGAAATGGTCCAGTTACTTATTTGCTTATTTCTTCATCCAGCCTTCTGCCATTTCATTCCTATATATTCTCTGCCTCTTGCCATATTCCTGCTCTCCACATCCTCTCCCCCCTCCTTGTCTTTCACAATTATTTTTTCTTCATGGTTTACTCACATCCAGAGAAACTTTCAGTTCTTAATGGTTAATATCTTTATTATTATTATTATTATTATTATTATTATTATTATTTCTGGTTAGATGTAAGTAATTTGTAACATTGGGTTGTTGTGAGTTTTTCGTTGCTGTATGGCCATGTTCCAGAATCTTTCTCTCCTGACGTTTCGCCCACATCTATGACAGGCTTCCTCAGAGGTTGTGAGGTTTGTTGGAAACTAGACAAGTGAGGTTTATTTGTTTATTTATTTATTTATTTATTTATTATTTAAACTTATATTCCGCCACTCCCCGGGGCTAGGAGCAGCTTACAAGAATAGCTAAAATCTAACAAAATTTAAAAGCAATTTAAAACAATTTAAAAACAACACTATCAAACATTAAAAGCCTGTCGAAACAGGTATGTCTTACATGCCCTGCAGAAAGCTGGTAAGTCCCGCAAGGCACGGACTTCAGGTGGCAGAGTGTTCCAGAGTGATGGTGCCACTGCTGTGAAGGCTCTGCGTCTGGTTGCTGTTAGACGCAAGGTCTTGACACTGGGGGCTTCCAATAGATCTTGGTCCTCAGAACGGAGGGATCTCTGGTGTTGGTAGGGGGTGAGGCGGTCCCTCAGATATATCTGTGGAATGTCCAGGGTGGGAGGAAGAACATGGTTACATGCAATTGTAACATTGTCACAACTGCATATACACAATAATAATAATAATAATAATAATAATAATAATAATAATAATATATTATTATTATTATTATTATTATTAGCCATCCCCTGCCACGCGTTGCTGTGGCCCAGTCTGTGTATATGTGTTATGTGTGTATATATATATGCGTATATGTGTCTGTATATATTTGTGTGTATGCGTATATATGTGTGTTTGCATATATATATGTGGTTTTACGCATGCATTGTATATTTTTTTTTGGCTTTTTAAGTCTCTTCTGCTTTTTAGTATTGTTATGTGTCAGGACCCAGAGCAGTCAGCAACACAAACGGCACTGATGGAGTTAAAGTGACTGATAGTCACTCATTGGCCTGATAGGTGTATTGTGTCCAAATTTAGTGTCAATTCGTCCAGTGGTTTTTGAGTTATGTTAATCCCACAAATGAATATTATATTTTTATTTATATAGATTATTTATTTATTTATTTATCATATAACATATTTTGTTGATTACATTTCATCTTTTACAGTTCAATATATCTATTATTTATATCTATCAATTTTCTCCCTCCCTCTTCCTCCTACCACCTCCCTCTGAGAACAGATGTAACTCTACTCATTGGTTTTATATTATTTGTTTGATCATGAAGATTTTTTGGTTCAGATCCTTGCTCTGGCTATAATCTCTTTCCATTTTAATTTCCAATTCTCCTTTGGATGACCATTCATACATTTTGTTCTTCCAGTTATGTAGTCTTGGAGTATATAATCTGATAAATATTCGAGCCATTTTTTAAAATTCCCATTTCCCTTCATGGTTAACATCTGAGTGAAAACAAAAACTGCCCAAATATAAGATGAAGTGCAGCAGATGTAGAGTGCCTCTCCAGCATTGCGATATAAATAGTTAAAGTTGTCGTGATGCTATTTCTCTGGTGCTTACATTCATTCCAAAAATGGATAGTTTGGGAGCACAGCAAACAGAATTTGGGTATCATCAGAGGGCCCATCCACACAGTACCTTTATCCCAGGAGCTCCTGGTTCAAAATGGAGCTTAAAGCATGGAAGGAATCACAACAAAGCCTAAAACACGCAAGATCAAAAAGTGTGGGAATATCTAGGTTCTGGCCAAAGGATTCGAGTCTTTGAATCTCTGTATGTCCCTGCACTCAAAAAATATGGAATTTTTATGTTGATTTGTTATAAATGTTGGTTCCTCATTGCTTATATTGTAAAAACATGGAGAAAGTTGATTACATGGTAAACACTTCGTTGTGGCAAGAAGGACATCGCCATCCACTCATTTATCAAAGTTTGTGGCACATAAACAAAATTTGTGGAGTACGACAAGTACTTTCAAAGTAAGGTCTACACCATTAAACAGAAACTCACACTTTCAAATCAGGAACAGAATTTTGTCATTATTATTATTCAGAGGCTGCATGGCCACCTATCAGGACAGCTTTGGTGGTATATTTGTGCCTGGAAGAACGGTTATACATGTTCCTGAGTTATACATGTCGGTTCCTTATTGCTTCTTTTGTAAAAGCGTGGGGAAAGTTGATTACACAGCAAAAACTTTGTATGTCACTTTGATAAATGGGTAGATGGCGATGTCCCTCTTGCCATGACAAAGTTTTTGCCCTGTAATTAACTTTTGCCAGGTTTTTGGTAGAGCCAATGAGAAACCGGCATTTATATTCCAGGAACAAAACTCGTATGAACAATGCGCATATTTGCATCACTGCATTAAAAAATTCAAAAGCAGCCATGGCCATCTTGCGGGCTTCTAAATCCTGGAACAAAGCAGCAAGTCCAGATGTTGCAGGCCCAAATCCCAGACCTTCTCTTAGGTCCCGGGTTTTGCTATCTGGAAGCACCCTAAGGATTGTCAGTATCTAATGTGGCCAAGAAGTATCCCTAATTTGGAAAAAAACCAAACAAATAGAGGTACCCTTAATTTTTTCTTTAGCAAAAAATACAAGGCGTGGTAGGTGTTTTAGAGGAGGAACTACTTTTACTGGCTTGTGCCAGAGTCTCTGCAGTTCAATCTTTAAATCTGCATATCGTATAAGCTTTTCCAGTTGCTTCTTGTCACTCCTGCGTTACCTGGGATTGCAACATCGACGATCCATACTTGGTCCCCCCCACCCCACTCCATGATTGTGAGGTCAGGAGTATTGTGCTCCAAAACTCTGTCAGTCTGAATTCGGAAGACCCAGAGTAGTTTGACGTGTTCGTTTTTGGTAACTTTTTCAGGCTTGTGATCCCACCAGTTCTTTGTCACAGGCAGATGGTATTTGTGGCACAAGTTCCAGTGGATCATCTGAGCAATTGTGTTGTGCCTCTGCTTATAGTCCATCTGCACGATCTTCTTCTTCTTCTTTTAGCAGCAGAGTATGTGATCCATTGTTTGGTCTGCTTCCTTGCAGAGTCTACACTTGGAATCTGTCGTTGATTTTTCAATTCTGACTTTGATGGCATTCGTTCTAATGGCTTGTTCTTGGGCTGCAAAAATCAGGCCCTCCATCTCCTTTTTCAAAGTTCAATTTTTGAGCCACATCCATGTTGTTGTTGTTGTTGTTGTTGTTGTTATGTGCCATGTATTATGCTTTCAATGCTAGGGAAACATAGTTACATTTATGCATTCTTATAATTAAACATCAGAATAAGGCTGATGTGGCCCTTGGAGAAAATGAGTTTGACACCCCTGGATTATGTGAGTGATGGTTTCAGTCTGTTTTTAGTCCCCATTTTAGCACAGAATTGTTTTGACTGCTGGGGAAGATGATGTGTCTGGGAGATCAGGTGATGTGATCCTCCTGTTTCCCCTGGATTCACGGCACCTTTTGATGCCACAAGTCACAGTATCCTGGGTTTAGGGTTTCAGTGCTCTTGTTGCTATCTGGAGGATGATTCTAGATTGAAGATGGTGCTGGGAGCTAGTGCTCAGCTCCAAAGCATGTACTTCTTTACTGTAGATAAAGATGAGTTCATTTATACCACAATTTCCCCACAAAACTGGGACTTGAAGCAGCTTTTATAAAATGGAAACAAAAGCACATAAAAAGACAAGCAAAGTCGAAAATACAACTTATTGTTAAAGTACAATTGAATTAGCCATAGAATTACGATATGGCTCTTCATGCGGGAGCATGAGAGAAGCCTCCCACAAGGATGATAAAACATCAAAAACATCCAGGCGTCCCCTGGGCAACATCCTTGTAGACGGCCAATTCTCTCACACCAGAAGTGACTTGCAGTTTCTCAAGTCACTCCTGACATGACAAAAAAATTACAATATTATAAACAAATCTTAGATATGGCATTTTAGTGCTATTTTTTTTAGTTAATTAGCTAAGTACCTGGTGTCGCAGTGGGTTAAACCACTGAGCTGCTGAATTTGTTGACTGAAAGGCTGCAGGTTCTAATCCAGGGAGCGGCGTGAGCTTCCGCTGTCAGCCCAAGCTTCTGCCAACCTAGCAGTTCGAAAACATGCAAATGTGAGCAGATCAATAGGTACAGCTCTGGCAGGAAGGTAACGGCACTCCATGCACTTATGCTGGCCACATGACCTTGGAGGCGTCTACGGACAATGCCGGCTCTTTGGCTTAGAAATGGAGGTGAGCACCAATGCCCAGAGTTGTACACAACTAGACTTAATGTCAGGAGAAAACCTTTACCTTTACCTATAACAACTTATATGCTATATGTAATACAATTCTCAAATTAATTTACAGTACTTTTTAGTTAAGGCATATATCAGTAAGACAAAACATGAAAATAGTACTTGGTCGATACTTTTTGCCTTGTTCCAATGTAGGTACTTCTTTAAATAGGCAGGTAAGTTAGTCACTGTTCTGTTACTTCTGATAAAAAAGTGGAAAAATGTAAGTTTGTTAAAATGTTTATTAGCATAGTAGGGAGGAGAGTAATTAGGAATGTCCACCAAAGGGAGCAAAATAACTGCTATTAGTCTTGTTTTTGTGTCATTGCCAATAAAAATGCATATGTTTGAAAATGCCCTGATTTCCTCCATATGACTTGTGTGAACAAAATGTGCTACTCAACTGTGTGAACTTCCCATTTCATTCTGATGTTTAAATTCTGGGGAGTTAAACAAATGACTTTGCAACTCGTCTGTGAAATGTCATTTAAAGGGACAATCAGCATGCTGGTAGTCCGACTCCGTGTCATTGGGTTCATCTAATGTGAAACCAGGGCTTTACAAAGCACTTCTTTATTGCACCACATTAATCTTATTTATGCTCCACAAACTGACATTTGCCTTTCCATAAATTAGCATTTGGGCTTTATCGGGTGATATGTTTTTATAAAATCATTCAATCTCAATGTTGTTTTCAGTCTTGGGATTAGAACAAATAAAGTTGATTGATGGCTTGGTTGCTCATTCTTAAAATATAGACTGTAGAACCTACAGTGTGCAGAAAGCAATAACTGGAATCAAGTCCCTGATGCCTCCCATTGAAAGAACTCAGCTACTAGCACCAGGGAAAGCATTTCCTTTTAGATAAAGAAGTAATCTCAAGAAACCATGTCAAGAGGAGGAATCATATTGTGAAAGCATCCTTGAACTGGATTCCAAACTTTCATTTAATAATAATAATAATAATAATAATAATAATAATAATAATAATAATAATCTTTATTTGTACCCTGCCAGCATCTCCCCAATGGGGACTCGGGGCGGCTTACATGAGGCCAAGCCCAACAATGCAATACAATTAATAAAATCAAAATATAAACAACAACATAATCAATTAAATTAAACATAAACTATGAGAATACAACAACCAATATAAAATTACAATAAAATTATTCCTGACACAAAACAGTGAGTGGGCCGCATGTACAGAATAAAATACTCAAGGTAAAAACAGGGGGTGAGATAGCAGTGGAGCAGGATTATTTGTGAGGGAGGAACTCTTCTGAGATATGGTCAAAAATACTTTTAAAAAAGTATTTTATAGAAGGGCAGAATAAAAGAATCATAGATTACGCCACAAGGGCCACCGAGTCTAAGGGCTCATCCAGACAGGGCCCAAAATGTGCAAGCTTTCGTAATTTTACCAGAGGCATCCAAACAAAAGTCGCCCAGCCTTTTGTGTGCTCGGGAGGGAGTATTTCATCCATTTTCAACCACTGAGTTAGGTTCCGGGTTTTAGCCTGCCACTTTTGGACTCTCGCTTGCTGAGGTGTTCCTGCGAGTAACTCTGTAGATCTTCGGAAGCTGTTTCTTGATTTAAGTAATTGGCATGATATCCAAACAGAGGATGGGCCAGAAATGTCAATGCCTTGGTCCTTTCATTGCTGGCTGTGATGGATTGGCCTACCTTGCAGGGTTGGTGTAAAGGCAGTAAACAGGCCTGGATTACAAAAGCTAAGGAGAGCAGAGGGATGGAGCAATCAGACAGCCTCATAGCTGGAAGTGCAGTCTGATAGGCTGGTGAAATTGGGGTAGTTGCTTAGCAGCCAGAGATGGGCAGAAAGACAGAAAGGAAGGAGCTAAGGCAGCCATAGTAGTCAATTGGGAGTTTGGTGTTTGAAAAAGTTAGTTAGGAGTTTTGAAGGGGAGGAAGGGAGGAAGAGTTTTGGGAACTGTTATATGAAAGATACCTCTTTGGGGGATATAGTTAAGGCTTTCAGGGAGAAGGAGAAGAAATAGAAAGCTGGTGTGGAAGGAGAATTCTAAAGGTTCAAAAGATCCCGTTTGTATTCCTGTGTGTGGAGCATTGTTTTAATAAACTTAAGTTATAGTACCATTCTCTGTGAAAGTCAAGCCTGTCAGTTTATTTGAAACCATTATGCAGATGTACTGTTGAAGAACAAAATAAACAACATATTCTTGTTTTATTTCACCTGGAGAGTTTGTGTGGCTTCTTAAACATTCTTTTGAAGGAGGTGGCCTATCTATATAAATAAAAATGTAATGTTTGTTTGTGGAATTAACATAACTCAAAAACCACTGGGGGAATTGACACCAAATTTGGACACAATACACCTATCAGGCTAACGAGTGACCATCACTCATTAAAGCACTGAAAAACATAGCGGAAGAGATTTAAAAAGCCAAAAAATAAGAGATACATTACAGCGCATGTGCTAAACCGCATATATACATATACACACAAGTATATACACATATGTACACACACAAAACACATACACGCAGACTGGGCCGTAGCAATGCGTGGCAGGGGACAGCTAGTGAAATAATAAAAAAGTGGCAACAAAAGAAACTTTAATAAATATGTGATGGCAGTGAAGAAATATTTAATATACAGTGGTAGCTTCCTACTGTCCTGCCTTGAGTGTGAGGGTGTATGTATGTGTGTCCGGTCACCTTGGCTGGGCCAGACCTTGTTGTTTGTCCTCCGTCTTTGTTGCACTGGCTGCTACTTCAGGTGGTGTAATACTGGCTACAGTATAACTTCTCCAATGCTATAGGGCATAGACATCGTCTGACAATGTGGCATGGCTCATTAAGAGCCACATCCACTGTTTCTAATGTGGTGAAATATATTCCACACTGGGCATGCAAATTCAGCAGCAGAGTAGCAAAGCGCAAGGGCAGATGTCTTCACTGTGTCTAGTTATGATCCCCAGGTTGTGCCAGCCAGCTTTCGTATTATATTATTTATAGCACCCATGTTTTGCTTGATATTCAAGAGAGAGTACATGATAACCATGTTTAAATATTTTAAAGCATGTCATGTTGAAGAGGGGGCAAGCTTGTTTTCTGCTGTTCTGGAGACTAGGACATGGAGCAATGGATTAAAAATTGCAGGAATAAAGATTCCACCTAAACATTAGGAAAAAACTTTCTGATGTGAAGAGCTGTTCAGCAGTGGGATACTCTGCCTCAAAGTGAGGTTCAGTCTCCTTCTCTAGATGTTTTTAAGCAGAGCCCGTCTGTCGGTAGTGGTTTGATTGTATTTTACTGCATGGCAGGGAGTTGAATGGGATGGCCCTTGTGTTCTCTTCCAAATGTATGATTCTATAAAAGTCTATGTATATCTTTCATATCAACAGAGAGATCTTTTTTCATCATTCTCAATTCATCAAATTGTTGGGAAAAATCAGTTGGTCCACGAATGTTCTTTTAGTTCAGTGGTTCTCAATGTGTTGGTCCCCAGAGGTTTTGGCCTTCAACTCCCAGAAATCCTAACAGCTGATAAACTGGCTGGGATTTCTGGGAGTTATAGGCCAAAACACCTGGGAACCCAAAGTTGAGAACCACTATTCTAGTTATTTTTGCAGCCACTTGCCTCACAATTCCTAAAATTTTCAGTATATTCCAGAATAAGCAGTAGTCTGAAATATATTTGACATTTGTCAGTTGATTTAAAATAACTGGGATCCTCTTGTAATAATATCTGCTGTACAAACAGTGGCAGTGGGAGTGTGCACTCTTTCTAATTTTTATCTCACTCTGGTTTCTGTTTTTAAAAGTTCAGATATTCACTTCCTATTAGGCTTCCTCGTGGTCACTCTTCTTAGTTATGGCTGTATCTAAGGTGAACAGTCTTTAACTCTTTGTGAACCACATAGGCTGTTGCTAGCAGTTGTCCAGCCTCTCATGTTTATTCGCTTTTTATGGCTTTCCTTACAGTTCTTAAGTACCACTAGTCAATTCAGTGGTGGAGTTTCTTTTTACAGCCACATTTTGCTGGCTTATGTTTATTTTGAACTCTAATCAGTAATTTTGCTTTACTCGTGTCTCCAAAAGTAAAAAAGATCCAAAAGGAATTAAAGGCTTCTTTTTTCTATACCACAAGAGCAAAAATAGAAGTCACATCATTGGGTCTCTCCACACCAAATCTCAGTGCTTTCTTTTTGCCTTTAGACACACAACCTCAGCTCCTCTGTGCCAGTGTTTCTCAACCTGGGGGTCGAGACCCCTGAGGGGGTGATGAGGGGGTTTCAAAGGGATTGCCAATTACCACCAGAAAACATATATTTCTGATAGTCTTAGGAACCCCTTTGGCAGAGAAGGCTGAAGATCTCTCCGCCTTTCCTCCTCTTTCTTTTTGGACGGCGAATCCTCCCACCAAAAGACCTCCTCTGCTGTAATTGGCCAGCCTCTCAGCCAAGGGGAGGGCTGTTTCTAAAACTCCAAGTGGGGAGGGGAGAGCAGGCGTGCTTGGCGCAAGGTAGTGTGATGCGCATGTGTGGGCAAGTGAGAGCATATGAGACTTGAGGGAGGCTCACGCCATCGACTCCCTTCAAGGCAAGTTCTGTGTGGCAAGTTTGGCCCAATTCTATTGTTGGTAGGATTCAGAATTCTCCTTGATTGTAGGTGAACTATAAATCCCATTAACTACAACTCCTAAATGTCATGGTCTATTTCCCCCAAACTCCACCAGTGTTCAAATATGGGCATATTGAGTATTCGCGCCAAGTTTGGTCCAGATCTATCATTGTTTGAGGCCACAGTGCTATCCAGATGTAAATGAACTAAAACTTCAAAACTCAAGGTCAATGCCCTCCAAACCCTTCCAGTATTTTCTATTGGTCATGGGAGTTCTGTGTGCCAAGTTGGTTCAATTCCATCGTTGGTGGAGTTCAAAATGCTCTTTAATTGTAGGTGAACTAGAAATCCCAGCAACTACAACTCCCAAATGGCAATACCACTCTCCCCCAAATCCCACCAGTATTCAAATCTTGGCATATTGGGTATTTGTGTTAAATTTGGTGCAGTGAATGAAAATACATCCTGCATATCAGATATTCACATTACTATTCATAACAGTAGCAAAGTATTGTCGAAGGCTTTCATGGCTGGAATCACTTGATTGTTGTAGGTTTTTTGGGTTATATGGCCATGTGCTAGAAGCATTCTCTCCTGACGTTTCACCTGCATCTATGACAGGCATCCTCAGAGGTTGTAAGGTCTGTTGGAAATTAGGAAAATTGGGTTTATATATCTGTGGAAAGTCCAAGGTGTGAGAAAGAACTCTTGTCTGTTGGAGCTAGGTGTGAATGTTTCACTTGGCTACCTTGATTAGCATTTGATGACCTGACAGTTTTTAGGAGTGGCTTCTTACTGACTAGGGGAATCCTTTATTGAGAGGTGATTAGTTGTCCCTGATTGTTTCTTGTCTGGAGTTCTCTTGTGTTTGAGTGTTGTTCTTTATTTACTGTTATAATTTTACAGTTTTTAATACTGGTAGCCAGATTTTGTTCATTTTCATGGTTTCTTCCTTTCTGTTGAAATTGTCCACAAGCTTGTGGATTTCAATGGCTTCTCTATATAGCCTGACATGGTAGTTGTTAGAGTGGTCCATCGTTTCTGTGTTCTCAAATAATAAGCTATGTCCGGGTTGGTTCATCAGGTGCTCTTGTCCACACTGCTCTATGCAAATAAATAGAACTCAAAGTTGGTCTTGATCTCCTGATCCACAGTAGACATGGTTCACTGTTCTAATAAAAGTTGCTACATTTTTGGATATTTCTTCATCATAACAGAACAGGAGAGATGGGGAATCAATGTAGACTTTTACTTTCTGGTGTTCACTGCTATGTGAGTAAAAATGCTAACCCTTGAGAACACAGTGACAATGAGGAAAAACTTGCAGGATTCCACTGTCAGGGAATTGCACCAATAAACATTGTACCTACAACCAGCCTGCCATATGGATGGAACATTTTTATACGTAGTAATAGATAATGACTGCCTTCCTTTTGAATGCTTTTTTGAACATTTTGAAAAATCCACATCCTCTGCCCTTTTCACGGTGTGACTTGTGCAGCTTTTTACAGGTTACAGACTGTCAATAATTAGCCAAAGCGGTCACTGTTAAGAGCTCGTCATGTATGTTTTGTAACTAAAGATAGAAACATGAATACCAAAGAATCAATTCAGCAGCATTTGAAAGAAGCATGGTTCATTTAGGGCAAATCTAAGCAGTGACAAAAGGGATAGTAATATGAAACAGAAGTGTGAAACGTTTTGTTTTTCAATGCCAACAGTGAGGTGTGCAGATTGCTGTGGATATGTAAAGATTTTTAATGAAGGAGGGCACCCTAGGGAGGCAGCTAGCAAAGTGCATGTAAACCCCCAATTGCACAAGAGCTTGTTATCATTTATCAAGCGCAGGAATATAGATAATGGACCTGTTAGTGCAAAGGAAAGAGACTACTATTTACTATTGCAATAATGAAAGGAATTCTGCTTCATTGCATTGACTTCTTTCCACTGGCTTTTAGCTCTTTAGAGAAAGAAAAGTGGGAGAAGGGTGGGTGACTACTTAATATTCCAGAAATAACCTTAAAGGTCTGGTTCAGTTAATATTAGGATAAAAACACAATTTATCTTGCAAAGGGGATGCTATAACACTGGAGAAAGCGCCATTGTGGGATATGACAAGGACCTAGCTCAAAAGAAAATGGTCAATTTCAATTAGACGCATTGCTGTGTAGGACTGTAAGCACAGTCAGCTGATCCAAAGTCCCAATGTACCCAGTGAGACCTATTTTCAAATACAACTGATTGGGATTGGGATCTAAAAAACTGCAGCCTTAGAAACTGATTTCTGGAGCTGTGGTTACAGTTAAAAGTAACAACATTTGAATAAAAGTGATATCTGTACTGCTTACAGCAGCATTACTCAATCTAGGGGTCGGGGCCCCTGGGTGGGTTGTGAAGGGGTCGCCAGAGACCATCAGAAAACACAGTGTTTTCTGTTGGTCATGGGGTTTCTGTGTGGGAAGTTTGGTCAATTCTATCATAGGTGGGGTTCAGAATGCTCTTTGATTGTACATGAACTATAAATCCCAGCAACTAAAAACTCCCCAAATGACAAAATTCAAATTGGGCGTATTGGATATTTGTGCCAAATTTGGTCCAGTGAATGAAAATATATGCTGCATATCAGAGTTACATTATGATTCAGAACAGTTGCAAAATGAGAGATATGAAGTAGCAACAAAAATAATTTTTGGTTGGGGCCACCACAACATGAGGAACTGTATTAAGGGGTCACAGCTTTAGGAAGCTTGAGAAACGCTGACCTACAGGTCTCTTGAGCGGCTAACTTGCACATTTCACATTTATGATGCATGTCCATCCTTTCCAAAAAAAATTCTGCATCAATGTCTGCAAGACATCAGCAGACTATGTTGTGAAGTTTTTCTGATCTTTTTCTGGGATCAGTGTATCACTAGGATCGATGCATCAATCCTATGTTGCTCCACAATTATTTCCTTGATTTTGGAATGGCCTAGCTTTCAGTTTTCTTGCACACTTGCATTATAATGGAAGTCAGTCATCATCCCTATGTGTTACTATGCTTCCTTGTTATCAAGTGTCCTCCTCCATTTCTTCTTATTCCATTGAGAATTGCACTTTATAAAGCATGATTCTTCTTTCAATCCAATCCGAAGCTGTTCCAATAGGTGTTTTTAACTTGTATAGACATTCTCTTCTCGCTGAAAAATTGGACCTGGATTGAAATTCTTTATTCTGGTATCATTGTGAAAGCTAAACAATGAAGAAAGTTAATAGAAAGAAAATCAACTCATATAAAATGAAGTGCTGATAAAGAATTCTACAAATGGACACATGAATGGGTTCTAAAGCAAATCAAGCCTGATTTCCCCCTAGAAGTCAAGATAACTGAACTGAGATAATTGTACTTTGGATACATCATAAAATAACACGACTCACTAGAAAAGATAATCATGTGTTGTCAAAGGTTTTCATGGCTGAAATCACTGGGTTACTGTGAGTTTTCCTGGCTGTATGGCCATGTTCCAGAAGCATTCTCTCCTGACGTTTTGCCCCATCTATGGCAGACATCCTCAGAGGTTGTGAGGAACTATAATTGTTTGTGGAAGTGGGAACCTGCCTGAGTAAGTGGACACTCCAGCCACATACACATATACATATTTCACTTCTTTTATGTGTATAGATTGGTATCTAAACAGGTTAAATTAGGATGTTTTGATTCAATATTGTGACGAAGATTGTATTGCTTAGGAATGGCTATTACCTCTCAGCAAACAAAGCACAGTATAGTAGAGTCTCATTTATCCAACATAAACGGGCCGGCAGAACATTGGATAAACGAAAATGTTGGATAATAAGGAGGGATTAAGGAGAAGCCTATTAAAAGTCAAATTACATTATGATTTTACAAATTAAGCACGCAAACATTATGTTTTTCAATAAATTGACAGAAAAAGCAGTTCAATACACAGTAACGGTATGTAGCAATTACTGTATTTAGGCATTTAGCACCAAAACATCACAATGTATTGAAACGGCAGTGGATTTGGGCAGGAGGCAGACTGCATTGGATAATACAGAATGTTGGATGAAGGAAGGTTAGATAAGTGAGACTCTACTGCAGGGGTCCTCAAACTAAGGCCCGGGGGCTAGATACGGCCCTCCAAGGTCATTTACCCGGCCCTTGCTCAGGGTCAACCTAAGTCTGAAATGACTTGAAAGCACACAACAATAGCAACAACAACAATCCTATCTCATCAGCCAAAAGTAGGCCCACACTTCTCATTGAAATACTAATAAGTTTATATTTGTTAAAATTGTTCTTCGTTTTAATTATTGTATTGTTTTAAAGTGGGTTTTTTTGCACTACAAATAAGATATGTGCAGTGTGCATAGGAATTCATTCATTTTTTTTTTCAAATTATAATCCAGCCCTCCAACAGTTTGAGAGACTGTGACATGGCCCTCTGTTTAAAAAGTTTGAGGACCCCTGCTCTAGTGTATTTTGTCTCTAGTATCCCTGTTCAATACCACTATTGACCAAAAACACTGCGAAAAGATACAACCATGCTAACTCCTCTCAGTCTAGATCCAGGCTGATGATGGTTAGTTACTGTGGATCATGTGACAAACAGGAGAGAGTATGCAGTGTCAACACACCCACCAAGTTATGTTAGGCACAAGTTATGTGTGGACAAAGCATTCATTGCATATTATTTTCTTTTATATTCTGTATAGTTCTCACAGGTTGCCCAAAATTCTCTTCTGGGCAGCAAGCAGCCAAGGGCTGTATGTTAAGGGATTTTCAGCTGACATGCTGGAGGAAGCATCTTGTTTGAGAGCAATGTATGCAACCTTGAGGAGCAAAGGTCGACAGTATAACTTGTGTTTCTATTTCTATTTCAGTAGCACAGAAACCTATCACAGAAGGGAACAGCTAGGTCAAATTATTATTCTCTTATGAATTGAGTTAGAAATTAGTATGCAAGATATGAGGCACATTTACATTGGCAAGATACCTGATGTTGGCGAGAATTTACATGACACACTGAACTCCAGCCAAATATCTTTTAGTTTTGGATAGCATAACATAGGGTTAATAACTTTTGGAAAATGGAAATGTCCTTAACCTTTTGGAATTTTATGATCTTTGGAAAGGCATGACTTTGTTAGAAGTCACACCTTTTGAAAAATAATGCCATAACCTCTTGGTAAAAAGCATGACCTGTGAGTGCTTTTTGGAAAATGGCATTCATGCAAGGCAATCAGGTTTCTCAGCTGTTAAACTGATGTACCTAGATGTGTCTTTGAATGGTTAGGGACAAAGATATGCCCTTGCGCAAAACATATATAGAGAGAGAGCAGAGTTTCAGAAGTGTTCTTTTTTAGTTGCCCAAAAACATCTATTCTCCCTTAAAATATATTTGCCTTTAAATCATGCCCTCAAGAGACAAAAATAAGCAGAACTTCTTTAAAAGTAATGAAGTTGGTTTACTCACAAACCTCATGTATTCAGCATACAGGTACTTTACTTATAAATCCAGTTACAAATAGATTTGAAGTAGTTTCTGTGTGTAGGTAACACGGGCATCATACTTAGAATCAACAGTTTGTAGTCCAGCTGAGTCTAATGGCTTCTGTACAGCATACTGTTCCTGCATTGAAGTCTGAAGCATACAGTTGAAGTCTAAACTGAACTGTTTCTAAAGTGGAGTCTGGGTCCTGAACGAGCCCAAACCTGATCACATGGTCTGCAGCCCCTCCCACAACACAGAGTTAAAGAACTGCTAACCAATACACACATATATAATACAGTAAGCAATCTGAATTATATAAATAACAAATAACTAGTACAGGCTTGAAGAAGGTTGCTGTTTCCAACAACAACACCCCTGTAATGTTTCTTTCACTGTCTATGCCCCTGATCAGAGGATTTCACCTCACAGATAATAGGATTTTGAAATTTTTGGCTTGTTGTGGAAACAGGAATTGGTGATAAAGCTTCAGTGGAGACTCCTTTTTTCCATGATAAGTCTTCCAGGAGTGAATTTCCCTTTCAAGGGGTAAATTTTCCCCACTTTCTGTTGTCTCACCTCTGTTCTTAACTATGAGTCGTATGTAAGTTGGATGATTGTAATTTGGGGACTGCCTATATAGAAAGCACATGTGATTCTAAGATACACCGCATTTTAAGAAGTGTTTATATTGGGGATAAAGCTTATCTTGGAAATACAGTAAAAACTAAGCAATAATCTGATCTATAGAAGGTAGAAGTGATTTTTTTTTCATGTCAGGAGCGACTTGAGAAACTGCAAGTCATTTCTGTTGTGAGAGAATTGGCCATTTGCAAGGACATTGGGCAAGGGATGCCTGGATGTTTTGATGTTTTACAATCCTTGTGGGAGGTTTCTCTCATGTCCCTGTATGTGGAGCTGCAGCTGACAGAGACAGCTCATCTGCGCTCTCCCTGGATTCGAACCTCCGAGCTGTCAGTCTTCAGTCCTGCCAGC
>NW_026845477.1:108875204-108921385 GCF_025583915.1 Anolis sagrei ordinatus
TTGAAGCCATTGTTCTGCGTCCTAGTCTCCAGGGCAGCAGAAAACAAGCTTGCTCCCTCCTCCCTGTGACTTCCTCTCACATATTTATACATGGCTATCATATCCCCTCTCAGCCTTCTCTTCTTCAGGCTAAACATGCCCAGCTCCTTAAGCCGCTCCTCATAGGGCTTGTTCTCCAGACCCTTATCATTTTAGTCGCTCCTCTGGACACATTCCAGCTTGTCAATATCTCTCTTCAATTGTGGTGCCCAGAATTGGACACCATTCCCAGAATAGTAGAAGTGATAATTTCATTTTGCAAAGTATGTTATAATCTGGCATTGCTCTGTTGTTTGTATATGTTTTATACAGATAGAATGACTATATTGGTTATATCCAAAAGACTGAGTAAAATTAATTTGCCCCTTTCTGCATACAAATATATAGTAAACTGCGTAAGAGATGCAATGCAATTCTATAACTTTTAAAAAATATTATGCACTCCAGCTCTATTTCTTTATTCTTTGAACATTCAAAGATGATGTTCTGAAAATATAGGAAAACAGTATTTTTGCCCATTGAACTCTTGGCTAACATTGCTGGCCTTCTTCCTGACCCTTTAATATAGCTCAATTCATGAAAATGAAGCTTCCTTAATTGGAAAGGAAGAGATGAGAGAAATTTCACTTGCTTTGTTTCTTTCTGTGAGTTCAAGCTGAAAGGTTCAGGAGCAAATCTTGTTAACCCTGATTTCTTAGTGTTACTTCTGAATAGCATTTTTATTTCTTTACTGGATTTCATATAATCCAACTTCACTTTCCAGAAATTTATCCAGATAAAGCTTTTTGTGTAGTTATTCTGACTCATGGAATTAAGAATCCCATTTCCTCGAAATCCAGGCAATTGATATGTGCATTATGCAAATTATTCTAATTAGACAAATTAATACAATTTGCATTCCAATTATGAAAATTGGACATGTTAACTATTGCTTTTTTTCATACTATGTTTGAAATTCCATAACGTTTTTACAATTATACCTACCCATATTTACTCGAGTATAATGCACAATTGAATGTAATGCACAGCCCAGTTTTGAAAGTCTGCATTACAGAAAAGCCCACATAGTTAAGATATTTACACACAAAAACTCTGCTTTCTGTGCTTAGGAAACATTTTTTAACCACAGAATAATTCTCCCACAACATTGAAAAATTCAGATTAGAAGAGATTACTGCAGTAAAGTATTTGTTTTCTCCCATAACAAGGAGAAAGCTACTGAAATCCGTTGTTCTTGATTTTAAGGATGGAATAATGGCGCATTGGTGATATGACATTGACATCTCTAGTAAGAATACAACTGCCAACTGTTCAGTTGGGAAAATAGAAAAAACTACATATCAAACCCTCATTGGCAGAAATTGCATGTTTATAAGACTGAGTAGGAGTACCATTATTTCCAATTTGAAAGGCAAATGAAGCCATTCCTGTTCCAGTGAGCCTTCCCTCCACTATTGATTTTCCCCTCCTTCTTCCCATATCACAGAAAGGATGAAGATTTTCAAAGGGGTGATGTAATATTTTAGCTTCGCCTTTTGTGGTTGCTCTTTGTGACAATACTATATACAGAATGTCTTAAAAGAAAATGTAATTAACATTCCATAAAAGCCAAGAATAGTATTTCACAAGATTCCACCCTATTTCAAGCATTTTATAATTTTTATTTTGGGAAACAGACTTGTGTTTCATCTTCAAGTAATATTTCCATGTGTCTGTGTCCTTTTACCTCTAGGTGCTGAAACATCTACGTCATCTGAACTTCACGAATAATATGGGTGAACAAGTGGATTTTGATGAGTCTGGTGGCCTAATAGGGAATTACTCCATCATCAATTGGCACCTGTCACCAGAGGATGGCTCCATTGTGTTTGAGGAGGTTGGACATTATAATGTTTATGCCAAGAAAGGAGAGAGGCTGTTTATCAATGAAAATAAGATCCTATGGAGTGGGTTCTCAAAGGAGGTAAGAGACACCAATCGCCTGTGTCAAGATAACCGCATTATCACTCCCCAGAGATCCATTATATTTATTTATTTATTTACAGCATTTATATGCCACTGTTCTCACCTCGAAGGGAACTCAGAGCAGCTCACAAGATATATATATTATATTATATTATATTATATTATTAGCATAGTACAATATCAGTATTAAATAATATTATATTGTACTATACCATTATATTTTAATATTATTAGTAATATTATATGTAATATAAATATATAATTATAATATCATATTATTAGTAGTAGTATTATATTGTATTGCATTATAATGTTATAAATATTATATGTATATACAATATATTATATTATATTATATTATATTATATTATATTATATTATATTATATTATTAGCATTGCACAGGAAACAAGGTGGGACTGTCCCCTGGTCCCCTCTCTCTTCACTCTGGCCCAGAGCGGCAGTTGGTGCTAGGGGAAGAAATATTTGGCAGAAATCAGTTGCTAAAGCCATTGGCCTTTGCTTTGCTGGGTTTTCTTTTTTAAGTGGGATTTCTTTTGGCGAAGTCTACTGAGCCCCCAATTCATTGGCAGACATAAATGACCCATTCTCACTGCTACGTTGGCAGATGCTGGGGCTAACAGTGGGAGCACACCCTGCTTCCCACATTTGAACTTTTCTGCTTTTACTTCTCTATATTTGTAGGAAAATGAAAGGCTTTGTTTACTTGTATGTTTAACTTTTTTCTGTGCAGTCCATCTCAAGCATTTAATCTGCATCTGCCCATCTTGTAGAAAAGGTTTCCTTTCTGAATTGCTTTTTTAAATTCATGTTTTTGAAATAACAAAACCAACTTGGGGCCACTGCTATCCCAATTTAAAAGTGTTTTCTCAAGCTGGAGTTTGCATAAAAGGAATACATTCAGACAACAACAGCAACCTTTTCATTCCCATTGTGTTCTGCTTGGTTGCTTCCATGTGATGCACTAACAGGCAGAGGCTGTTGAACAAGCTGCAGATTTTTGGTTGGTGTGTAATTTTCTCAGGATTGAATCTCACATCAGGTTTGGAGAACTGATACCCCTCCTAGCTCCCCCCCCCCCCAAGTTTGTTTACTGAAAATTTCAAATTTTTCAACCTTGAAACCTCAGCTGATGATATCTACTTGTGATCTGTTTATATTATGATTGTGGAAGCAAGAAGAGAAATTCCCTGACTTCTACCTCCCCATTAAGGTCCAGGCAATAACTGTCAGGAAAAGGAAATCACAAGGCTACGTCTCCAGGGAACCTGAGGAGGATCAATACCTGGGATGAACCATATTTATCCATCATGGCCATGTATAAATATGTGAGGGGAAGTCATAGGGAAGAGGAAGCAAGTTGTTTTCCGCTGCCATGGCTTCAAACTACAGAAAAGGAGATTCCACCTGAACATTACGAAGAACTGCCTAACTGTGAGAGCTGTTCAACAGTGGAACTCTCTGTGCCAGAGTGTGGTGGAGGCTCCTTCTTTGGATGCTTTTAAGCAGAGGCTGGATGGCCATCTGTTGGGAGTGCTTTGAATGTGATTTTCCTGCTTCTTGGCAGGGGGTTGAACTGGATGGCCCATGAGGTCTCTTTCAACTCGAGAATTCTATTATTCAATGATCTGATGTTTCATACTCTGCCGGTTTTCTAGCTGTCCTTATGTAACCAGATCGCTATTGTATTGTACCCGTACAGGTGCCATTCTCCAACTGCAGCAGAGACTGCCAACCAGGCACAAGGAAAGGCATTATTGAGGGCGAGCCCACTTGTTGTTTTGAATGCGTAGAATGTACTGATGGGGAGATCAGTGATGAAACAGGTAAGATTCGCTGCTGAACTCTCTTCTTTTTAGTGACATTTCCACAGAAGGAGACAGGAATAGTGTTTTAAGAATCTTTCTGCTAGGAAAGCTACAGTCAACATGTTTCAGTGAAAAACGCTCTAACCATCCCTCACCCCCCAAATCAATGTCATAATTCTAAATTTCCATTTTTAGTTTTGTTGTAGAGAAGAAATTAGGATCCCCAGAAGAATCTAGTTACCTCCCCATTTGTCCATAAATTGACATATAATTATACAGTAAAACAACAGGAAAGACTTGCTCCCTTGAAGTAGTAGCACATGACCCACATTACAAATCCTGTGAATTTTATCTGTAAGCTTCATGCCTCTTAAAATTGGTCTTCACTGTCTAAGCCACATCGCATCTAGTGCTTGTTCCAATAGATAAACGAGTGCATGAAGGAATATTTTCCAGGAAAAGCAGCAGCAGCAGAAAGAGATAAAACGTGACACATCCTTTTATCATGTAAGACTTCCTCATGAATGGGGCATGCTTTATAAAGATTTGCCAACTAATTGAGCATTGGTTCAGGAAATACAAGGGTTGGAACTTTAATAGTGGCAACACTACTGTAAAGACGCCATGTAATGAAACCAAAGAATGTTGCGTATACCACACGTTAGTTACATACCTACCTTACCTCTGAGCAAAAAGACTGGCCCTTCCTGCATCCTGCGCATGTGGAGTGACGTGAAGAACTGAGCCTCGTATTAGCTTGTGGTCTAAAGTAAGTGCTGTCACAATGTTTTTGAAACAAGAACAACAGAGTTGGATAAAGACTGAATGTGCCAGAGGTCGTACAGCACGACAGTGTCATCAAGGTCTTCAAGAGGCTTGCGGGGAATCTGCATTGCCTTACAGAACAGTGGCAAGATGGGTAAAATCCTTCAACAAAGGATGCCAAAATGTGGCAGACATGCATCGGCCTGGTCATCCTAGTGTCAGTGAAGCGGAAGTGAATGCTGTAGACAGTGATCATTCCTTCAGAATATGAAGCACAGTCATATGCGCAAATCCTGTGTTTCAGGCCAACTCATGAATCGTATGGTGGCGATCACTGTCTACGAGTGCGGCAACAGCACTCACTTCCACTTCGCTGACACTAGTTAAATTCCACTGAGTACTACAGTTTAAATCCGGTAACTCCCTGTGTTCATCACATTAGTTTAGGTTCAAGTGTAGGGTACAGTATTCTTAGCATATTTTAAGCGTGGGGGCCAGCATTCTTTTCCAACGTTTCTGGAGGTGGTGTGGAAGTGGGTTCTTTGAAATGATCCCCGTGTTTTACCAAATTTGTAATGTGATGGCATTTGTTGCTCTCAGGTTCCTTCCTTTGGCAGTGTTTGGACAGACTGAGCATGCTCAGAACTTCTCAGATCTCACCTAGAATTCCACATTAGTAGGGATTTAAAAGAGAAGAGGGTTTTTTTTCCAACAATGAGCAGGGAGAGGGATGGTGGATGGGGCCAAATCTCTGCAGTATGAAGACAACTGCAGTGAAAGAATATGGAAAGAAAACTAAGACATTTAACAGTGTGATGAAGGTAGAGAAAACATCCATTTCAAAACAGAGTGAGATGGAGCTGTTGTCTGCCAGACACTTCCCTGCTCCAATGTGATGAAGTCTTAAGATACCTGCAGATACGCAACAAATTTCTTTTTGATGCATTCAGCTGTAATAGCACACTATGTTCCTTGAAAGAGATGCAGCATAGTGCTATCTGTGTCTAATATTGTCTTCTTTTTTTCCAGATGCCAGTGCTTGTGAGAAGTGTGCTGAAAACTTTTGGTCCAATGAAAACCACACTGTCTGCATTCCAAAGCAAATAGAATTTCTCTCTTGGACAGAGCCATTTGGGATTGCTCTCACCCTTTTTGCTATACTGGGCATCTTTCTGACTTCCTTTGTTCTAGGTGTCTTTACTCGATTTCGCAACACACCCATTGTCAAGGCCACAAACCGTGAACTCTCTTACCTCCTTCTCTTTTCCTTGCTGTGCTGCTTCTCCAGCTCACTCTTCTTCATTGGTGAGCCCCAGGACTGGAACTGCCGCTTGCGACAGCCAGCTTTTGGTATCAGTTTTGTCCTCTGCATCTCCTGCATTCTGGTGAAGACCAATCGGGTCCTTCTGGTCTTTGAAGCCAAGATACCCACAAGCCTCCATCGCAAGTGGTGGGGCATGAACCTCCAGTTTCTCCTGGTCTTCCTGTGCACCTTTGTGCAAATAGTCATCTGTGTCATTTGGTTGTATACAGCTCCCCCATCCAGCTTCCGGAACCATGAGCTGGAGGATGAGATCATCTTCATCACCTGCAACGAAGGCTCCTTGATGGCACTGGGCTTTTTGATTGGATACACTTGCCTATTGGCTGCTATCTGTTTTTTCTTTGCTTTTAAGTCCCGCAAACTGCCAGAAAACTTCAATGAGGCCAAATTTATTACTTTCAGCATGCTGATTTTCTTCATTGTCTGGATCTCTTTCATTCCAGCCTATGCCAGCACCTACGGCAAGTTTGTCTCTGCCGTGGAGGTGATTGCAATCCTTGCTGCTAGTTTTGGGCTTCTAGCTTGCATCTTCTTCAACAAGGTCTACATCATCCTCTTCAAGCCCTCGCGCAACACGATTGAGGAGGTGCGCTGTAGTACTGCTGCCCATGCCTTCAAGGTCGCTGCCAGGGCGACACTGCGACGGAGCAATGTGTCTCGCAAGAGGTCCAACAGCCTTGGAGGCTCTACAGGCTCCACCCCATCTTCATCCATTAGCAGCAAAAGCAACCACGAAGACCCTTTTTGTCTATCCACAACTGTGATAGAGCAACAGCAACGCGGGTGCAAGCAAAAAGTGAGCTTTGGTGGTGGAACTGTCACTTTGTCACTGAGCTTCGAAGAGCACCAGAAAAATGCAGTCGCCAACAAAAATGCAAAGCATAGGAACTCCTTGGAAGCCCAAAATAGCGATGACAGCCTTATGCGGCATAAGGCCTTGCTTCCTCTGCAGTCAAGTGAACCAGTAGGCAGCGAGCCCAATTTCCAGACAGCTTCAAGTCATGACTCCAACATCCAGGAACCAGTAAAGGGAGAAACCAAGCAAGAAGGACAAAGCTTAGAAGAAGGGCAACCTCCGTTGTCACCTTCATACTTGCGGGATTGTGTAGGCAGCGATTCCATCACAGAGAATGCTGTCCATTCATAAAGAAGGAAGAACCAATCACCCCTACGTTTTCTTTCTGGATACTCCTCTGTGGCGCAGTGAGCCACTTGGTGGTGTTAACATTCGCAGGGTAAACTCACCTCCTACAGAACACTGGAGGAAGCGTTTCAATAAGTGATTGTTGTAGTGGAAATCTGTGGTGGTTGTGGAAGAGACAAAGAAACAACTAAAAAAGCTCGTCAGCTGGGCTTGAGCAGAATTTTGTCATCAAGGAGTTATTATAGTGATCTGGGTCATGAACATACTGGTTAGCAAATGTGTCTGGGCAGTTCTAGTAACATGGTCTGCTTTTTACAATAATGTATAGTATTGCTTTTATAAATAATTCCTCTTTGTTCCCCATAGCCATATTACAACGAGGAGAAACATACTACTATACACAAAACAGGGCATGCACCTTGACTTAGAAAAGTCACCCTTACTCCACTCTCTGTGGAAGTGCCTTAAATGAAGTTCAGCCAGTGGCCTGAACCTGTTGACTATGTGAAAAAAGGATGCTAAGGGCTTGTGATGTATGACAATCTTGAGAGACATTCCTGTATTATACAGAAACACCGTTTTCCTGGGGATTTATATCATTTGGTTCTGCTGGCTGGCTCACTTCATAGGTTGAAAGGAATAACTTTGCAGTTCTGCAGAAAGTATAGACCATTTGATAAGATGTATCCATTCATTGAGACATCAGTTGATTGTCTCCTTGATAGAGTGGCTTTGTAGTTTCAGTCAGCTGGCTGCAGCTTCTTGTCTTACAGTTTACACTGCACTATGCTGTACTAACTTCTCTCCAGCAGTCACACAATGCCACATGTAGACAGGTCCTGACCTGTCATATTTAAGGGGCCTCACAGCTCACCAAGACAGGAACAAAATTTGAAGGCCTTTTCTAACCTGCAGTTTACTTACTGTACATACATGAAGCACTGCAGCTATTCCAAAACATTTTCTGACATTAGCTCAATGAAAAAGTGTTTAAGGATCAGAAAGACAAAAGCGCAAGGTCCTGAAAAGTACTGAAAAGTATAAGAGGAATGAAAGCGCAAGGTCCTGAAAAGTATAAGAGGAAAGAAAGCACAAGGTTCTGAAATAACCCCCACTATTTGTTGAACGTTCATTGAGCTACAAAGGAAGACTCAATGGTCTACATCTGTCTGCTCTCATGATTTGAGTCCAGCAAGGACTGTCTCTCTGCTTGCTTTGCAGATCTGCTCAGGAGTTAGTATAGTTGGACAGGGCTCGTAACTGTTCAGACCAAAGGGCTGATACTTGGACATTCCCCTATTTTTTACAAACATATTGATGGAGTGCTTCAGTATTTCGACACTTACTATCCATCTCTTTGTACAGGGCAAAAGGTAATTTAGGACATATTTGTAGATCTCTAGATAGCTTGCAATACGTTTCTCCCAATTCCTTTAACACCAACAATATAATTATTGTTGAAATGAAAGAAGCTTGGGTAATCCAAAAGTGGATTTTTCTTTGCAGATATACTGACCTCACCTTGGCTGTGCCTAAAAAATCCTCAGTTTCATTCAGCAGCTGTTCAGTAGGCCTGTGCTCATGCCTTCATGTGGGCACTTAAGTTTGTACCGTGTTGATGGCTCTAGCTGGTGGATCTTCAGGTTCTAGTAAAACACAATGTTTATTCAACAAGCCTGAAGTCATCCTTTGCCTTTACTTGTAGCTCAAATATAACTTCATGGCTTTTTATCATGTCAGAAGCGGTTTGGGAGTATACTGCAAGTTGTTTCTGGTGTCAGAGAATTAGCTGTCTGCAAGGAGGTTGACCAGGGAATGCCCGGATGTGTTACCATCCTGTGGGAAGCTTCACCCATGTCCCCACATGGGAATCTTCATGGTATTCTAAACCATGATTTTGTTTTAGGCATGCAGCTGCATTTAAGCCACTAGACCCCAGGTCTAAGGACCATAACCATTGTTCCCAGTAGTTATTCCTTTGGTTAAAAGCAGCTCTAGGGATTGGGGGTTTGGCTCAGGAACACAGGCTGTGGATAAAATGCTGTCCCCAATTCTCAACACTTCTAGGGAGGGAAAGAAAGAAAAGCATAATACATGTACCAGTCATTTAGCGTTTTCACGATTAATTGAAATTTTGGGAAGAATTTTCACAGTAAAAATTCAATGGGAAGAGAATATTAAACCTACCAGGCCCATGGCCTATACCAGTGGTTCTCAACCTGTGGATCCAGGGTGTTTTGGCCTACAACTCGCAGAAATCCCAGCCAGTTTACCAGCTGTTAGGATTTCTGGGAGTTGAAGGCCAAAACATCTGGGGACCCACAGGCTGAGAACCACTGGCCTATACCTTAGCAATTGCATTTCAGCAAAGATGAGGATGTTAGGAACCCATCCATCACACCTAGTTTAGCTTTCAAGGAAATGGAATAAGAGAGACATTTCTCAAATTCCTTCTAGGGAAATCATTTGAATCAATCTTGCTTTTACCAAGGAGGAGAGACGGATGCACAGAGGTTTTCATTTCTATGTGGGGCAGAGGAAATTTAACTAATTGCTTCAAGTTTCCATGCATTGGGAAAGTGTGAGCACCAGACTGGCAACCTATTGAAGCAAGTAATGCTAAACTATGTTTTATATATTGACGGTGTTGTCAGAGGTGTATATTCTTTTCTGATCTGTTTGAAAATCTAAAACAGGGGATCCTCCTGCTTATCAGATATTTGCTGTGGGCTTAGAGAACACAGAGCTTACTCCTCATATTGAGGTTAAAAGAATCATGGCATTAAGCCTAGAATCCCTATATTTACTTCTTGTACTAATATTTCGCCTAAGTGGTAAGGATTTCATTATACTATTAGTTTGGTCCTATGAGGTTCCTGACTGTGTATAGTTTTATGCATATACTGGAAAGAAGTATGTACTTAGCTTTTGGTATCCTCAGACTGTTAACATTTCTGAGGTTCTTTGTATTTGTGTACAGTCACTGATGTTGTTGAAAACCCAAACCATGGCCAATCTAGAATTCTCACTTTGCAGGAATCAAACACTCTCTTCTTAGTACTGAGCATTGAGCAGACCTTTCTTATTATATAGCAACATACTCAGCCATAACATGTTATCTCCCGTTGTCATTGCTGCATTGGGCAGCTCTCTTCCCTTTTTTCCCCAGACCAAATGTGTGGTGCCATTTGTAGGCTCACCTTCCTCTAGTAATGTAGTAATAAAGGTGATGCTGATGAGGCAAAGCTAAAATTTGTCATATTGATGTATTTACACTAGATTCCAGTTGCTAAATCCTACCATAAGCTTGTAAACTTTGGACTACTTTTAACATCATGTGGTGTGAATTAGGATTATGTTATATATCATGTCCCATTTCGGTCAACCCATGTCAGCTCTTCTCTGTGACTTATTTTTGGTCTTTTCCTAAGAAAAAGAGTGCCACAATGATATAAATGTTGACTTCTAGTAAAGGTATAGGTTTCCCCTTGACATTAAGTCTAGTTGAGTCCAATTCATGGAGCCCCGGTAGTGTAGTGGGTTAAACCACTGAGCTGCTAAACTTGTTGACCATAAGGTTGCAGGTTCGAATTCGGGGAGCGGCATGAGCTTCTGCTGTTAACCCCAGCTTTTGCCAACCTAGCAGTTCGAAAACATGCAAATGTGAGTAGCTCAACACGCACCGCTCCAGCAGGAAGATTACGGTGCTCCATGCAGTCATGCTGGCCACATGACCTTGGAGGAATCTACGGACAATGCCAGTTCTATGGAGATGAGCACCAACCCGCAGAGTCAGACATGAATGGACTTTGTCAGGGGAAAACCTTTACCTTTACCTGAGTTCAACTCTGGGGGAGGTGCTCATCTCCATTTCTAAGCTAAAGAGCTGATGTTGTCCGTAGATGCCTCCAAGGTCATGTGGCTGGCATGACTGCATGGAACGCCATTACCTTTCCGCCAAAGCGGTACATATTGAACTACTCACATGTGCATGTTTTCAAACTGCTAGGTTGCCAGAAGGAAATGTTGATTTACTTTGACATATTAATCAGTTATTGCTTTGATTGTGTAAACCTTGCAGATTCAGGCAGAGTGTTTAAATTAGGAAGCAAGGCTAACATTTCCTGTTCCATGCACCCTTCAGTGTGACTATTTTGTGCCCTTGAGTGAAGCATTGGTAATGGCACTATGAACCAAGTGGAGTGATGTTTATGTCTTTTAGAAGCCCAGTGCCATTAGTCTTTGCTTCACACCCAGCTCAAGGGTGCTTGTAATAGTACAAGATGGACATCCAGTTCCTATAGCAAGAGAGATTTGCCCTTTTCCACTCTAAATAGATCTTTTGAGGCCCAAACCAGGCTTGATTGTGGATTTTCACTTTTCGCGGGTGGTCCTGGAACATAACATCCGTGATAAGTGAGGGAACACTGTATTTTCCTCTTGGATTTTACTTTGAAATAAGTGGCATTTTGGTAGGGCAGCAGCCATCTCAGTCCTTTCTTTTTTTAAAAGCACTGGGTCAGAAGTAAAAGATTAAAAACGCGAGTCTGTCAGCAGCTCTGGGATTTTCTTTACACATGGGCTTCATTGTTTCACCTATCATCCTGGGTGCAAATGTTGGGTCTACCAGCTTTGAGAGAAAATAGAGCATTCCGTAAAAGTTTCGAGTTGGGAGAGACTACTGATTTTACTAAACGTTGGCTCCTTCTACATTGCCATATATAATCCAGATTATCTGCTTTGAACTGGTATTCATTTCTCTCATTTGTTGTTGTGGGATCTTCAGAGTGGATCTAGGTTTTTCCCTCACAAACGAGGGAAATGAATGGTGCAGAATTGACCCCCCCCCCCAGAGAAGTAGACGACAAAAGATGCAAAGCAAAGAGAAAAGAGGAACAATGGAAGCAAGAGCTGAGGAACTTCTTCTTTCCTTCAGAAAAGGACGGCAACTCACTACCATCCTAAAGAAGGCAAAGAAATTGAGGCTCATCTGCTTTGCTGCTTGCTCTAAGGCAGTGGTTCTCAACCTGAGGGTCCACAGGTGTTTTGGCCTACAACTCCCAGCCAGTTTACCAGCTGTTAGGATTTTTGGGAGTTGAAGGCCAAAACATCTGGGGACCCACAGGTTGAGAACCACTGTTCTAAGGGAAAAGTACCCTCTCACAAATTCAGAGTGAGGTGCTAAAAACCTATGAAGCCCAGAGAGGCTTAGTCTATTTAATTACGGCCCCTTACTACTACCAAGTTGTGCAGGACTCATTTAGAGTATTCTTGAACTATTTCTTTACATTTTCTGTGCTGCATTTCTTGTACCACATCATCTATTCCATATTCCCAGATTGAGTACTGTTTACCTTTTGGGAGACCAACGCAAAAAAAAAAAAGTGTTGAATTCACTAAAGTTCCTTTAAAGGGTCTGTTAACTCTGCTCTTCACAGATTTCCCAACAATTATGTTGCTTATATCTCCCTGTGCATCTTGCTTTAATGCATCATTACAGTTGCCTTCTGTACTTTGTTGCTATAGTGTTTTCAGCTTGATAAAATATGCCTTTTTGGAGATAAAAGTAAAATTGTTTCCGTCTTATCTGCTTTTCTGTGGTTTTTGTTCACACGTCTTTCAAATATCAGTCTTACCCAGTAGTTATAAAAAGTGAAAGCACACAACAACAATCCTATCTCGTCAGCCAAAAGCAGGCCTACACTTCTCACTGAAATACTAATAAGATTATATTTGTTAAAATTGTTCATTTTAATTATTGTATTGTTTTAAAGTGTTTTTTGCACTACAAATAAGATATGTGCAGTGTGCATAGGAATTCATTTTTTTTTCAAATTATAATTCGGCCCTCCAGTGTGAGAGTCTGTGACCTGGCCCTCTGTTTAAAAAGTTTGAGGACCCCTGCACTAAGCTGCTGAACTTGTTGACCAAAAGGTCCTGCTTCTGCTGGAAGGGAACAGCGCTCTATAGTCATGCCAGCCACATGACCTTGGAGGTGCCTACGGACAACGCCAGCTCTTCGGCTTAGATATTGAGATGAGCACCAACCCCGAGTTGGACATGACTAGACTTAATGTCAGGGAAAACCTTTACTAAAAGTGCTTAACTGTTTTGCAACCAAAGTTGGGACTTAATAGCAAGAAAAATATGTGAGAGAAGGAAATGTCCTTTTTTCCCATATTTGCAGCTGTATGCAGGGAAGATATCAATGCTGTAATGATGGAAAATCTTCACACATTCAGTGAGACAGCAGTCAGGTTAATTTGGCAAGTTTAATTATTATACCATCTATTATACAAAATATTTTTTACAATTTAAAAACATTTCCTCAACAAAAATCATATACATATATTTAAAGAGCCAATTACACAAAAGAGGGGTAATTGTATGCACAAAGGTAACTAGTCTCATTTTACTTTACAAGAAACATATGACAGAAGGAGAATTAAGACATCGGTCCTGCCCTGCACATTTGAGGAGCATTAACTAGGCCCCATTTTCATTCCCATGGAATGGAGGCATTTTTCCTTGACTACACAGCTGGAGAGCTGCTCCTTCCAACATCTGGGGGAAATGGTGGGGAGAAACAACCAGTGTCATGTTGATGTTGTGCTCCTGCACAAAGATATGTTTTCAGTTCATCTGTGTTGTACCTTTAATATTAGCAGCACCACTGAAGGCAAATACATGCCCAGAATCTTAGAATAGAATACTATGTATAGCTCATGCCCAGAAAGTTATTATTTATCAGTTCGCACACACTCATTTCCCTTTTTGGCTCCCAGGAATGTTTATGTGTCTACTCTCACAGGCACAAGGCAATAGGAACAGCTTGCCATTTGAAAGGTGCACCCAGTGAGCAGAAAAAGTAAGCAGTTTCCCACAGTATCTGTATCCCTTTGCAGTGAACCTAGCAGACTAAGGAGGTGCAGAGTCAGCTGACTGTTCCTACTGGGTGTGAGAGAGGCTACAAGAAGGCAATTCTACACTGCTTAGAGTCCACACAAAATGTAAGCGAGGTCTACCCCAGAGTGATAAGGAAAACAGAAATGAATGAACATCAAAGTTCCCTGGGCTATTGGGATATGTGTGTGTGTGTGTGTTAAAAATGAGGCTCCCTCACTAGGGTGTGTGTGTGTTTAGGTGGTAGAGGGAAGGAGGTCTGTCTTGCTGAGGAGGGCCCATCCTGCACTCACAGGGGAGCCCATCTAGGAGTCACTGCTGGATACCAAACGCCTGTAGAAGGGTAGGAAGGTCCCGGGCATCAGCTGCCCCATAGAGGTCACTCTGGCCCAGCATGGAAAGCGCCATTCGCAGAGTGCTCCAGATGTTGTCTGACATCGCCCCCTGCTGGCCTCGTGGGCCCCGACTCTTTTGCTGCATGTGCAAAGCTTCCAGGAAGTGCTCCACCGCTTCTCTGTCAAGACAGGAGCACAAGGTGATAGGCCCAGAGACACAGAAAACAGTAACAGACAGACGAATACACCAGTGCTTGCCCATTTTAGAAACAGGTTGGGATTGGTCTATCTTTGGATGGCATAGACCAGGGGTCTTCAAATTAAGGCCCGGGGGCCAAATACGGCCCCCCAAGGTCATTTACCTGGCCCTCGCTCAGGGTCAACCTTAGAGTCTGAAATGACTTGAAAGCACACAACAACAATCCCATCTCATCAGCCAAAAGCAGGCCCACACTTCCCACTGAAATACTAATAAGTTTATATTTGTTAAATTGTTTTTCATTTTAATTATTGTATTGTTTTAAAGTGTTTTTGCACTACAAATAAGATATGTGCAGTGCACATAGGAATTCATTCATGTTTTTTTCAAATTATAATCTGGCCCTCCAACAGTTTGAGGGACTGTGACCTGGCCCTCTGTTTAAAAAGTTTGAAGACCCCTGGCACAGACCATGTACAGGTAAACTTTGGCCTTTCAGGTGTTTTGGACTTCAACTCCCACAATTCCTAACAACTGATAGGAGGGCTGAAGTTTGCCCATGCCTGACATAGACTGTCAGGAAGAACATGGCTAGAAGAGCTGCTCTGAAACTCTGGGGAACCACTGCTGCAAGGGAGGACTGAAAAATACTGGGCCAGATGGACCAAGGACCTGACCCAGCATGCAGCAGTATCAATGCCTAAGAGCGCACAGCTACAAGAAATAGTATGTTATGTTATATATTTGAAACATCAAATGTTTCAAATCATTAGACATATTCTGTCAAAATATTGCACTACTGTGTTTATTAAGAGGAGATTGATGTCTCCCATTTGAAATTTATTTGATATTTATGTGAATACTGACATTTATTTACCATAGAGATAAGATTTGTACCTTTATGTTGTGTACATAAATAAAAAACCTGTCGCATAACACATTTGATGTTTCAAATATAACAATAACATACTATTTCTTGTATCTCAGTTTTAAGATATCTGTGTTCTAAGTATAAGAGTGCACAGAGACAACACATCACAAATATCAGGCAGGAAGGGTGTAAGAAGTTTACAAGATGACACTGTTCTAAAAAGGAGACTGGACAAAGACATCATTTAACTTTACAAACCATAGTTAGGGAAGGGAGTCAATTATGGCCAACAGATTTTAGCTCACCTGCATGGAAGTGTCACTAATTTAAGATGGATGAAACCCAATTAGAAAATGAGAAAAGCTAAGCGTGGAACTAGGTTCCTTCACCAAACTCTTTATCAAGATGAAGGGACTGAATTCAGACTATAAAGCCAACTCACTGTACTGTCATAAAATCAGAAAAAAGTTTAGGAATTGGATCTCACACTTGGTCAACTGAACTGGAGACAGAAGATTTCCTTTGCCTTTCCCTCTTTGCTCCCCAACAACTCCCACTCTCTTTGCCTCATCCCAACTCACCTGTGGGCTCCTAAGTTGATACAGCTAATGCCGAGGTTGTAGCGAGAGCGGATGTAGCCTGGCTGCAGCTCCAGTGCCTGCCTGTAAGCTGCCACAGCCTCTTCACTCCGGTTTCCGTTGGCCAAGGTGGCTCCTAGCTTGTTCCATAGGAGATGATCCTGAAGGAATGAACTAGTCAGTTTGTGTGGGATAATGGGACTTCACTGGCATGCCAGAGACATAATATTTATTTTCAAGTCTCCCAAAGTGTAAAGACATGCCATCCCCCTTACTCCTCCATCCATTCTCCACCAAATCTTTCCATTTCCAATTGATTTTATATGGAGCCTAAGTATTGGTACAATAGTGGTGAAAGCTATGATCTATCAACTGGAAATACTAGTTTCATCTCTTGATTCTGTCAAGTGCTCACTAGATGTGGCCAAAACATAGAACTTCAAGTTCTTGGTTGGTAATATATGTGAATGTCCTGACCTATCTTGCAGGGTTATTGCAAAAAATAATAATAATAACTTGGGTACTACAGAGGAACTGACAATTCTCAAGTAATGCTATGTAAATACTGTAAATACTGTATTTCCTCAACGCGAAGACACACTTCTTCCCCTATATAAACATATCTAAAAATGGGGTCCGTCTTAGAATCGCAGATGTATTTTATGTATTTTTGTTGGTGGCGGCAATACTGAAATTAGTGAAAAAAGCAGATTATATCAGACATGAAACAAAACATCAAACAGAAGCAATTTCCCATATCTGCTGTAGCCTCTTGTCATTTTACAGATCCCCAGGCTCTCTCCGGCACTTGTTTTGAATCGTTTGTCATTTCATGTAAGGGATATCATTTCATTACACCATTTTAGTTCATGGAATTTGCACATCCATGGATTTTGATCTCCTTGGGTGCTCCTGAATTCCAATCCCAGAGGATACTAAGGGCCCTCTGTATAGCCAATTGCAACAACAACAACAATTTTTATTGATTAGCCAGTTAGCCTTATCAAAAACAGACAATGCAGACATAACATACAACATACATCTAGTCCTCTTGAAACAAAATACAAATAGCCAATTGCAAAGATTCTGGGAGCAACATATAAATAGATATGAAGTTCCCACCACTGTTATCAGATGATAAAATAAAAATATTAAGGGCTCATTCTGGGTTTGGGAAGAGATTCCTCCACCCAGAAACCCTATGAGAAGATCATCACTGGCAGCCCGCCACCATCTTTCCCCTTTCCCATGTCTTCCTTACATTTGGGCGGGCACTCAACGCAGCAGTGAAACAGTCCACAGCCTTCTCATACTCCCCACTCAGGTTGAAGAGGACACCCAAACCGCACTGCACGTCAGGATCCACAGCAGAGGTGTTGCTTTGCACAGCTGCCAAAAACAGCTCTTTTACTTCCGCAAAGAGTGAGCTGGGTTGGTGAAAAAGAGCACACACACATGCATATAGATAAATAGTTAGATTATTTCAGTCAATGACCTGCATTAAAACAGACAGTAATAAGTAAGTAAAACGTAAGTTTATGCATTAAATGCCATTTTAAAAAGCTAAGTTAAAACAATATTAAATATTTGTATTTTAAAATAAAAATATGTAGTTTTATATATTTTAAATATAAACATGTAGACTTGTATATGTATAAATATTTATAATTGTATATTTATATATTTATATGTATTTATAAATATTTGTATCTTTTTAAATATACAAATATTTATATTAAAAGCTGAGATAGAATAGAACCTTTTAAAACTGTAACAGCAACCTGTGCCAGCCAGCTATTGCTGCTGCACAAAAACTAGCAATATTGGCTGTAATTTCAGAAGACTGGTCAGCCAAGAGATAATATAAAAACTTCCAGGTCTCCCTGGTATACTTTGTAAAATAGGTATAATAAAATGTTGCCAAAGGCCTCAATAGAAGTATAATAAAATGTGTCCCATTGTTTCAAGCGCCTCAGCCTCACAGGCGTTTGCACTATGGTATGCTGTTATATATTCTCTCCAGTACTGCAGAACAGAACACATTGAATTTAGCCAAAGTTACCTTTCCTGTATTTTAAGATAATTATTTAGGGACTCTGCTGGAAGAAGATCCCTCCCATTGTCTTTGAAAAATAGATGCTGCATTGATGTAGCTCAATATCTCAGATATGATGCCATATATTTTCTTTGGCTTTTGTATAGCCAAAAGTTAGGATGGTATTTTGCAGATAGCCAAGGTTTACGACTTTCTTATCTACTAGCTTTTTCCACCTTGAGTGAAATGAATCACTAAGGATCAGTGGGGCCAGACCTTTAGGTATCTTTAACTTGAAATTTAATTTGTGCATCCAAATCTGAGACTCAACCGATTGAAAAAGAGATGTCCCATACTAATGAAAGCACTAATTCATCTTCAAGCATGTTGGTCTCCCCACTCCCCTGCCCATGAATTCCCAGTTCCAGTCCATTCCTTCCTAAACTCACTCAGTTAAAAGCGAGCCCAAGACGCGCTTGGAGGGCCCAAGATCTGGGCCAGGACTGCCCTCTTCAGGCTCCTTCGCCACCAAGTGAGCATAGTCCGGTTTGTGGCGCAACCAGTCCCGCAGGGTTTCACACGCTTGCTTCTGCAGTGATTCATTGGTGAAACTGACTGCCAGCGCCATGAGTGCAGTGAGGTTTCCAGGTTGCAGCTCCAGACACCTGCAGAAGGGAGGCACAAGCACCCACATCCAAAGTTATGGGCAGTATACCCTCCAGTCACCCTTCTGGCAGGGAGGGACCAGCCCCTTCCCAGCTGAAACAGCAAAATATGCCAGCTGAAAAGGACTCCACTTAAAGGCTCTATGTTCTGCCATTAGATCTCTGACATATAGCTTTTCCCAGAGTTATCAAGTACATTGTGCTGTGACGCAGAGCTTCTTAAACTTTTTCAACTTTTTTTTACCCAATAATTTTTTATGTGATCCCAGGTACATAAAATAAGGTAAAGGTAAAGGCTTCCCCTGACATGAAGTCTAGTCAAGTCCAACTCTGGGGGGTGGTGCTCATCTCCATTTCTAAACCAAAGAGCCAGCATTATCCGTAGACACCTCCAAGGTCATGTGGCAAGCATGGCTGCATGAAGTGCCGTTACCTTCCTGCAGAAGTGGTACCTATTGATCTACTCACATTTGCATGTTTGTTTGTTTTTATAGACATGTGACATTTATTTCATCATGTATTGATGCAGGAAAATAACTTCATGAAGTAGTAGTAAAAAATTATGGCTGCTATTAGAAATTCACAAGGAAAGCACCCAGATGGAATAACATTGCATAGATGTCAGAAAATAAATGTGCATGTTTCCAAACTGTTGGGTTGGCAGAAGCTGGGGCTAACAACGGGAGCTCACTTCACTCCTCAAATTCGAACTGCCAACCTTTCAGTCAGTAAGTTAAGCAGTTCAGCGCTACCAGGGCAAAATAAGTATACAAACAGTTTTTTAAAATATATTGGATAGTTACATCCATAGATATGGAGGACCAATTGTACCACAGCAATAATTAGTTCATGCCTAAGTTCCAGGTACACAAAAAATCAGTTCCCTTAAGTAAAATACAGTGGCCCTTAGTATTGCCTGGATTGTATGTAATGTATGGAATCAAATTGTGCCTCTATGTAAATAATGAAGTTGGGAAATAAATATGGAGACATTGTTCTTCCACATCCTTAAATAGGCTGAAGACCAAAGGGGTTATTGTGCCAGGCTGGCAACTCACCGTCTGAGGGCACTGATTGCTGCAAGCTCCTGTTCATTCTCCGCTTGTGTGGTGCCCAGGTACTGCCAGGCCTAATATAGAGAGGAGGAGTCATAAGAGTTCTTCATACTGCACTAATCTGCACTGAACAGGGGGCTAATTTTTAAAGACCATTTTGTGCCCTGCAAAACAACTCCATCTATTCAGCTACCATAGGCACAGGGAGAGAGAAGGAATGCCTCTATGCACTGCCAAATAATCCACATCAAACCATACAGCATAGCACCGGGACTGTGCCGCAGCTGGCTGGGAGTCAGATGCATTAAAATCATTACTGACCAAAAGGTCATGACTTCAAAGCTAGCCCAGATTGGAGTGAGCTTACAACCAATTTGTGTAGCTTGCTGTCGACCTTTGCAGCCCGAAAGACATTTGCATCTATCAAGTAGGAAATTTAGGTACCGCTTATGCGGGGAGGCTATTTACAATGCCATAAAAATCTCCAGCAAGCATGCAAAAGAATGAGGAAGTACTTCATCCATGTCACAAATGGACAGTGAAGCGACAACTCCCCTGGTGGCCAGAATACCCTCATGAAAATGCTGGAATGTTAAATAGCCTTTGTGTGTCTGTCTATATATGTTGTGTGTCTATGGCACTGAATGTTTGCCATGTATATGTACATTGTAATCTACCCTGAGTCCCCTGCGGGGTGAGAAGGACAAAATATAAATACTATATATAAATAAGTAATAAATAAACCAAAGTGCTAGTAAAGAGCACCATTTGGCTGTTTCATCAAACTATGGATACATTTTCTTTTCCAAGATCTTGTTTTGCCTCAATGATTGCACCCCATACTGACTCCTCTAATGTTATAGTGCCACCTCTACCTCCACCATCTGAGACATTTGAGGCAACTAGATATTAAGGTATATGTATGTAGATAAGTTGTCCTTCTAGTGCGTGGATGTCAAACTCATTTTCAATGGGAGTGTAGAGTGTAAATGTCTCCATCCTATAGCTAGGACACATTTGGAACACCATCAACACCACCAATTACTTCTGTATTCAAGGTTGCAGCCCAGGAGTAAAGTACGAGAAGCCATCTCCCTGTCCCCACAAATGACATATCCCTTCAAAACTTCTTGTGCAGTTTACACAAGATGTGCAAAAGACACAGTGCAGGCCAGAAAATGCATTATGCAAGATTTCTTTTTGATATAAAGTGGCTCTTTTGGGGAATCCACTTTATAAGCTGCCTCCTCATAATGAAACTGGTTGTTTGGTTAGAGCACTGGTTCCCAACATGTGGTCCGTGGAACACCAGTGGTCTGCAAGAACTAAAATATGGTCTGCAACCTCACTGTTACTACACCATTGCAATCAGAGTGACTGATTTCGCGAAACCCTCTTATAGTGCCGAGGCTTATTAAGTATGGTTTTCTGTGGGCGAACAGATAGTGATTACTAGATGGCATACATTCTGTATTGGAAACTAGAGCTGATGTAGTCTATCCAATGCCATTTTCTGAATCAGCACCCCAAATAACCAAACTGAATCTAGAGTTGACCAAAAACTTGATTCGTAACCCTTTTGGTACTCATGTTGGAAAGTAGTCCCTGGGCAAAAAAAAGATTGGGAACTACTGGGTTAGAACAGGATGGTACTTCAGGAATCCAAACTGCTGTAGCCAGTCTTCTACTGAAGAGTAACTACTAAAGACTTCCCCATCACCCACCCACAATTGTGCACCCTCTCTTCTGCCCAATTCAGCTGAGCAGAAGCAAAAACACAGCACAGCTCCGTCTCGCCTACTCACCTCCATATGATTGGGATTCTGCTGCACAGCAGCCTCAAAGTATAAGACAGCATTAGGAAGGTCACCTTCTTCCAGACATTTCAGCCCTTCCTCAAAAGCACGCGGATGGTCCTTTACAGGGTTTTCTTCCTCAAAGTGATATCCCTGAGAAGGGGGGAGAGCAAAGCAATTTGTACTTGATTCATAATCAGAGCCAAAGGAAAGAGTACCTAACCTTCAGCTCCATGGGAAGAAAAAACACTGTTTGGGAGCTTACACAGATTCCCATCTCCCCTCCATCCCTTATGCCTGCATTTCTCAACCTGTGGATCAGGACCCCTGGGGGGGGGGGTCACAAGGGGAGTTTTCTGAGGGGTCACCAAAGACCACGAGGAAACACGTATTTCTGATGGTTTTAGGAACCCTTTGGCAGAGAAGCCTGAAGATCTCTCCGGTTGTCCTTCTCTTCCTTTTTGGAAACAAATGGTGAATCCTCCCACCAAAAACCCTCCTCCTGCTGTGATTGGTCGGCCTCTCAGCTAAGGGGAAGGCTGTTTTCAAGACTCCAAGCAGGCAGGGGAGAGAAGGCATGTTTGGCGCGTGGCAGCATGGGCGAAGGAGAGCACAAGAGGCTGGAGGGAGGCTCACACCAGCAAGTCCCATCAAGGCAGAGGGAAAAGCGCCTGCGCAATGTGGGACTGAGAGTGGCCCAGCAGCATCAGGGGGAGGAGGAGCAGAAACAGCTTAGATAATTTATAACCCTATTTATTAGGGAAAAAAGTCAGTATTTCCCTTTTTTATGAATGCTCCCATTAGAAAATGCATAAGGATGTGGGTGAACTACAACTCTCAAAATCATGGGTCAAAGATTTGGTCTAATTCTGTTGTTAGTGGGGTTCAAGGGGATCTTTGATTGTAGGTGAACTAAAAATCCTAGCAACTGCAAATCCCAAATGCCAAGATCTACCAGTGTTCACATTTGGGCAGATTGAGTATTCATGCCAAATTTCGTCCAGATCCATCATTGCTTGAGTCCACTGTGCTCTATGTATGTAGGTGAACTACAACTCCAAAACTCAAGGTTTAAGCCCACCAAACCCTTCCAGTATTTTCTGTTGGTCATGGGAGTTCTGTATGCCAAGTTTAGTTCAATTCAATTGTTGGTGGAGTTTGGAATACTCTTTGATTGTCAGTGAACTATAAATCCCAGCAACTACAACTCCTAAATGATAAAATCAATTCCACTCCCCTACCCCACCACTGTTCACATTTGGGTATATTGAGTATTTGTGCAAAGTTTGGTCCAGTGAATGAAAATACATCCTGCATATCAGACATTTACATTACAATTCATAACAGTAGCAAAATTACAGTTATGAAGTAGCAACTGGTTGGAGATCACCACAACCTGAGGAACTGTATTAAGGGGTCACAGCATTAAGAAGACAGCAGGGAAGTAACAGCTCTGGGTACTGGTTTCTCTGAACCAATACCTTGTCGTAAGTGGAGCTGGCGAGATCTTCATAGTCTGTGAGCCAAGGATGGGCTTCTGCGTCTCGCTTGGCCATCTCCTCCCACTCAGCCTGTAGCTTATCCCAGAAATCCACATCAGACTAGAGAAGGAAAAGAGAGAAAGCTAAAGAAGCCCTTCTTCAAGGTTCCTTAGGTAGATATAGTCTTGGGGAGGAGCAGGAGGCTTTGCCCCTGGTTTTTAATAGTAATAGATTACCTCCACAGCTGTTTTCGCTTGCTCAAATTCAGGATCCAAGTTCAACGCGTCCGCAGAGTGCGTGAGTTGATCCACCCAGGCTTCTGATGTATTCTAGGAAGAGAGCACAGTAGGAAGAGATTCCCACCTGCCAAGGACAGATATGCCATACAACTTACTTCTAAGAGTACAATGCTGAGCTCACTAAGACAGAACTGGCTGGAAAAGGCCCTTTTCTGCTCCTAAGCTGCATATTGCTTTGCACAAGTCCAGATTTCTGATTTGTAGTTCTACACCAGAAGGGTTGTTGACAGAGCAAGCTGCAAGCCCCCTGAGTCCTACCTGCTGCTGTATAAACTCAGCTGCCCATTGCTCTGCCTGATCCTGGCCTCTGGGGGTTATGGTCACCCGATTTTCCTCGATGGACACCCTCCCATCTCCAATCTGGCGGACAAACTTTAGGAACTGCATGAAGAAAGGAGACACAGGCAAAGAGTGTCACTGTTCAGCCCTTTCCCTTTCACAAACTCTTTCTACCTGGACTAAGGCCCCTTCTACACTGCCATATAAAGTCCAGGTTATCTGCTTTGAATTGGATTATAAAGTAGTGTAGATTCATATAATCCAGTTCAAAGCAGATAATGTGGATTATCTGCTTTGATATCCTGGATTTTATGGCAGTGTAGAAGGGGCCTAAGTGGAAAACTGGACTTTGCAAGACTTGCAGGAAAAAGAGACAGGATCAGCTCCACAGGGAAGCAAACCAATTGAGGAAACAACAACAAAGGTCAAGAACACATTTCCTGGGAGGCAACTGTCAAGCAGATAGTCAGGATGGAAAATCAAATGCCCAGCTCACAGACCTCAAAACCTATTGCCAGCATATACTGCTGTATGAGCAATAGGGGTAGTTCACCCTGTGGGGAATCTAATTTCAACATTACTGCACTCTTACAACATATTAGTGTGGAGAGGCATTGGGGGAACTGTTATGGAAATTAGTACCTTTTCTAAGGAGGTAACAACCACCAATAACTGTGACTGCCAGCAAGACCCCCCCACCCCCCACCCCGCAAGCCCTTCATTTACAAAAAAACACCTACTATGGATTCCCTGCTGGAAGGTAATAGCCTGTAGCAAGTTGAAAAAGTACCAAGCCAGCAAAAACAAAATAATGTATGAAATCCATCCATAGACCTTAGTGGGATTGTCCATGAGAGCTATACTGTATTCCTTCAATTACAAGGGTTTTTTTATTGTGTCAGAAACGAATTGAGAATATGCTGCAAGTCGCTTCTGGTGTGAGAGAATCGGCTGTCTACAGAGACATTGCCTGGATGTGTTACCATCCTGTGGGAGGCTTCTCTCATGTCCCCGCATGGGAGTTGAAGCTGACAGATGGGAACTAACCCATCTCACAGATTTGAACCGCCGACCTTCAGTCTTCAGGTCAGCAGTTCAGTCAGCACAAGGGTTTAACTCATTGTGGCTCCTAATTGAAAGGTACCATCAATTGTAAGGTGCACCCTAATTTCGATACCAAAAACAACAACAAAAATGCATAAGATACACCTACGATTCCATTTTTTAGAGATGTTTATATAGGAAAAAAAGTCTTAGAATTGCAGAAATACAGTAATTACACCTACAAATGTCCCGTAGAATGGACAAAGAAGACTAACCAGTGGGCCTCATGTATGTTCAGGATTTGAAACCATGTCTCACTTGCCCATGTTTAGAACTCAACCATTACAACAGATGGGCTCACAGTAAGTCACTTAAATTCTAGGAAAAATGAGAAACTGTACCTTAATAATTTTTTCTAATTTTTTTTCTGGGTCAGGAGCGACTTGAGAAACTGCAAGTTGCTTCTGGTGTGAAAGAATTCGCCATCTGCAAGGATGTTGTCCAGGCAATGCCTGGATGTTTTACCATCCTGAGGAAAGCTTCTCTCACGTCGCTGCATGAGAAGGTGGAGCTGACAGGCGGGAGCTCACCCTACTCCCTGGATTCAAACCACCGACCTTTCGGTCAGCAGTCTTGCTGGCACAAGGGTTTAAGCATCCATAAAACCAAGTAAATCACATGAACCCAACCTGTTAGGCAGATTATTAAGAAGATCTTTCAGGGCAGGTTTTGCATTCTGCACTCAGTGATTTTATCATATTGTTGTTCCCTGTAGTAAGGTGCAAGCAACGTCAAGTAATGGCAAACTTTCATGTGAAAAGTCCAAATGTTAATACAAAAAAAGCCCACCCCTGAAAACTCACATTTTCTCTGTGAGAAAGATATTTAATATTTGTTTTAAAAAGTGACAAAAATAACCTGCTGGCTTGATTAGCGACCACCACTTGGCTGGGGAGTTGAAACAAATGAATACATACAAGGAGGCACCTGCTTCCATCCACACACACTGTCATTCCACATATCAGTTCAACAAGTGGACCTGGGCTTTTCTTTTTACCTCAGAATCATTTAGTTTGGGATCATCCACTTTGGAGAGAAAATCATTGGCAGTTTTCTTGAGATCATCCTCAGGCTGGTATTCCTCATACCTATGATCAGAAAGAGGTCCAAAAACCATCTAAATCAATGTTGTTGTTGCTTTTAAATGACTTGAAACATCACACTATCTACTTGAGATTATAATTTCTTCCTTAGATTTATTACTAGGGAAAGTGCTCAGCTTGACAAGAGTTGGAATGTTCCATGTCAACTCACCACAGTCTGGCAGAGGCAAAGTGCACCCTAAGCCCTTTGTTTTGGCCCATGACGTTCAGTTTGGATACCAGCTCCTCCCAACACCCTCCCTTTCCAATTTATTAAAACCGTGTGGCCTGCAGTAAGCTGGCGGAGTGGCTGAAAATTAAACATCTAACTCGATTTTGGGGCAAAACATTACCAAGCTGCCAAAACTGACTATCTTGTGTATGAGTGAATCCATTGTACTCTCAGTGCTGAGGTGCCTCCCTACGGCTCCTTAAAGGAAGTGTCTGCCTACCTCATAAATATGATGAGCCTGTCCCAAAACAGATGGCAAAGGTGTATTGTCCCTTGGGTTTCTTCAACACTTCCTCCCAGTTTCAAACTATATCAGTTACAAGGTGTTGTCGAAGGCTTAAACAACCGGAATCACTGGATTGTTGTGAGTTTTCCGAGTTGTATGGCCATGTTCCAGAAGCATTCTTTCCTGACGTTTCGCCCACAACTAGGGCAGGCATCCTCAGAGGTTGTGAGCTCTGTGGAGTTTATATATCTGTGGAATGTCCAGGGTGGGAGAAAGAACTCTCGTCTGTTTGAGGCAAGTGTGAATGTTGCAAGTGGCCAGCTTGATTAGCACTGAATAGCCTTGCAGCTTTAAAGCCTGGCTGTTTAATACCTGGGGGAAATCCTTTGTTGGGAGGTGTTAGTTGGCCCTGATTATTTCCTGTCTGGAATTTCCCTGTTTTTTTAGTGTTCCTCTTTATTTAGAGTGCATGGTATATGGTACCAAGACAAAAGAAACCTGCACCAGAATCACAATAGGCAAGGAGAAGGTTCACACCCATCCGCACTGTGTTCCATATCTGAATTCACAGCTGCTTTGCCCTTCGGTTTTATGAATCTAAGCCAGGGGTCCACAAACTTTTTAAACAGAGGGCCAGGTCACAGTCCTCAAACTGTTGGAGAGCCGGATTATATATATATATTTTTAAAAAATGGTGACTCTAAGCTGAATCTTGTATGCCTAAATGCCTAACAGTGGTTCCCAACCTGTGCTCCATGGACCAGCAGTGGTCCGCAAGAATGAAAATATGGTCCACGGCCTCACCATTGCCCCAAAGCCACACAGCAATGAGAGCAACTGGTTTCACGAAACCCTCTTATAGTGCCAAGGCAACGGGGATGCTGGGAGAAGAGAGGCTGACTACTCATGAAAGATTATTACTACCACATCAGCTCTAGATTATAAAATATGGTTTTCTGTGGGCGAGCTACTGGATGGCATATGTTCTGTATCCGAAACTAGAAGAGATGTGGTCTACCCAATGCCATTTTCTGAATCAGCACCCCCAAATAACCAAATTGAATCTAAAGTTGACCAAAAACTGATTTGTAACCCTTCTGGTACTAATGTTGGAGAGTGGTCCCTGGTCAAAATGGTCCCTGATCAAAAAAAGGTTGGGAGCCACTGACCTAAAGCCAACAGATCCCATCCAGTCTTGGAAACTAAGCTGATTCAGGTCTGTCCAGTATTTGGATGGATGATCACCAACAATTATCAGGTGCTGTAGGCTGTATTTCAGAAGAAGGAACTGGCAAAACCATATCTGCGTATTCCTTGACTATGAAAATTCTATGAGATTCATGGGGTTGCCATATATCAACAGGCAACTCAAAAGCACAGACGTATGCATCCAAACCAATTACAGGGTTTTCTTGGAAACATGTTTTCAGAGAGGGTTTGCCATTGTCTTCCTCTGAAGCTTGCTATGTGACTTGCTAATCTCAATCTCTGGGCTTCCAAAGCAAAGTGGAGAATCAAAGCCTGGTCCACAGAGTCCTAGTCCAACACTCAAACCAATCTGCTACGCTGATTCTCTCTGCCTCTTGCTATGTTTCTCTATTCCCATTACAATGTACTAAAAGGATAGAAACTATCCAAATTTACTAAAGAGTATTACACTCAGCTAACTCAGCTTACTTTGATGATAGAGAAGAAACCAAATACCAAACATGTTTTAGAACAAACATGAAACCATTTTCATAAGCTTTGAGCCAGAGAAGGAGCAACCATGCCCCAGTCACCCATACCAAAAATTTCACAGTGCACTTTGATTAGAAAATCCCATAAACAGAGGCCTTTGGAGACTACCATGATAAAGAGACATGGAAGAATAAAAATACACACATCCACACAAGCAAAGGAGCACCTCTGAATGAGAACAGGTATGTAGCATCCAAGCAGAAAGGGATGTTATTCCTTAAAGAATAACTTTGTGCTTTGCTATGTTCATTTCACTCAATCTGCAGGGATACGGTTGTCTGCTGTGGATTTGTCTGGCAGTCTATTTAATACAAATCATTAATCCACACTTGAAAGGATCTTCAGACAGAATAGTATTTAGTAACTAATCTCTAGTCTAATGTACAAAAGGGTGTCACTGCAATTTTTGAAGCCATGGATTACAAACTGCGGAATACAAGAACCCACAGTGAATGCTAACCTCCAGCAATAAATTAGCAGGGTTTGTCTGTATGTGTTTCTCGTTCGGCCAACCTCCACCAACAGAATATATTTATCATCCGGGATCTAGGAATAGGAAACAAATGTTCTAAAGCAGTGGTTCTCAAACTGTGCTCCTCCAGATGTTTTGGACTTCAGCTCCCACAATTCCTAACAGCTGGTAAATGATATACTTTTACAGATGTGATAAGGCAACTTAGAAGTCAGGCTCATTTATGGCATATCTATTCCTTGTATATTTGAATTCTTAGGCTCAGAAGGATGAGCCAATGAGATGGAAATGCAATTTTGAAAGTGCGACTTGGGATTAGAATGAGATTTTGTCAAATTCAAGCTCGCACACAGATAACTATGGAAAGAAACTACTAAGTACTCACCATTTATCAGCTTGTGTTTGATCGTCTGATTCACCCAGCCACAACTTCTCCTCTGACTGCTCCAAGTATTCTTCTGCCCACTTAGCAGGAGATACAGACAAAGGATCTTTGAAGAAGTGGGAGGGAAAAGAGGTTTTTGAATGTGTATTTTCCTCCTAACAGGAAGGACGAACTCTCTCCTGGGATGTACTCTCTGCAACTCAGAATAACCAAAGGTGTCTTTTTTTATACTTAGACAGCCCACTGGCATTGCAACGAACTCACCAAACCCACAGGTAACTCCCTTCCATAGCTCTGTTATCTAGGATTTTCTTAATGAGAGATACTGAAGATTACATGCCATCTCCAGCATGCCAAAAGAGTTTAGGCTCTCACGTTCAAAACAACAATAGGATATTAGTACAACATTTCTCTCTCTCTCTCTCTCACACACACACACACACACACACACATATACACACACACTTTTGCCTAGCTTTCATAAGAAGTTACTCTGATCTAACTCATGTCAGTCATAGACACAAATCAGTGGGGCTCAATTTTATTTGTCCCAGAGCCAATGACACCCAGCAAACAACAATAAATCTTTTGGATTTGGTGAAAGCAAGATTACTGCAATTTGGATTTGGAAGGAGTGAGGGAATAGCAACAGAGATTCACTGAAGGAATTGGAATAGACAGAGAGAAAAATTATGGTGGGGGAAAGGTCCTAATTACAATTTTACCTGTCTAAAAGAATGTCATAACAAACAGGTGACACATTGCTTGTTCATTGTCATTACTGAAGAAAAAAGAAAAGGTCACTCAAACTGCATGTTCTCTATGTTGAGTAACAGGAAGCCACAGACAAAATATGCCATGTTACAAGGGGGGGGGGTCATTAAAAATTTCCCCTGACCCACTTCCTGTGGACTGAGAGCAATGAAACTTGACACAGTTATGAGTCCTTCTCTACATAGGTGCCACCTAGGAACACACACTTCTCCCATCTTTTTAAGCAACTGTAAACACCTTGCTTGTAGAAGTTGACAGGTTGCTCCAAATCAGAAATCAGAGTCTCATTATCTGAAAAATGCTTGCCTTTCAAAAATAGCTTCGTTGTTGGAAAGAGGTTGGGTAAATAAGGGGGATGAGGTAGAATTTCAAAGCCACAGGAGCATGCTTACATCTGGGCAACAGGTGAGTTGTGAACTGGTGCATTGTCTTGAAGAAGGCGGGCACTTTGGTGAGCATGCCACATCTCTTGGTTCTGATGACCTCCCACAATTTCCGCAGCAGTGAAGCATAGTATGCCCCAGTGATCATGGTACACTTTGCTTGGAAATCCATCGATACTACTCCGTGCTGGTCCCAAAATACTGTGAGCATAATCTTGTCTGTACAGAGTAGGGCATGTGCCTTCTTTGGAGGGAGTGAGTTATGATATTCCCATTGCATCAACTGGCCTTTAGTATCAGGATCATAGTGATGGATCCAGCTTTCACCCTGTGTGATCAGTCTGTTGAAAAAATCCTCCTGGTTTCCATGGCACATCATCAATAGAGCCCAAGAGCTTTCAACACATTCCTGCCTCTGAAAAGGTGTGAGCAGCCAGGGAACCCAGCGAGCAGATACCTTATGCATGTGAAGATGATATTGGATGATGTTTTCCATGGACCCCACACTAATATTGACATTTTGGGCAAGGTGGCGAATGGTTACGAGGCTATTTTCCAAAATGCCGACCTCCACTTGCTGGATGGTGTGTTCATCAGTAGCAGAGTGGAGTCGCCCTGGAATTGGAACTGTTTGCACCAAAGTGCGGCCACATTTGAGCTGACAATGCCAGGAATTATCACCATAAACCTCTTTCATCTCATCGAAGGTCTGCTTTGGTGTGTGGCCTTTCAAGTAAAGGAACTTGATGACTGCTCTATATTTCACTGGGTCCATTATCAAACCTCACACCACTCCAGCACTTGTAAAAACAAGACTGTTATCAGTTCTGAGTTGTAAATTGGCATGTAACCCATAGAGACTTATATCATTACACATGTGCAGTTTCCACATCCTGTGATAAATAGAAGTGGGTCAGGGGAAATCTTTAAAGAATGCCCCTCATAAGACTGGCTGGAAAATGGAGCTAAGTCATAGAATCATAGAGTTCAAAGAGACCACGTGGGCCATCCTATCCAAGCCCATTCTGCCAGACAGGTAAATAAAATCCTTCATGAGATACTGCTGGCCCTCAAAATCTTGCCTCACCTGCAACTTCAGCAATGAACTCCTGGGACCAGTCAGCTTCGTTATAATCCGTAGAAACATCAACCACACTGTCGGCAGCATTAAGGAACTCTTGTGACCAGTTTTCAGACAGAGCCAGGGCTGCAACCCCTGGAGCTGAGGGACAGAGAACAAGTTAACATGGGTGTTCAAACTTTAGCAAGAGTAGTACCAGTACACAAGATTCCCCACCTTACGCTGTTTCCTAAATTCACTAACTTTTCTTCCAATTCCCAGAGAAATCCTTCCTCTGGACAGGAATGGATGCCATCATCACATGCTCTCATCCCCTGTGTAATATTTACCTCTCTGTGGGGCTTGCCGGAAACTGGATTGCTCGATTTCTTGCATCTCAGCCAACAGATCATCCATCTTGAATGTTTGTGGTGCACGAGACAGCAGGGGGCCATTTTGCTCTTGAAGGAACTCTGCCACCAGCTACCAAAAAGCATTCAGGGGGAGGGGGGTACAAATAGAGTGTATGTAAATACTGCAGAATAGTTTAAGGGTGTTGGCAACTCCAAGACTAATTCATTTGTTATGGTATAGTTGGCCCTCCACTTTTGCGGATTTCACTTTTTGTCACTTTGCTTATTTATGGGTTATTTGGTGCCACCTCTGCTGCCGCCCTACATATGGACTGCAAGTCTGGTAAGAGTGAGGTAGTCCGTGAACATGTAATGAGGCTCATATGTTCTTATTAAAAATGTAGGGCAGCAGCAGAGCTGGAGCCTGCCTCCCTCATACACACACACCCCTCACCTGCTAACTGGGCCATGACGGGGGCAGAAAAACAAGAAAAGGGGCCAGTAGCAATTTCCCCTGTTTTGCTGGGATGAAGCAGGTGGCACTGCAAAATACAGCAATAAATCCTCTAAGCCAAGCCTCTCCCATTTGTTTTTCAAGTCTTGCTGGGGGGGGGGGGGGGGGGGGGGGGAGAGAAACAAGGGTTTTGGCTTAGAGGATTTATTGGTATGTTTTGTATGGCCACCTGCTTCATTCCAGGAAAAACAGGAAAAAATGCGTCTGGCTCTCTTATTTGGTTTTGTTTTCCCCTGGAAGCAGTAGGCTGTGGACTAGTAGCAATGTCAATGCATAGGGCTTGCTTTTCCTCCTAGAATCTACTGGCTGAGGCCTGTGAGGTTGAGATGGCAGCCACGCTGCAAAGAGGCCATGGAGCTGTGGCAACTACTGTGGCCCAGTTAGCAGGCTGGGGGAGGGAGCAGGGCAGAGCAGCATGGTTTGGGCCCCTCGTGTCCCAGAAAGAACAGGGGAGGGGCTATTTGGGCTTTCCCACATTTGCTATGATCTTGTGGCCCTAGCCCCTACCACAATGGGAGAATGACTGTCTAATCTTGTGAGGATTAAGCAAACTGTAGTCAATATAAACTCACAAGTCTTTGTTTTTACAGCAATAGCTAACAAAGCCACCCCTCTAAAAAACACAGAGCACACAACAGAACGGGAAGGAAAGAGAAAAAAATCATTGAAGTTCTTACTTCGTCTTCTGAGGCTCTTCCAAGAGGTTTAGATATCTACAGAAGAAAAGGGAATGTTATCCGAGAACTCATAAAAAAAAGAAACATTTGAGAGGTGGCACATTCCAAATTTTACAGGACCCCTCTTTTCCTACAACAGATGAGACAATATTTGCACATCATCCCAGGTAGAGCTCAACAAACTTACTTGTAACAAAAACTGTTGCAATCTCAGTGATCTCTGTGTTTAGAAAGACTCTTGCAAAACCATTAGGATTCCCATATAACTGGTTCTTAAATCTTCCTGAGAAGGATTTAATGCCCTTAAACGAACAACTCAGGTAGGCCTTCTCAGGCTCATTTCCTCAGAAAATAGTGGCAAAGCTATCAGGACATTAATGTATATTTGGCAGAACACCAACAACGACTTTTGGGTCTAGTTGTTAGGGAAAGCTACCCTAAAATAAAGCAGAGCATCCAAAAGTCAATCTGGATACCAATAGTTGAGCAATCAGCCCAAAGGCGAGCAGAACATGCAGTGCCATGTGATGTGGCCGCAAAGATTTCAGAGCTTACGAAGCAAACACGCAGAATCCGATCTTTTAAAAAATCACAAATCATTTACAATAAAAGCCATTTACAATAATAAAGAACTAACTACATTTCTTCATGGTGAAGAACTGAATCTGAGCTACTCTAACACCCATCTCTCCTAAGGGGAAAAAAGGGGAAAAACTCAATCATTACATCTCTCCTGACACACAAGCAGAGAGAGATCTCAAAGCACACAATACATATTGTATTCTCCATACTAAAGTGTAAGAAGGCAGAAGATTAAAAAAAGGCTTGCAGTAGACAAGTATTCATAAATAACCAATCAGAATGAGAGTAGAAAGAGAGGAGATGAAAAAGATACACCCCCAATTGTCATATAGGAGACTTGGGTGAAGGGAATTCCCTTAGCCTATCCTAAACTAACTGATCCTTGTTGAGGACTTGAGATTTGGACAGGGTGGGCTTGGATTCCAACATTAGTGAGGATCCCATCAGACAGATACACTCCACTGCCCATCTAAACTTTACTTCCAAAGTACAGTGCATCTGGAGGACACTCCTCCCATTTCCATTCCACCTCCAAAGTGGTGGGCTTGCTTAGGGAGCTACTTCAGAGACACTTGTGATTTTCAGCCAATTTTGGACAATGCATGGGGCAAGTTAGAGTGGGATGTTAAAATAGACTCCTGTTCATTTCCTTCCAGAAGTAAATTAAGCCCTTTGTGGCTTGGTCTCTCACCAATGTTTGCAGACAAGAGAGATTTAAAAACGGGCTTAAAGCTAACCTTTAAAAATGTGGTATAAATACAGAGAACTAAAAAGCCGGGGTTCTCAAGCATTGCAACTGGAGGTCAGCTCTTACCAACAGTTCTATGGATTTTGAAGAGGTACAAAGAGAGAGTGAAAGGGTGAAACATGACAAGAGGAAGGCATGTCAAGCAAACCCATGTTGGGACCACCTGCTATCTAGAAATCTATGTGAAATACCATACAGATCCAGAATAGGTCTTCACTGATCCACGGCCAAGACTCTACCTCTAGAAGGGGCATGTTGATGGGGAGGTTGTGGGTGGGATTTCTGGGGGATGTGATATTTAAAAAACCAAACATTTTGTGGTATTTTAACTGTATTTTGAATTTAACACGAAAAATACTGGGTTTTTTTATAAAAAAAATGTATTTGCTTTGTTTCAAATGGATCAAAATGTATGACTGTTAGCCTCCTTGAGTTCCCTCGGGGAGAAAGGCGGGGTATAAATAAAGTAAATTATCACACTATGTAACATAATTTGAAAATTTTGCTGTTCCTGGTTTGAAAGTGTTATTTCCTGTTTAATTGTATGGTACTTAATGTTGAAAGTAGTTGTTATACTCTTATACACTTTGTTTTGGTGGCTGCCACAAACTATGTTGAATTGGTTGAGATATTCATTGGAAAACAATAGCAAAATGTGATACAGAAGAATGTCCCACAAGAGCAAAGTTTTTGCAGTTTACTAAGTTTTTTCCCCATATGTTTATGATAGAACCAATTAGGAAATGACATTTATAACCCAGGAACAAAAATCATGTTATATAGTGAGAAGACATTCATACTCGGCCGAAAGTGATCACCTATGATTAATCTCTTACTATCAGCAGACCAGCTCCTGAAATCAAAAGTCGACTATCCATTTTCCATTTATCTGGAGAATGTGGTGGCCTCAGAGGGGCAGAGAATAAACCAATGGAATTTTAAGAACCATGTAATAATAACTAATTATGATTATTTCATTTATTACCTGCCTCTCCTCGTGGCAGGTTAAAAAACAATTAAAATACATAAACACAACAAAAACACTACAAATATACACACTAAAACGTACCTCCATAAAAGTTACATACAAAACGTATCTCTATGAAATACATACTAAAACAAACAATTGTTTTGTAACCCACCTGAGAGCCATGAGAAGAGGCAGGTAAGAAATATTATTATTATTATTATTATTATTATTATTATTATTATTATTATTTTACTGACCCAAAAACACAGTACGTCATAGCAAATGAGATCTATATGCTAGATTTCATATCACAAAACCACAAGTCGAACACTTCCCAAGCATCTAGGACTGTGTGATGTATTTTTGAATGATGCGCGCCGATCCAAGTAAGATGATTTTTTGCAGTTGACTGATCATGATTTTGTGAATGTTTATATTTCTAAATGCCAGCTGAGATCTTTTGGCATGGCACTCAGTATGCCAATTACCACTGGGACCACCTGTACTGGTTTATACCAGAGCCTTTCAGTTCGATTTTGAGGTCCTGATAACGGCTGGGTTTTTCCAGTTGTTTTTCATGAATTCGGCTGTCACCTGGTATGGCGACATCAATAATCCAAACTTTTTTCTTTTCCACAATTGTGATGTCTGGTGTATTGTGTTCCAAAACTTAGTCAGTCTGGATTCAAAAGTCCCACAGTATTTTTCCATGTTCATCATCATCATCATCATCATCATCATTCACATCCAGTGTACTATCATTTTATGTCGTACCTTTGGCCCACCCACTGTGTTTTATTTTCCATTATGTTACTTTGTACTGTTTATTTTACTTTATTGGTTTATTTATTTTATTGTGATGTTATTTTGTTGTTTATATTTTATGTTGCTGTAATGTATCACTGGGCCTGGCCTCATGTAAGCCACTCCGAGTCCCCTTTGGGGAGATGGTGGCAGGGTATAAATAAAGATGATGATGATGATTATTATTATTTGAAACACAACAAGATTAATACACAGCAAACAAGATCATTATGCTGGTTGTTATATTGGATCACATGTTGGACACTTCCCAAGTGTCTAGGACTATGTGATGTATCGGCAAATAATGCCTACAGATCCGAGTAGGGTGGCATTTTGCAGCTGACAGATGGTAATTTGTCAGTGCTGATTGTGTTTAAGTGCAGGCCAAGGTCTTTAGGCACTGCACCCTGTGTGCCGATCACCACTGGGATCACCTTGACTACTACTTATTATTATTATTATTATTATTATTATTAATTGGCCTCAATCTTGGGATGGTCTGAGCCACACCACTCTCCCCACACCCTCTCACAACCCCACAGCTTCCTTCTACTTACCACCTCGGCTGTGGGTGGCCCAGAAGGCCATGGCAGGGTGCCCCGTAGTCCTTCCTGCTGCAGGCCCTTGTCCTGGGTGAAGTGGCTGGCCAGCTTCATCAGGGGGTTGGAGCCCCCGCACTCGGGCTCCACCAGCTCCCTCATGGCCATGGCGGGCGACGGGGGGGAGAAAGGGAGACCCTCCTCACCTGTTGGAGGAAGGGGCATAACTGCACTGCGGGGTCTGCTCAGCCAGATCATGTGACCTGCTTGGCTGGGTTTCCCTTGAGGGGCCCAGTGGGAAGCTGAGCTCTCTCTATATCCATCTAGACTAGGCATGGGGAAAGTTGGACCCACTGAGTGTTTTGGACTTCAACTCCCACCATTCCTAGCAGCCTCAGGCCCCTTCCTTTCCCCCCTCAGCCGCTTAAGCAGCTGAGGGGTGAAAGGAAGGGGCCTGAGGCTGCTAGGAATGGTGGGAGTTGAAGTCCAAAACACTCAGTGGGTCCAACCTTCCCCATGCCTGGTCTAGATTCCCAACCTTTGGCGCTCCAGGTATTTGGGACTTCAACTCCCAGAAGCCCTTGCCAGCTCGGCCCACGACCAGGAATTGTGGGAAATGAAGTCCAATAGGTCCCTGCGGCCCACAGGTTGGGAAGCACTGAGTCCCTTCTGCCAAGCATGCAGCTCCTCCAGGGGCCTGGGGCTCGCGCTGGAGGGAGTGGTCCCTCGAGAGGCGCAAGCCAGGCCGCGGACTGGGCCTTCCCCGGCCTCCCTCCATACCTCTCTCCAAGCCTCTGCCTTGCCCTGATCTCCGGCCTCGGGAGCTTCTCTTCTGCACCGCCGGGGAGACAGCCACTCGCCAAGCTTGCAAGGCCTCGGCCCCTCCTCCTCCTCCTGCTTCTGCTCCAGCCGCCGCGAAGCCCGGACTGGCGACCACTGCGCGAGGCCCCTCCTTCTGACTCGCGGGGGGCCCCGCCTCTCCCTCGAGGCGCAAGCCCCGCCTCCTTCTCGCCTTCTCTCCCCGCCCCCGTGAGGCCTACCTGGTTAGATTCGCCAAAAGAGGCAAGGGGCGGGGCCAGCCCTTAAAGAGCCAGGCCTCCTGGAAGGAGAGGGATGAACCATGAACCGGGCCCAGGCTCTCCATGGACAGTTCCTGGGAAAAACTGAGAACCAAATTGACAAAGAAAAAACATGGATATGGCTCACAAATAGAACTTGGAAAAAGGAGACAGAGGGACTGATTTTGGCAGCCCAAGAACAAGCCATTCGAACCAATGCCAACAAAGCCAGAATTGAAAAGTTGACAACAGATCCCAAATGTAGACTCTGCAAGGAAGTCCTCAGCTGCTGCAAGAAGATCGCGCAGATAGACTACAAGCAGAGGCATAACACCGTTGCTCAGATGGTTCATTGGAACCTGTGCCACAAATACCATCTGCCTGCGACAAAGAACTGGTGGGATCATAAGCCGGAAAAAGTTACAGAGAATGAATACATCAAACTCCTCTGGGACTCCGAATTCAGACTGACAGAGTTTTGGAGTGCAATACTCCTGAACTCACACTCGTGTTAAAAAAGAAAGTATGGGTTGGCAATGTCACAAGTACCACCTGCCAGTAGTAAAGAACTGGTGGGATCATAAACCTGCAAAGGTAGTGGAAAATGAACATGCAAAATACTGTGGGGTTGACAAAGTTTTGGAACACAATGCTCCAGATATCATGATTGTAGAAAATAAAAAAGTTTAGATTATTGGTGTCGCCATAATGGGTGACAGTCGCATTGAGGAAAAACAAGAGGAAAAAACTCAGCCGTTATCAGGACCTCAAAATCGAACTTCAAAGGCTCTGGCATAAACCAGTACAGGTGGTCCCAGTGATCATTGGCACACTGGGTGCCATGCCAAAAGATCTCAGCCGACATTTGGAAACAATAAACATTGACAAAATCACGATCTGTCAACTGCAAAAGGCCACCTTATTTGGATCTGCACGCATCATTTGAAAATACATCACACAGTCCTAGACACTTGGGAAGTGTTCGCCTTTTGCTTTTATGATAAGAAATCCAGCATATAGATCTCATTTGCTGTCACATGCTGTGTTTTTGTGTCAGTAATATAGTAATAATAATGATGATGATGATGATATAATAGTAATGCCCAAAAATGGAAGAGCGAAAAGATCCCAACACTAGAAGACTGGACAATAAAAATCCTCGACATAATGAATATGGGTAGTCTAACAAATGCACTCAAGAAAAACCTGAAACCCACGATAAGAAAGATGGATTGGACAGCAATTAAGAACTTCTTTAAAATTAAGTTAGATATAATGAAGATACGATGAGGAGAGACAGAGGGAAATAGATATGAATATCAAGATATCCTGAATGGACTACATCAGAGGAAATTGATTACTGTGCACAGTCCTATTTTCTCAAATTTTTCACCTTTTCTTTTTTCTTTCTTTCTTTTTTTTCTTCTCTACTTTCTTTACACACACCCCCCCCCCTTTCCCACAATTCACAATTTACTAGTGGTGGTGGTTCTTCATTCTTATTGACTCATTGTACATTTTAAATAAATTGAGAAATAACCCCTTAATGTACCCCTATTTTATCCTTTAATAAAAGATTAATTAACAACAACAACAACAACAACAAGCCTATGCTGCCTGATAATCCGGTTCAAACAGATAATCCAGATTCAGAGTGCAGTCTGTTCAGCGCCTTCCAGGTCGCCCAGTCTTCTGTGTGCCCAGGAGGGAGTTTCTCATCCGGTATCAGCCATGGATTGAGGTTCCGGGTTTTAGCCTGCCACTTTTGGACTTCTGCCTAGTGAGGTTTTTCTGCAAGTAGCTCTGTAGATCTTAGAAAGCTGTTTATTGATTTAAGGTATTGGCGTGCTGGCTGATATCTGAACAGAGGATGGGACGGAGATGTCACTCCCTTGGTCCTTTCATTATTGGCTGCTACTTCCCTTTGAAGTCAGGCCCCATCTACAGTGCCACATAATCCAGTTTCTGAATCTGGATTATCTACTTTGAACTGGATTATATGAGCCTACGCTGCCAGATAATCCAGTTCAAAACAGATAATCCGGATTCAGAATCTGGATTATATGGTAGTATAGATCCATCCTCAGGGCCCTTCTAGACAGGCCCTGTATCCCAGGATCTGTTTATATGAGTCCCCCACTGCCAGGTAATCTAGGATAAACAGAAAACCTGGGATCAGATCCTGGCATATAGGATCTGTCTGAAAGGGCCTGCTGCCAGATAATCCAGTTCAAATAAAATAATCTGGATTCAGAAACTGAATTATATGATAGTGAGAAAGGACCAAATCCGGCCAGAAGTACAACAAGATACCAGTGGGTGCAAGTTCTTGTAACTGAGCAAAACAAACAAACAAACAAACCCCACAGCAGGCACATCAACGTAATGAGCTTTTTCCCAACAACATTTCCCAGATAAAAATAAGGAGATGCTAATGCATGCATCCAGCAGGCAAGGACTTCCCATATCACACCAAGGCACCCCATACCTTTCCACTGCATGCCAGGACAGGTGGGCCAAGCACCCACACATAGGTACTGTGCAGCAGGTCAAGACTTGTTCCCATGCACTTGCATTCTCCATGTTCACGTGTTTTACTGGCACGACAAGGCCTCTTTCATGCTCCAGCATAAAGAAATTACAGTGCATGAGTGGACTGGGCCCTGAGGGTGAAAAACTCCTGATTCTGGGCACTAAGCACCTTTACCTGGAGTTTTATCACTGTGACAGAGACAATCATAAAATCATATTGCGGTGGACCCAGGTTATTCCACGTGAAGTTTGACCAAAGCAGAATAGAGAGGGACTCTGGCTTCTCTCAATCTAGACCAGGCTATTAGGAATTGTGGGAGTTGATTGAAGTCCAAATCACCTGGAGGGCCGAAGCTTGCCCATGCCTGCTGTAGGAAAGGAAGGGGCCTGAGACTGCTAGGAATGGTGGGAGTTGAAGTTTGCCCATGCCTGGTGTAGGTCATTCCAGGTGAAGTTTGACCAAAGCAGAATAGAGTGGGACTCTGACTTCTCTCAATCTTGACCAGGCTATTAGGAATGCGCCTATTGATGCAGCCTAGACTCACATTGGCTGTTTTAGCTGCTGCATCATGCTGTTGACTCATCATCCAAGCCATTGATAAAGATGCTGAATAGTGTCATCTAATCCAAAAACCCCTGCCTTCAAATTGATCTGACCACAGCAGGGGGTTCCACAATTCCTGGGAGTGTGAGTTTTCCAAGTATCTGCAGGACAGAGCCACTAGCAACAGCTGCAACAAGAGATTCTTCTTTTCCTCCCTTTCAGATTCCCTTGGCCTCTTTGTAACAATCCCCTAATAAAGAAGTATCCTTTTAGTAACTTTCTGCTACCTGCCTGAGACATTGTGTCCTTTACTTACTCTAACTCTGCCTTAAACCATAAATTTTCCCTCTCCCGAGCAGTGCAGCCCTGCTGGCTTGGCCGGGACGCTCCAGCAGCGTCCCGGGGGGTGATCCTTTATAACATGGATACGGGGACCCACCCCGGTTTCGGTATCCGTGACTTAACTGATCAGCCCCAGACCAACATTATCATCTTTCTTGATTAATTATAAGTCTAACTACTATCTCACTTTCTGCTGAACGGACCCCTACACCCCTCAGATCCATCTTTCCCATCCAAAATTCCCATGTGGAAACCTAGGACCTTTTCGTGGTCCCATGGTTCTGCATGACATCAGTTCCATTTTTCTTGTGTGTGTCGCCTCGAGTGGTGCCTGATGGTGCTTGCAGACCCCAGAAATTCCTCATGTGTCACCCCTAAAACCCAGGCTAGCATCAGGCCAATCTGATCATTTTTATGAATTGGGTTCCTTTTTTTATGAATGAACCTCCTTTTTTATGAATGGACTGAAGTGGGGCTCGGGCTCTGATTGGATGAGCCGCATCAGTCGCCGGCCACTCCTCCTGGCTCACTGACATAACAACCAATCACAGCGAAGCTGGTCAGGGACAGGCATGGGAAATTTGAATTGGGAAAACTGTTTATATTCTGTAATTCCCTGCTCAGGAGTCATGTCTGCTCCTTTGCAGGATACTGCAGTCGTCATCCTTTCCAGCTGGAATAGAAAATAAACTTCAGTGGCTTTGCTTCATCCTGGTGAGATTTATTGGGAAATACGGAAACTTTTATTGGTGCTTATTGTCTCTCCAGGCATAGCTGACCCTCCTTTTGGGTTTTCACTGGCTTCTGCTCAGGCAGGGCCTGCAAAAATCGTGCTCTGCTTTTTTAGCACTGGGTGCAGGACAGACTTCTGTGGCACCTCCACTGGCCACTTCTTTCCAGGCTGAAGAGGAGCCATTTGTAAGCACCTTTGGGTTCAGCCAGTTAACCTATTCCCAATTCACTTCTGTAGCATTGTCCAAGGACTTGCTGAAATCAAGATGTGCTACATCTACAGCATTCACTTCATCTACATTGAATGACAGGCCCCTACATTGGCAGTCTTCAGAAAGTATCTGAAAACCTGGCTGTTCCGATGTGCCTTTTCAGATTAGGAACCTCCAGCACCAAGTCCTAGAAGCACTTTAATAGAACCAAGATCACTGCACACTGCACACTGCACTTACTTTATAATCCTACATTCCTCCCGCCACATCAGCACTTTTAATCCTGTACCCCTACTCTGGCCAGCCCAGTTTTAATAGTGTCTTGTTGTATTGTTACTGTTATTGTTTTCTGCTTAACTGTTTTTAATTTGCTTTAGGAATTGTATTGTTGTATTGTGTTTTGGGGCTTCGGCCTGTGTAAGCCGCATCGAATCCTTCGGGAGATGCTAGCGGGGTACAAATAAAGTTATAATAATAATAATAATAATAATAATAATAATAATAATCTACCAAGCTTGTAACTCTATCTGGCATCAGTTGTTTTTGAGAAAACCAATGTTGACTTTTTGTGAATATGGTATTCCTTCCTATATGTTTGCAGATTGTCTATTTAATGATCTGCTCCATAATCTTTCCTGGCATTGATGTCAGGCTGATTGGGCAGTAACTGTTTGGGTCCTCTTTTATCCCCTCTTTGAAGATGGGAACAATATATGCCTTTTTCCAATCTGCTGAAACCTCTCCTGTTCTCCAAGAATTCTTAAAGATGATTGCTATTGGTTCTAAAATTATTTCTACTAGTTCTTTTAATACCCTTGGATGTAGTTAACCTGACCCTGGAGACTTTAATTCATTTTAATTAAGCAGAAATTCCTGTACTGATTTTTTGCCTATTCTGTACTGCATTTCCTCTACTGCATCATCTCCTACATTATCCCCAAGTTGGGGAGAAGACTGAAGCAATGAAGATGTTGAATAGATTCCTTTTCCATCAGTCCTCTAGTAAATTATTCTCTACTCTATTATCCAATTGTTTAAATAATAGACATATCTTACCCTAGTCATTTAACCAAAATCTCACTTGATCTGAGGCCCTTTCTACACTGCCATGAAATCCAGATTATCAAAGTAGATAATCTGGATTGTATATGGCAGTGTAGAAGGGGTCTGAGAATTATTTGAATTTGCTGTTACTTTGGCACATAGCTAATAAATAGTTTCCGTGTGGCCCCAAACAAATTTTCTTTTATTTCTCCTCTTTCTAATCTTACTTTGTATGTTTGTTTTTCAGACAGAACTATGGTCCATATTCTGTGTATCCAATTCTGTATTGATAAATTCTCTATCTTTTCTCCCCATGCTTTTATTATTTCCATCCATGTACATACCAGAAATATTATAAGGTCTTTGATAGTTTCTTATTTTTGTCTTCAGACAAGAAGAAAAGCAGTAATGCCCCTCTGAGGGCCCTTCCACACAGTCCTATATCCCAGAATGTCAAGGCAAAAAATCCTACATTATCAGGGTGTGGACTCAGATAACCCAGTCCAAAGCAGATATTGTGAGATTTTCTGCCTTGATATTCTGAGATATAGGGCTGTGTGGAATGAACATAAGGGCAGTTTGAAATAGAAATGACAGTAAAATGTGAGCTTCGACAACAGCTAGTCTGCCTAATAATGATTGACCAGTCTTTTAGCTTTTAAAAATATAACAATATATTTCAGTGTGCTATGTCATTTGTTCACACTATTCCTAAATATCTATAGCCTGAAAGACACATTGATAAATTGGACATTCTTTTTAGAGCTAATTGGTTCTCTTTGTTTGTAGTTAATATTTTATTGTAATTTTATATATACTGTATATATGCAATTGTGTCCCACGTAGGCACCGTGCCATCCACAATCATAGTAGCTGGAGTGTTGTTTTAAGGACCACTTTGGAATGGGTGAAAGATTTGTCTGTTCACACTTGCACACTCTCAGTGAAAGTGCTTTGGTCTTTTGCCACCACTAGAGGTCAGATAGGATCCACCAACCAAGTCCTAAAAACCTTTTCCCCAAGACTATAGCCTCACCTACAACCCAGATTATCTGCTTTGAACTGGATTATATATAGCAGTGTAGACTCATATAATCCAGTTCAAAGCATATAATGTGGATTAGCCTGTTTTGTATTATATGGCAGTGTAGGAGGGGCCATGATTTCCATGGTTGAACAAGAAATTGGATCCTGCTTCTACAGCCTTAGTCCCACACTCAAACCTCTACACCAAAGGTCCTCAAACTTTTTAAGCAGAGGGCCAGGTCACAGTCCCTCAAACTGTTGGAGGCCCGGATTATAATTTGGAAAAAAAATATGAATGAATTCCAATGCACACTGCACATATCTTTTTTGTAGTGCAAAAAACACCTAAAAACAATACAATAATTAAAATGAAGAACAATTTTAACTTATTAGTATTTCAATGGGAAGTATGAGCCTGCTTTTGGCTGATGTGATTGGGTTGTTGTTGTTGTCCTGTGCTTTCAAGTGGCTTCAGACTTAGGCTGACCCTGAGCGAGGGCCAGTTAAATGTCCTTGGAGGGCCGTATTTGGCCCCTGGGCCTTAGTTTGAGGACCCCTGCTCTGCACTATGCTGTCTTTGCCTGTATGCCCTGTGCAGAAAGTAATGTTTGGTTTGGCATGCCTGAAAGGGCTTCCTTCCTTTCTTTGAGTCTGGTAGATAAATATAGCCCAAAACTTGCAATTACCGGGTAGGAGGAAGACTGTCAAAGGAACTATAATAGCATTTCTAGGAGCTGAACTCAGTATATAAAAATAACAATATGCAGAAGTGGAAGAGAAATGTTTCTACTTATAGTATCTGAACAATGAAAAAGAAAAGGTAGAACCCCTTTCTTTTTTTCCCCTACCCTATTTGAACTGAATAGACGCATGTAAAATTATTTTTTTCCTTTATTCCGGATGACTCAGTGTTGACTCTATCTGCCCCCTTCTTATCCCTGTCAAGGTAGACTGGTCTTTCTCTCCTCCCAAAATAAAAAAAACCCCACATATTTTGTTATCCCAATGTGATTTCCTGAATACTGAATAAATTAAGTTTTTTTTGTTTCTGTTTTTTGGTTTTTTGTTTTTTTTTTGCAGTTTCCAGAGTGAGAACTATGGCCTCATCTACACTGTCATATAATGCAGATTGAAACTGCATTATATAGCAGTGCAGATGGAACTTATCACCTCTCTTTCCTCAAAAGTGTATTTATACCACCTGAAGTTAGGACTTTGTTTCCAAAGGATGTGTCTCCTGCCTGTAGTTAATCATATCCAGTTTGCCTTCTTTTTTATTAAGCAAGTGTAACATCTGTTAATTTTTGCCTGAGGAAGAAATAAATGGTTTCAAAAGTTTGCACAAGGGATTTTGCCCCTTTTTTGATGGATGTAATAAAGGTGGACCAAGGGAAGAAGATTCTTTAAGTTTTCCACAGATTACTGAGCCAATGTGTTCCACCCAGGATAAGGTTTAGAGTACCAACTAGATTTTATATCTTCTGAAAAGGTAATCCAATGTTCTTTTTTTCCCCTCATGTTCTAGAGCAGTGACTAGGACTAAAGGGAACTCCAGATGATGTGGAACTATACCTCAGCCTTTTCGAGATCATTCACATGTAGACAATAGCAGGGCTGATTCCAAAGTCATCCAAAGGACATCGAAGGATGAAGTCTGTCCTACCTCAATTTGTTAACCCAGCAGCACATTCTAGGACTAACACAGATCAGATATAGAAGTGTACTTCCCCCTCCCCATAGTCTCAGTTGATACTGAATCCTGTGTTAGGGAATTGGATTGACCTTAGTGTAAACACAGGGAAGATGAGAGACCAAGGATAAGGCAAGATGATGCAGCTTTTTCTTGCCTGTCCCAAAGTAGGATGGATTTAGATGGATCCTGCACTGTATGGGATTGGATGGCATGGAAGTGTGGGGCTTGTGGGATTGGGCGGTGTGGAAGTGCAGAGTCCTTCCCATAAAGACCCCCCCCCCCCCCGCAAAGAAAATGAGATAAAATTTCTTCAAATGTTCCCCATTTAGGGCCTCCCTAATCCCGGGACCACCAGTCTAGTGACAGCCCCCTTTTGTGTGGGCTTTTACATTCCAGTCACTTATAATTACAACATGTCTATTTTGGTTATGATTAAATGGATCAGCTTTCCCTGAAGTTGCCTTGATATTATTCAGTTAGGCTTTGTATTAAATCCCTTGACTGCTTTTGCTACATCTCTTCTCATTATTAATTCCACTGTATTTCTTCACAGAATAAAACACTTTGCAGTTATCTGACTCAAAGTGTGCCATTCCTGTCTAGTGTACTTAATCCATCCCAAGTACTGCAATATTTATGTGCGCCATTTCATCTTTTACAATGCTTAGTTTCCCCTGATTTATGTTTCTCACATTTCATGTTTGTATAATATGTGTTTTTCAGCTCTGAGGACATCAGTAGCTGAATGTTAATTTGATTAGAGTCCCTTTGCATTAGTAGCCACAACACTAT
>NW_026845477.1:108921644-108949144 GCF_025583915.1 Anolis sagrei ordinatus
TCACATTTCATGTTTGTATAATATGTGTTTTTCAGCTCTGAGGACATCAGTAGCTGAATGTTAATTTGATTAGAGTCCTTTTGCATTAGTAGCCACAACACTATTCACATTTGTTCTCTGCTCATCCCCAGTAGCTTGTTGAGTCTCTTCCAATCTGGAAACCTCATCTTTTGGAACTATCCCCTAATTTTATTTTGACCAGTATCATCATACGATTTGGAAGGTTGAAAGCTTCAAAAATGATACACCATTATCTCTATCCTTGGAGCACAAACAAGCATTATCTATGCTGCATTTGCTGTTAATCTGGCTCTTTAGCAAAAAAGCCTGCCTGGCATGGGAGACCCTATCAGCAGCACTGGTACTGTCAGCATAGCATTGCTTCATAGGAGCATGGAGTTTTTCACAATGGAATGGTAGTGCAATTGGAGACCTAGGGCTCTTCCACACATCCATTTAACCCAGAATATCAAGTCAGAAAATACAACAATATCTGCTTTGAACTGGGTTATCTAAGTCCACACTGCCATATATTTCAGTTCAAAGCAGGTAATGTGGGATTTTATGCAGCTGTGTGGAAGGGACCTTAGGTAGAAAGGCAAAAACAAGGAATTATCCCTCCCCCGCCCCTCTGTTCACTCAAAAAAGCCCTTCTTTTAAGAAAGAGGAAAAGATGATTGCGAGTCACTGACTGTTCTGATCAAGCAGTTTCAAAAGGCAAGAGGCTTGGGTTAGCCTCTTGGTTACTGTGAAGGTTGACCATTTTGTCCAGCGAGGCAGTTTTCTTGTTAATCCATCTGTGACAAAAAGTTAATAAAAAGTTAATAATTTTTGCCTGCCTTACAGGGCAGTTGAAAGAATCATTAATAGTGTATGGATGCTCAATGAGAAGAGTGGAACAGAATTTTTTGCATGTGAGTACATGGACATTGTAGCCACATAAGGTCTTTAAGTCACTTCTACCGTATCTTTAAAACCCCTTTGAGCTCCCGGTTCCCACCCTCCTTGGACCAGACTTTCTGAGCTTTGAATAGTGGTGCACTGCCTTCTTTCACCAGTTAAAATTCCAGGAGCTATAGGTAAAGTTGTGGGAATTGAGAGAGATTAAATTAATCAAAGTTCCTACTTCAGTGTTGGTTTCCTTTAGTATACACACTTCCACACCAAAAGTCTACACAGCCAATCATGAGGGCAAAAATGAGAATAGCCATCACTTTGTAGATACAGTCAGCTCTCCACATTTGTTGGGCGTACTGGCACAGGACCACAGTGAAAGAGCACAAATAAAGAAATTGCTATTTTTACCCAAGGGAACACTTTTCTAGTAATTTCTAGGTCTTCCTGCACACTCTGTGGCCAACTTCAACTGGAAGTTGACCATGGAATCACACTGAAGGACCAAGGGATTCCTAGGCCCCTTCTACACTGCCATATAAAATCCAGATTATCTGCTTTGAACTGGATTATATGTCAGTGTAGACTCATATAATTCAGTTCAAAGCAGATAGTGTAGATTATCTTCTTTGATAATCTAGATTACATGGCAGTGTAGAAGGGGCCCTAGAGATTTGATCTTCACAAAGGCTCCAGCTTTGATTGGAGGAAACTCACCACAGTGACACACTGGAGGACCAGAGATTCCTCAAAAGAACATGTTGATCAAATCCTTGAATAATTAAATCTGCAAAAATCAGAAGCGCAAATGTGGAGTGACAACTGTAAATGTAAATATGTAGCAGCAGATAGGAGAGATAATACCAAGAGCAATCCTTTCTGGAGGCAGAAAAGTATGTTTATTGTTAGCTGAGACCCTGGGTGGAATTACATGCAAAGCCAACCAGAGTGAGGATAAAGGTGTTGACTTTCCTTTTTATACAACTTCAAATGCAGGCAAGCAAAGAAACAAGCTTCTACATACGTAACATCATCACTACGTCACCTTAAGCATCATAGAAATATCAAATTCTATCTTCCAACATGCAAGAGGCATATGTCAGTATTTTTCCTAAAGAACAGCTTACATCCATCAGGGGTCTACTTTTTGACCTGTCAGGAGGGAGGGGGATAACTCCTTACTTTTTAGAGGTAAGAAGGTATGGCCTGTGCTATGCTGTACCAGTCTCTGTATAGATAACATGCCCCCTTTTCCTCCCCCTTTCACCCAGATCTCCTTCAGCATTCTTTGTGGTCTGTCAGCTTGGCTTTCTAATACAGAGAGAACCTGATTTTTCTTACATTTCAGTGCTTGTAATGTATATACAATATATGTATAAATATCTATATTTCCAATATCTCCCCATCAAATAATTATATATTACCAGTGTTGAATAGGCCCTTATTCATAGGTTTCTTATTCTATCCACATATAGACTAATGGCATCAGTAGATGAGGGTCATAATTGTAAAGTTGTGTACAGAGGCACTAATGAAAGATCTTTAAGGCTTAAAGCTTTTTATTCAGACAGTTTTTTAAGGAAGGGTTTTCTTAAAGATCAAGTCAAGGTCTTGTGGTTAACTAGGACCACAATTAAAGAGGATCCATGCCTGGCGAGCATATACTAAAACCAGATAGGCCAGGACAGAGAAACCAACTCACCAAGTTGAAGACAAGCCACAGGGGTTTATTACGATTTGGCCAAAAAGGATACAAGTACAGCAAATTTGCTTCAAAATGTACAAGTATAAATATACAGAAAAATGCAAGATGTCTTATGCAGTTCAGACTTCCTGCCCCCTCCCCTGATTGGCCAGAAAAGAGGCTGGCTAGGATCCATGCCAGGATTGGCTGGCAGTGGGGGAATGGCAACTGGGGATTGGTAAAATTGAAGGACCAATCAGCTGCAGAGCTGCCACCCCCTCCCTTGGGAGGGCACAGTCTTGGAAAACAAAGGGTAAATATCTGTCTAGTCCTGTGTCAAACAAAGATAGGAGCTTTAAAACACAAAGGTGCAAGACTCAAGGGACAAAGGGTGATGATCTCTGGAGTCAATGTCTGAGTCTAAAATAAAGGATTGTATAACAATCATAGACCTTCTTTTTGCAGTCAACAATCTCTCAGCTTCAAGTGAACCATATAAATAGATTTGGTGTGCTGTCAAAGGCTTTCTTGGCCGGAATCACTGGTTTGCTGTGAGTTGTCTGGGCTGTATGGCATTCTCTCCTGACATTTTGCCCACATTTATGGCAGGCATCCTCAGAGGTTGTGAGGTCTGTCAGAAACTAGGCAAATGAGGTTTATATATCAGTGGGACATTTTGATTTAGCTGAGCTAGCAGGCAATCACCTGTCTCTATATACACATGAAAAATAGTTCTGGTTAATTGCCTTGGCTTGGAAAATGCTGGGGAGGTGTTGCCCACCCTTTTTGTGCAAGAAGTTTCTCAGCAGGGAAGTGAATTCTCTGGGCCTATCTGGTTATATTTTGGTAAATAAATATATGTATATATGTGTGTGTATATATATAAAATATGAAATAGATACAGAATATAAAAAGATAAAAGTTATATAGAAAGTCAAAGAAAAGATGGATGGACACCATCAATAAAGACATGCGTGTTGCCAATCTGAGACCTGAGGATGCCCAAAATAAAGCTCTCTGGAAACGGCAGTCACAATGCTAACCCCTCTATTGGGAAAATAGCTGAAAAAGGAGGAGGAGAAGTTGGGAGGCCATGCTACCTGTTGCTTTGGAAGAAAAGATCAAATTCACTCTGTTCCCCGACTACACTGCCAGGCACAGCTGGTTGGGAGTCAGCTGCATTAAAATCACTACTGACTGAAAGGTCATGAGTTCGAAGCCAGTTCAGGTCAGAGTAAGCTCCTGAACATTTGTCTAGCTTGCTGTCGACTTTTGCAGCCTGAAAGATTGTTGCATCTGTCAAATAGGAAATTTAGGTACTCCTTTATGCGGGGAGGCTCATTTACAATGCCATAAAAATCTCCAGCAGTGTGCAAAAGAATGAGGAAGTACTCCATCGGTGTCACCAATGGGCGGTGAAGTGACAGCTTCCCCGGTGGCTGGAATTCGAGCATACCCTCATGAAGCTGGAATGTTAAATAGCCTCTATGTGTCTGTCTATATATGTTGTGTGTCTATGGCATTGAATGTTTGCCATGTATATGTGCATTGTAATCCACCCTGAGTCCCCTGCAGGGTGAGAAGGGCAGAATATAAATACTGTAAATAAATAAATATAATCAAGTGATGATCAAAGCAGATAATCCATGTTATCTGCTTTGAACTGGATTATATGAGTCTACACTGTGATATAATCCAGTTCAAAGCAGATGATCTGGATTTTATATGGCAGTGCAGAAGGAGCCCTAGATGTGAAAATGTAGTCAATCTAGGCCCCTTCCACACAGCTGAATAAAATCCTACATTTTCTGGTTTGAACTCAGATATATGGCAGCGTGGATTCCGATAACCCAGTTCAAATCAGATATTGTGGGATTTTCTGCCTTGATATTCTGGGACATAGGGCTGTGTGGAAGGGCCTCCCAGATGAGCAGAGAGATAAATCTCCAAAAAGGATACTAAGCACTAACTGATCTGGGAGTGTTCTGCAGCAGACAGTTGGTAAGAGTTACACCAGTGGGATCCAGTTGCACATGGCTGCAGAAATTCCTTAGGGTGCTTCCCTAGGTCAGTGTAAAGTTACACATTAATTAGGGAGGTTCCACACAGCCCCCTCTATCCCAGAATATTAAAACAGAAAATCCCACAATATCCCCTTTGAACTGCATTTTTTTGAGATAATGTGGGATTTTCTGCTTTAATATTCTGGGATATAGGGCTGTCTGGAAAGCCCAATAGATGCATGAATCCAGACCATCTGAATGAGTTTTCAGACAGTTTGAATAGGTTTTCCTTTCTGTCCCACCAAGTTCACTGCCAGAGGCAAAGGTAGGGCAGCCGGCCATGGGCAGCGACCAATCAAAAACCACTCTTGGCTGCAGCAGGCGGAGGGAAGGAAAAGGCACTCCTTCGGGGCCCCGCCCAGCCGGCGCACGAGGAGGGGGCGTGGCTTTCCAGAGCCGCCCCTTCCCCGCGTGCCACCACTGCCTGCCCGGGCCCTGCGCGCGCGGGACAGAGACTCCAGAGTCTTGCAAAGGATTGCAAAGGATGCCTCCAAGACGAAGCCGAGCGCTTGACCTGGTGGCGGGCGGGTGAGTTTGGAGCCGGACAGCTGGGGAGGGTCTTGGGATGGATTTTAGCCCCTTCCTTTGGAAAAGACGAGCAGGGAGCCCAAAGGGCCTGCATGTGGTCGCGTACGGGGCTTTTCCTGCAGAGGTCACATGGGGGTCTCAGTCCTGGGAGATTCTCACACTGGCACACTGTGGAAGAGTTGCTATGGGCCCTTCCAGACAAGCTCTATATCCCAGGATCTGATCCCAGGGTTTCTGTTTATCCCAGATTATCTAGTAGTGTGGACTCATATAATCCGGTTTAAAGCAGAAAACCTGGGGTCAGATCCTGAGATATAGGGTCTGTCTGGGAAGACTATCTGATTTTGGCTGCTGCCTCTTGTGGAATCCTGGCATTTGCCATTCTCATCCAGAGAATTTACTGGGACCCTTTCTACACTGTCCTTATATCCCAGGATCTGAACCCAGATTTTTTCTTGTCCCAGATTATCTGACAGTGGGGACTCCTATAATCCAGTTCAAAGCATATAATCTGAGATCAGATCCTGGGATATAGGGCGGTGTAGATCCAGCCTGGACTTCACTAAATTTTACAAACTCCAGAATTTTGCAGGAAATTTCCACAGTATTTCAAATGAAACCACATGGCTTTCAGAGCATCCTGTGCCAATCTCCTTATCACTGGAGTTGCTTCATGCACCTTGCGTATTGACGTAGTAGTTTGGGCGTTGGAATGGGAACCCTTCCACACTGCCTTATAATCCAGATGACCAAAACAGGTAATCTGGATTTTATATGGCAGTATAGAAGGGGCCTACGACTCTGGAGAGCAGGGTTTGACTCCCAACTCAGGCCCCATCTGCACTGCCATATAATCCAGTTCAAAGCAGATATTCTGGATTTTATGTGGCAACGTAGAAGGGGCCTATGACTTTGAAGACCAGGGTTTGACTCCCCACCCAGTGTTTTAAACTTTTAACCCTTGGAACTCACCCTGCCCAAATACTGTGACCTTATATTGGTTGGTGTGTTTATTTATACTGTTTTTGTAAATTATTATTATTATTATTATATTTTACTGTTTGTATTTTATGTTGTATTTTTGCTTTGCTGTACTGTGGGGCTTGGCCTCATGTAAGCCACCCCGAGTTCCCATGGGGAGATGGTGGCGGAATATAAATAAAGTTTTTTAAAAAATTATTATTATTATTATTATTATTATTATTATTATTATTATTATTATTATTAGGACTTCATCCCACTGTGGGGCTTGGCCTCATGTAAGCTGCCCCGAGTTCCCTTGGGGAGATGGTGGCAGGATATAAATAAAGTATTATTATTATTATTATTATTATTATTATTATTATTATTAGGACTTCATCCCACAGGTTCTAGTCTCTGTTACCATGCGCTTCGGAAATGGAGTCCTATGGAGGCCATCACATGATGTAAGGACACTTCCAATGTGACTCTGTGAGTTTCCATTTCCACAGCACATGGAAACGGAGCCCTAAACCCGTCTGCAGGATCATAGATTCATAGAGTTGGAAGAGACCTCATGGGCCATCCAGTCCAACCCCCTGCCAAGAAGCAGGAATATTGCATTCAAATCACTCCTGACAGATGGCCATCCAGCTTCTGTTTAAAAGCTTCCAAAGAAGGAGCCTCCACCACACTCTGGGGCAGAGAGTTCCACTGCTGAACAGCTCTCACAGTCAGGAAGTTCTTCCTCATGTTCAGATGGGATCTCCTTTCTTGTAGTTTGAAGCCATTGTTCCGTGTCCTAGTCTCTAGGGCAGCAGAAAACAAGCTCCCTCCCTCCTCCTTATGACTTCCTCTCACATATTTATTTGCTATACTCGTATATTATTTATTTATTTATTTGCTATACTTGTATACCGCTGTTTCTCAGCCTAGCCGGCGACTCAACGCGGTTTACAACAAAATACAACAATCAACAGTATACAATTTAAAACCATAAAAGCATGATACACAATATTCGCACATCAATAACAATCCAATGCATCTCCTGACTAAAATCGTGATCCACTTTCGTCGTCCATATTACCAATCCTTTAATCATTACATTCATTGCACCGAATTAACCAAATGCCTGTTCGAACATCCAGGTTTTTAATCTTCTATGGAACACCATCAGCGAGGGGGCTGATCTTACCTCCATGGGAAGGGCGTTCCATAGCCGAGGGGCCACCACAGAAAAGGCCCTGTCTCTCGTCCCCGCCAGCCGCACCTGTGAAGCAGGCGGGATAGAGAGCAGGGCCTCCCCAGAAGATCTTAGGGTCCTGGTGGGCTGATAGGCCAAGATACATTCGGATAGGTAGGTTGGGCCAGAACCGTTTAGGGCTTTAAAGGCCAACGCCAGCACTTTGAATTGAGCCCGGTAGCAAATCGGCAGCCAGTGGAGCTGGTGCAGCAGAGGAGTTGTATGCTCCCTGCGCTCCGCTCCTTAGTATCATGGCTGCCGAGCGTTGGACTAATTGGAGCTTCCGGGCCGTTTTCAAAGGCAACCCCACGTAGAGAGCGTTGCAGTAGTCTAAACGGGATGTAACCAGAGCGTGGACTACCGTGGCCAAGTCAGACTTCCCAAGGTACGGGCGCAGTTGGCGCACGAGTTTTAACTGTGCGAATGCTCCCCTGGTCACCGCCGAAACCTGGGGTTCCAGGCTCAGCGATGAGTCCAGGATCACACCCAAACTGCGAACCTGCATCTTCAGGGGGAGTGCGACCCCATCCAACACAGGCTGTAACCCTATACCCTGTTCGGCCTTACGACTGACCAGGAGTACCTCTGTCTTGTCTGGATTCAATTTCAATTTGTTCGCCCTCATCCAGACCGTCACAGCGGCCAAGCACCGGTTCAGGACCTCGACAGCCTCCTTAGTAGCAGGTGGAAAGGAGTGACAGAGTTGGACATCATCCGTGTACAGATGACATCGCACTCCGAAACTCCGGATGATCTCACCCAGCGGCTTCATGTAGATGTTAAACAACATGGGAGACAATATTGAACCCTGAGGAACCCCACAAGACAAAGGTTGTGGGGTTGAACAGGAGTCTCCCAGTAACACCTTCTGAGACCGACCCTCAAGGAATGAGCGGAGCCACTGTAAAACAGTCCCTCCAAGACCCATTCCCGCGAGGCGTCCCAGAAGGATACCGTGGTCGACGGTATCGAAGGCCGCTGAGAGGTCCAGCAGCACCAACAGGGACACACTCCCCCTGTCGAGCTCCCGGCGCAGATCATCCACTAAGGCGACCAAGGCTGTCTCGGTACCATGCCCCGGCCTAAAGCCAGACTGTGCCGGATCCAGATAATCCGTGTCTACCAAGAATGCCTGGAGTTGTGAGGCCACCACACGTTCCAGGACTTTGCCCAAAAAGGGGAGATTGGAAACAGGCCGATAGTTGACGAATTGAGTGGGGTCCAGTGATGGTTTTTTCAACAGCGGTTTTAACAGCTTGCTTTAAGCTGGCTGGAATTTTGCCTTCCCGAAGGGAGGCATTAACCACCACCTTCACCCACTCGGCCAATCCCCCTCTGGCCTCCTTCAGAAGCCAGGATGGGCAGGGGTCTAGGATGCATGTGGTAGCTCTCATTCCTCCAAGCACCTTGTCCACATCCTCGGGTTGCACCAATTGAAATGAATCCATCAAAACCGGACAAGCAGATGCTCGTGTTACATCCTCAGAGACTGCCGTTAATATGGTATCCAGACCAGAGCGGATCAAAGCGACTTTGTCTGCAAAGAACTGAGCAAAAGCTTCACAGCGAGCTGCCGAGTCATCAGGGCACCCATCCTGCATGGTGGGTTTTAACAGGCCTCTGACAACTCGGAACAGTTCAGCCGGACGGTTCTTTGCAGACGCAATAGTGGCCGCAAAGAAAGTCTTCTTTGCGGCTTTTATTGCCGCGGCATATGCCCTTAAAAAGGACACAAACCGTGTTCGATTTGGCTCGCTCGGATCCGAACGCCACACGCTCTCTAGTTCCCTCTTCTTTCGCTTCAACGCTGCCAGCTCCTCAGTAAACCAAGGAGCTGGTTTAGCTCGGCTACTTGAGAGGGGACGTTCTGGAGCGATCGTGTCTATTGCCCTCGCCATCTCCCCATTCCAGAGAGCGACCAGGGCATCAACAGGATCACCAACCGAGGTGGCGGGAAATTCCCCAAGAGCCGTCAGGAATCCATCCGGATCCATAAGCCTCCTGGGGCGGACCAACTTAATGGGTCCTCCACCTCTGCGGAGGTTAGGGGGTGCAGTGAGTCTAAAGCTACATGGCTATCATACCTCCTCTCAGCCTTCTCTTCTTCAGGCTAAACATGCCCAGCTCTTTAAGCCGCTCCTCATAGGGCTTGTTCTCCAGACCCTTGATCATTTAAGTCGCCCTCCTCTGGACACATTACAGCTTGTCAACATCTACCTTCAATTGTGGTGCCCAGAATTGGACACAATATTCCAGGTGTGGTCTAACCAAGGCAGAATAGAGGGGTAGCATGACTTCCCTAGATCTAGACACTATGCTCCTATTGATGCAGGCCAAAATCCCATTGGCTTTTTTTGCCACCACATCACATTGTTGGCTCATAACAGAAAATACTGTGTTTTCTTATGGTTTTTGGTGACCCCTCTGGCACCCCTTCAGGTTGAGGAACACTGCTTTAGGTGCTTGGCTCAATGGGGAATCTTTTTTGTTTCTCTGATAGCACTCGTATTAGTTGTCCATCACAATATCTTAGAACAGAGCTTTCCAAACATTTCGTGCTGGTAACATACTTTTTAGACATGCATTATTTTGCAGCACTGTAATTCAATTTTACTAGCGAACTGGAGATGTAACCAACCCAATCATCATCATCGTCATCATCTTTATTTATCTCCCGCCACCATCTCCCCAAGGGGACTCGGGGCGGCTATAAAAGATATAAGAGATAACAAATTAATACATAAATTGTAATAATAAAATGGGGGGAGGACAACATATCTCATGACCTTTAATTTATTTATTTTTAAAAATATCGGATTTGTAAGGCGACAAAACTTTCTAAGATTTCTTGTCATGTTCACATTCCACACATACACACTGCAGCTGGCATGCTGACATGTCGTGACGCACAGTTTGGAAAGCTCTGCTAAAGGCCCCTTCTACACTGCATATAAATCCAGATTATCTGCTTTGAACTGGATTATATGGTGGTGTGGACTCATATTCCAAGCATATAATTTGGATTATCTGCTTTGATAATCTGGATTATATGGCAGTATAGAAATGGCCTTACTCTCCATCACTTTTTTCACTGTCCTGTTCAAGTAGGAAATATTAAAGAGTGTGTGTCGGGGGTCTTCTGCATGTTTTTCTTGCTTTTGTTGCTGTCTTCATGCTCAAGGGGCAGAGAAGGTAAATCGGCCTTGGCATAAGAAAGAGGCTTTGGCTTTGATCCTTAGTTGCGGACCTTGGCACTTGCCCAGTGGTGCCACTTCAGGAGGATTATCATCTTTGGGCATCTGCTGAGATGGTTCCCCTTTCCTCCAAATTAATTTGAGTGAGAGTAGTCTAAGAATTGCAAGGTAGATATAGCAGTCCCTGTCTGGCTGGACACCAACAATGTCAGCCATGTGCTCGGCTAAGGAGCACATTCAGGAAAGCATGCTCTCCAGCATTAGGAGAGGGGGCTTGTTGAGTTAGGTATCTCTATTCTGGGGCAGGGCTTGCACTAGAATATACGGGGAATGAAACACATGAAGCAACTTCATTATGCAACAGTGTTCATGATACTCGGGCCTCCTCCCCCTTTCTTTCTGGACTTTAGCACACTGGGCAGCTCTGCGCATATCAGGCCCAAGACGTCAGCAACTGACATTGAGTTGCAAACCCAGATGGTGCAATTGTGACGCACATCCATACAGAAATAGCAGTATGTGCGGAGGAGCAAGGTTGAGAGGGCCTGTTCCAGTTTGGATGGGATACAAGTATTTCTTGTTCGCATAGCCAGGCCCCTTCCACACAGTTGAATAAAAACCCACATTATCTGCTTTGAACTGGAATATATGGCAGTGTGGACTCAGATAAACCAGTTCAAAGCCGGTATTGTGGGATTTCCTGCCTTGGCATTCTAGGATATAGGCTGCGTGGAAATATCCCCAGTTATCCTGCAAATAGTCTTCAACTTCAAGCAGCCTCTACTTAAATATGTTTGAAGCACAATATGCTATTGCCATCTTGGCCTGCTAAAAGAGCATTTCCATGGCCCATCCACACAGCCATGGGCTACTAATAGCCAAAGGAGGGTGACTCAAACGTTCAAAGGTCTGGAAACCATGAATCCCTATTAGGAGCAACTTAAAGAGCGGGTATGTTTAGCCTGCACAAGAGAAGGCTGAAAGGAGACATAACTACCAGGTATAAATATGTGAAAGGATGCCATAAGGAAGAGGAAGCAGACTCTTCCTTATGGCATCCTGAGCAATGGGTTCAAATAACAGGAACAGAGATTCCACCTGGGCCCTAGGAAGAACTTCCTGTTCAACAGTGGAACTCTCTGCCTCTGAGTGTCGTGGAGGCTCCTTTATTGGAGTCTTTTAAATAGAGGCTGGATGACCATCTGTTGGGGTGCTTTGTTTATGTGTTTCCTGCATGGCAGAGGGTTGGACTAGATAGTCTTTGTGGTCTTTTCCAACTCTATGAGTCTATGTCCCCACCCATTTTTAGGATTAAATTTGAAAATACAATTTGTCAAGTTCACACTCTATATATAGCAAGATTAAAATGCTTTGATTCATCAGTCTTGCCAGCTGTAAATCCTTAGTCGTGTAGAGCACACTGTCCTTGGCTGGTGACATTTACTATTCCATTGGGAAACAGTCCTTCGCAAGATCCAAGATAGTTGGCATGTATGCATCTGTTGCAGTCATCTGCACAGCAAGCACATTTTTGCCACCCAATGTCTGTTGCACTGATTCTCTGAGCAGTGTAGATTTTCTTCCTTCAATTACGTTTTGCCACATATACTAGAACCTTGACTTAAGAGCATCATGACTTAATAGTGTTTTGAGTTAAGAGTGATGGCTTGGCCTGTTTTTTGACATGTGAGTGGTGTTTTTGAGCTAAGAGCTAGTGCCAGAGGAAGCGCTAGCATGAGAATACAGGGCTTTAAAGCTTTAAGAGACCAGCCTTCATGCCCTGTTCGTCTGTGCCCCCATGCCTCGTGCTCTTCTCCGTTTTTGCGAGATTACTGTCTGCTTTTTTCTTGTCCGCTTTGAGGAACTTTGAGTTAGTTGGTTTGGTATGGTTTTTATTCCTGATATGTTTGGCTTCATGAAGAGAGAGAGGGAGAGAGCAAGAGAAGGATGGAGGCTGGAATGAGTACAGAATGAAAAAAAATGATATTTCCACCTCTTCACTTTGTACTGTGTGCCTCCTTGTGCATCCTGTGTGCATCCTTGACCTGTTGAGGTGAGAAGTGGAGAAGGGCTGGGCATCAGGCATTGCCTTCAGGTGAAGGAGGAGCCTTCCTTCCTTGTGCTTCTAACATTTTAAAGTTGATCTTTCTTTTTATTGTTCCATGTAAATGCGCATTTATACATTATATGTTATTTACTAACCATTCCCTGCCACACATTGCTGTGGCCCAGTCTGTATATGTGTTTTGTGTGTGTATATACAGGGTGAGGCAGCATAACTTCCTTTTTTAAAACTTAATAAAACCCATTGTATGAATCAGAATTTTTTTATATATATATAATGTAGGCGCATACCTAAAGTTTTGTTTTACATAGTTTTGAAGATCAAATTAGATAGGTGATGTCTCCCATTCTCCATACACTGAGTAAACCAATTTCTGGCATTTGTCATGACGCTTGCCAGCATAGCAGGTGTTATGTTGGCAATTTCTTCCTGGATGTTGGTTTTCAAATCTTGTAGGGCATGATGGTGACTGAACTGTGCCAGGACAAAGCTTTATACTCTCGCTTCTCTAATGAGACCACTAGCGCTCCGCTATGTCTTCAACCGGCTGAATGGCGCGCATTTTAAAAAAGGAAGTTATGCTTCCTCACCCTGTATTTGTGTATGTGTGTATATATGTGGTTTTGTGCATGTGTTGTAATGTATTTTTTATTCTTTGGTTTGTTAAGTCTCTTCCGCTGTGTTTTTCAGGGTTTTTTTTTTATGAGTGATGGTCACTCGTTGGCCTGATAGGTGTATTGTGTCCAAATTTGGTGTCAATTCCCCCAGTAGTTTTTGAGTTATGTTAATCCCACAAACAAACATTACATTTTTATTTATATAGACAAAGTACATATTTTTATTTAAAAATACATAACATAAATGGAAGTAGTGGGAGTAGGGGCCCCAGAACGACTTAATAGCATTTCAATGGGAATTTTGCTTTGAGATAAGAGCAATTTGAGTTAAGACCTAAGTCGTCGAACGAATTAAACTCAACCTAAGATATCGCTGTATTAAATTACATATATTTAGCAAACTGCTTTAAAATGTAGTGTGTGAAGAGCCTCTGGAAATTCTGGAAAGGCATGTTCTTATAGAGCAGAGTTGTTCTCACAAGATAACCTATGAATACCGATTGATGTAACAGACACTGACTCTGGATCGTCTCTTTCTCCTTCCCCAGATTGGGTGGCACAGCTGGAGCCATCTTGACTTGCCCGCTGGAGGTAGTGAAGACCCGCCTGCAGTCCTCCTCTTGGGCCCTGAGGCCTATCTGCTTCCCAGCAGTGGAGCTGCAAGGGCTGAATGGGGCTCTGATCCGCCCCGGAGGCCCCTCTGGAGGCATCCTTCACCTGTTGAGGTGAGAAGTGGAGAAGGGTTGGGCATCAGGCATTGTCTTCAGGTGGGAAAGAGGAGCCTTCCTTCCTTCCTCCTTCAGCAGGTCTTCTTTCCTTCACCCAAAGGGAATATGCACAAAATAACCCCTTTCTTGTCTTTTCCTTTCTTTTTCCTTCATTTCATTTCACAGAACCATTCTAGAAAAGGAAGGCATTCGCTCCCTGTTTCGAGGCCTGGGACCTAATCTTGTCGGAGTTGCTCCTTCCAGGTAAAATGGCCTGATTCCCATCTCCGGGGAATATTCTTATGCATTGCCATTGCAACTTGTCTAATGGGCAAAAAGGGTCACCACACATCTTGACACACAGAGATGTAACAGTGTCCTGAGGGAAAGGAAGGGCTGTTGCATTGTTCGCACCAAGATCTTATGGAATAATTCTGTCCTAGGACGGCGACCAAACTATTGAGCTATATATTTATTTATTGTAATGGCTATGTCATTCTCCCCCAGCCAAGTGGAAATTAAGGCCGTTCACATTAATACAAAAAACAAACAAAATGAGTAAATATGGAAACAAAATTCAATATAGGATGTAGTGAAAGTAACAATTTAAAAACAGAGCCATATTGAAAATAACATCCAGCTGAGTTCCTTTTTCAACAATTGTCAAAAAACTTGCAGATTAAGTAATTTTGAACAAAATGTCTCTTATGTTATTTATGCTAACTCTTTTGTTAATGAAGAAAGCAAAGCATTTGTGACTCAAATGAGCATTTTGGCCACTTTAGACTTAAGGAGCCGCGGTGGCTCACTGGGTTAAACCCTTGTGTCGGCTGAATTGCTGACCAAGACCTGAAGGTTGGTGGTTCAAATCCACAAGAAGGGATGAGCTCCCATCTGTCAGCCCCAGCTTCCCATGCAAGGACATGAGAGAAGCCTCCCACAGGGTAGTAACAGATTTGGCCGTCCCTGGGCAGCATCCTTGCAGATGGCCAATTCTCTCACACCAGAAGCGACTTGCAGTATATTCTCAATTCGCTTCTGACACTATTTAAAAAACTTTAGACTTCATATTCTCAGTGTAAACCAGTCATAGAAAGAAGCATTTCAAGGACATTCTGATCTGAACAATATATTAAAATTCAATTTATAGTTTTGTTTTCTGTTGTAAAAGTAGTTTAAATATATTAATTGCTTCTTTCCCCCTCTTCTAGAGCCATATATTTTGCTGCATATTCGGAAGCGAAGGAGAAATTGAACACTGTGCTTGTGCCAGAGTCCAAGAAAGTCCACATGCTTTCAGCAGCTTGTGCAGGTTAGTCTATGCCTCACGTTGTGGTACTCTTAGATTACTTCATGCGCTGTAATCTTAAGTTTTCATAGAAGATATGCCAAAAAAATTGGAAAACCAATAGTCACACAACCTTTTGGAAAATGAAAATCTCCAGAATTCTTTTGGAGATTTTAAGAAAGGAATGACCTTGTTAGAAGTCACAACCCTTTGAAAAATGATGCTATAACCTCTTGGTAAAAAGCATGATCTGTTAGAGTTATAACCCTTTGAAAAAATGGTATTCACCAGCATTCATGCAAGGCAACTAGGTTTCTCAGCTGTTAAACAGATGTACCTAGGTATGTCTTTGAACAAAGATATGCCAATGCACAAACATAGGGACAAAGATATGCCAATGCACGAACATATATATATTCAGCAAAGTGGACCAAAAACATCGACTCTCCCTTAAAATATCTTTGCCCTTAAATGATGCTCTCAAGAGACAAAGAGTCTTCTTTAAAAGTAGCAGTTAGTTTACTCACAAACTTCATGTATTCAGCATACAGGTACTTTGCTTATCAATCCAGTTACAATAGGATTTGAAGTAGATTCTCTGTGTAGTAACATGGGGCTTATTTCTTATAATCAATAGCCCATAATCTAAAGCATCTCTCTGTTTTGAGAGCGTAATAGAGTCTCTGTCTAGTCTGAAAGTCTAAGTCTCTAAGCATATAGTCTCTACATTGAAGTCTGAAGCAAACTGTATCTAAAATGGAGTCTGAGTCCTGAACATGCCCAGACTTGATCACGTGGTCTGCAGCCCCTCCCACAACAAAGAGGTTAAAACTGCAGACCCATATACACATATACAATAGAGGAAGCAATTATATACATAACAAATAACTAGTGGAAGCTTGAGAAGATTGCAGTTTCCAAAGAAAAGAGAGTTAGGCAAAGGAGGGTGTGACATTTCTAGCAAACTGAAGACACTGCTAAAATGAGGCACCATTAAGCTTACTTTAAACACTTTAAGGTGCCACTGGCATCCATGAAAGAGTTTTTTAAGTTTATGATATTCTCCTATTACAATCAGATGAGTATAAAACGATTCAACTCTGGCTGGATTTGTCTCTAATAGACCTTAGAGATGGTCCAGAAACCATCAAGTTCCATGCTTGTATCTCCTCTCTGCAGGGGTTACGTCTGCCACTTTGACCAACCCCATCTGGCTGGTAAAGACCAGGATGCAACTGGAAGCCAGGTAAGGAAATAATAACTTTTCAGTTCCTTTTGGACATAATTTTTTCCTGGGGTGCCATTAGGAAGACAAGGCCTTGTGAAGATAAGAGTAACTGGTATGGTGGCCACGTCCTCCAGCTCTTCATAGGCATGGAAAGCCCGGGGTACAGAATGCAGAAGAAACTTGGTTTTGCTTCTTCCGAAGTCTCTCAGCTCTCCACAGATAAACATGTCCTGGGTAAATCTTTGCATAGCTAAGGGATAGGGCTGCATTAGCTCATATAATTTTTTGTGAATACTGATAACTAGAATCGGGAGAAATTGTGAAAATTAGTAAACACTGCAAAATGAAGTATATGCATAATGAAGAGGAATTAGACAAAAATACAAGCTACAGAATTTTGGGTGCAAATTTTGGGTGTATTCATTAGCACGGAGCCCCCAGTGGCGCAGCAGGTTAAACAGCTGAGCCGCTGAACTTGCTGACTGAAAGGTCAACGATTCAAATCAGGGAGTGGGATGAGCTCCCACTGTTAGCCCCAGCTTCTGCCAACCCAGCAGTTCAAAAACGTGCAAATTTGAGTAGATCAATAGGTACCGCTATGGCGGGAAGGGAACGACGCTCCATGCAGTCATGTTGGCCACATGACTTTGGAGGCATCTATGAACAACACCAGCTCTTCGGCTTAGAAATGGAGATGAGCACCATCCCTGGAGTCGGACACAATTAGACTTAATGTCAAGTGAAACCTTTATGTTTACCTATTTGTTAGTAATTTGAGGGTATTGAACTTATGGCTATTGATGGAGGTGGGTTCCTAAGCCCTTTCCCCCCCACTCTTCTTGCAGAGCCAGAGGTGAGAGTCGTGCCAATGGCCTTCAGTGTGCGATGCGAGTTTACTACACTGAAGGCTTGCGAGGCTTTTACCGTGGGATTACTGCCTCATATGCTGGCGTCTCAGAAACTATAATCCATTTTGTGATCTATGAAGCGCTGAAGCAACGGCTCAGAGAGGATCAGGCTTTCCTGGCCCCATCTCTCCCCCTTTCACACAACAGCCAGGACTTCTGTAGGCTGATGGCTGCAGCCGCCATCTCCAAAACATGTGCCTCATGCATTGCCTACCCACATGGTGAGTTGCTCTCATTCCATGCTTTCCTCAAAATCTGTCTGCTTGGATGGGGGGAGTTGAGAGTTTCCTGGCAGCTGCCTTTCCCCTAGAAAATAAGAAGTTATGTTTGCTCACCTCTGCTTTTTTTTCACCTGTCTGTTCTCCGCAGAGGTCATCCGAACAAGGCTGAGAGAGGAGGGCTCACGCTATCGCTCCTTTGTGCAAACCCTGCAACTTGTCGTCAGAGAAGAAGGTTTCCCAGCTCTTTACCGTGGGCTCCTGCCCCATCTGATGCGCCAGATCCCCAATGCTGCTATCGTCATGGTCACCTATGAACTGATCATTTACTTGGCAAGAGGAACGTGACTCTCTCTCCCCTTTCTAACAATTGGCTGAGGTGATTCACAGTATTTATTAAGCATGTGCATTGGGGCCAAAAGGCACGCTGTTTTGGGGTCTGTTTTTGTCTGACCCTGACTCGAAAGGGGAGGCATGTTTCCGTTTTCATTCGGTACAGATTGGCTACGATGGGAAACTTTAAGAGCTCAATCCTCAGCCATTTTAAGGTCTATGTACATGAAATCTACCTCAGTTGGAGACCCAATTTACAACTGCAGGCCTGCCAAGTTTCAAAACAATTCACCGATCTAGTGATTTTTCAAGAATTGTTTTCTAAAATAAGACATACTGCAAGAATTGTAGTTGTCGCTTGTGTCCATTCTCAGCCAATCAGAGCATGGACACCACCAGGCTTTTTCTTGGCTGAGAGACACACACAGAGAGAAAAACTTCAACTCCCATCATACTCCCTAAGGCCACCCTATGCAAGTGCCACTGGGAAAGTGAGTTCCCAGTACCTTCTCTGGAGGAGGAGGTAACTTTCCAATAAATTATTATTTTATTATTTACAGTATTTATATTCTTCCCTTCTCACCCCGAAGGGGACTCAGGGCAGATCACAATGTACATATACACAGCAAACATTAAATGCCGTTTTTGACATACAAGACATACAGGCAGATAGAGGCCTTTCAGCAGCTCTTCCATTTTGGATCCTGGAGGTTGCTCAATTCGGCCATGGGGGACCTGTCACTTCATCCACTATGACGCCGAGCCTTTTTGATCGTAGTATTTCCTCCTTGCTCTCTAGCATTTTTATGGTGTCATAAATTAGCCTCCCTGCTTTCAGCGGTCCCTAATTCCTCTATTCACAGCTCACAGCTGTTTTCGGACTGCTTAGGTCAACAGTGAGCTGGGCATTTTTTAACAGCTATTTTTTTAACAGCTATTAACAGTCGGGCACTCAACCTGGACTCGGGCTTCAAACTTGCCACCTTTCAGTCGGCAGTGATTTATTGCAGCTGATTAACCAGTTGTGCTACCAGCCCGGCCCTTCCGGAGGCAACTTCTTCTTCTGGGGAGAGAAAAAGATGCCACATATTCCCCTGCCTCAAGTATTTTGTGATCTCTTTCCGAAAATATAGTCTCTCTGAATCTGTTACACTAGCCTTTTCGTCTCTCTCTTTCCCTTTCTGTTTTTGGAAATTTAACGAAAACGGCCTTCCGGAAATTACAAATCTTTTAGTTAACAGTTATTTGGACCCAAATCTAGTATTTATACTGTACCTTAATGCAATGCATTGCTTCCCTGTTATTTATATTGTGCCTTAATGTAATGCATTGTTTCCCTGTTGTATAGCTGAGCAATACTCTGCTAGAAAACCCTGAAGTCTGGCAGCCTCTCAGTAACGCTTTCCTTGCCAGACTTAATAATTCCTGAAGATCTTTTTCCTGGTTCTCTGTCAGTCCCAGAAAGCATCCACAGATGAAGACATACACATGGATGAGAGATACAGGTGGAAAGATGCATAGCTCATCAAGGAGAAGCAACACTACAGAAATGTATCTGCCAAAAGTCCTGTTTACAGGCAGAGAGACTTTTCAGTGTCTCTGGCATGCTAGGCATACTGGTTGTGTCATTTCAGGCAGAGAAAAATGTTCTGCTCTACTTCTCCTGTGGTTTGAGCTAGGCTGGCAAATTGGCTGAGAAGATGCTGTTATAAGGAAAACAGTGGGAGATTCTGTGGGGTGTGAAGTAGTGAATATTTTTGTTTGTCCTCCACTGGCAATACTTGCAACCAGAGTCCGACCCAATGAGTTTCCCCTGCTCCTCCCCAAACAACTTCAAGGCACACAACAACAAGAAGATATGCAGGATGTCTACACCTTTACAATGTATACAGATCCCCTGTTATTTGCTTTTTTTTAATGTCAGGAGCGACCTGAGAAACTGCAAGTCACTTCTGGTGTGAGAGAATTGGCCGTCTGCAAAGACATTGCCTAGGGGACGCCTGGATGTTTTGATGTCTTACCATCCCTGTGGGAGGATTCTCTCATGTCCCCGCATGGGGAGCTGGAGCTGACAGAGGGAGCTCAACCTGCTATTCCTGGATTCGAACTGCTGACCTATCAGTCAGCAGTCCTGCTGGCACAAGGGTTTAACCCATTGCACCACCAGAGAACTAGAGTGTCATGGGAACATGAGATTAGTATGTCCTGGGATGTAGGAGCATTGAGTTCATTTCATCACTAAGCCATGGATGATAAGCCAGTCATCGACCAACCTCATACAGTTATTATGAGAATACGTGTGGAGAGAAGGAGGGTGGTATAAAGTGAGGAAAGATGGGGTATCAGTTTAGCTAATACACAAAAATAAGGGCGGGTGGTGAAGCTGAGTACTGGAAATTGTGGTCGCAGTTGGAGAGGGAGAGAAACTTGTGAGTAAAAGTTGCAGTTACCTTTTGTAGGCTTCTATATAGATTTCACATGCACATTTTGCCTTCTTAAGAGGAAAACAGGATCCAAAGAGAGTTTGGAAGGGGTGAGAGTATAATATACAGGCAGCTAATACGGGAATATCTTCCAAGAGGAAGGAAGACTGCAGTGATGTGAAAAGCAACCGCTGTGCCTTCCAGTGCAAAGTTTTGTAGATGGACCTCTCGCTCTGACGTGCCGAAGAAAGGATGCAACAAATATAATGTAACTCTTTGTTTCCAAGTTCATAAAATGTTCATATTTTATTAATAAAACTGCAAAGCTGCAACATGGTTCTTTTCTCACAACACATCGTATTGTTGCCCAGAATTTGGATCCAGGCACCTCTACATTAGTGAAATAATCTTGGGAACTAAGGAAAGGCAGGGGATTTTCTGCCTAGACGGCCTCAGGAACCACCTTTTAGAGTATGGACAGATAGAGGAAAGTGGAAGATGTTCCAGAAGCATTATCTCCTGACGTTTTGCCCACATCTATGGCAAGCATCCTCAGAGGTACATTGGAAATTAGACAAGGGTGGTTTATATATCTGTGGAATGTCCAGGGTGAGAGAAAGAACTCTTGTCTGTTTGATGCAAGTGTGAATGTTGCAATTGCCCACCTTAATTGGTATTTAATGGCCTTGCAGCTGCAAAGTCTGGCTGGTTGTTTCCTGGGGCAATCCTTTGTTGGGAGGTGTTAGCTGACCCTGATAGTTTGATGTCTGGAATTCCCATTTTCAGATTGTTTTTTCTTTATTTACTGTCCTAATTTTTTTTGAGTTTTTTTAATACTGGTAGCCACATTTTGTTCATTTTCATAGTTGCCACCGTTCTTCAAAATTGTCCACATGCTTGTGAATTTCAATGGCTTCTCTGTGTAGTCTGACATGGTGCTTGTTAGAGTGGTCCAGCACTTCTGCGTTCTCAAATAATACGCTGTCTCCAGTTTGGTTCCTCTAGTGCTCTAGAGCTGATATACCTCTGCTATTCCAATAAACCTCACAATCTCTGAGGATGCCTGCCACATAGAAGTTGGTGAGGAAAGTCTACAAGCATGCAGACAATTTCAACAGAAAAGAGGAGACCCTGAAAAGAAGCAAAAACTGGCTACCAGTATTTTAAAAAATCTCTAAAACCAGGACACTAACTAAAGAGCAATACTAAGAAAAACAGGGGTATTCCATATAGGAAACAATCAGGGCCAACTGACACCTCCCAACAAAGTATTCCTACAGGCAGGAAGCAACCAGGCTTTGAAGTTGCAAGGCCATTCTGCAAGGCCATGAATGCCTTTGACAACACCTTGAAAGTGGAAGAATGCCACACATGTTTCTCTGGCCATCTCAGGTGCCAGCAACTCAACCCAAGCCCCCTTGCCTCCCTGGGAAGCATGCTTTCACAACCTGATCAGTCGCAAAGGGCATAGGAGACACTGGAAGCCCTACCGTGCCTAGACAACATAACATGCCCCTGTGAAATTACCACCTCTGGAGCCAGTAGATAATGTGATTCTCCCTCTCTCCAGGAACATGGTAGTCCTCAGGGAAGTGTCCTGGTAAAACATCAACACTAGAGTCTCAACTCCCTAGCCTGAGGACTCTTAGTTCTTCTAATCATATCCCTGGTTCCCTTGACCTAAGTTCACTTCAATGTCTCCTCAGGATATGTTGTAGTCCATGGTGTGTATACAGGTGTTTTACAGCCTGTATCACACATGCCATGGCTGTGGATCCTCTGAAGTGATGTGATTAAGAACACGAGCCGGTGGTGATTTCTACCCAACTCTTGTTGCTCTAGCTTGAGGGGGTATAAATTAGAATAAATGCCCTAGTCTTTGAAGGAAAAGTCTCTAGCATGCAGGATCTTGACTTTTTAAAATTCTTTTTATTTTAAAATCTGTTCCATTCTCTTCTCCACATTGTTTTTCTTCACTTGTTTGAATATTATTGACAATTTTACAAAGCAACACAAGCAGCAGTTTTTTGTTTGTTTGCATCAAACAAGAAAACGAGAATAAACCTCAAACAACAACATTGAAAAAATATACAATATATATATATAGTATCTCGGGGTGTCCGATTAACCCCATGTGTCACCTCGCCCGAGCCCCCTTCTCATTTCTCTGCATTCCTGCTGCATAGGATGACAACCAAGGTCATCCTAACCTGGTGGGGTGGGAATTGGAGGTCCTTCTGCTAGAGAAGGAGGTCAGAAGTGTCCCACTTGAATTTCAGCAAGACAGGAGGAGCCTAGGAAGAAAGATTATCCTTTTCTCGGGCATTGCTCTTGAAAAGGAGGTTGGGACAGGAGGTGGAAGTGGGTCTGTGATGCAGTAGGCCAAAGCAACCACCCCAGGAAGCAAATTACAGGGCAGCAGGATTGGAGAGAAAGAAACCTGAGCCATAGGACCTAATCCACACATAACTCCCCCTTCAATTTGTTTGGCTTGCACTGGAGAACTGCCGGCAGATTGTGTCCCGTATTTACTCAGGGCAGGGAAAATGCCAATTAGATTTTCTGCCTCATGCATCAAAATGTTATACTTCCAGTGTGCAAACAGAGGAGGTCTGGAGAAAACAGAAGGGCAGGACAGAGAGTAGGAAGAGAAAGACGAGAAAGACGGTAAGGGGTTCGGTTATGTCCCCCGCCCCCCTCAAATACTAAACAACATCAGAACCTCCCTCTTGTTGGCATTCCACTTCCTCTCCCCCCACCCCACCCTCCACTGCATGCCTCTAGTAGCAGCAAGGGGCATCATGCTTGCCCACAATGCGCTGGCTCTCAGCAGCATCACTGCCAGGGCTGTCTGGTGAGTCAGAGCCACTGCTGTCCTCCTCTTCAGCTGCCTCTCGGGCCTTCGACTCTGTGCTTTCCGCTGCCCTCTCCTGGCAGTTCTGATAGGACTGTGGAAGAGACAGAAGAGGCAGGCACAGTGACCCTCAGCTCTCCATCTCTGCCCCAAAAGGCCCCGTCCCACCATGAGCCCTCCGCTTCTCCCCCCACTCACCTCCATGGGGTTGACGATGATGGTGAGAGCAGAGTCGTCCCAGAACATCTCGCTCTCCTTGGCATGGGCCCCTCCCTGGCTCCCAGCAGATTCGCTTGTACACTCCCGCTCGCCCCCTCGCCTGTGCAAGGAGTGGATGCGTAGGATGCCCAGGATAACCATCAGGGCCAGGAAGCTGACACACACCACAATGATCACAGTAGCAGCGCTGGGGACCACTGCAGGGAAGAGAAGCACAAGCTCTGTCTAGTGGCCTCTGTGGCTGCTCACAACCTGGAGATCAGAGCCAAGGTCTTTAGGCACTGCACCCAGTGTGCCACGTATTTTGTTAGTTTTATATTGATGTGAGTTACTTTGAGTCCCTTTGAGAAGAGGGGGTGGGATACTACTACTACTACTACTACTACTAATAATAATAATAATAATAATAATAATGCCTGATTCTGGCAGTCCAAGCACAAGCCATTAGAACAAATGGAATCAAAGCCAAAATTGAAAAGTCAACAACAGATCCCAAATGTAGACTCTGCAAGGAAACAGATGAAACAACAGATCACATCCTCAGCTGCTGCAAGAAGATCACGCAGACAGATTACAAGCAGAGGCATAACACCGTTGCTCAGCTGATTCATTGGAACTTGTGCCACAAATACTATCTGCCTGCAACAAAGAACTGATGGGATCACAAACCTGAAGAAGTTATGCAAAATGAACACATCAAACTACTCTGGGACTTCCAAATTCAGACTGACAGGAGCACAATACTCCTGACCTCACAATTGTGTTAAAAAACAAAATATGGCTCATCAGTGTTGCAATCCCAGGCAACAGCAGGATTGAAGAGAAACAACTGGAAAAGCTGACACGATATGAGGATTTAAAGACTGGCACAAGCCAGTCAAGGTGGTCCCAGTGGTGATCGACACACTGGGTGCAGTGCCTAAAGACCTTGGCCTGCACTTAAACACAATAGGCGCTGACAAAATTACCATATGTCAGTGCAAAGGGCCACTCGCAGATACATCATATAGCTGCAAAAGGCAGATCCACCTTACTGGGATCTGCACGCATTATTCGCCGATACATCACACAGTCCTAGACACTTGGGAAGTGTCAGACGTGTGATCCAATACAACAGCCAGCAGAGTGATTTTGTTTGATGTGGACTCATCTTGTTGTGTTTCTAATGATGATGATGATGGTGATGATGATGCAATTCAGCCATTATCAGGACCTCAAAATCCAACTGCAAAGGCTCTGGCATAAACTAGGTGGTCCCAGTGGTAATCAGCACACTGGGTGTCGTGCCAAAAGATCTGAGCCGGTATTTAGAAACAATAAACATTGACAAAATCATGATCTGTCAACTGCAAAAGGCTACCTTCCTTGAGTCTATGGGCATAATTCAAAAATACATCACACAGTCCTAAATGTTTGGGAAGTGTTCGACCTGTGATTTTGTGATACGAAATCCAGCATATATATCTTGTTTGCTGTGACATACTGTGTTTTTGTCTCAGTAAAATAATAATAATAATAATAATAATAATAATAATAATAATAACTGAATAATAATTATTAGGTCCTAGATGCACCAGGACTCTGGCGCAGCTGGCTGGATGTCAGCAGCATTAAGATCACTACTGACCGAAAGGTCATGAGTTCGAAGCCAGCCCGGGTCGGAGTGAGCTTCCAGCCAATTTGTGTAGCTTGTTGTCGACCTTTGCAACCTGAAAGACAGTTGCATCTGTCAAGTAGGAAATTTTAGTACCACCTATGTGTGGGGAGGCTAATTTAACAAATTTACGAGGCCATAAAAAATCTCCAGCAAAAGCATGAGGGGAATGCGGAAAGTACTTCATCAGTGTCGCAGATGGACGGTGAAGCAACAGCTCCCCTGGTGGCCAGAAAATTGGAATGTTAAATAGCCTCTGACTGTCTGTCTATATGTGTTGTGTGTCTATGGCATTGAATGTTTGCCATGTATGTGTACATTGTAATCTGCCCTGAGTCCCCTGTGGGGTGAGAAGGGCGGAATATACATACTGTAAATAAATAAATAAAAGGAAAAGTCACAGCCTCTTCACCAGGTGACTTTGGTGAAAAGAGTAAATAATTTTCCCAGGAAAACTAACTTTCCAAACAAGACATGAATGAAGAAGAGATCCTAGTCTTTCCAGATTGCAGGACCCGAAGAGTAATTAATTGAAATATGTAATAAAATTTGAGCCATTTTCTGTTCCTTATTTGAAAGGTTTATTTCCTGTGTAATTGTGTGGTACTTCCTTTGAAAGTAGTTGTTATACTCCAGAAACCTTGTTTTTGTGGCTGCCGCAAACCATGTCGAATTGGTTGAAACTCTTTGAAATATTCATTGAAAAACTATAGCAAAATGTGCTGCAGAATATCCACAAAAGCAAAGTTTTTGCAGTTTAATATAATTTCCCCATGTTTTTATGATAGGACCAACCCAGGAACAAAAAATGTGTTACCATAGTTAAGTGTTTGCTCAAACGCATTCTGAGTGCAGTGGTTGTTTCACCACAGGATCTAGGCAAATTGGCTCCATGACAGCTCTATGGTTGGCACAGGAGAACAAAACCTGCATTATTTTTGTCAGCCACCTTCCTCTTTAGCCTCATTTCCCTTCTGTGTTCTGCTCAAGTTCTTCTCCACAATGGGAGAATGCATCTCCCCCATTATGGCCCCTTCTCAGATTAGAGAAAAAGGCCCAATCAAATTGCCTTCCCTTCCTCCCCATCCTCATGACTGCATTGAGGAAATGAAGGATACATTGTGAAATCCCATTATGGACGATTACCCATGCTTCGGCTGTTTTGGCCCTTAACACTGTGCATACTTTCCTGGCCTCTCCTTCTCATTTCACAGTTTATATGCTGAGCATCAATCGGTACATACTGGAGTTGCGATGGACATTAGCCAAGCTGTGCCCGGAGAGCTCTGGTGGCAGATGATGGCCTCGGTGCACGAACTGCTGGGAACTCATAATGTGATTGGGATGAGCCGCTCGGTTCATATTATGAAGGACATTCACCTGCAAAGAGAAAATTCACACCCTGAATTCAAACTATTTGACTTTACCCTGGCCCTACTATGACAGTCATGCTTCTAAGGATTTTGAGTTCCATATTCTCTCTTCTGACAGATTTACCTCAACAGTAAACTCATTGCTGGAGTAACGCCCATTCATTTCCGTGCAAGACAAGCGGAACTTCCTCTCGTAGAGGGCAGCACCATGACGGATGCAATATGAGACCTGGCGAAGGATCTCTTCATACACAGCAATGCTCTCCACACCTATAAATCAAAAGAGAGCAAAGGGGAATTCCAAGCTGTCTGGATTCAGATAGGAATATGGGGGTAGCAAGTAAGATTTGATGGAGCAGATGCAAACCTGCTTGACAAAAGTCTAATGGTCTCTTACTGGCTGTTAGGAATTGTGAGAGTTGAAGTCCAAAACACCTGGAGGGCCAAAGTTTGCCCATGTCTGATCTAGCTTCTTTTTTACACAATAGGCTGAGTAAAGCATATCAGCTCAAAAGTTACTAATGGACAATATTAGCAAACTTTTTTGCTGCAGGCGACCCATGATCCATTCCAAACATTTTTTATCACATTTTGTGTGCTCAGAGTCTACTGTATGCTCCTGGAGTCCTCTCCCATTGAAAAAACGACTCTGTGCTGATCTTGATGTGGAATTTCGTGCTTTAAAAATAACCAAAATGTCCCAAACTGGAGTGTGGGCTTTCACATGGAGCAACCAAGAGAGAATGGGCAAAGTCCTTGAAACGAAGGAGGCCTTCACAGTGTGGGCAGGGATGAAACCAGAGATGCAAATGACACAAAGACAATAAAATAGAGAGATGTAAAGCTGAAGAGACTGCCAAAGGCATGAAAAGGGCATATGTGTCAGATCATGGAGGGAATGGGAGCTAGTCTAGGGTGGTGAAATGTGGTTGGGGTGACCAAAAAGACTCATTGTTTTGCCACCAATATTAAATAGTGCCAGAACTGATAGAAAAGATGTGCACTAATTCTCTTGTCACAATGAACCTTTCCACACCTAGGCCTAAA
>NW_026845477.1:108954144-109121297 GCF_025583915.1 Anolis sagrei ordinatus
ATTACCGGAATATTTTCCTATAAACTGCATCTTACACACACACATATATATGTGTGTGTGTGTATATATATATGATTTTAAAAATGACAATAACAGAATTTCTGTTCTGTTTTCACACTGTTGAGTTGAGTGTCAATGTTTTTACCAGTTTTAACATATTTTCCACAAAATAAACTTCTCAAAATAAATAAAGATGGGTGCTACTTCTCCCTGGACCCAACCGCTTGATATATTATTTCCAAAACATCATTGTTTCCACTGCAGGTTTGCTCCCTTGCTCTCCAGCAAACACATATTCTATTAATTTATTCCATATAGTCCAAAAATCATTTAATTTCCAAATCCCTTTTTTAGTCTTAATACCACATGTCAATTTATCATTTACTAGCCATCCCCTGCCATGCATTGCTGTGGGCCAGTCTGTGTATATGAGTTTTGTGTGTGTATATATATGCCTATATGTGGTATATATTTGTGTATATGTGTATATATGTGTGTTTGTGTATATATGGGGTTTTGCGCATGAGTTGTAATGTATTTGGGGGGGGGGAGTGGTTTCAATACCTTCCACTGTGTTTTTTCATGTTTTTATGAGTGATGGTCACTCACTTGTCCGTTAGGTGTCTTCTGGCCAAATTTCATGTCATTTCATACAGTGGTTTTTTTATTTATGTTAATCCCACAAATGAACATTACATGTTTATTTATATAGATTCTATACTTTGTACCAAGTTTCTAACTGAAAATCATGCTTTTCGTTCCAATTTTTAGCTATTATCAGCCTTGCTGTTGTTAGTAAATTGGAGATTAGCTCCTTTGTTTCTTGTGGTATTTTAATATTATCATATATCGACAGTAAAGTTATTTCTGGTGTGCATCTTCAATTCTAAGATGCACTCCCTGCCTCCATATAAACAACTCTAAAAATAGGTGTATCTTAGAATCATGGGTGTGATATATATAGATGGGGGGAGCTTTTTTCCTGTTGGTGTGCATCTTACAATCAAAGGCATCTTAGGCCCCTTCTACACTGCCATATAAAATCCAGATTATTCAATTTGAACTGGATTATATGGCAGTGTGGACTCAAAGCAGGTAATATGGGTTTTATATGACAGTGTAGCAGGGGCTTTAGACCAGGAGAAATACAGTAAATGGTTTACAAACACACTTCTCTAAACCACCTTGTTCACTGGTGGTACTGGACAAAGAAAATCCTGATAATGTGTATAGCCTCCAAACTAGGCATGGGCAAACTTCAGCCCTCCAGGTTGAAGTCCAAAACACCTGGATGGCCGTAGTTTGCACATATCTACTGCAGACCCTAAAGCAGTGGTTCTCAACCTGGGGTCCCCAGATGTTTTTGGCCTACAACTCCCAGAAATCCCAGCCAGTTTGCCAGCTGTTAGGATTTCTGGGAATTGAAGATCAAAAACATCTGGGGACCCCAGGTTGAGAACCACTGCCCTAAAGTGAAGTAACACGCAGAGTTCTTAAACAACTGAAAGTGTTGTTACTTACTTAACTGTAGTGGTTAGCTTGAGGGGTCGGACTCCAGGAGTAGCAAAACGCAGAGAGTTCATGTAGGCGACATGCTGGATTGCATGGTTGAAGGTTTCAACATCATCCCCCTCCAAGGTAAGAAGAGACTGAGAGGGGTTAACATGAACCTGTGGTGAAGGAAGGAAAATGGTTCTGAGGTTGGCCATTTGGCAAAGATCCAGGCTAGTGGTCAAGAGACATACAGGAGGAGACAAGGAGGTTTTGCTGTAGGCAAGAGCAGGCACAGTCTGGGAAGCCAAGCCAATGTGCTAGCAGAAGGGAGGGAGGTAGGGAGAGAGGAAGGAAGGAAAGGAAGAGGTTCATGCCACCGGAAGAAGGCAGGGAAGGGTGTACCTTCATCCCTTTGCCGAGGCTGTCAAAGTCGCTGTAGTCCAGCCCCTCGCGACAGGCATAGAGACATTCAATCACCTCCCGGCTCTCAAGGCTGCCAGGACGTGCAGTGAAGCCAGCCAGGTAACCGTGGAAGTAGTGGTGAATCAGCAGAGGGTCTCCTAAGGGGGATACAGGAGGAGGGATGGTGTGAGAGACAGATGAAAAGAAAGGAAGGGAGGGGGGCACTGAACAAAGACAGCAAAATAATGAGAAATGGAAGGAGAGACTGAGAAAGTTGGAAGGGGAGGGAAAAAGTCTTGGATGCACAGCCAGCAGAAAGACAGAGCGACCAGAGCAAAGAAGGTGGAGGCTGGGAGTATGTGTGCAGACCTTGTTCGCTCTTTGTAGTTCCAGAGCAGAACAAATTCCCCAAAAGTTAGTCTGGGAGAAAGACACAATGAAAGGCAAATGGTGGAGAAATCTCAGAAGGAAACATGTTCTCTTTCCTTATTGACCTCTTTTTCTCATCGGCCAGCTTTGATGCATTCTGCCCCAGATTCGAGTCCTCTTACAAACCACAGAGATTAAACCACCATTGTGCTCAGAAGAAGCGTCTGTCCAAGTTGTCAAGGTGCCAAGACCTTTTTCCCAGGAGTGAGGGAAAGGAAATGGTCCAGAGAGTATGGGAAATGTCATGCGTGAAGAGGCATGCTTGGTGACATTGAAGGCACTGTACCTTGCCCCACATCTGTGGCATTCTCATTCACTTTTATTTTCTCTTTGTTTTTGTCTTCTGCAAAAGAAAATACATTTCAGAGCATTGAGCGAGAGTCTCTCACTGAAAACTGCCTGGGAACCAAGGAAAAAAGCACTCCTGAGATTTTCCAACCATCAGGTTCCCTGCCTTGCATACAATTCACTGGAAGAGCAAGCAGCCAAAAAGTCCAAGTTCAAAGATTTCTGTTGCCATTTGAAAACAAAGTGAAGTCCCAGATTTGAGAAAAAAGGCAAGAAAAACTTCCCAGTCCTTAATTTCCAAGGTGGAAATCTGAAGACCATTTTTACTAAGGCAACCAAAACAGTGGCCATTTCACTGGCACAATGGGTTAAACCCTTGTGCCAACTGAACTGCTGACCTGAAGGTCGGCGGTTCGAATCCATGAGATGGGGTGAGCTTCTGTCTGTCAGTCCAGCTTCCCATGCAGGGACATGAGATAAGCCTCTCACAGGATGGTCACAGATCTGGGCATCCCCTGGGCAATGTCCTTGCAGACAGCCAATTCTCTCACAACAGAAGTGACTTGCAGTTTCTCAAGTTACTTCTGACATGAAAAAAGTGACCATTCCAATAATCTTACATCTAGAATACACTAAGATGTGGATGGAAACAATTTTTTTTCTGGAAATAACAGAATCTGTGTCACATAATACTAAAGGACACTGTGTGCTCGTGTCACACTAAAGTCATCCTTCCACATTTGCAGTTTTGATTTTGGTGGATTGATTATTCACAGATTTGATTAAAATGTTCTTTCTAGCAATCTCTAGTTCCTGCAGTGGGAATCTAGTCATGCTGAAGGATATCAAGATTTCCAGAGAGATAACATCTTTTGAAATCCCTAGATCCTCCACTGCAATTCTATGGTTAGCTTCCAATGGACTTCAACCACAAAGCCATGCCGGAAGATCTCAAATTTCCTAAAGTAATGTTCTCTCAGGTTTTTTAAAAAAATAGCTATTTCTTTATTCACAGTTTTTACTTTCACAGAAAGGGACAGTGCTGACGATTGTGCCATCACCACTCAAGCAGGGAGTTTTGAAATGGTTGAACAGAAGCTCTCCGAAGCTTTAGGTGCTCTTATTGCCTATTACAGGGAAAACCAACTGATTCCTAATCCATCTAAAATGCAGGCACATGCTTTTCATTTTAAGAACAGACAAGCATCTCAAGCTCTGAGGATTACCTGGGAAGGAATCCCACTGGAGCATTGCAGCACACCCAAATACCTGGGAGTCACTCTGGGCCATGATCTGACTTACGAGAAGCACTGCTTGACTATCAAGCAAAAAGTGGGTACTAGAAATAATATACGAAAGCTGACTAGCATAAACAAACACAGTGAAGACATCTGCCCTTGCGTTTTGCTACTCGACTGAATATGCATGCCCAGAATGGAATACATCTCATCACATTAAAACAGTAGATGTGGCTCTTAATGAGACATGACACATTATCATAGGAGGTCTATGCCCTACACCACTGGAAAAATTATATTGTTTAGCCAGTATTGCACCACCTGACATCAGTTGGGAAGTAGCAGCCAGTAATAAAGGACCAAGGCAGTGACATCCCCAGCCCATCCTCTGTTTGAATATCAGCCAGCAAACTAACACCTTAATAGCTTCCTAAAATCTACAGGGATACTCGCAGGAACACTTAAGCAAGTGACAGTACAAAAGTGGCAGGCTAAAACCTTGAATCTCAATCAGTGGCTGGTACCGGATGAGAAACTCTGTCCTCGGCACACAGAAGGCTGGACGACTTGGAAGGAGCCGAACAGACTGTGCTCTGGCACCACGAAATGCAGAGCAAACCTTAAGAAATGGGGCCACAAAGTGGAGTCCACAAACATGTGAGTATGGAGAAGAGCAAACCACAGACCACTTACTACAATGCAGTCTGGACCCCGCCACATGCACAATGGAGGACCTTCTCACAGCAACACCAGAGGCACTCCAAGTGGCCAGTTTCTGGTCGAAGGAAATTTAGTATAATGCCAACTTTTTAACTGTGTTTGTGGTTTTTTTAATACATTATAACCGCAGTCCCAATTCACTTCAGACACGATAAATAACATAACTTTCACAGAGAGTCTTGTGCCCCTAGCCTCCGTGAATGTGGAGGGCTGAGTATATAATAATGTAACAGCTTTTATATATTAACAGTTAGCTAATTTATAAACATGAGCTCTTCATGTGGGTAATAACATTTAGGTTTGACTCAATACTGCACAGATTTCAGTATATATTTCTCTAAAATAGGTCAAGTATTTTTAGCTGGAAACTTTTAAAGTGTTTTCTGAAAATATCTTACTTTTTCCTGCTCCTTTTAAATATGAAGGAATCTCATATTTCTGCCTTTTTAAATAGTCAAGGGCTTTAAGTCACCAGTTCCCGTTCTCCCTTTCTGTCTGTAAGCCACAGGGAGTACTTACCAGCCCAGCAGGCTCCGATCATGAGGGAAGATTCACGCCGTGGGGAGTGGATGAGCCCATTGTCATGGATCAGTGCTGGGTCATAGGAGACACCATCCACATAAAGAGTCACAGTGGGGAATTCCAGGTTAAGAGCATAATGGTGCCACTCGTCATCACAGACCTGCACCCAGAGAAAAAGGACAGACCAGTATATACACATGGTATGTGTCTGTGCATGTGTGTATAAACAAACAAACAAACAAAAAGAGATGGAGGGAGGTGGGTCAAAAAGAAAAGAATAAATCAGGCATCTCTTCCCTCACCTGCTCCAGTTTCCAGAGGAATTTGACAGGCCGAGCACTCTCTAGCAACGGCCAGTAGAGAAAAGCTATGCGGCATCCATGCACAGCTAGGGAATAATGGGAGTAGCCATCCTCTGCAGATGAATACAGAAGGGACATCTGACAATCAGCAACAACAACAGCAGCAGAATTCCAATCAATCTGCCCTAACTGATCTGAGATGATTTACATGCTCTTTTGTGCACCAGTGTTCCCTCTTTACCAAGGACAGTCTCAGCAGGGATTACAGTTCGATGAAAATCACCTTTGCATAGAAAAAAACCCCAATGCTATTATTGCCGAGAGCCTCACTGTTCCTCTCAATCTCTGCCATTTGTCTGAACACAAAGGAAAAAAGGCTTCCTACCCGCCATCATTCTTCGTTCAGAAACAGACAAAAAAGCAGCATGTCCAGGTGCACCTGAGATCTAAGCAGTAGGCAAGTGAGGAGAAACAAAGTAGGAACTGTGGCACACAGAGATCTATCCTAAAGCCCACTGCCATCTTTCTGCAACTGCTGCCCAAAACAACTATCTCATTCCAACTAATAGTAGGGCTAGTAGCTCTTGTTTCAGATAAAGGGGAGCCTCCTCACCACTCTGCATGGTGCTGCAGATCACTGTCTCCTCCTCCCTCTTGCTCTTGCTTGGTGCCACGCCATGTTTCATCCACAAAGACAAAGTAAAATGGTCACTCAGTCCTTCGAGAGCACCAGTTCCACTGCCGATGGGCACCTGGGTGGCCTGGCTGCCATTGAACCAGTAGATGAGACTGCTATCCTGGCTGTAATGGACCGAGAGACGTGCTGTCCAGTTAGCCATGGGGCTAGGGACAGGCAGAAGGTCAATCTCACCTGTGGCAGCACCTGTGGACAACCAGAGAGGATAATAAGAAAATCAATTAGGTGAAAAGTGCTCCAAAAGATTTCTTGAACAATCAAATTGGAAATGAAAAATATGAAAGCAGTGCATCCATACAGTGCAGTTATGTGGCTCCCATTCACTTCAGTGGAATTTGTCAGAAATATTAAAAATTAACTAGGTATTTTTAGTTACAAAAACGTGAGTCAAGCACTGAATGGGTTACATGGATGCAATGACTCAGCAAAAACTTCCATTCAATATAAATAGGTGTGCTTATAGCTTAGTATGCCTCAGTGTTAGTTGCCCTCAGTATGAGAGAAGCCTCAGTGTTAGATAAACCTCAGTGTTAGTAGGCCTCAGTGTGAGGTAGACCTCAGAGTTAGTAGGCCTCGGTGTATGAGAGGCCTGATGTGAGAAGGCTTTGGTGAGAGAAATCCCAGGTTGAAGGCCTCGTGTGTAAAGCTCCAGTGTGAAGGCTGATGTGCGTAAAAAGCTACTGTGTGAAGCTTCTGTGTAAGTTCGGTGTGAGAGGATGCTCAGTGAGAGGCCTCAGTATGAGAAGGCCCCAGTGTCCTCAGTGTTAGTAGGCCTCAGAGTTAGTAGGCCACAGTGTGTGAGAAGGTTTCAGTGAGAGAAGCCCCAGGTTGAAGGCCTCGTGTGTAAAGCTCCAGTATGAAGGCTGCTGTGTGTAAAAAACTACTGTGTGAAACACCTCTGTAAATTCAGTGTGAGAAGAAGCTCAGTGAGAGTGAAGCTGTTTATCTACATGAGAAAGAAGCCCAGTGTGGAAGCAAAGAAGAAAGCATAAAGAACTTTCTTTGTATTGTGGAAACCTTGTTCTTGTCAATAGTGCAACCATATTATTTTGCTATAAAGAAAAGCCTCCTAAGGAAGATATAACATTGATCTGTGTGTTTTTGTTCTTTTTATCACTTTTGGCTATTGGTGCTGGGTCGTGCTGCTACTAATAAGCTACTCTGCAGTACATTTGTAAGGAGGGTCTTTTGTTAATAAGCCCACTCACTCAACAGATCTTGCACAGGAGAACATCTCAGTAGATTGTGCTCAGTAGTCAGATCACGGGCCAACAGTCAATATACTTTTAGCACAGCATAAATACACACATCCTTAGTTATGCCATAGATCCCATACTTGCACATCCAATTGTACAACAGCCCTTGAACTCACTTATTCCACAATAACCAACCAGTTCCCAAACCACCGACTCACAAAGGAGTGAGAGGGCTCTTTGTGCCTCCTTCTGGTGCAACCAGCAGCACTGGGATCACAGTGATGCAATCTTACAATTGTGTGGTGCTCCAATTGGATTCTGGTCTCCATGTCAATTACTCTATTACTCAGGAAGTAAAGGTTCACATGAATTGGCCATGGATGTCTTCGGAAGGATGTCTCCATCCACTTGTAACACCACAATTTGCTCCTTCTCTCCTCCTCCTAGCCTAGCTTGGGGTTAAGATGATACGTACCACAGAGTTTGCGCAGAGACTTCTCAGAATAATTGTCACGGTCACAGCCTTTGGCCACGTGGTTTGTTTGCAGTTCCACAGTTGCTTGGATGTTCCAGAGGGGCTCATCACATGTCTCCAGGTGAATGCTGGGGAAAAGAGCAAGGCTGCCTGTCCCTGGGGTGTACTCAATCCTCTTATTCCAACCTGTTGCAAGTTTTTAAAACAAGAAAATGATATTAGGCCAGAGTACTGACTTGGCAAACCTTCCAGAGGTCAAATTAACTGCTTGCCACTGCTTCAGACAGGATTAGTTGCTGGTGGCATAATTAATTATGTTCTTATTTCTGATTGGTTTATACAGTTATGTGTTAAGGAGTTTATTGAGTGCTTCATATTTGTTAGCCAACATCCTTGTGGTTGGGAGATGGAGACGGAATATTTTCCACAACATAAAAACAGTGCCCACTCTACCTCAGTGGATCTTATTATACTGTTGGTCTGAAGGGGTCAAATGGGAGGCTATAAGCATGGGGCAGATGCCCTTTGAGGATTCCTGATTACTACCACAGAGATCCTCCTGACTCACCTAGCCCTTTTCAATGCTTTGAATGCAATTTTTCTGCTTCTTGGCAGGGAGTTGGACTGGATGCCCCATGAGGTCTCTTCCAACTCTATGATTCTATTATTCTAATTGCTGACACATTTCAGGCTGTTGGAAATAGCAACCTCCTTCAAACCTCCACTAGTTATTTGTTATTATATAATTCAAATTTCTTACTGTATTGTATATGCGTGTAATGGTATGCAATTTTCCATAACTCTATGTTGTGAGAAGGAACGGCAGACTATGCGATCAGATCTGGGATTGTTCAGGACTCAGACTCCATTTTAGAAACAGTATGCTTTCAGACACCAGTAGAATCAGTACAGTTTAGAAATCAGTAGAAACAATATGCTTTTAGAAGTCAGTAGAAACTAAAAGCTTTAGAGAACAGAGACGCTATTAGACTCTCAGAACAGAGAGATGCTTTTGACTTTGGACTGATTATAAGAACGATGTCCTGGGTTACCTATACAGAGAAACGACTTCAAATTCTATCTGTAACTGGTCTGATAAGCAATTGTACCTGTATGCTGAATACATGTAGTTTGTGAGTAAACCAGCTTTTAAAGAAGTCTGCTTATGTTTGGTCTCTTGAGAACGTTATTTAAACCAGTATGTTTTGAGGGAGAGTAGATGTTTTTTGGACAACTGAAATAACGCTTCTGAAACTCTGATATCTATCTGTCTGTCTGTCTATCTGTCTATCTATCATTGTGCACTGGCATATCTTTGTCCCTAACAGTTCAAAGAGATATCTATGTATATCAGTTTAACAGCTGAGAAACCTAGTTGCCTTGCATGAATACTAGTGGAGATTTACCACTAAGGAGAAGCTTGACTCAAGCGAGTTTTTAACTCTTCTCAGGGAGATTCCTGATTTTCCCAAATGGTGGTGAATGCCATTTTCCAAAAGGTTATGGAGATTTCAATTTCCCAAAAGGTTATGGCATCATTTTTCCAAAGCAGGCAGCCCCACCATCAAGCATCTGATGAACCCAAACACTTCAGTTCTACGATTTGATGCAATAATCAGATCTGAAGTCTTTCGAAATTTAATTGCAGAAAAGTGTTACTCAGTACTACAACTTAAGGAATATTATAAAAAACTAGCTGTCCCCTGCCACGCGTTGCTGTGGCCCAATCTGTGTGTATGTGTTTTGTGTGTGTATATATGTGTATATGTGTGTGTGTGTATGTGTTTATGCATAAATACACATGTGGTTATGCTGAAGCCCGCAGTGGGTTAAACTGTGAAACTTGGTAATGGAAAGGTTGGAGGTTTGAATCCAGGGAGCGGCATGAGCTCCTGCTGTTAGCCCCAGCTTCTGCCAACCTAGGAATTTGAAAACCTGAAAATATGAGTAGATCAATAGGTACCTCTCTGGTGGGAAGGTAAGGGTGCTCCATGCAGGCCTCATGACTTTGGAGGTGTCTATGGATAACGCCGGCTCTTGGGCTTAGAAATGGAGATGAGCACCAACACTCCCCCCCTCCCCCAAATCGGACACAACTGGACTTAATGTCAGGGGAACAATGTGGTTATGTGTATGCATTGTAGTGGATTTGTTTTTTGGGTTTGTAAGTCTCGTCTGCTGTGTTTTTCAGTGTTTTTATGAGTGATGGTAACTCAATGGCCTGATAGATGTATTGTCCTTTCCTTCCTTCCTTCCTTCCTTCCTTCCTTCCTTCCTTCCTTCCTTCCTTCCTTCTCTTCCTCCTTCCTTCCTTCCCCCCTTTTCTTTCCCTTCCCTTCCTTCCTTCCACCCTTTCTTCCCTTCCTTCCTTCCTTCCTTCCTTCCTTCCTTCCTTCCTTCCTTCCTTCCCTCCCTCCCTCCCTCCCTCCCTCCCTCCTTCCTTGTTTCTGCCTCCCCCTTCCCAACCGTGATGTTGCTCCCGACTCAGGTGGTGGACCCACAACCGGTATGACAGCGGGGCAGACCCCTGTCTGGAAGCAGCGGCAGTAGGAAACCCCTGCCTCCGGCGCGCCCCTTCTCCCTCTCTCGGATCCCCTTGGCGAGGCAGGGTGGGGGTTGCAGGGTGGGTGGGCGGGCGGGGGGGCATCCCAGTTGCCAAGGCGACGTTGTGGGCCTCCTTCACCGGGGCGTCCTGCTTGGCCGGCCCCTTTTTGGCGGCGGCGTGTCTGTGGGGAATGGCGCGCCTCTCCCGCAACCAACCTGCAGGGGTGACGTCAGGCACGGCGGCGGCGGTCGCAGGGGCGAGATTCCCGGGTCTGCCTGCAGAGGAGGAGGCGGCAGAAGTGGAGGGGGAGCCGGGCCCCTCCTCGCCCCCCCTCGCCCTTTCCCTCTTTCCTTCCTTCCTTCCTCTTCCTTCCTTCCTTCCTTCCTTCCTTCCCTCCCTCCCTCTGTCTTTTGTTCCTTCTCTCCTTCCTTCTGTTTCCTTTAACTTTATTTCCTTTTCTCCTTCCTTCCCCCTTTCCCTCCTTCATTCCTTCTCTTTCCCTCCTTCTCTCATTACTTCTCGACTGTCCCTTTCAACTCTATTCTATGGATCTAATGCCACGCGGGGGGTGTGAAGGGGCGCACGTACGCGCGTGTGTGTGAGCGGGGGGGGGGTGAGGGGCCATGCGTGCGCGCGCGCCGGGGAGTTTGCGCCAGTGCGCATGCTCAGTTGTTTTGCCGTTTTTTGTGGTTGTTGTTGTGTGGTTTTGATTTCTGAGTGGATTAGTTTGTACCTAGTGGGTTGTCCTTGGGGCATGGCAATTTTGGTAGAGTTTTGTGGAGGGGTTTTAGAGTTTTGCTTCCCCGTTGGACGCCAGTAGGAAATTTATAGATATAGATATAATATGAAGAATTCTCCCTCTCTTCTCCTAAGCATAAGGACTTGTTGCAGACAGAGTATGTTCAGAATGGGAAAGCCCCCACAGGCTTTGAGAAGGCACATCAGTCATATCTTTCCTATGTGCTTTTTAATACTCTATTTTATGGGTATCACAGCACACTCAGACACATATTAAATGCACATGTATCTAACCTGAGCCAACCCAGATAGAGGTGCAGAGAATATTAAGCTCAACACCTGGATCCAACATCTATGCACCTCATCTCTGGTAACCTGGCTGCATTTTTGGTTGTGCTTATAAGGTTGTGTTTGTGGGTGAGCCTAGTAGAATCACAGCCATCTAAAGTAACCCATAGCAAAACAACAGTTGTTCACTGCCCACCCATCTGTATGGCAACAGTCACTCTAAAGAACAAGTGGGTTGAAAACATGAGCTTCTCCCACTGAATCACATGTAGTCTGAAGTGGGGAGTGGGTGGGAGAGGAGAAATAGCTATTATTTACTTTATACATTTGCTGCATTTGTAGGCTGCCTTTTCCCTAAAGAAGGATCAAAGCTGGATTCCAAATATTCACAATATTTTTTACAATATTCACAATAAAAAACAAACTAATTAAAACCACCACATACAGTAATGATGTGATGTATGGAAATAATGATTATAATGAATTGTTGTAGGTTTTTTCGGGCTATGTGGCATGTTCTAGAGGCATTCTCTCCTCTCCTCTCCTAGAACATAACCATATAGCCTGAAAAAACCTACAACAACCCAGTGATTCCGGCCATGAAAGTATTCGACAATACAATGATTACAATAATGATAACAGAAACACAAAGTGTTTTTCTTGGGACTTCCTCACACAATTGGGCCGAAAGTGGGGGAAAGCAGCAGACAATGTGGGACATTGGAGGGAACCATCCTACTCTGTTCCCTCCCATTGAGTTCCATGTTCTGCTATCCCATGTTCTTTCCCCCTTCAGGTCTATCTTTATCTTTATTTTTATTTATATAGATTATTATTAATAATAATTTTTATTTATATAGATTATAATTAATAATAATTTTTAAAAGCAATCAAAGGATTCAGAGAATGGTTATGGAAAGTCAAGTGAGGAGGGGGAAGGAAATATACCTGTAAAAAGGCCTTCCTACCTTGCCAACTGGGTTTACAAGTGGGCTTCACCTGAATCTCCACCTCTGCATCATCGGAGGCCCGTTTCTTGCCACAGTCATAGGCCGTCACAGTAAACCTATAGAGGCGGTCGCTGCTGTACTGCAGTTTCTCTGTATTCTCAATGTTCCCTGGCCAAAAACAGTAAATGTAGGTTACAAGGCTGAAGAACATCACAGCAAACCAGGAAAGTATTAATTGTACATGATGGGAGACCACATGAAAAACAGAGAGGAGGAAAGAAAGCAAAAAGAAACTTAATAAAAAATAATTCTGTACGCTCATAGTATCATAAGTACCTTTTCTTTTCAAAAGAAGGAAGGAAGTTGTGTGTGGATATGAGTGTGGAAGGGGTGAAAACAGAGAGAGAGAGAGAGAGAGAGAGAGATATAAAGGGCACATGCTGCTAATAATTTCAGTAATAACCCAAGCAACAGAGTCAACTTTTTCCCATCCTTTTGAGACACTCTGCACTATATGTGGCAGCAGTCATGCTTCTGGTACACACATTGTAGGTACATATTTATTATTTGAACAGTCAAGAGAAAACTCTGTCCATGATATGCTTAGGGAATTCAGATCTGCCCTTCCCAGTTTTATGTTTTTTGCAAGAAACAGCAAAAGAGCACACTTTACAGTCTACAAAAACAAAACAGAGAACCTATAACTACTGAAGAAAGGAAATAATGTGAAGGGCTGGGGGGGGGGGGGTTCTCCTTGAGTTGATATATTGCAGCATAATGTGGGGCCGCAGTGGCACAATGGGTTAATGCTGTTGCACTGCTGACCTGAAGGTTGGCATTTCGAATCTGCAGGATGGGGTGAGCCCCCAATGTTGGCCCTAGCTCATGCCAACCTAGCAGTTTGAAAACATGCAAATGTGAGTAGAACAATAGGTACTACTTTGGCGGGAAAAGGCAAAAAAGACACTCCAAGCGGTCATGCCAGCCACACAGCCAGGAGATGTCTATGGACAATACAGGCTCCTCGGTTTGGAAATGGAGAAGAGCACCTCTCCTAGAGCTGGATATGAGCACTGCCTCCAGAGCCGGAAATGAAAGGAGAAGCCTTTACCTTTGTCTGTGTATTTGTGTCTCATTGTATTGCATTGTAACAGGGCACTGAATGTTTGCCTGTGTCTGTTTATATGCTGTGATCCACTCTGAGTCCCTTCGGGGAGAAGGGCGGAATATAAGTTTATTATTATTATTATTATCATCAACAACAACATCAACATCAACATCTTCCATAGAGTCCAGTAGATCCTTCCTTTACTGAACTGAACCCTGAAGTATGTAAGGAAGCATTCACACACAACAAAGTCACGACATTTGCTACTCATCCACCGGAAAAATCAGCATGCTGGAAATAATGTGAACAAACCTTCTTTTAAAAAAAGGTTGTGATCAGGACCAGCAGTGTGGCAGTGGGCCTAGGGACTGCTTAACCACTTACATTCCTACCACTGTCCCACTCGGTAGAAACACTGCCAAGAGCTTTCTCAACCTGTGAAAGAAAGCTATGGGGGTCTTTGGCTGTGTTGAGTGAACAAGCGGCTTGTCAAGGAAAATTATAAATAGCCACATAGAAAGAAAAGAGTCATCATGCACATTTTGTCCTACCCCATGCCTTGCAACTCCTCCAGTCCAAAAGCTGAATTGCAATTTGAACAAACAAACAAGAGACCATATTTTCCCGTTTCCCTTTAAAATCACAGCATCCAACTAATTCCAAAATCTATATGTTCCATAACAATATTCTCCCATTTATGTGGCATGCTCTCACCGTCATTGTCAATGAGGAAAGGGACATTGGGAGTCAGGATCTCATAGTAGCAGATCTGGCTGTACTGAGGGGAGCAGTCGCCATCAATGGCCTCCACGCGCAGGATGCGGTCATAGAGCTTTCCTTCGGTCACTGCAACATGATAAAGCTTATCCACAAAGACTGGAGCAAACTCGTTGACATCATTCACACGTACATGAACAGTGGCCCTGAACAAAAGAAAGTCAAAGAAGAACTGAACCCATAAACTCTTAGAATCATAGAATAATAGAGTTGGAAGAGACCTCATGGGCCATCCAGTCCAACCCTTTACCAAGAAGTAGGACAATCGCATTAAAAGCACCCCCGACAGATGGCCATCAGCCTCTGTTTAAAAGCCTCCAAAGAAGGAGACTCCACCACACTCTGGGGCAGAGAGTTCCACTGCTGAACAGAAGGCAGGTCTTCTTCCTAATGTTCAGATGGAATCTCCTCTCCTGTAATTTGAAGCCATTCTGCGTCCTAGTCTCCCTATGACTTCCCCCCTCATATGTATGGCCCTCATACACATGGCCCACATCATGTCTCCTCTCAGCCTTCTCTTCTGCAGGCTAAACATGCCCAGCTCTTTAAGCCGCTCCTCATAGGGCTTGTTCTCCAGACCCTTGATCGTTTTAGTCACCCTCCTCTGGACATATACCAAAGAAGAGAGATGCCACACCATAAACTTCGCTGGTTCACTGTAAAATGGAATTTTCCCTATGCTTTTCCTTTCTAAAGTACAAGAGTGAGAAGCAGTTACCTAGTGATCAGAGGAATGCCCTCTGCACTTGCTCGGGAGTATTCTTCCTTGTTAATGTGCTTCGTAGTTGGTAATGAAAGAGTCTGGGACTGAACTGAGGTTGTGCTTGGCACAAATTTAAATCCTGGTTGAGTCATGTTGCCTCAAAGAAATAGAACAGAGCTTTACAAAATGTGTGTTGCAACCCGTTAGTGTGCTGACTGCAGTATGTAGGTGTGTCATGCAAATGTAACGGGTCTATTTGAAATAAGCAATAAATCATATATTTTTTATAAAACATCAATGAAACGTTTTTATGAGATATGTGTCCCCATACATTTTGGTATTACAATTTGTGTGTGTCTGTTTATCTCTTAGGAGGGACTGGTTTAACCTTCAGTTTGCTAGTAAAACTGAATTACTGTGTCACAAAATGATGCGTGTCTAAAAAGTGTGTCATCAACATGAAATGTTTGGAATGCTCTGAAGTAAAATCTCAAAGAACACAAAACCACAGTTCAAAGCAGAAATATTAGAAACACATTTTCCCAGACTCCCCAATCAATCAAGGCATACAGAAAATGCAAACATCAACAGAGAATTAATGTGATTTTTTTTCCTTGCTGAAGGCAAAAAGTGATCACTGGTCAAAACATCCAAGAAACCAATCTGATCCAAGGTGCAAAAGTATATTCTATGAGCCAGAAAAGGGGAAGTGCCTGTTTTGCATGGAGGAGATGCCAGGCTGGGTCCTTAAGATCTCTGGACAAGATCAGAACTGCTCTAACATAAAACAGCTTCCTTGTGGTCCTATTCCCACTCCAGATGTCTCCTATGATGGGTTGTCTTAGGCCCCTTCTACATTGCCATATAATCCAGATTATCAAAGAAAATAATCCATATTAATTGCTTTGAGCTGGATTATATGAGTCTACACTACCATATCGAGCCCCCAGTGGTGCAATGGGTTAAACAGCTGAGCTTCTGAACTTGCTGACCAAAAGGTTGGCGGTTTGAATCCAGGAAGTGGGGTGAACTCCTGCTGTTAGCCCCAGCTTTACTGCCAACCTAGCAGTTCAAAAACATGCAAAAGTGAGTAGATCAATAGATTCAGCTTTGATGAGAAGGTAACTGTACTCTGTGCAGTCATGCCAGCCACATGACCTTGGAGGCGTCTATGGGCAATGCTGGCTCTTCAGCTTAGAAATAGAGATTAGCACCACCCCTCAGGGTTGGACAAAACTAGACTGAATGTCAAGGGAAAACCTTTACCTTTTACACTGCCATATAATCCAGTTCAAAGTAGACAATCTAGATTTTATATGGCAGTGTAGAAGGGGCCTTAGTCAACATCAGATTCCTTGTCCTACCTATCGCCACCCAATATCAGGTTAATAATATTGACCCATCTTATAGGGTTTTTGTAAATGTTTACAAGAACAGAGGAACTGCAGTCCCATAAGCTTGTTTCCCTTGTAATAATAGTGGAGGGGAAGTTTCTGTGAAGTCTTCCCTCTGCCCATCAATCCTCACTGACAAACATTCTTCCCAGGTTAATTTGTCATCATATTTTCTGCAGTCATCTTTAGAAGTAAGTGAAATGAGTCTGTGAGGGAGTCTTGTAGGACGGGAAGCGCTTACATAGGAATCAGTGGGCACAGAACTGCTCAGGTCTCTCCATCTGCAACCACCACTATTTACTGTCAAGCATCCCATCACCACTGTCACATTATATCAGCAAACACAAGTTTCATACACAATTTGAGGCATCACATAATTCCATCCTACAGTTTGAGGTATTTTTAGAGCATAAGAAAATTACCTATGAATCTACACGGATCACATTAACAAAATGTATAAACAGCCAAAAGAAAACAGCATTCAATGGGCTGGATTAAAACCTAACTATGCTAAAGATTTTTAAATATCACGGGGATCTGATACTGCATATTTCCTGAATGAAGAGGGGTTTTTTTTACTATGGGACTTAGTTCAAGACCGTGTCTCCTAAAACTTCTGAAAAGTTAAGGGGAAAGTAGCATCAGCATCACTCTGAATCTAATAAATCTTCAGACTTACTTGTGGGACTTCTTGGTGTTTGCACCATCTGGTCCTTCCCCACAGTCATAGGCCTGGATGGTGAAAGTGTGCTCCTTGTGAGCTTCGCAGTCCACTGGCTCTTTGGCCCGGATCAATCCCTCACCCGTTGCTTTGTCCAGAATCACTGCTTCAAAAGGCACCCCTGCCCCATGGATCCGGAATCCACATATTTCACCTAGGTCCCCAGAAGAAATAATTGGGAAGAGGCAGACAGGGAAACATAAAGAAAAACAATCAGGTACGGAGCAACAATTCCTCCTTTTCTGTAAACCAGATCACATCCACTCCACCCTGCCTCTCAGCAACACCTAGTTTCCTGTCACAGAAGATATCTACCTTGCAAATTCAATTTGGACCATGTCCATTAGATGACTTTGAAACATACTACAGTTGAGTCTCCCTTTGCTCATCCAAAGTTCTGTATTATCCAATGCAGTCTGCGTTCTACCCGGATCCATAGCTGTTTCAATACATTGCAATGATTTGTGGCTAAATTCGTAACTCAGTAATTACTACATAATGTCACTGTGTATTGAACTGCTTTACTGTCAATTTGTTGTAAAAAATGATGTTTTAGTTCTTCATTTGTACAATCATAACATAATTTAACGTTTAATAGGTTTTTTCTTATTTCCTCCTTATTATCCAACAATTTTGCATATCCAACGTTCTGCCAGCCCATTTATGTTGGATAAGTGAGACTCTACTGCATAAAAAATCAATTTTTAATGGTTTCCTTTACAACACATTGCTTATTCCTCTGTTATTTTCCCTTTGCCTTTCAGTGAGTCAGGTGATCTCTAGATTTGTGTAACATTTGAAAAATTCCACTCAAACTGCCTCTAAAACGTCCCCTTAGATTAGAATAACTTTTAAAAGTATTGTAGTTCTGTCACTCAGGCAAACTCCTAGCAGTGCTTTCCACATCTTAGAAGCTGGCAGAAGCCCAAGATACAATATTTCCTCCTGTAGCGGGAAGTTTTCCTGTCTCACTCATCGATATCTCTCTTCCTACTTCTATACCGCTCTATGAAGAAGTAATCTAACCTCAAATTCCAGACTGTAGGTCAAACAAGCTAAAAATATTGATGGTTTTCAAATAAACATACACCTTTGTATGGATAAATCATATTTTTGTCCTGAATTTGTGTTTACTTGAGCTTCTTTGGTAAGATTTAAGTATTTGAACCAATGTAAAAAAATGTTTTTTTTATTATTTATTCCATTAACATTTGCTGGAGTGATGCTGCACTACACTGATTCCATCGGGGCATCCATGGTGTCATACAGATCCAACCACCAGTGAGAGCAACGGATGCTGCGATTTGATTGGTGGCTTCCCTGAGCTGTGCTCCACTCGGCCTTCCCTCCCACTGCCAAGTATCGACCTAGAGAAGTTGGTGCAGCAGAGCTGCTCTACCATCTCTGCCATTTCCAGTTACTGTACCATGACCTCACCACTAGCTAGCCATAGCCCAAAGTTACTTCAAGTCACGTATACTTTATAGATTGACGGTACTGGGAAATTTTACCAACCAGCCCCCTTTTGATCCTCAACTTAGTACTGAAACCAGGCTGAGCTTGGATTGGGGTTGCTGACTTCTTTGCTGATGCTCATCTTTTGACTCTGTTCCTCTTGGGCTTTAATGGGAACCTTTGGTTTTATTTTGTTTTCAGATTTTTAACATTTATTTATTTTGTGGAGACATCTCTTAATTTTTTTGGTGGCTTGTGTTTATCACTGATGACTGAGCTTAGCGAAATATACTATTTCATTGATGAGTCTCCACAATAATTGTAATTGGTTTTTAATGGTTTTGATGCTCAATATTTATTTATATCTTATTCCTGGACATTATCATGCTTTGTGTGATTTTTGTCTTGTATTATATGTTTGTGTCTCATTGTAAGGAGGCATTTAATGTTTGCCTATGTCTGTTTATATTTTTTTATTTATTTAAAGCATTTATATTCCACCCTTCTCATCCCAGAGGGGACACAGGGTGGAGTACAACATACAAATGGCAAACATTCAATGCTGGGACATAAATAAATTATATGCATACATAAACATTAAAAACATTTGTCTCAACATTAAAATCCACTGCTTAAACTTTCTTGATCAACCGCATCAAATCTAGTTAGCATGGTAAGGTTTCCTATTGCTGCTTTATATGCTGTAATCTGCTCTGAGTCCCCCCCCCCCCAAACAATCATTGATATATATTTTCTGTTCATCGTGGGAGTTCTGTGTGCCATATTTGGTTCAATTCCATCATTGGTGGAGTTCAGAATGCTCTTTGATTGTAGGTGAACTATACATCCCAGTAACTAACTACAACTTGCATATGTCAAGGTCTATTTTCCCCCAGGAGCACCTCAAGAGCACCCCTGGACAAAATCAACTATACTGCGAATGCTTACTTTGCATAATGGGTTAAGCCGCCCCTGGCCACAAGTAAGGTCTCCCTGCCCTCTTTCACCCATGTACCTGCATAGCGCAATGGAGCATCCTTGTCCAAAGCAAAGAGTGGTGGGTTCAGCAGGACTGTATTGTCATTTTCCATGACGATACCTTGATACTCAGCCTCAATCCAGGGCTTGTGCTTGTTGGCTGTAAGAGTTGGGAATGGAGAAGTGGAAGGAAATAGGATGAACGTCATTCAGATATACTTACTAGTTGACAATCGTAATCTTCTCTTTACACATTACCGCTATATTGCAAACTCTATGTATTTAGCATTTTCATCAAGTTATGAAAGAGATATCACAAAAGGAAAGCATACATAAACATTATTAATCCACCCAACCATCTATCCGAGATCGCAATGATTAAGGATGCAATCCTATGCATTTACTTGGCAATGTATCCTGCTAAAAGTGGAATAGGACTGAGATACACATCCAGTTTCAAACAACATGGTGTAAATTAGTTGCAAGTAAAACAGGACTCATTTCCAGTGAACTGGGATTTAGAGACAGGGTTGGCACGCTAGCCAATATGATATATTGTTCCAAGAGTCCCAATGTGCAGTTGGCAGCTATGAGCAAGGGCAATCTGCACAGACACCTGGCTTGAAAATAGCCCAAGTGAAAGGGATCTAGGAATCTTAATAGGCCACAAGCTGAACATGAACAAACAGTGAGATGTGGCAGATTAAAAAAAAAACCAATGTGATAGGAGTACAGTGTTGAGATCTGGGGAAAGCATAGCCCCACTCTATTCTGCTTTGGTCAGACCTCACCTGGAAGACTGTCTCCAGTTCAGGTACCAGATACAATTCAAGAAGGATATTGACAAGCTAGAATATATCCAGAAATGGGTGACCAAAATGATCAGAGGTTTAGAAACCAAGTCCTATGAAAAATGGTTTAGAGATCATGATATGTTTAGTTTAGAGAAAAGAAGGCTGAAATCGGACATGATATTGAAATGTTTGAAAGGATGTCATGCTGAGGGGGAGCTTATTTTCTGCTCCTATGGAGACTGTTAGTCTTATCATATGGGGCGGAAGAAACATTCTAGGGTAAAAAAAAGTTTGGGAACCACTGGAGGTGAAATCAAATAGGTCGAGGGACCAAGAAGAATGAAGAAGAACCATTCACCATCAGGTGATTCTGAGCCTGGGCTTTGCCTGATACGATTAATACAGGTGAATAGGGAGGGGGTTCCTTAAGTTTGGCCTGAGTTCTCTGCAGAAAGAATAAAATAAAATACCTAATAAACCAAATGACAGGATGATCACAAGAAGAGATACGGTAGATCTCTCACCAGCATAACGTCCCAAGTCTACTTGGTTTCTTTCCAACAAGGCAGAAAGGGTGGGGAGCACAAGATGCTCCAGGAAATAATATTTCTGAATTACCACCATTGAGAATGGGATAGGGGTTGTGGTACCCCAGATCAAAAGCTGGTGAAGCCATCAGGCTGATAGTGGTCCTGACAAATGGAACAGAATGAAACCATTTTGAATCCATCAAAATGCATCTCCTGCTATGAACCATCTCGGAGGTTAAGATCTTCTGGGGAAACCCTGCTCTTACTCCCGTCTCCGTTGCAAGTGCGGTTGGTGGGGATGAGAGACAGGGCCTTCTCAGTGGTGACTCCTCGGCTCTGGAACTCCCTCCCCAGTGAGATTAGATCAGCGCCCTCCCTCCTGGCTTTTAGAAAGAAAACAAATAAATGGTTGCGGGCTCAAATAATGCAGTGCAATGAATAATTAGTAAATATGTACAATCATAATCGGAATGGCTACAGTGTACTATTTTTTGATCATGTGATTTTAATATTTATACTCGAATGTTTTTAATGCTTTGCTTTAATATTTAAAAGTTGTTATGTCTTATGTTTAATGGTTTTAATTATTTTAATTTATAATTATATGTAAGTGTTTAGTCATTACAATTTTTTTCTTTCTATATGTATATGGCACTGGATTTTTGCCATTAATATGTTGTAAACCCCCCTGAGTCCTGCCCCCCCCCCCGGGGTGAGAAAGGCAGTATATAAATATATTGGTAGTAAATAAATAAATAAATAACACCGGGACTGTGGTGCAGCTGGCTGGGAGTCAGCTGCATTAAGATCACTACTGACCGAAACGTCAGCCCGGGTCGGAGTGAGCTTCCGACCAATTTTGTGTAGCTTGCTGTCAACCTTTGCAGCCCAAAAGACAGTTGCATCTGTCAAATAGGAAATTTAGGTATCGCTTATGCGGGGAGGCAAATTTAACTAATTTACAAGGCTGTAAAAATCTCCAGCAAGCATGGAAAGAATGAGGAAGTACTTCATCAGTGTCACAAATGGTCGGTGAAGGGACAACTTCCCTGATGGCCAGAATACCCTCAAGAAAAGCTGGAATGTGTCTGTCTATATATGTTGTGAGTCTATGGCATTGAATGTTTGCCATGTATGTGTGCATTGTAATTTGCCCTGAGTCCCTTGCGGGGTGAGAAGGGCGGAATATAAATACTGTAAATAATAAATAAATAAACAAATAAATAAATAAACAAATAAATCCTAGAGCACCCAATCTAGCTAGTATTGGTGAAAGTTTTGTAGTTCATTGCCTGTTAAGCAATTACTAGACAGATATGCACAGAGAAGGAGGGAGAGAGAATTAGCAGAGCTTTTCTTTCCTTATTCCAGTCCTTTTCCAGACATACCAAACATCGTCATGAAGCAAGAGCAGCATTCAAATTTGTTCCATTATTCTTACGCTTTCAGACCTTGTTTCACAATACCAGATACATAATTAGTTGCAGGGTTAATACTGTGGTGAATGGAAGTATCTAATCTCTTTAACATTCCATTTTGTTCTGACAGTGCCAAATGCTCTTAAGTGCATGGGCATTATTTGTCAGTCATGGGCTGGGCAAAGATTTCTACTTTGAAATGCCTTCTCCTGAGAATCTCGATGGTATTAAACCAATCCCGACTGTTTCGTTTCGTTTTATATAACATGGATATAGAGGCAGATAATCTTCACTTTGATTGAAAAGCTCTTCAAGGTATTTCACACTATGAAATATAAACGTAAAATCATCTAATCTTCTCACATCTGCAGGAGTCTACCGTATACCACGCAGCTGTGGACAAGTCTATATATGGACCACCAAATGCAGCAAAGCCCAAACACGACTCAAGGAACATGAAAGGCACTGCAGACTAACTCAACCTGAAAAGTCAGTCATAGCAGAGAACTAACCTGGACACAGCATATTATTTGAGAACACAAAAATGCTGGGCCACTCTAACAACTATCATGTCAGACTACACAGAGAAGCCATTCAAATCCACAAGCATGTGGACAATTTCAACATAAAGAAGGAAATCGTGAAAATGAACAAAATCTGGCTACCAGTATTTAAAAACTCTAAAATCAGGACAGTAAATAAAAAGCAACACTCAAAAAGCAGGGGAATTCCAGACAAGAATACATTAGGACCAGCTAACACCTCCCAACAAAGGATCCCCCAGGGAGCAATCAGCCAAGCTTTGAAGCTATAAGGCTATTAAATGCTGATCAAGGTGGTCAATTGCAACATTCCCACTTGCCTCCAACAGACATCTTTCTTCCACCCTGGACATTATTCCACAGATATATAACTCCACTTGCCAAATTTCCAACAGACCTCACAACCTCAGAGGATGCCTGCCATAGATATGGGTGAAACATCAAGAGAGAATGCTTCTGGAACATGGCCATACAGCCCAGAAAACTCACAGCAACCCAGTGATTCCAGCCACGAAAGCCTTCAACAACACAATAATACATTTACTTCCCATCTCTCCATGTGGCTCTGTTTGTGGTTGAAACAGAGAGCTAAAACATTATTCAAATATGGTTCATAATTTCCTTACCCTACTATAGTGTTTTGGACTATGAATTGTCCTGGGTAGTTGTGAACTTTGCTTTCCTGTGTGTTTCAAGTAGCTAAAAACAGTCTCAATACAAGCTGAGATATTATTGTGTTGTCGAAGGCCTCAGTGGCTGGAATCACTGGGTTGCTGTGAGTTTTCTGGGATGTATAGCCATGTTCCAGAAACATTCTCTCCTGAAATTTCACCCCCATCTATGGCAGGCATCCTCAGAGCTTGTGAGGTTTGTTGAAAACTAGGCAAGTGGGGTTTATGTATCTGTAGAATGTTCAGGGTGGGAGAAAGAACTCTTGACTGCTTGAGGCAAGTGTGATGTTGCAAATGGCCACCTTGATTAGCATTTAATGGCCTTGCAGCATCAAAGCCTGGCTAGTTGCTGCCTGGGAGAATCCTTCGTTGGAAGATGTTAGCTGGCCCTCATCAGTTCTGTCTGGAATTCCCCTGCTTTTTGAGTGCTGCTCTTTATTTACTGTCCTGATTTTAATCAAGATGGCCATTTGCAACATTCACACTTGCCTCAAGCAGACAAGAGTTCTTTCTCCCACCCTGGATTTTATTCCACAGATATATAAACCTCCCTTGCCTAGTTTCCAACAGACCTCACAAAGTCTGAAGATGCCTGCCATAGATGTGGGTGAAACATCAGGAAAGAATGCTTCTGGAACATGGCCATACAGTCTGAAAAACTCACAGCCACCCATTTAATTATTATTTTAAAAAATGAAGAATCATACAGACGAATACATTTTACTTCATGACAAGTTCCAAAATTTTAAAGTCCTTGAAGAGAGGAAGTGATTGTTATCCCTGCATTTAAGGAGCTGCAGAGGTCAGATCTGGAAAATGTCACCGCCAGGCAGTTTAAAACAGAGGCTTTGGTGGCTTCCAGTCGAATATCATTGTCATTCCCATGCCATCCGTAGACCTGCCTTCTCTCTTTGAGGAATTTTGTAACCAAACAGTCCCTGGTCTCAAGGGCTTTGAAGCCACACATTCGACAACAGAAAAGGTGACCGAAGGATCTGGACACGGGCATGGAATAGCTAAGTCAAAGCCTGGAGGGAAAAGACGGAGGGAGCTTTCCATCATTCAGGTTTGTTGGGGAGTCTTTGGTGTGTCCCTCGTAAAACGTATACCAATTGCCCTGTATTCTGCTCTCGCTCTGTATCCATCCCCAGCCCCTGCGTCCCTTGTTCTGTCCTTGCGTGTGCCATGTTCCCTATGGCTCCTCCTCATTGCCCGAAGTGCTAATCTTGTTGCCTGGACCCAGTCCAAATTCAACATTGAGGCAGCAGCCAACAGAAGGCTCTGAAAAATGTCACCGTCCCAGAAATAGAAAATTAATCTTTATCACACAACCTCCAGGGCACAGAAACAGAAGAGGTTGGTGGGTAGAGAAAGGGGGAAAGAAGAAAAATCATTACAAATGAACACACCCTCCCTACTCCATCCCCCAACCAATCTCTATCAGATGGGGTCTCTGAGATTAGATCACAATGGCCTAGTTACAACCCACCACCCCGCCCCATTCTCCCCTTGATCTAGGCTTATCCTTCACAGATAGAGATGTGCCTCCCTCCATTCACAACCCTGGGAACATCCTGAAGACTTTCAAAATGGAAGGACAGCTGGCTATGGGGAGGAAGGTATCAGTATTCTTGGAAGTAACTGCTTCCCATCAGAAAACAATCCTTGCAGCAGAACTACTACCAGCCTTAGCAGAGCATCCCCAATGTCATCGTAATAAGCAGAGGTAGTTCATGCCTCCGAACTAATAAAATGAATTCCAACAGGGAGAAAGGGAAAGGGACTACGTTTAGGCAGGGAGAAAAGACATGCACAAATACAGGATGGGTGCCATCTGGGTACAGGATGACAGGATGGACACACGTGAAAAAGAACAAGTCATCTTAGTAGTCTGCAAATTAAACATAAAGTAACCATGTGGTTACCATAAGGATCCCCCAGTGATGCAGCAGATTAAACTGCTGAGCTGCTGAACTTGCTAACCCAAAGATTGGCGGTTTGAATCCGGGGATCGGGGTGAGCTCCCACTGTTAGCCCCAGCTTCTGTCAAGCAAGCAGTTCAAAAACATGCAAATGTTAGTAGATCAATAGGTACTGATTCGGTGAGAAGGTAACAGCGCTCCATGCAGTCATGCCAGTCACATAACCTTGGAGGCATCTATGGACAATGCTGGCTTAAAAATAAGATGAGCATCACCCCCCAGAGCCAGACACAACTAGACTTAATGTCAAGGGAAAATCTTTACCTTTACCTTTAATGACTGTCTGTCCTTCTAGCTAAACAACTCTGCGACCTAATCACACAAGGCATGGGATCCATCATTGGGAAGGTAATGCAGTCATGCTAGTCATGTGATCTTGGAGGTGTCTATGGACAACGCCGGCTCTTTGGCTTAGAAATGGAGATGAGCACCATCCCACAGAGTTGGACACAACTAGACTTAATATCAATGGGGAAACCATTGAAACTTAATATGGTGGCCAAAAGTAGTATTATGCCTGCGTTATCAGGATCTCAGGCCCCTTCCACGCAGCTGAATAAAAATCCCCCATTATCTGCTTTGAACTGGAATATAGGGCAGTATGGACTCAGATAACCCAGTTCAAAGCAGATCTTGTGGGACTTTCTGCCTTGATATTCTGGATTATATGGCTGTGTTGAAGGACCCTGACTGTCCAGGTGGAAGGAAGTAATAGAAGGATTCTATCCTGCCTTGGTCAGACTTCATCTGGAGTCCGGTGTGCATTTCTAAGCACTGCAGCACAAGGGTATTGGCAAGATGAGATGTTTCAAGATCAAATGCTCAAAAGGTCTGGAACAAGCCCTTTGTGGAAAAGCTTAGTAAGGCCTGGTAAGTTTAGCTTTTGAGAAGACTAGGAGGTAACTTGATAGCAATCCTTAAATATCTCAGAGGCTGTCAAGGAGATGATGGAGCAAGCTCGTTTTCTGATACTGCAGAGACTAGAACAAGAACCAGCAGATTCAAATTACAAGGAAGTAGATTTCTAAAATGTAGGGAAAAGTTCCTTACTGTAAGAGCCGTTCAACAGTGGAATAGTTTTGCCTTGAGGCTGTGGATGGACTCCCTTTGGAGGTTTTTTGGACAGAGATTGGATGACCAGCTCTTTACAATTGTGTGTTCTTGCATGGCAGGGAGTTGGACCAGGTGACCATTTTTTTAGTCCTGTCTACTAGTTCCCTGATTCGATGATTCGCAAAGCACATTAGTCATGCTGACCCTCACACAGCGGAGCTGTTCATCACTGCTGGAGAATCCCACAAGAGGACCTTCAAGGACATTAATTCATAACTAATTACAAGGCAAGACAAAGCAAGAGATCCATTTCAGAAGAATGGAATCAGAGCCCTTTTAGGAGGGACAGAGTGCACGTTGATATATTTGACCCATTTGGGTCAATCCAGCGCCTTTGGTCTCACTGAAATCCACAGTTCCTGCATAAAATCAAGATAGGCTTACGTAGGTGACACTTTGGGGAAACTGGAGTTGGTGTCAATTAGTGGGAAGACTGTATTTTCTACCAGAGAGAGAAATCATCTTGGGCTGGTCCTTGTGCCACTGGGTTTGCAATCAAAACATACATGTGGACTTGTATGTGGAAACCAGATGTGCAACTGCTACCATTTGTGTAATCCCTCAGTTTAGGCCCCTTCAACACTGCCACATAAAATCCAGACTATCTGATTTGAACTGGATTATTTGGCAGTGTAGATTTATATAATCCAGTTCAAAGCAGATAATCTGGGATCATATCTTGGGACACAGGGCAGTATAGATCTGCCCTAAGAAAAGGTGCTGCCATAGAAACAGAAATGGTAGCAGCAACTTATCCAGCTTCCATGTGAACGTGTCTGAACTGACCTTGGTCCTGAATGTCCCAAGCAATCCCACACAAAGGAAAACTGAACTATTGGTTTATACCAGTGGTTCTCGGCTTTTTTTCTTTTTTTGCCCAGGGACCATTTTGACCAGGGACCACACTCCAACATTAGTACCAAAATGGTTACAAATCAGTTGTTAGTCAATTTTAGATTCAGTTTGGTTAAAAGACAGGCAAGCTTAGAGAAGATAATTATGCTGGGGAAAATGGAAGGAAAAAGGAAGAGGGGCCGACCAAAGGCAAGATGGATGGGTGGCATCTTTGAAGTGACTGGATTGACCTTGAAGAAGCTGGGGGTGGTGATGGCCAACAGGGAGCTCTGGCGTGGGCTGGTCCATGAGGTCACAAAGAGTCGGAAACGACTGAATGAATGAACAACAACAACAACAACAACTTGGTTATTTGGGGTGCTGATTCAGAAAATAGCATTGGATAGACCACATCAGCTCCAGTTTCTGGTAGAGAACATATGCCACCCAGTAGCCGCCATCTGTTTGCCCACAGAAAATCATATTTAATAAGCTTCTGCACTATAAGGTTTCGTGAAACCAGTCGCTCTCGTTACAACAATGTAGTAACGGTGCGGCTGCGGATCATACTTTAGTTCTTGCAGACCATTGGTGGTCCATGGACCACTGGCTGGGAACCACTGGTCTATACTACTGTTTCTTAAACTATGGGTCCTGACCCAAAATGGGGCCCCTACCACACAGCCTTATATCCCAGTATATCAAAGCAGAAAATCCCACAGTATCTGAGTATGGACTCAGATAAACCAGGGCTCTTTCACACTGCCCTATATCCCAGAATATCAAGGCAGAAAACCCCACATTATCTGAGTGTGGACTCAGATAACCCAGTTCAATGCAGATATTGTGGGATTTTCTGCCTTAATATTCTGGGATATAGGACTGTTTGGAAGGGCACTGGGATCTCTTTAGCTCAGTGTTGGGGTTACGAAAAAATTAGCAATAGTAAAAGGTTTCTGAATGCCACCCGTTTAAACAAATCCATGACAACAACATGCAGTGCTTACAGTTGACTCTGCCGAAAATGCTTCAGCTGTGTTTCATAAAAAGGAAAATCAGCCTGTTTAGCAAGCCTTACAAATGCTGTTTTTTATTTTTATACCTATTTTATATCCCTGGGGTCATGTAAACATTTTGTGGGCAGAATGGGATCAGAAGTGGAAACATTTTTAAAATATCCCGATATATACTAATTCCAGGGTGTAGAGATAATACATAGAAAATAAGCTTGTTTCTGTCTCTTATAGTACGAGATCTTAGTAGTCACCTACCAAACATCATGGATGTGCAAGCACACATCAGAGCAGCCATGGGAGCAGCACAGAAAGAACCACCGGTTTTACTCCCAAAGATAATGTGGTGGTGACTGCTAGCTCTAGTATTGATCAAAAAAGCTATATATATATATATATATATATATATATATATATATATATATGCATTCTCGACTAGTTGCTGAATATCTACCTTCGTTAATCTGCTGTTTACCATCTTCTAGTCAAATTTTAAGAGATTTTAAGGATTTAATATGTTGTAATTGTGTGGATTGTATTATGTATTGTTTATTTAAGAGTTTTTCTAATTTTTGTTGAGTTTGTTTGTGATTTATTATATGTTATCCTCGGCATTCAATGGTTGCTACTGTGTTTTATTTTGTTGTAAGTCACCCTGAGTCAGGGAGATAGGGGAGATAGGATGGACTATAAAGTATTATTATTTGAAACACAACAAGATGAGTCCACGGCAAACAAGATCACTCTGCTGGCTGTTGTATTGGATCACACGTCGGACACTTCCCAAGTGTCTAGGACTGTGTGATGTATCAGCAAATAATGGGTGCAGATCCCAGTAAGGTGGCCTTTTGCAGCTGGCAGATGGTAATCTTGTCAGCACTGATTGTGTTTAAGTGCAGGCCAAGGTCTTTAGGCACTGCACCCAGTGTGCCGATCACCACTGGGACCACCTTGACTGGTTTGTGCCAGAGTCTTTGCAGTTCGATCTTTAAATCCTATTATTATTATTATTATTATTATTATTATTATTATTATTATTATTCAGATAAGATAGAATGAGACACGTGTGTCCTATCAAAACCTACGACCATTTGATATCCAAGCATGTGCCCTAGAATACTAGATGCTGGGGTCTAGCAGTAAGGGAGGTGTGTAGCAGACCCTCATTTTTGCCTTGTGAATGCATCTCGAAACAGCATCCTGGATTAGATGGTTTGTGCTAGTGGGATAACGTTGTGTACTAGTGGTAAATGAGAAGTAGGCACTGAAGGACATAGTCAGAATCAGAGTATTGTAAGGAAGCACTGCAGTTTGGGATGAGGGAGCATCAGTCATGGAAGAGCCAGAGATGCAGCTCAAACCTCATTAGATGCTTAAAATCTAAAACAGAACAACAGAGGCCCTGTCTACACTGCCATATAACCTAGTTCAATCTGAGATTCTGGGCCCTTCCACGCAGCCATATAACCCAGAATATCAGGTCCCCTGGTGGCGCAGCAGGTTAAACCACTGAGCTGCTGAACTTGCTGCCCGAAAGGTTGGCAGTTCAAATCCGGGGTGCAGGGTGAGCTCCTGCTATTAGCCCAGCTTCTGCCAAACTAGCAGTTTGAAAACATGCAAATGTGACTAGTTTGAAAACATGCAAATGTGACAATAAGTACCACTTCTGCAGGAAAGTAACGGCACATCATATAGTCATGCTGGCCACATGACCTTGGAGGTGTTTATGGACAACACTGGCTCTTCAGCTCAGAAATGGAGATAAACATCACTCCACAGAGTCGGGTATCACTAGACTTAATGTCAGGAGAAACCTTTACCTTTATCAAGGCAGAAAATCCCACAATATCTGCTTTGAAGTGGGATATCTGAGTCCACGCTGCCAGTTCAAAGCAGATAATGTGGGATTTTATTCAGCTGTGTGGAAGGGGCTTCTGAGAGCGAGGGTGATGCAGCAGGAAGCCACAGACCATCTTGTGAGTCAAAATACTCATCTCATCAGGCTGATTTCAGGCTTGATGTAAAATGATCCAGCAAACAGAAAAGAAAAGAAAAAACATTTGCCATCTCTCCTTTGTCATCAGGTTGCAGTGTGTACCTCTAACCTGAGCCATTCCCTGCACATCCCTTCCCATGTCCCTATGTTAAGTCTCCTTATTTCAGACATGGAAGGGAAAGCGAGGGTCAGCAGTGTGAGTGCAATGCAAAAAGATACCCCTGTTGCTGGGGTAACAAGCTAATGATGGAGGAATACATCCTCCCCTGTTCCCATTGGCCACGGGAAGAGCCCTCGGCACTTCCCTGGGGAAACAAGCATCGAAAAGAGGCAAAGCTAGCCATTCTGGGGGTTTGCATGCATTTGGGGAAGGACAGGAGAAGATCTGTCCCACAGGGTCTGCAAAACCAGGAGGCAGGCTGAATCCTAATGCTGCTGCAGAGCTCCCCCTCCCTCCCCCCTCCCTTTTGCTCTCAATGTTCAAGGGAGGAGGACTCTCAATAGATGTTCTTCACACTCCCCTTGTGCTTCATGGGGTGGGGAGCATGACTAGGGTTTCCTCCACCTCCCCAGAATGTATGGGGCTCAACACAGGCGGGACCAGGGCAGGTCACACATCTCCTTACGGAGTAAAACCCCTGAGGATGCCTGCCATAGATGCAGGCAAAACGTCAGTAGAGAATGCTTCTAGAACATGGCAATATAGTCCGAAAAACCTACAACAACCCAGTGATTCTGGTCATGAAAGCCTTTGACAACACAAGGAATCCATGGCTACCTTTCTCCTTGTACATAGAACCACCAACTTACACCTCGCCTTCTCCCACACAAGGTTGGGATGTGGAAAGCTTGTTTTGCATCCTCTATATGCAACACCCTCACAATGTTCAAGGAAGGAGGACTGTCAATAGATGCTCTTCACACTCCTCTTGTGCTTCATGGGGTGGGGAGCATGACTGGGGTTTTCTCCACCTCCCCAGAATATATGGGGCTCAACATAGGTGAGACCAGGACAGGTCACACATCTCCTTACCCTCACAACCTCTGAGGATGCCTGCCATAGATGGAGGCAAAATGTCAGGAGAGAATGCTTCTAGAACATGGCCATACAGCCTAAAAAACCTACAACAACCCAGTGATCCCAGCCATGAAAGCCTTGGACAATACAAGGAATCCATGCCTTGCCTTTCTCCTTGTACAGAGAGCCACCAACTTACACCTCGCCTTCTCCCACACAATGTTGGGATGTGGGAAGCTTGTTTTGCATCCTCTACATGCAACCCCCCCCCCCTTCCACAGATGCCTCCATAATTACTAATGCAGGTGGAGATGATAGATGTGGCAGTGCTGGAGGGGGTGGGCAAAGGGAGCCTCCTCTCCTCAATGCAGCCGGGGGGAGAGGCAAAACAAGGGGTGTGTGCCCGCGGAGGGGCGCCAAATGGATAGGAGGAGGCAATACGCATGGTGGGGATGAATGGAGGGATGAAGGGTGGAGGAAGGGGCCGTCGGGGCGCCTCCCCAGCTCACCTTTGTTGCCCAGGGCGCCGGCGGAGAGGAGCAGGAGCGGCAGGAGGCAGGCCAAGGGCTGCCCGGACCCCATCTTGCAGGGAAAGAGGGAGGGAGGGGGGTCTCTCTCTCTCTCTCTCTCTCTCTCTCTCTCCTTCTCTCTCTCCGGGTGGCTCTCTGGCTGCCTGCGCTGCCTTCTCTGCCCTGCCCTGCCCAGCCCCGCTACTGCAGCATGATGTCAGCAGCGCCCGACGCTGATTGATGGGCGCGTGCAGCCAATGCGAGGGGCGCGGGAGCCAGGTGCTGCAGGGGGAGGGACAAGGGGGGTCCAGATTGGCAGGGCGGGGAGGGGAGGGGCTTGCGGGGCAGAGCAGGTGGGGGCGGGGCTAAGAAGCGCTCCCTCACCCAAGGACAGACATGGGCGAACTTCGGCTCTCCAGGTGTTTTGGACTTCATGGGCAAACTTCGTGGCCCTCCACGACATGCATGGGCTAACTTGGGGCCTCCAGGTGTTTTGGACTTCAACTCACACAATTCCTAACAGCCGGGAGATGAAGTCCAAAACACCTGGAGGTCCCAAGTTTGCCCAAGCACCTGGAGGGGCGAAGTTTGCCCTGAAGTCCAAAACACCTGGAGAGACTAAATTTGCCTATGAGGTCCAAAACACCTGGAGACCCCAAGTTTGCCCATGCACCCATAGGGCTGAAGTTTGCCATGAAGTCCAAAGCTCCTGGGGAGCCGAAGTTTGCCGTGAAGTCCAAAACACCTGGAGAGCCGAAGTTTGCCCATGCACCCGTAGGACTGAAGTTTGCCATGAAGTCCAAAGCTCCTGGGGAGCCGAAGTTTGCCCATGCACCTGTAGGGCTGAAGTTTGCCATGGAGTCTAAAGCTCCTGGGGAGCCGAAGTTTGCCACGAAGTCCAAAACACCGGGAGATCCCAAGTTTGCCCATGCACCCGTAGGGCTGAAGTTTGCCATGAAGTCCAAAGCTCCTGGGGAGCCCAAGTTTGCCATGAAGTCCAAAACACCTGGGGAGCTAAAGTTTGCCATGAAGTCCAAAACACCTGGGGAGCCGAAGTTTGCCATGAAGTCCAAAACACCTGGAGAGCTGAAGTTTGCCATGAAGTCCAAAACACCTGGAGAGCCGAAGTTTGCCCATGCACCCATAGGGCTGAAGTTTGCCATGAAGTCCAAAACTTCTGGGGAGCCAAAGTTTTCCATAAAGTCCAAAACTCTTGGGGAGCCAAAGTTTGCCATGAAATCCAAAACACCCGGAGAGCTGAAGTTTGCCTATGCATCTGTAGAGATGAGGTTTGCCCATGAAGTCCAAAACACCTGGAGAGCCAAAGTTTTGCCATGAAGTCCAAGACACCTGTAGAGCCAAAGTTTGCCATGGCTGCTCAAAGACCTCCAGAACTTGTTTTCTTAGTACCCAGGCGCTTGGTGGCCAATTACAGTGCAAACCCCCACTCTGGAGGGAAAAAAACTTATTTTCAAGTTTGGGGAAGGTTTGTAAAGGGTCAGTTCAGCTCAGTTCCCTCCTAGGAGTGGCTATGCAATAAGTACAGTCAAGGGATAAGCTTTAGTGTGCTGAGCCAACTCTTTGGAGAGAAATTCTTGGTATATGCTACCCTCTGTCAATCAGTGTTGTATGCCAAAGCAGGAACACCTCTGTTTTTAAACATCACCCCAGGGCAGAAAAAGCAATAAGCAGTTTATTTTTTAAAAAAAATTATTGAGTTTAAAATTCAATAACATAAAAAGGATAGAAAAAGAGATACAAAAAAAGAAAACAAAAAATACAAGGTGAGAGAAATTTTTTGACTTAATACATACAGATAATCAAACTATATATCAGCCAAGTGAAATGGAAAAAGAAAAAAAGCTTAATAAACAGTGATTAAAATTTGACAGTAAGCAGTTTATTGAAGTATAAATGTAGCAAAGCAACAAAATTGCTAAAAAAATAGAATAAAAGGTAAAGATTTTCCCCTGACATTAAGTCCATTTGTGTCCAATTCTGGGGGTTGGTGCTCCATTTCTAAATCAAAGAGCCGACGTTGTCTGTAGGCACCTCCAAGGTCATGTGGCTGGCATGACTGCATGGAGCGCTGTTACCTGCTCATTGGAACAGTACCTATTGATCTACTCACATTTGCATATTTTTGAACTACTAGGTTGGCAGAAGCTGGGGCTAACAGCGGGAGCTCACGCCACTCCCCGGATTCAAACCTGTGACCTTTTGGTTAGCAAGTTTAGCAGCTCAGTGCTTTTACCCACTGCGCCACCTAAGGCTCCAAAAAGAGAAAAACAAAATAGATCAAAGAAATTTTATTCCAAGATAAGAGTCAATCCATAAACTTCCAGGTAACAAGGTAAAAACACAAGGACCAGGTTATATAATCCCGAAAATTAGGCAGCATGAAAATCCAAGAAATCAAACCAGAACTTGGCAAAACTTGATGCTCAAAAGTCCAATAAACAAGACAGGAACTTGACACAACTTGATGCATGAATACTCAATTAACAAAACAAGAACTTGGCAAAACTTGATGCATGAAAATACAAATCCACTTGATGAACCAGGACTGTCATGAAGTATCAACGTTGAGACTAAAGTGAAACCTTCCCTGGAATCAGTATAAAGCCTTTCCTGGCCTCTGAAATGAAAGGAAAGCATTTCATAGAATCATAGAATCAAAGAGTTGGAAGAGACCTCATGGGCCATCCAGTCCAACCCCCTGCCAAGAAGCAGGAATATTGCATTCAAATCACCCCTGACAAATGGCCATCCAGCCTCTGCTTAAAAGATTCCAAAGAAGGAGCCTCCACCACACTCTGGGGCAGAGAGTTCCACTGCTGAACGGCTCTCACAGTCAGGAAGTTCTTCCTAATGTTCAGATGGAATCTCCTCTCTTGTAGTTTGAAGCCATTGTTCCGCGTCCTAGTCTCCAAGGAAGCAGAAAACAAGCTTGCTCCCTCCTCCCTGTGGCTTCCTCTCACATATTTATACACTTATATTTCACTTGTCCTTAACATCAGATAAGGCTTTCTGATCTCTTTTCTCCTGAAGTCGGCGTAACCTCTGGAAAATCTGGGAACTATGTCTCCATTTACAGAAGTCTAGCTCATCCTCATTATATTCTGCACCTGACAAATCATCCTCAGAGAAAGACTGCTGTGACCTGTTCCCAGGAATTTGACTTTGTGTAACTGCAGGAGAAACAGTCTGTTCATCAGCTAGCTCAGACCCCTCTTCTGAGCCTAACTCAGGCCTAGCAAATGCCTGATCCCCATTGCCAACAGACACAGTCCCAGAAGAGCACTCATCCCCATTGACATTAGACACAATCATAACCAGGCCCTTCAGCAGTCTCCCATAGGCAGGCATGAGCAAACTTCTGTCCTCCAGGGGTTTGGGACTTCAACTTCCACAATTCCTAACAGCCATTCTCAAGTAAATAAGGCCCCAACTGGTAAAATGAGAAAACAAGTAAACTTCCCAGGCAGGCACAGGGTAGCTTGCTCATTCACAAGGCCACAAATAGGGCAACCAGCACATTATTGCACATACTGATGAAGACAGGATCGAAGAGCAGTGGGCACTGGTAGGCAGAGAAGCTAGCTGCTCAGGAGAAAGCAGAAAGATTGCACGGGCAGCTAACCATTAAATCAGAAGGATGGGGGAACAGATCAATACAAAAGATGGAGGAACTGATCAATATGAGAGGGAGGTCCTTGAACACAAGAGATCTCACAGGGGGATTGGAAAGAGAAACAGCCAGACCAAGAGATATCCACCACCTCCAGTGGGTTGGAGAGATGCAGTGTATACTGGAAATGACAACCTTCTTCAAGCCTTCTCTAGTAATGTTTATCTATCATCCTGTTGCTTACTGTTTCCCTCTGTGTATGTTCTGGTATGCAGCTTCCTTTACTCTGTGGTTCCTGAGAAGTTATAAAAGGGGCTGCAGGTCACATGATCACTACAGATACACTACACAGACTACTACATACTACTTCAGACCTCAGATCATACACTTGCTTGCTGTTTTGCTGTAAGAGCTGTTCTAGCTGGATGGCACAGAGAATTATCTCAAACATATCTGAAACTGGACTGATAGGTTTTGTAGCTGTGTATGCTGAACACATGAAGGCTGTGAGTAAACCAAATATGTTATGTTTATCAAAGTCCACTTCATTTTTTCTCTTGAGTGCATTATATAAAACAAGTTGTTTTATGGGACTGTGTGTGTGTATGGCATTGAAAGTACTGACAAATCTCTGTTTTCCTAACAGATCAGAGATAACAGGTTATTCAGTCTGACAACTGAAACCATAGCCTAGCATAATTATATCTAGTTGTACACCACAATGGAAGATTCTACTCTAAACCGTTTTTGGCTCTTCTCTGAAAGGTTATGCTTTTCCAAAAAGGTTATGGTCTCCAAAAGGTGTTTTCCCAAAAAGTTGTGAATGCCATTTTCAAAAACACTATACACATTACACAATTAAATGACAACATTTCTTTTTTCCCTGAAACATATTTCTTTTTTTAAAAAAAATTGATTCATAATACATAAAGATATTGTTCCATTCTCTGTGCAGGGCCACTAGGAGGTGCTAGAGGGAGAAGAATAGTCTATGGGGGGGGGATTGATGGAGGAAAACCATTTTCCTGTTTGTGGGGGTCATTCCCCCCCCCCCATTCCTATATCATAAACAAGGGTTGTTTCCATGGCAGGGACATGGGTGGGGGGAATAAAAGGAAAAGGGGGATTTTTTCCTCCTTCCATCCAGCCTCATAAAATGGACTATCCTTCTCTTTAGTGCCCCCTAGTGGCCTCCACCCAGATAATGGAACAGTAACGGTAAAGATAAAGGTTTTCCCCTGACATGAAATCTAGTTGTGTCCAATTCAGGGAGTGGGGGTGGTACTCATCTCCATTTCTAAGTCGAAGAGCTGGCATTGTTCATAGACACCTCCAAGGTCATGTGGCACCCAGAGTGCATGGAGCGCCATTACCTTTCAGCTGGAGCGGTATCTATTGATCTACGCACAGTTGGCCACATATGGTTGTCTTCCAAGGGAAGTCTTGGAGGTGAACCTGTAAGTGACTGTGTAGAGACCTATTCTGGATATGTATGGTCTTTCACATTGAGGACATAGATTTCTGGGTGGAAGATGGTCACGACAAGGTTTGCTTGGCACACCTTCATCTTGTCATATGTTGTACTTTTTCTCTCTTTTTCGTGCCTCTTCAAAATCCATAGCTTTGTTGGTAACAGTTGACCTCCAATTACAACACTCAAGTGCCAGGGATTCCCAGTTTTTGGTGTTTATGCCACTTTTAAAAAGTTAGCTTTGATCCCATCTTTAAATCTCTTTTTCTGTTTGCCGACATTCAATTTTCCATACTTGAGTTGAGAATAAAGTAGCTGCTTTGGGAGATGGTGGTCGGCCATCTGGTCAACATGACCAGTCCAGTGAAGTTGATGACAAACAAGGTGCTGCAACATCCCTTTGCATACTCTTTAGAAACAGTTGTTAACATTTAGTAAAACTTTTTTAAAAAGTAACTGGACTTAGTTCTGGAAAATCACTGGATTTTTAACAAAAACAAGAACATCACAAGACTAAGCTCTTAGCCTGTATTACAAAGGCCATCATTCTTCTGAGACAAGCCAGCCCTTGAATCAGAGGTTTTTCCTTCTCCTTGGACATTTAATTCTGCTCCTTTTTTTTTTTTTTTTTTTTTTTTGTGGTCGTGTTAGGAGCATCCTGTTGTGAGAGAATTGGTCGTCTGCAAGGATGTTGCCCAGGTCCAGATGATTTTGATGTTTTATCATCCTTGTGGGAGGCTTCTCTCATGTCCCCGCATGAGGAGCTGGAGCTGATAGAGAGAGCTTATCCGCCTCTCCCCGGATTCGAACCTGCAACCTGTTGGTCTTCAGTCCTGCCGGCACAGGGCTTTAACCCACTGCGCCACTGGGGGCTCCAATTCTGCTCCTGTGGCTGCACTACTACCTCTGAAGTTCAGAGATGCACTGTATGAGACCTGTTATTCCTCATCAAGTGAGATAAGTAAAGCATGTGCAGATGAGGGTCAAGAAGATACTGGATAGGAAAACAGAAGCAGGAAAATGTGTTGTCGAAGGCTTTCATGCCCAGAATCACTGGGTTGCTGTGAGTTTTCCAGGCTGTTTGGCCATGTTGCAGAAGCATTCTCTCCTGACTTAATGTATGGTACACATTAAGGGAACTACTGACCAAATAGGGAAGCTGATGAAAAAACACAATCTACAAACCATCTATAGGCCCACTAAGAAAATCCAACAAATGCTATGTTCAGCAAAGGACAAGAGGGATCCTCTCACTTCTGCAGGAGTCTACCGGATACCATGCAGCTGTGGACAAGTCTACATAGGGACCACCAAGTGCAACATTGCCCAAACATGAATCAAGGTACATGAAACACACTGCAGACTGACTCAACCAGAGAAGCCAGCCATAGCAGAGAACCCGATGAACCAACCTGGACACAGCATATTATCTGAGAACACAGAAATTCTGGACCACTCTAACAACTAACATGTCATGCTACACAGAGAAGCCATTGAAATCAACAAGCAAGTGGACACTTTCAACAGAAAGGAGGAAACCATGAAAATGAACAAAATTTGGCTACCAGCATTAAAAAAAACCTCTAAAATCAGGACAGCAAATAAAGAACAACACTCAAAAACAGGGGAATTCCAGACAAGAAACAATCAGGGCCAGCCAACACCTTCCAACAAAGGCTATTCAATACTAATAAATATGATCAATTGCACCATTGGCACTTGTGTCAAACAGACAAGGGTCTTTTCCCCCTCCCACCCTGGACATTCCACAGATATATAAACCCCACTTGCCTAGTTTCCAGCAGATCTCACACTCTCTGCAACAGATGTGGGCAAAACGTCAGGAGAGAATGCTTCTGGAACATGACCATACAACCTGGGAAATTCACAGTAACCCAGAAGCAAGAAAGTTAACTTTTCTTCCAGGGAAGAAAGTCCAGGCTGCTTGTGATGTGCATCCTGAGGGAATGTGGGACACACAGTTCTGGGCTCTCCAGCATACTGTTGGTTGGAGAGAGAGTCAGTAAAGGACACAATGTATCACTTCAGAGAGGAAAAAGTTAGTAAAAGGTTACTTTTTATTGGGGGATTGTTACAAAGAGGCTAGGGGAAGTTAATATAGAGAGAAAGAAAGTGTTCTTTGTTGAAGCGGTTGCTGGTGCCACTGTCCTGCAGACTCTTAGAAAACTTGTACTTCCAGGAACTGTGGAACTCCCTGCTGTGGTCAGATCAATTTGAAGGCAGGGGTCTCCATGTTTGGTGACACAGTGGTCCCTGGTCAAAGTGGTCCCTGGTCAAAGTGGTCTCTAGTCAAAGTGGTCCCTAGTCCAGTGGTTCCTAGTCAAGTGGTCCCTGGTCTAAGTGGTCCCTGGTCCAGTGGTCCCTAGTCAAAGTGCTCCCTGGTCAAAGTGATCCCTGGTCAAAGTGGTCCAGTGGTCCCTAGTCCAGTGGTCCCTGGTCAAAGTGGTCCAGTGGTCCCTGGTCCAGTGGTCCCTGGTCTAAGTGGTGCCTGCTCAAAGTGGTCCCTGGTCTAAGCGGTCCCTGGTCAAGTAAAGTGGCCCCTGGTTAAGTGGTCCCTAGTCCAGTGATCCCTGGTCCAGTGGTCCCTTGTCTAAGTGGTCCCTGGTCTAAGTGGTCCCTAGTCAAAGTGGTCCCTTGTCTAAGTGGTCCCTTGTCCAGTGGTTCCTGGTCTAAGTGGTCCCTGGTCGAAGTGGTCCCTGGTCTAAGTGGTGCCTGCTCAAACTGGTCCCTGTTCAAAGTGGTCCCTGGTCTAAGTGGTGCCTGCTCAAAGTGGTCCCTGTTCAAAGTGGTCCCTTGTCTAAGTGGTCCCTTGTCCAGTGGTCCCTGGTCAAAGTGGTCCCTGGTCAAAGTGGTCCCTAGTCCAGTGGTCCCTGGTCAAATTGGTCCCTGGTCAAAGTGGTGCCTGCTCAAAGTGGTGCCTGCTCAAAGTGGTTCCTGTTCAAAGTGTTCCCTGGTCTAAGCGGTCCCGGGTCAAAAAAAGGTTGAGAATCACTGGTATAAATATTAAACAATAAAGGAGCAAGCACACTCCCTTGAGCGATGGGGGATCATCTGGGGACCCAAATTAAGTAAAACCTAAAAAGCATGGACCACTATGTGAAAAGATTTTCCCCTCTGTATCCACGGATTCTCCATATTTGGATTCAAGGGCAACTCGAAAGCTGGTGTGGCCCTTGATGAGGATGAGGTTGACCTTTGGGGTTTGAGCTTGAGCCCATGGCAGCCTTTGGGAACACTGGGCGGCCTCTTCTTGCTCCCCAGCAGTTCCCTGGGCCATTTCTCTCGGGGCAAAGGCTGCTCTCCGCCTTCGAAAGGCCTTCCTCCTCCTCCTCCTCCTCCTCTCCTCCTCCTCCTCCTCCTCTCCTCCTCCTCCTCCTCCATGGGGCCGGAACTGGGGGACTCTTACGGCGGAGGGGCGCCGCCTATAAAAGCCAAGGAAGCAGGCAGGAAGCAGCCCGCCGGGTGCAGTCTTTCTCTCTCTCTCTCTCTCTCTCCCGCTCTCTTTCCCGACTTGTGCCGCAGCTCCGCCAAGTGCCCATTCCCCTCTCCTCCTCCCTCTCCATCTCCTCCGGGTCCTTGGCTTCTCCGTCGCCCCGATGCCTCCCAACCTCACGGGCTACTACCGCTTCGTCTCCCAGGATAACATGGAGAACTACCTCCGCGTCTTAGGTGAGCACAGCCGCTCCCCTCGGGTTTGGGATTCCACCAAGACATACGGGAACCAATCAAGGCTGCCTTGGGGCATGTGCAGAGGGCGTTCTCAGCACCCCGACCAAGCTGATGTTACTATTATGATTAGCTTAGGGACCCAGCGATGGCCAGGTTAGGGATTTGGTAAGGAGAAGGATATGCATTGTTAGGTTTTGGATCTTAAGAATGGACCCATTAGGAAATGTTATCAGGATGTGGGTAAACTACAACTCCCAACATTCTGGATCAACACCCCCCCCCCAAAAAAAAATTCCACAGAGATTGAAATGTGGATTCATAGAGTTGGAAGAGACCTCATGGGCCATCCAGTCCAACCCCCTGCCAAGAAGCAAGAAATTTGCATTAAAACCACTCCCGACAGATGGCCATCCAGCCTCTGTTTAAAAGCCTCCAAAGAAAGAGCCTCCACCACCTTCCGGGGCAGAGAGTTCCCCTGCTGAACAGCTCTCAGTCAGGAAGTTCCTCCTAATGTTCAAATGGAATCTTCTTTCTTGTAGTTTGAAGCCATTGTTCCCCACCCTGGCCTCCAGGGCAGCAGAAAACAAGCCTGCTCCCTCCTCCCTATGACTTCCTCTCACATATTTATACATGGCTATCGTGTCTCCTCTCAGCCTTCTCTTCTTCAGGCTAAACATGCCCAGCTCTTTAAGCCGCTCCTCATAGGGCTTGTGGAAGGATGGGTGCTTGTTTTGCAGTTTGTAAGGGCGGGCCAAAAAGTTTTGCCTCCTGTGTCATAAAAACGTTATGAATGAACCTCTCACAGCAGAAGTTGCTCCAGATCATAGCCTGAACTGTCCTCTACACAAAACTACCGTTCAACATAGTCACCATCCATTTGGACATATTGGCACCATCGTTTAACCCAGGCATCGAAATCATCTTGGAAAAAAAGCAGGGTTTTGCTTCGTGATCCATGATTTTAAAGCTGTTTTAACATCATTCAAGTCATTGAATCTGGAACCAACTTAGGTTGTCTTTCAGGGGTCCAAACCAGTCAAAGTCAGAAGGGGCCAAATTATAGCCATTCTTCAAGCAATTATGGATTTGGGTCGCTGTGAGTTTTCCAGGCTATATGGCCATGTTCCAGAGGCATTCTTTCCTTTTGTCCACATCTATGGCAGGCGTCCTCAGAGGTTGTGAGGTCTGTTGGAAACTAAGCAAGTGAGGTTGATATATCTGTGAAATAATGTTCAGGGTGGGAGAAAGAACTCTTGTCTGTTGGAGGCAAGTGTGAATGTTGCAATTGACCACCTTGAATGGCCTTGCAGCTTCAAAGCCTGGCTGATTCCTCCCTGGGGAAATCCTTTGTTGGGGGGTGTTAACTGGCCCTAATTGTTTCTTGTCTGGAATTCCCCTATCTTCTGAGTATGGTTCTTTATTTGCTGTTATGATTTTAGAATTTTTCAATACTGGTAGCCAGATTTTGTTAATTTTCACGGTTTCCTCCTTTCTGTTGAAACTGTCCACATGCTTGTGGATTTCAATGGCTTCTTTGTGTAGTCTGGCATGGTAGTTGTGAGAGTGGTTCAGCATTTCAGATAATATGCTGTGTCCAGGTTGGTCCATCAGGTGCTCTGCTATGGCTGACTTCTCTGGTTGAAGTGGTCCGCCTTGCCTTTCATGTTCCTTGCTTCATGTTTGGCCAATGCTGCTTTTGGTAGTCCCTATGTAAACTTGCCCACAGTTGCAATGTACATGGTAAACTGCTGCAGAGATGAGAGGACCTCTCTTGTCCTTTTGATTATGGATTTCCTTCTCGGTGCACAACCTTCTTTTGCCAGAAATTAAATGACAACTCTTTTAACTTCAGATTCATGGTTCTCATCAGTCAATCTGGAAAAAGAAAAGACTATCAGTAGAGTAAGGTTACCGCTATCCTATCCTGCATAGATAATCCAGTAGCTGTGAAAGAAAGAAAAGTTAGAGCAGTGGAGGCATTACTTTTTGACCCACCCACATACATATGTAATTGTGATCTAGGATGGCATTTAATTTCATTGTATGCTTAAGCAGCCAAGGGGGAAAAGGATGGGGCTGTTAGGAATTCTGGGAGTTCAAGTCCAAAACACCTCGAGGGCCCAAGTTGGCCCATGCCTGGGTTAGGCTCTTAACTAGTCTGTTGTTTCCCACCCGCAAAATAAAACTGGATCACAAAACTTTTATAACTGGCAGAAATGGACAAGTCGTCTTGCTTGATTAAGGCAATGTCAACTGATACCTTTTTGAAAAGAATGGGAACCATTGATACAATTCATAAAGAAAAAGAAGGAAAGCTTAAGACTCTGGCAGGTTTTGAAGATTAAAAAATAAGATAATAAAGTAGAATGAAGAAACTGTCTAAAATGATTGACGGGAATATAACCATTTTACTTTCATTCTGATTGTTATTGTTTTTCAATGGGAGGGTTTAAATGGATGCTTATAGCGATACAAATCAGAGGAGGGGAATAATTAACTTTATAAATACACTAGCTTTGGTACGCAGTGTTGCCCGGTTTTTGTTTTTTGTTTTGAAATAGTCAATGTTGTTAATTGTACAAAATGCATAAGGGTGTGGGTGAACTACAACTCACATAATGCCACGTTAACCCTGAAAAACTTCATCAGTACTTAAAGTTTCTTCTGTTGGGCAAGTTTGCTCTAGATGCATTATTGGTGGGGTTCAGTGTGCTCTCTAGTTGCAGGGTAAACTACAACTTCCGCTATGGTGAGTCAAGTTGAATTAGTCTTGGGTGTTCTGTGTGCCAAGTTTGGTCCTGGTCCCTCATCGGTGGAGGTTACAGTTTCTCTGGTTGTGAGTGAACTACAAATCCCAGAAAGGAAGGTTAGTCGTCGTCCCCCCCCCCCCAATACACCTCCAGTAATTAAATTTTGGCATATCAGGTATGCGTGCCAAGTTTGGTCCAGATCCATCAGTGTTTGGGTTCACAGTGCTCTCTGGATATAGGTACAACTCCCCCAAAAGACATCCATTATTTTTTGCTGGTTATGGGGGCTTTATGTGACAAGTTTGGTCCAATTCCATCTTTGGTGGACTTCAGAATGCTCCTTGTTTGCAGGTGAATTATAAATCCCAGTACCTACAACTCCAAAATGCCCAGGCCAATTCCCCTCAAAACCCACCAATATTCAAATTTGGGCATATTGGGCATGCATGCCAAGCTTGGTCCAGATCCTTGGTTGTTTGTGTTCATAGTGCACCCTGGATATAGGTGAACTATAACTCCTATAAATCCCTCCAAAGACCTCCAGTGGTTTTTTTGTTGGTCATGGAGGTTCTGTGTGCCAAGTCAGTTTCAGGTCGATTGTTGGTGGAGTTCAGAGTGCTCTTGGATTGCAGGTGAACTATGCATCCCAGTACTTACAACTCCTATAAATCATGGTGAATTCTCCCCAAACTTCTCTAGTATATTCCGTTGCTGTGTGCCATAGAAAGGAATAGAAAAGAGTTAAGGGAGAGGCAGTGGGCGGGCTCATGCAAATCCCACACCAGTGGAGAGAGTCAGAAATACTGGGATGTCTGTGGTGGAGGCATAAAATTTAGGATGGAAATGTCTCTGTTTGAAAGCCTTCACTTAGGTGGTGGGCAGTATGGTGTTTGTGGAGGACATTGACATGGCTCTTGTATATGTTTACAGTGCTCGCAGTAACCTGCAATGCCATCGGAGGGAGGGGCATTGGTGTCTCCTGAGTAATGGGAGCTATTGCTGTTTGTGGAGGCAGGAGCCTGTCTGTGGAAGTGGACACCCAGACATACAGACACATACATACACATATACATATTTTCACTTTTGTTATGTGTGCAGATAGATGGATTGTATAATCATAGAGTTGGAAGCGACCTCATGGGCCATCCAGTCCAACCCCTTGCCAAGAAACAGGAAAATTGCATTCAAAGCACCCCCAACAGATGGTCACCAGCCTCTGTTTAAAATTGTCCAAAGAAGGAGCCTCTACCACACTCTACCACAGAGAGTTCCACTGCTGAACAGTTCTCTCAGTCAGGAAGTTCTTCCTAATGTTCAGATGGAATCTCCTTTCTTGTAGTTTGAAGCCATTGCTCTGCATCCTAGTCTCCAGGGCAGCAGAAAACAAGCTTGCTCCCTCCTCCCTATGACTTCTTCTACCATATTTATTCATGGCTACCATGTCTCCTCTCAGCCTTCTCTTCTGAAGGCTAAAGATGCCCAGCTCTTTAAGCTGTTCCTCATAAACCCTTGTGCCAGCAGGATTGAAGGTTCAAATCTGGGGAGAGCACTGATAAGCTCCCTCTGTCAGCTCCAGCTCCCCATGCGGGGACATGAGAGAAGCCTCCAACAAGGATGGTAAGACATTAAAACACCTGGGCATCCCCTAGGTAATGTCCTTGCAAACGGCCAATTCTCTCACACCAGAAGGGACTTGCAGTTTCTCAAGTCGCTCCTGGCATGGAAAAAAAGCTGTCATGTGTAAACTGCCTTGAACAGGAGTGGGAGGAAGCAAGAGAAATGTTTGCAGTCAACTGTATTTTTGTTTCAGATGCCCCTTCCTTCCTTTCTTCCTGGGGTCAATGGTGGGGGTAAGAGAGAAATGGAGGAGAATAAATGAGATTTTTTTGTGCATGTGAAATATTACTGCATGTGCTCCCTTCTTATCTGTCCTACTTACCTCTTGTGTCATCCTGTTTAGACATCAATGTTGCTCTGAGGAAACTGGTTTGCCTTCTCAAGCCAGACAAAGAGATCATCCACAATGGAGACCACATGACTATCCGCACATTAACTTCGCTTCGAAACTATATCATGGACTTTGACCTGGGGGTTGAGTTTGAAGAAGACTTGGGCCCCGTAGACGGACGCAAGTGCCAGGTAAGAGACGGAAAAAAGCAGTGCCTCTGGGGTCACGGGATCAAGTCCGGTCTGTGTTAGAATGACGTCTAGAGCTCTGTTGCCAAATTTGTTTCAGATGACAAGTTCTTGGCCATGCGATGCGCTGGCTCAGTGGAGCTCAAAGCCTGGCCCGTGGTTCTACCTGACCGGCAGAAAGAAGGCCATTCACATGTTATGAAAAAAGTTCTCATTTGTGCAAAGACAAAAGAAAAAGTCCGATGAGTGGTCTATTCACTTGACTAGGGGGTTGTAGAAATGCTATTGATGGCCCCTAACGTGCTGCAATGCAAGAACGCTGCTCCTGTCTCTTCTCCCGTGTCCCCTCACTCACTCAGTGAGATAACCTGGGTGCAAATGATGGCTTTTTCATTGTGCAGAGTAGCCTTCAGGTTAGGTGAGGACTTCCCAACACGTGGGCCACCAAAATTCTGCATTGCCAAACACTTTATGACACACTAGCCGTTCCCTGCCATGCATTGCTATGGTCCAGTCTGTGTATATGTGTTTTGTGTGTATATTATGTGTTTATGTTTGTGTATATGTGTATATATGTGTGTGTGTATTTGTGTATATGTGTGTTTGTGTGTGTATATATATGTGTGTGTGTATGTGTGTGCTTGTGTATATGCATATATATGTGTGTGTATATGTATATGTGGCACAGTGGGTTAAAGCACTGAGCTGCTGAGCTTGTTGACCGAAAGGTCACAGGTTTGATTCCAGGGAGCGGCGTGAGCTTCCCCTGTCAGCCCTAGCTTCTGCCAACCTAGCAATTCGAAAACATGAAAAGGTGAGTAGATCAATAGGTACCGCTCCAGCGGGAAGGTAACGGTGCTCCATGCAGTCATGCCAGCCACATGACCTTGGAGGAGTCTATGGACAATTCCGGCTCTTCGGCTTAGAAATGGAGATGAGCACCACCCCCCAGAGTCAGACATGGCTAGACATAATGTCAGGGGACAACCTTTACCTTATATGTATATAGGTGTATGTGTGTATATGTGTATATTTGTGTGTGATTGTACATATATATATATGTGTGACTGTATGTATGCGTGCATGTGTATATGTATATTTCTATGTTTATATGTGTATATTGTGTATATGTGTGTGCTCATGTATATGCATATATGTGTGTTTATATGTGTATGTATGTGTATATGTATATAGGTGTATATGTATGTGTGTGTATATTTGTATATTTGTGTGTGCTTGCGTATATATGTGTGTGTGTCTGTATGTGTGCATGTGTATATATATATGAATGTATGTATATATGGTTTATTTGGGGGGATTTTAAAGTCCGTTCTGCTGGTATTTTTGTATGTTTTAGGGGTGATGGTCACTCACTGGCCTAATAGGTTTATTGTGTCCAAATTTGGTGTCAATTTGCCCAGTAGTTTTTGAGTTATGTTAATCCCACAAATGAACATTACATTTTTATTTATGTAGATATATGTCAAGCTCAAGGCCCATGGGGGTAAATCTCCAGACACTGGACTACAACTCCTGTATTCCACATTATTAGACATCATGACTGTTGTGCTACAACAGGCATGGGCAAACTTGGGCCCTCAAGGTGTTTTGGACTTCAACTCTCACCATTCCTAACAACCTCAGGCCCCTTCATTTTCCCTTCCTTTCCCCTTTTTAGGAATGGTGGGAGTTGGAGTCCAAAACACCTGGAGGGCCCAAGTTTGCCCATGCCTGTGATACAATAATATCTGGAAGAGTGCATTTGCTTAGTTAGGATAGTGGGGTTTCCATTTAGACCCAAGACTTGTAAACATGATGTCCAACTTTAAAATGTCCTTTAGCTTTTCCCCAACCTTAGAGCCACAAGCGCTGTGGAGTTGCAATTCCCATTATCCCCATTCCACATGACAGATAAATGTGACGAGAGTTGGCATTCAATAACATCTGGGGAGCCAAACAAATAAGTGCTGACCGCTATGTAAAAAACAATAATAGTTAGCCCTCTGTATCCATGGATATATCCATGGGATGTAAACAAACCCTGTCCCTGCATAAAGGGTAGGCTGGGGTTACTTTCTTTCTAAATGCCAGTGATTGACAGCAGCTTCTTTTTGCTAATGAAGCCTGGATGCAGGATAAGTACCCCTCCTTTGGCTAGGCACAGCTTTCAGCAAAGGTTCTTGAGATGAAGATGCCTGGCAGGAGAAGGTAGAGTGTTACATAAGAATAATTCAGGAACAAAGAACATCTTGAGTATTCAGAGTAATTGGCCTTCATTATCTTGGTCGTCCTTAACCAAGGGGTTGATTGGAAGGGAGGCTCAAAACATCTTGCCATTGCTTTAAAATAGGGGTGGGAATGCTGTTGTCTATTATTCTTATTATTACACTGTATTATTATTATTATTATTATTATTATTATTATTATTATTATTATTTGAAACACAACAAGATGAGTCCACAGCAGACAAGATCACTCTGCTGGCTGTTGTATTGGATAACACGTTGGGCACTTCCCAAGTGTCTAGGACTGTGTGATGTATTGGCAAATAATGTATGCAGATCCAAATAAGCTTGCAGCTTGCAGATGGTAATTTTGTCAGAGCCAATTGTGTTTAAGTGCAGGCCAAGGTCTTTAGGCACTGCATCCAGTGTGCCAATCACCACTGGGACCACTTTTACTGGTTTGTGCCAGAGTTGTTGTTGTTGTTGTTGTTATTCCCCTTCAGGGGAGATACAGTGTGGTATACATAAATAAAATAATAATAATATTAATTTTATTTATACCCCACATTTCCCCCTGAGGGGACTCAAGGCGGCTAGCAACCACACTCTTTTAAAACTATATATATATATAGTTTTAAAACTATATATATGTATATATGTATATGTATGTATGTGTATGTATATATATATGTATGTATGTATGTGTGTGTATATATATATATATATATATATATATATATATATTAAAATAAACACTTTAAATAGTATTGTGTACCTGGTTACAAAAACAGTTAAAATATAATAAATACAATTAAAATACATTTTAAACACATAATCCCCCTCCCAAAATCCCACTCACAACCTCCCCAGCAGCGTGCCTTAAAGGGTAAAGGTTTCCCCTTGACATTAAGACTAGTCTTGTCCAACTCTGGGGGGTGGTACTTATCTCCATTTCTAAGCCGAAGAGCCGGTGTTGTCCATAGATGCCTCCAAGGTTATGTGGCCAGCATGACTGCATGGAGCACCATTACCTTCTTGCCAGAGTGATACCTATTGTTCTACTCACATTTGCATGTTTTTGAACTGCTAGGATGGCAGAAGCTGGGGCTAACAGTGAAAGCGCACCCCCATCTCTGGATCTGAACTGCCAGCCTTTCGATCAGCAAGTTCAGCAGCTCAGCAGTTTAGCCTTCTGTGCCACCGGGGGCTCTTATCCTTCTCCAAATCGCTGCTGGTAGAGAAAGGTCTTATAATTGTTTAGTAGACAATTTCTACTAGAAAAGATGGAAACTGTAGTTCAACCAAATTTGGAGACCACATCCCTAATTTAGGACAAAGACAGTGAGCCCAGTTCCCCTTAGGTATTCTTCAGTACCAGCTTGAAAATCTCAAGACTACTGGCCAAGTTGATCAATGCTTATATGAGTTAGCAACTAAAACATTTGGAGAGCATCAAGTTGTTTGCCACTACTTTGAAGCACCATGAGCATCATGATTTTACCATCTAAATTGCACATGTAGTAGTTCTAACTCCAGTTTAAATCTAGGAGCCATGGTGGCGCAATAGGTTAAGCCCATGTGTTGGCTGAACTGCTGACGTGAAGGTTGGCAGTTTGAATCCGTGAGATGGGATGAGCTCCCATCTGTCAGCTCCAGCTTTCCATGCGGGGATGTGAGAGAAGCCTCCCACAGGATGATAAAACATCTGGGCATCCCTTGGGCAACGTCCATCAGATGGCCAATTCTATCACATCAGAAGCAACTTGCAGTATCTCAAGTCACTTCTGACATGATAAAAAAAAAGTTTGAGTCTGGACCACAGGAGGGAAATGTTAACACTCTTCCCAGGGTCTTGGGCTGGTTACACTTGCATCTTGCACTTACTCCAAAGCCAAATGAGCAAACATTTAGTTGTCAGTTGATGTCTATTCTATTCCGTTCATCAAATTTCATGGATGAGAAGGAATTTGATACAGCGCTCCTGTCAATCCTATGGCTCATCTATTTTCACCATTCAAAGCTAGCTTCAAACTGTGGATTTTTGGGTGTGTGTGTGTCAGGAATGACTTGAGAAACCTTGTGGGAGGCTTCTCTCATGTCCCCGCATGGGGAGCTGGAGCTGACAGAAGGAGCTCATTCGCACCTTCCCTGGATTTGAACCTCTGATCTGTTGGTCTTCAGTCCTGCCGCCACAAGGGTTTAACTCATTGCACCACCAGGGCTCCTTTCAAATTGTGGGGGCTAGATAGCACATATCAACAAAGTATGCTGCTGGAAAGGGCATCAATCAAGTTTTGGATATTGCAGATTCAGGAAGCAATTCAAGGCAGCCTTTCATAGCTAGTGTAATCACCTTCCTCAAACCTGTTCCTGGAATAGTATTCTAATAATCTGCACAGCAAAACCGTTTTCTACCAAACCAACCTCAATGTCCAGTGTAGAAGAGGCCCTAGTATCATGGGCCAGAGAGGGCCAATCCTTGCTTATCAGGCTTGATCAGTTTCCTGGTATGAACTACCTAATCACCCCGACTTGTCACCGGATCAAGAAAACCAGGGAGTTGTTAGCTGTATTATCCAAATGAGGACACAGTTGGCTTACTAATTGTTTCTTAGAGAAAGAACAGCATCATCATTTGGATAACACAGCAATCCTGCTACAAGTGGAAGTGACTGTACAATGTATACCAGCAATCCGTTCATCTATATAAATAAAAATGTAATGTTCGTTTGTGGGATTAATATAACTCAAAAACTACTGGTCGAATTGACACCAATTTTGGACACAATACACCTGTCGGGCCAACGAGTGCCCATCACTCATAAAAACACTGAAAAAGACAACAGAAGGGACTTTAGGAGCCAAAAAACCCCAAAAATACATTACAACACAGGGATGGTTCATCTATATAAATAAAAATGTTATGTTTGTTTGTGGAATTAACATAACTCAAAAACTACTGGTTGAATTTGGACACAATACACCTATCAGGCCAACAAGCGACCATCACTCATAAAAACACCGAAAAACACAGCGGAAGAGATGTAAAAAGCCAAAACACAAAAAATACATTACAACACGGGGACGGTTAGTCTATATAAATAAAAATGTAATGTTCGTTTGTGGGATTAACATAACTCAAAAACCAGTGGATGAATTGACACAATACACCTATCAGGCCAACAAGCGACTATCACTCTGAAAAACACTGAAAAACACAGCGGAAGAGATGTAAAAAGCCAAAAAACAAAAAATATATTACAACATGGGGACGGCTAGTCTATATAAATAAAATGTAATATTTGTTTGTGGAAGTAACATAACTCAAAAACCACTGGATGAATTGACACCAAATTTGGACACAATACACCTTTCAGGCCAACAAGTGACCATCGCTCATAAAAACACTGAAAAACACAGCAGAAGTGATTTAAAAAGCCAAATAATAAAAAATACATTACAATGTATGCACAAAACCATATATATACACATATACACAAATGTATATACACACAAAACACATAAACACAGACTGAGCCACAGCAATGCATGGCAGGGGATGGCTAGTATTTGATAAACCTGGGTTTGCAGGGATTCCTGGCTGACTGTGCAATTGTGTGAATGTTGCCAGTAGGTCAGTTCCTTCAGTTTTATGAGCATTCTCTACAACCTTTTCTAGGTCCTTTCCTTTGTATGGATGCAGCCATTTTCTAAGCACAAGCAGACCTCTTCGTGGAGACAATTTTCAGCAGCTTACATACATTCTGACCAATAATGAGAGAGGAGTCATTTCTTTGTTTTTGTTTGGGGATGTTTTGGAATTTCAAGTGGATCCTTGAGCCATTTTACAAACAAAAGGCACATGAGCCAAGTCTCACCTCCACTATATTTCATATCCTGTTCCAGTTCATTAAAAAAGCCAAAAGCACCTCTGGGACGCCTGAAATAGCATTTATAACATTGTTCTGAAATTGCTCCAGCTCAGGCCATAAAAGCTAGACGCCGGAGCCATATGAAAGCTGCGGGTAAAATGTTATTTCTAAAATTCTAAAAATGGGAATGACTTACTGTTCCCAGTAGGATTTTCACAATTTCAAGATACATGAAAACATGCTCTAGTGTTATCTGTTCAATACTAATGGCTTTTCTGGATATTGTGAAGATTGAGTCAGAATGCTGAACACTTAGAATGGTTCTGAGTGTTCAGACAATCCTTTGAATGCTAACGTTATCTTGTAACCTTTATAATAAGGTGAGAATTGTGTGGCCTTCCAGGTGTTATTGAACTCCAAACCCCCCAACCTTGGCCAGCATAGCCAGTGATCTGAAATGTTGGGAGTTGCAGTCCAAAACATCTGTAGAGTCACCTAGTTCCCAGCCCTACCTGACCAGGCAAGGGAATAATAATAATAATAATAATAATAATAATAATAATAATAATTGATTGTGTTAAGAAACAAAGTATGGATTATCAATGTTGCAATCCCAGGTGACAGCAGGATTGAAGAGAATTAACTGGAAAAGTTGGCACGATATGAGGATTTAAAGATTGAACTGCAAAGACTCTGACACAAGCCAGTCAAGGTGGTACCAGTGGTGATCGGCACACTGGGTGCAGTGCCTAAAAACCTTGGCCTGCAGTTAAACACAATCAACGCTGACAAAATTACCATCTGCCAGCTGCAGAAGGCCACCTTACTGGGATCTGCACGCATTATACACCGATCCATCACACAGTCCTAGACACTTGGGAAGTGTCCAACGTGTGATCCAATACAACAGCCAGCAGAGTGATCTTGTCTGCTGTGGACTCATCTTCTTGTGTTAATAATAATAATAATAATAATAATAATAATAATAATAATAATAATAATAACAATAACAATAACAATAATAATAAGTATTAGATATGTATTTGTATCATATTTCAGTTCTTGCACTATGTATTTAAATATTTTGTGATGATGTGTTTTAATGTATGTACAATATTTTATGATATGTATTTTATAGTGATGTGTTTTAACTGCTGTGCTCAGCCTCAAGCCATGAGGAGAGGTGGGTAACAAATACAAAGTTGTTGTTGTTGTTGTTGTTTGATGCACAACAATATTAGTTTACAGCAAACGAGATCACTATACTGGTTTTCATATTTGATCACACATCGGACACTTCCCAAGTATCTAGGACTATGTGATGTATTGGTGAATAATGTGTGCAGTTCTGAGTAGGGTGGCCTTTTGCAGCTGACTGATGATAATTTTGTCAGCGCCAATTGTTTTTAAGTACAGGACAAGGTCTTTAGGCACTGCACCTAGTGTGCCGATCCCCACTGCGACCACCTTGACTGGCTTGTCTTTGCAGTTCTATCTTTAAATCCTCATATTGTGTCAGCTTTTCCAATTGCTTCTCACCAATTCTGCTGTCACCTGGGATTACGACATCGATTATCCATACTTTGGTTTGTTCCCCCCCCCCCCCCCCATGATTGTGAGTTCAGGAGTATTGTGCTCCAAAACTCTTGTCAGTCTGAATTTGGAAGTCCCAGAGTAGTTTGACATGTTCATTTTGTGTAACTTTTTCAGACTTGTGATCCCACCAGTTTTTTGTCGCAGGTATCTGTGACCCATTATTGTTGTTGTTGTTGTTGTTGTTGTTGTTGTTGTTATCATCCCACTTGGCAATTTGCAGAAGAGCTTGAGACAGAATGTATGGCTTACTTAACTATTAAGTTCATGGTAAAAGTGAGTTTCAAAAGCAAGCCCTCCTCTTTCATAGGTTAGTCTTGTAAATGGCTATGAAGTCCCAAATAACTGGAGTAAACATACCCTGAAATAGGATGTACTTTAGGTAACTAGTCTTCCGATTATGTGTATGTGCCTCAAAAAATATTTTGCTGCATTAAAAAATGGTATGTTTCCTTTTAGCTAATGCTGTCACTTATCTTTCCTATGCCTTCCTCCCCACCCTACATCTTCAGACAATTGTCGCCTGGGAAGGAGATCAACTGGTGTGTGAGCAGAAAGGAGAGAAGCGAAATCGGGGCTGGAGACATTGGCTAGAAGGGGATCAACTTCATCTGGTGAGAAAGGGACTCCAATCGGCTTTCCCCACCACAGAGGAAGCCTTTGAGAGGTGGCTACAGACATTTTCAGAAGCCTTGCCTTGGAAATCCCAAGCGAGGCCCCATGAGTTATGTGTGCCTTCTCTGGAGGCAATGGCCCCTTGACAAAAACATCCTTCCCAAGAGTTCAAAAGTTGACTTGGCTGAGCTCAGCGGGAGCCTCCCATTGTCCTCCTCTCCCTTCTTTGAAATTTGACAACAGATCATGGGGTGCTGTTTAAGGAAGGGTGGAGTGATTAAATCAAAGTGCAAAACCTTTGTGCATGATGCGACTTAAAGTCTTGGTATCATCACTGCTTGCAAACAGTCTCTGTGTGCCTGAATGAGAGGCCACAGCCATGCGTTCAACAGAGGGTGTAAGGAAGGATTAATGTTATCTCCTACCCAGTAGGGATGTGTATATCTTTCCATGCTGTGCTCTGTCTCCCAGCCGCATTCAAAGAGGAGATCTCCGCCATCTGTGTATCTATGGGGCAGCTGTGCTGAATCAGTAGAGTAGAATTCCTGGGAACAGCTCAGTTGGAGAAATGCCTGCAGGCAGAGATGGGAGGCTTATCACACAAGAAAGGGAAGCACGATTCTCCAAGCCTCTGCAGGGAATCAGTGCCAGCCTCACCATACAGCAGATGCTAGGTTGCATAAGAACAAACATTTCATAAAACGAAACCTTGCAACTGTATCTCGAAGAAGCTACAAAACAAGTTTATTTAAAGCCTGAGAGATGCCTTTAAAGCAGTGTTTCTCAAACTGGGGCTTGGGACCCCTGGGGGGTGGGGGTCGCAAGGGGAGTTTGGAAGACACACATACACACACACACACATATATATATATACACTAACCGTCCCCTACCACGCGTTGCTATGACCCAGTCTGTGTATATGTGTTTTGTGTGTGTATATATGTGTTTATGTGTGTCTGTATTTGTGTATATATGTATGTTTGCATATATGTGTGTGTGTATATATGTGTGTATATGTTTGCGTATTTGTGTATTTATATGTGTATATACATATTGTGTATATGTGTGTGCTTGTCTATATGCATATTTGTTTGTATGTATGTGACTATATGTGTGTGCATACATATATGTATATGTGTGTATATATGTATATTTGTGTGTGCATGTGTATATATATACATGTGTGTGTATGAATATTTGTATATGTATATGAGTGTATGTGTATTTGTATATATGGTGTATTTTGGGGGGTTTTAAGTCTATTCCAGTGTTTTTTTGTGTGTGTGTTTTTAGGACTGATGGCCACTCATTGGACTGTTAGGTTTATTGTGTCAAAATTTCGTGTCAATTCAACCAGTAGTTTCTGAGTTATGCTTCTCCCACAAACGAACATTACATTTATTTATTTATATATATATATATATATATATATATATATATATATATATATATCTTCCTTTTTGGAAACAGAAGGCGAATCCTCCCATGAAAAGACCTCCACTGCTGTGATTGGCCAGCCTCTCATCAAAGAGGAGGGCTATTTCTGAGATCCAAGTGGGGAGGGGACAGCAAGCGTGGTTAATGCATGGCAGTGTGGTGCGCATGTGTGGGCAAGGGAGAGTGCGAGACTGGAGAGAGTCCCTTCAAGACATGGGGGTTCTGTGTGGGATGTTGGCCCAATTCTATAGTTGGTGGGGTTCAGAATGCTCTTCAATTGTGGGTGAACTATACATCCCAGCCACTACAACTCCCAAATATCAAGGTCTGTTTTCCCCAAGCTCCACCAGCGTTCACATTGGGGTATGTTGAATATTTGGGCCAAGTTTGGTCCAGATATATCACTGTTTGAGTCCACAGTGCTCTCTGGGGGTAGGTGAACTACAAATCTAAAATTTCAAGTAAGTGCCCACCAAACCTTTCCAGTATTTTCTGTTGGTCTACAGAGTTCTGTGTGCCAAGTTAGGTTCAATTCCATCATTGGTGGAGTTCAGAATGCTCTTTGATTGTAGGTGAACTATAAATCCCAGCAACTACAACTTGGAAATAACAAAATCAATCCCACCGCCCAACCCCACCAGGTCGTGGCATTAGGAAGGATGAGAACCACTGCTTTTAAGACTTCTGCTAAATCGACTGCTATGCAACAATTTATATAAACTTTGGAGTACAAATGACAGAGAAGTATTAAAATACATATTCCATTCATTAGCTTCCTAGAACATATTAAGAGAACTGTGACTCTCAGTACAATGCTTACCCCCAAAACATAGATATATATAGAATTACAAACAGTGAATTTTCATTGGATTAGGATTTCCCTCCCCTTGGCTGAGTTAAGTATCTTCAAATGAAAAAAAAATAGCTTCAGTTTGATGATATCTTTATTAAGCTGAATAGCAAGTGCTAACATTTGAAGCTCACTGGTCCCTCTATGACAGTGGTTCTCAACCTGTGGCTCCCCAGATGCTTTGACCTCCAACTCCTGGTAAACTGTCTGGAATTTCTGGGAGTTGTAGGCCAGACACCCACAGGTTGAGAACCACTGCTCCTCTATGACAACTCGACTTTAAAAAGCTAGGTAAAGCATTATAATTTGGCTTCTATTAGTACACTTTTATCTCCAGAACTGACATCATGAGACCTTCCCAGGAAGATCAGTAACCTTTGCCAAAAAGGAGCTTTATAGCTCCTAACTCTAGGAGCCCCAGGCGGTGCAATGGGTTAAACCCATGTGCCAACGGGACTGCTTACCAAAAGGTTGGCAGTACAAATCAAGGGAGTGGGATGAGCTTCCGTCTTGTCAGCTCCAGCTTCTCATGCGGGGACATGAGAGAAGCCTCCCACAAGGATGGTAAAACATCTGGGCATCCCCTGGGCAACGTCCTTGCAGACGCCAATTCTCTCACACCAGAAGCAACCTGCAATTTCCTCAGATTGCTCCTGACACACAAAAAAGCCAACTTGAGAGGATCAGAACACTCTCAAAGTAAAAGGTTGAATAGCTACCATGGAAAACAGACATTTTTGTGCCCCTCCTTTCTGGGCTTTATTTATATTTATTTATTTACTGTATTTGTATACCGCCTTTCTCAGCCAATTGGCGACTCAAGGCGGTTTCCAACAAATCAGTATACATAAAAACATAATATAGATAAAAACATTAAACAATATGAAACATCACAAAAGCAATAAAAACAACATCATCAGTGTCTCATCAGCTTTGTTCCTGTCGCACCTACTTTTTGCTGGGAATGAGTTAAATTGACAGCCCAGTCTATGGCATGAACACTCTCTCACTGTTTCTTTAATCCTTCAACAAAGAAGAACTGCTTGATTTCATATTGGAAGTGATGCAGTTTTGCTCGCAATAGAATTCCAACAGCCTGAAGTTTACATTCTGTGAGTGTCAATGACCTCAAGGCACCAGATCCCATCCCATCATGTGGATAACATGATCACTTCCTTAAGTATGTCGTTCTTTTGCTTTTGACAGAACTCTGTTTCCACTGCATGCCCAGGACAAACACAACACTCTGACAGCCTTTAGAAAAGTTTAAAAACCTGGCTTTTTTGGTGTGCTTTTGGAGACTGAACAGTCAATTTCCATGTCATGTCCCATCCCAAGTCCAACTTGTTTTTCTGATTATCTTCATCTTATCTGTCAGATGAAGATTAATTCTACTGTTATTTATTTTATTTTATTTATTTAGAAGTTTTATATACCAGTCTTCTCACCTCCGAGGAGGGTCTCAGGCCGGTTCACAACATGTGTTCATATGCAGTAATATACAAAACAGCACAATGCATCATCATTATACACAAATCATAGCACTTTCTACCTATCTCACTTATGGTTTTTATCAATTTGTATTCACTTTTAGTCATGGGCCTCATTCTCTTTGTCTAATTCTATTACCATTTTATCATCTGTTTTTATTATGATTTTGTTATTATCATTTTACTATGTTATTATTAAGTATTTTATTTGATGTTATTGTTTTGTTTATATGTATTTTTGCTCTATTGTAATTCGTTTGGGCTTGGCCTCATGTTAGCCACCCTGAGTCCCTTCAGGGAGATGGTGGCCGAGTATAAATAAAGTATATTGTTAACAGAGAACCCCAACACATATGGCAACCACGCCATTCATGGAACGATATGCCTTGTGAGAAATTCTCTTTGAAGCCCAGGAATAACAAGGTCTTGTTTTCTTTTTTCTCTCCATAGCGTATGACAGCAGAGGACGAGGTTTGCGTCCAGGTTTTCCAGAAAGTGAAATGATCCCAAACTCTGCATTTGCCTTCGACCAGACATTAACTTCTGGATGCAGTTGGCATTAGAACTTAAACATAGGACCAAAATCAAGCAAATGCCTTCTCACACGTTGTCTTAACATTTTTCTTTTTGATTAAAATAATATCAATGTCCAATGCCTCTGGGTAAATTACTTCTTGCTAAGTGTTGACTCAGCTGTTTAGTTTTCCTCCTGAGTTTTGAAATATGTTTTGAAATATGTAAGGAAGGGGGATCTTCCGCCTTCCTTTGTGTTGCCTCTTACGTCAGAATGATACTCATATTCTCATTGTGAAAGACCATGCGGATCCAGAATAGGTCTGTACAGTCACTTATGGGCCCACTGCCAAGACTCTTCCCATGGAAGACCATGGGTGATAGCCTATGATGTGTCTTGGCACTTCAGGCTACAGTGAGGACAAGATTGAAGAAATGACCAAGCAAAAGGGAAAGGTCTAAGGCAATGGTTCTCAACCTGTGGGTCCCTAGGTGTTTTGGCCTACAACTCCCAGAAATCCCAGACAGTTTACTAGCTGTTAGGATTTCTGAGAGTTGAAGGCCAAAAGATCTGGGGACCCACAGGTTGAGAACCACTGGTCTAAGACTTAACATTCCCCCTTCTATGCTCAGGGATTGTTTTAGATGGAGTATTCACTCTGCATCCCACAACTGCAGTTTGAAGCATTATAGCAAAAACACATATTGACCATATTAATAAAGCAGTGGTTCCCAACCTGTGATTCGTGGACCACCAGTGGTCCATAAGAATGAAAATATGGTCAGTGGCCTCACCATTAGTACACCATTGCCTCGAAACCACACAGCAATGAGAGCAACTGGTCTCGCGAAACTGTCTTATAGTGCCGAGGCAACGAGGATGTCGGGAGGGGAGAGGCTGACTACCCACAAAAGATTACCACTATCACATCAGCTCTAGATTATCAAATATGGTTTTCTGTGGGCGAGCAGATGATGTGTTCTGTATCAGAAACTAGAGCTGATGTGGTCTATCCAATGCAGTTTTCTGAATCAGCACCCCAAATAACCAAACTGAATCTAAAGTTGACCAAAAACTGATTCGTAACCCTTTGGTACTAATGTTGGAGAGTGGTCCCTGGTCAAAGTGGGCCCTGGACACATGGTCCTTGGTCAAGTGGTCCCTGATCAAAGTAGCCCTTGGTCAAAATGGTCCCTAGCCAAATGGTCACTGGTAAAGTGGTCCCTAATCAAAGTGGTCCCTGTTCCCTGGTCAAAGTGCTCTGGTCAAGATTCTCATTGGTCACTGGTCAAAGTGTTTCCTGGTCAAAGTGGCCCTTGGTCAAAATGGTCCCTAGCCAAGTGGTTACTGATAAAGTGGTCCCTAGTCAAAGTGGTCACTGCTCAAGTGCTCCCTGGTCAAAGTGCTCCCTGGTCAAGGTGCTTGCTGGTAAACTGGTAAATGGTCAAAGTGGTCACTGGTCAAGGTGCTCCCTGGTCAAGGAGCTTGCTGGTCAAGTGATCTGTGGTCAAAGTGGTCCCTGGTCAAAAAAAGGTTGGAAACCACTGTAATGAAGAGTAGGGGATCTGTTTACTATGCAATCAAAACAACAACACGTCTATGCAACTTTTGTTTCCCAAATGTTGTCATACTAACAAGTTTGGGTGCTGGGATAAGAAGATACCCTGCAGCAGCTCAAACAGAGAAAGGATGGAGCTTTCCCTTGTTTTTTGCAGGAGGAAAATCAATGGCAAGGCAAATGCTAGCAAGCAGAGGCATGAGCGTATAAAGATGTATTAGCAACTGGGTTGAAGGAGGGATGTTTTGGGAGGGGCAAGTCTTTTGTATGCAGGGGAAAGGGGCAGGCAGGGGAATGGAGCTTAAAGTGGCAGCAAAACCCATTTCAGAATAAGAGTTCTGGGATCCCAGGCAGGCAAGCAAGAAGGAAGGAAGGGGAGTGGACTGCTACGAAAAAGGAGGTTCTCAGTATGTGAAGTTTTCTTTAAAATGATATTTGCAGTTCAGTAGTGAACCTAGCAATATAAACTATTTTATTAAGAAAGCGTGGGTGGTGGTAAGGCTGATGCAAAGAAAATCAGAGATGGGAAACATGATGCTGCATGCCCCAGAAAATCCAGCTTTAGGCTGGTAGCAGTACTGTTGAGCACAGCCAGAGAAAAGATGGAGCTCAACAGCGCTACCTGCTGAAAGCAGATAAGGGTATCCATGGATCCTTGCTATCAGCAAGCGGGCAGCAGCTTCCTATACCTTGACTTAGTATGGATGCCACACCTACTTGGAGCAACATGACCACAATCAGTAATATTACCCAGAGCATCAGAGAACAATTCAGGTCTTCTTGTGCCAATGCAGTATAGGCCATCCTATGGCAGTGATGCCCCTCTACAGTCGACATTGGTCAAGCAGGACAGTTTCCATGAAGGAGGGTAAATGGACACAATTGCTATTAGAAGTAGCTGCAGAGCATTTCAACCTTCCTGGACTGAATTCCAGTCCAGTGCTGAATTTACAGGCTGAAATAACAAACGAAAAAGGAAAATTAGGAAGAGAACAGCTGGATTGAACAATACGAGGGTTACAAGATTTTTTAAAATACAAAGATTGAATATATTTTAATAAATCTTACATGGATTGTAGCATTACATTATATTTCCACATAATCACCATGCAGTTCAATACATTTTGTCATCCTTGGGATGAATTTTGATGTCTGTGTCATAGAAATTTCTGTCCCCCTTTTTCAGCCAATTCGTCACTTGGATTTTCACCTTGTCATCTTCAGAAAAGTGTTCCTTCAATTTAGTGAACAGATGATAGTTACTGGGTGCGAGATCAGGGCTGTGACAGGAGTGGCTTAAAACATCCCAACCAAATGAAATAAACTTTTGAGTTGCATGAACGGTGTGTGGACGCGCATTGTCATTTTATCTCTTCATCACATTATTCTGCATCTGTTTATTTCATTTTCTGTTATCATATGCATTTTATTTTGATGTTAATATTTGCTGTTTGTATTTTATTTTATTTTGTTGTACTTGGTCTCATGTTAGTTGCCTTGAGTCCCCTTTGGGGAGATGGTGGCGGGGTACAAATAAAGTTTATTTATTAATTATTTGTTTACTGTATTTTTATACTGCCCCTCTCAGACTTCCAGCAACTCGAGGCGGTTTACAAGGCAAAATTATTAGGCCTGGGTAACAACGGAAAAATTTGTTTCTAAAATCGATTCGTTTTTGGGGGGTTTTTTGCGTTTCGATATTTAAAAGAATTCCGAAATTTTCCTTAAAAAAAGTTCGATATTTACGAAATTTCGTAAATGGTAAAAAAATTACAAAACAATAACGAAACAATAACGAATCGATTCGTTAATGGCGGACGCGACCGCGCAATACGCTAAAAAAACTTCTGAAGCTTCCCTCTCCCTCTGTTGTTGACTGTTGGTGTGATATTATAATTTTTTTTCACTAATTAAACAAAAAACAACTATAAAACTTGCCCCAGACATGCGGAAATAATAACGAAACGACCACAAAACGAAACGAATACATAACAAAATACGAAGCATTTACGAAACGAATTGAAAAATTCGTTTCGTTTTTAAGTTGCTCCAGAATGGTTCGTTATCGCTTCGTTAACAAAAAAATAACGAATTTTTAACGAATTACGAATTAACGAAACAAAACCGCCCAGCCCTAAAAATTATTATATTATTATGAAGGAGACAGACTCCTACCATCAGCATACCATGATGTTTCCTTTGAATGGCTCTGTAAAGATTCTTCATGGTCTCACAATATATTCCGTACTCATTTTGTCATATGCTGTCTTGATATTACGTCCTCTCCATATACTGAAATGATTTCACAATGAATCACAGCGGTGTCCATGTCCTTAGCATTTAGGTAGCGTATTACAGCGCGAACTTTATACTTAGAAGAAAACAGAATGAGGACTCTCATCTCTAACCTTCACCACAATGCCAGTGGATGAGCTACTGACAACTGGCACTGCTCATTCGCTTCTGCTGGCTTCCCACTACATGGCAGTGATACCAAGTTCCCCCATGAAAATTCCCCATGAGAACTACGTGCCTTCTAACCTTTCTTTCTGGATAGCCCTCATATTCACCAATTCCAATCATTAGAAGAGGGTAAAATGTGTTAACTCACAATTTCAGCATAGTGCGGAGAGCAATATATGATCACAGAGAGGAGTGGGCAGGTCTATTTTCTGCTGACCCGGAGGATTGGACAAGACTTAATGGTTTTAAGATATAGATGGGCAAGATTTCACTTGAACATTAGAAAGACTTTCTTGACAGTAAAGCCCTATCTACACTGCTATATAAATTACAGTTTATCTGCTTTGAACTGGATTATATGGAAGTGTAGACTCCTAAAATCCAGTTCAAAGCAGATAATCTGGATTATTTGTGTTGATAATCTGGGTTATATAGCAGTGTAGATCCAGCCTAAGAGTGGTTTTGCAATGGAACCAATTGTTTAGATAAGTGGTGGGGTCTCTTGTCTCTGGGCATCTTCAGAAAGGAGTTGGAGAACTAACTAGTCAGGATGCTTCAGTGGTTCCCAACTTTTGGGTCTCCAGGTGTTTCGGACTTCAACTCCCAGAAATCTCAGCCATCTTACTAGTTGTTAGGTTGGGAACCACTGCATGGTCCTGCATTGAGCGGTGGGTTGTACTTGATAGTCTATGGCAGTGGTTCCCAACCTGTGTGTCTCCAGGTGTTTGGCCTACAACCCCCAGAAATCCCAACCAGTTTACCATCTGTTAGGATTTCTGGGAGTTTAAAGCCAAAACATCTGGAGACTCACAGGTTGAGAACCACTGGTCTATGGCATCTTTACCAGCTCTATGGCCCCTTCTACGCTGCCATATAATCCAGTTCAAAGCAGATAATCTGGATTGTATATGGCAGTGTAGAAGAGGCCTATGATTCTATGATTCCATGACTCTATCCCCAGGTGTTAAAAAAATTGCAATCTAAGAACCATTAATTTTATTTGTCAAATATCATACTGTGATCAGGCATTGCTCCAAGGTGAAACTATAGTCATAAAGCTTTTCATTCTGCTCAGAGAGACCACAACAGTATTACATTGTTGAAAATGTTACTTGATTTCTGCTTTAGTTTTAATGTTGTGTAATACTTTTCCTTTCAAAAGGAAATGGTGACAGTATCCTGAGGCAAATATAATAATGTCAAGCATATAAAGTATAAAAGTATCATTTAACAAGAAAACTACTGCAATGACATCAGTCAGGTATAAACTAAGAAGGAAAAATAGTAGAATATATGTAAAAGTGCTAATATGTTGAGCTATGTTGAAAAGCATGTGCTATCAAATGCTGAAAGATGTACAAATGATTGTATAAGAGATTCCAATGCCCTCCAAAGATGAAATATAAATCACAGTGCCTTGGTATGGTATGCATTAGGCTTGTTTGATTTTAAAAAATGGCTCAAAACTTGTTTCAGCTGGTGATTCAATTCTAAAGTCAATTCTGATTTTCACAGAAAAAAAGTGTTCAAAACTTTTCGAAACTTCTGAGACTTCTGAATCCTTTTGTTAATGGTTTGAAAGTGTTATTTCTTGTTTCATTGGGTGGTCTTTACTTTGAAAGTAGTTGTTTTACTCCAGAAGCAGGGAAAAGCAAGCGGAGGAAATTCCTCCCTTCTCTGGCTTTAAAACTGCCTTCTCTGGCTTGGGCCAAGCCCAGGAAATTCCTTCCTTCCCTGGTTTAAAACTGGCTTCTCTAGCTTTAAAACTGGCTTCTCTGGCTTGAACCGAGCCCAGGATATTCCTTCCTTCCTTGGTTTAAAACTGGCTTCTCTGGCTTTAAAATTGGCTTTTCTGGCTTGAGCCGAGGCCAGGAAATTCCTTCCTTTTCTGGTTTAAAACTGGCTTCTCTGGCTTGAGCCGAGGCCAGGGATCAGAAGCAGGGAAAATCTGAATAATTTCCGACTCACTTCATGAGTCATAACGAAAATGCCAGAAAAAGCTTCGGAAGGTCAAATGGACTTCCAGTTTTCTTAAAAACTTCAAAATTCCTTCCAAAAGGTAATTATTCCAACTTTATTCCAAATTACAAAGATTCCAACGGTACCTAGCCATGCCTAGTACGCATTGATATCCATTTAAGTGCAATGTACTACAAGTAACATGCTTGTATATTGCAGATACCACGTTTCTTAACCGTGTAAGAAATAGTCCTCATAAGAAACAATATGCCTAGACCAAATACTGTCTATAGAAATAAAATGCTTATGTTACATAATGTGCACAGCGTGCCTAAAATGAGATGTCTATCAAAAGGCATAAAACAGTATAAACAAATTGTTTTATTTTATATGTAAAAGATACGTTTATTCTCTATTTCTCTGTTATATAAACTTCCAAAAGTCCAAAGCTTAAGGGAAATGCTGGCATTTATATACCCAAGTTGGTTAATCTTGTTGGTTATAACTGAGGAAGCTCAAGATTACCAAAATGGTGAATTTTCAAAATTTTTAAGCTAATATAGATTGATAAGCATAAGACAAAGGAAGATTAATCCTTCAACAAAGAAGAACTGCTTTATTTCATATTGGAAGTGATGCCGTTTTTGCTTGCAATAGAATTCCAGCAAAACAGCCTGAAGTTTACATTCTGTGAGTGTCAATGACCTGAAGGCACCAGATCCCATCCCGTCATGTGGATCACATGATCACTTCTCTGAACTTGGTCTTTAGAGCCATGTATCCTGGTGGCATCATGACTCTTATGATGGCAATTTTCATACATTCATTATGCATATGTTTTGGCTACTGTAGTACTATTGTGGTACTGAACACTGTGTTGTCGAAGGCTTTCATGGCCACAATCACTGGGTTGATGTGAATTTTCTGGGCTGTAGGGGTATATTCTAGAAGCATAGTCTCCTGATGTTTTGCCCACATCTATGGCAGGCATCCTCAGAAGTTGTGAGGTCTATTGGGAACTAGGCAAGTGGAGTTTACATATCTGTGGAAGGTCCAAGGTGGGAGAAAGAGATCTTGTCTGTTGGAGGCAAGTGTGAATGTTTCAATTGGCCACCTTGATTAGCATTGAATGGCTTTGCAGCTTCAAAGCCTGGCTGCTTCCTGTTTGGGGAAATCCTTTGTTGGGAGCTGTTAGCTGGTCCCAATTGATTCCTGTCTGGAATTCCCCTGGTTTTTTTGTTTTTGTTTTTTTTAGTACTGCTCTTTATTTATTGTCCTGATTTTAGAGTTTTTTAAGATGAAGAAACACAACATGCAAACTATCTACAAACCCACCAAGAAAATCCAACAAATGCTATGTTCAGCAAAGGACAAGAGGAATCCTCCCACCTCTGCAGGAGCCTTTTCCATGCAGCTGTGGAAAAGTCTACATAGAGACCACCAAACACAGCTTTGCAAAACACGAAGCAAGGAACATGAAAGGCACTGCAGACTACTTCAACCAGAGATGTCAACCATAGCAGAGCACCTGATGAACCAACCTGGACACAGCATATTATTTGAGAAGACAGAAATGCCGGGCCACTCTAACAACCACCATGTCAGGCTACACAGAGAAGCCATTGAAATCCACAAGCAGGCAGACAATTTCAACAGAAAGGAGGAAACCATGAAAATGAACAAAACCTGGCTACCAGCATTAAAAAATACTCTAAAATCAGGACAGTAAACAAAGAACAACACTAAAAAAGCAAGGTAATTCCAGACAGGAAACAATCAGGATCCAGCAGAGCAAAGCATCTGGGGCTTGGGGAGAGACTTTTGAAGGAGTATCAAAAGGAACCTTTTCAGAGTAAGAGTTATTCAACAATGGAAGCAATTACCTAAAACTGGATCTCTTTTCTCTGTATGTTTTTTTTACAAAAACAATTTTGCATTGTGCGTGTGAGAGGAGGGTTGGATTCAGTAGCCTGTGGGGACCCTTCCATTTCTGCAGGGGAAGATGTTTTCTTGTTCCACCACCCATACAGGCCTTGCTGTGGAGGACATGGGAGAGAACTGTCTCTGTGGTTACTCCCAGACAATGGGATTACCTTCCCCGTGGTATCCAATTGGCACTTTCCCTGCTGTCTTTCTATTAGTAGGCAAAGTCCTTTCTATTTAAGGAGGCGTTTAGTTTTTAATATGTTGTGGCAGATGGAGCTTTTGATGGCTGGCACTGTTATTTCCATTTTATTATGTGTATTTTTTTGGAATTGCATTTATAACTGCATTTTTGACTTGTGCTTTTTAAAATAGAAGTTTGCTTTGTGTTTTAACTTCTGTATTGAGAGCTTTTTAGTTGTATTGTGTTTGGACACTGCTTTGGATTTCATGTTGGCAGAATGGTGGGATATATGGTAAGTTTGGATTCTTTGTGTTTACTCCCAATAATAATACCTCTATGTTTATGTCCTCCAAATCTTATATAAATAAAAATGCAATGTTCATTTGTGGGATTAACATAACTCAAAAACCACTGGATGAATTGACACCAAATTTGGACACAATACACCAATGAGTGACCATCACTCATAAAAGCACTGAAAAACACAGCAGAAGAGGCTTAAAAAGCCAAAAACCAAAAATTACAACGCAGACGCAAAACCACACACACGCACACACACACACACATATATATATATATGCGCAAACACACATATATACAAATATATACACAAATATATACACACAAAAAACACATATACACAGACTGGGCCACAGCAACACGTGGCAGGGGACGGCTAGTTTACTATAAATGATCAGAATGCAAATATGTGTGAATGCTCCTCATAAAACCTGACGTTTTTGTTTATGTTATGATGGAATTCCAGTACTTTGACAAAACAGGTAAGGCACAACATATAGAAAAGTGAGAGCTACTGCACGTATATATCTGGTTTAAGTAAAATCAATCATAGAAAAATTACGATCATTTAGTAGTAATGTATGAGTTTCTAAGGGCCCTTCCAGACAGGCCCTATATCCCAGGATCTGATCCCAGGTTTTCTGCTTTAAACTGGATTATATGAGTCCACAATGCCAGATAATCTGGGATAAACAGAAAACCAGGAATCAGATCCTGGGATATAGGGCCTGTCTGGAAGGGTTCTAAGTGGTAGCAGAGTATTAAAAAACTGCTTGGGCTTCCAGAGACCGAAATGCATATTTTAAAATCTTTTAATTGTATTGACGAAGGTTTTCATGGCTGGAATCACTGGGTTGTTGTAGGTTTTTTGGGCTGTATGGCCATGTTCTAGAAGGATTCTCTCCTGACGTTTCACCTACATCTATGGTAAGCATCCTCAGAGGTTGTGAGAGTTTTGCTTCTTTGTGTTTACTCCCAATAATAATACCTCTATGTTGATGTCCTTCAAATTTACCATATATGATGTTTTGCCTACATCTATGGCAAGCATCCTCAGAGGTGGTGAGATCTCACAACCTCTGAGGATGCCTGTCATAGATTCAGGCAAAACATCAGGAGAGAATGCTTCTACAACATGGCCATATAGCCCGAAAACCCTACAACAACCCAATCTTTTAATTCCAAGCACTTTTCATACTCCAGCAGGAGGCAGCAGAGGACAATTTAAAATAAATCCTTTAGGTTTCCTTTATTGTCCAAAAATTTCCTCTATTGCCCAATAGATTTGGGGAAAGTTGTCTTTCTTCCCTCCTCTTAGTATGGTTTGCCCCAGCCACACTAATTCACAGCTAACAAGATTAAGAGTTTACTGAAATCTCTGCTTTCAACATGCACGTACAGACTATATGAACTGCAGAGAGAAAGAGGGGATTACGTCCAATCTACGAACATGTGAGTGTTGACTGTGTGGGAAAGGAGAGGGTGGCATAAAAGGGAGGAAGCCGCATGGATGTCTAGTTGACAAAGATAAGAAAAGCTTTAGGGGCTGGAATCCCCTATCAGCTTATACTTAACTAAGTACTTAACTCAGTAACTTCTCCTGTCCTGATCCCTCCAAACCTAACAGAAACATCAATCAGCCTTGCTTCAGTTGATGGCAGAATGAACCTCCTTCTCTACAAGCAGTCATAAGTAAAGTAATTTGGGGATGAGTTACTACGTTGGTAGTAGTATCCAAATTATAACTGAGTAGTGATAGAGAATATGAAGCAGTTACTATAACTGGCTGACATCTCCCTGCCAAAGATTGGAATTGAAGCTATACAGAAGCTATACAGTGTGATGCAGAAGCTTTAAAAAGGCCAATACGATTTTGGACTGCATCAAAAGGAGTATAGCGTCTTCATCAAGGGAAGTAATGGTGCCCCTCGATTCTGGTTGGGTCAGACCTCACCTGGAGTACTGTGTCAACTTCTGGGCACCACAATTCAAGAAGGATATTCAAGAGTTGGAAGGTGTCCAGAGGAGGGTGACTAAAATGATCAAAGGTCTTGAGAACATGAACCCCCATGAGGAGCAGCTAAAAGAGCTGGGTCTGTTTAGCCTGCAGAAGAGAAGGTGTCTTAAGGGTAAGGGAGGAGGATTGTTTTCTGCTACCTAGGACTCAAAGCAATGGGTTCAAATTATAGGAAAAGAGATTCCACCTGAACAATAGAAAGAACTTCCTGACTGTAGGAGCTGTTCAACAGTGGAACTCTCTGCCTCAGAGTGTGGTAGAAATTCCTTCTTTGGAGGCTTTTACAACCTCATCAGATGGACAAAATTGCCCATCCTATGCCATTTCGACTTCACTTGAGGCATGGAGCCCACCGGCTCCCATCACACAATGTTGATCTACTTCTGGTGGGGCTCCGTGCTTCATGTGAAGTCAAAGTGTCATAAGAGGCAGTGCTGGCAACATAGGAAGCCGGACAGTGGCACTTCCTCCCATGGGATAAGGTTAGGGGCGATGTGGGGCACTGTGTTCCCAACGCCCCCCACCGGATTCAACACAAGTCATGGTAAATCCCCCCGCTATCACCCAGATCAGGGAATTCCATGTGATGAGGTCCTAAAAACAAAGCCTGGATGGTCATCTGTCAGGGATGCTTTGGTTGTTCTTTTCCTGCATGGCAGGGGGTTGGACTGGATGGTTTTCCAAATTTAGGATTCTAGGATACCACATCAGGACCACACAATATTCTTGGAAAAATGTTGTTACTTCCAGTTGTGAGAGATTCAAATTCACAGTGTTGTCACCAATGGTCCCCACATCCATGAGGTACTGATTCATCCCTTTCTAGAAGAAGTAGAGAGATTTTTTAAATACAGCTGAGTATTTCTCAAAATGTCAATATTTCTCTCAGAAAAATTGAGGTCTAGTTCACCAACATATTGCTCACCAACTATACGTAGCTCCTTAAGGAGAAGAAACATAAAGGAGGGTTTTTGTGGGGTAGTAGACCTCAGGAAGCTGTTTCATGATTTAAGGCATTGACTTCCTGGCTGATATCTGAACAGAGGATGGGCCGGAGAGGTCAATGTCTTGTTCCTTTCGTTGCCGGCTGCAAATTCCTGGTGGATTTTGGTGGTGCAGTATGGGCTAAACCAGGGGCCCTCAAACTTTTTAAACAGAGGGCCAGTCCCTCAAACGTTGGAGAGCCGGATTATAATTTGAAAAAACATGAATGAATTCCTATGCACACTGCACATATCTTATTTGTAGTGCAAAAAAATACACTTAAAAAATCCAATAATTAAAATGAAGAACAAGTTTAACAAATATAAATTTATTAGTATTTCAATGGGAAACGTGGGCCTGCTTTTTGCTGGTGAGATAGGATTATTGTTGTTGTTGTGTGCTTTTGAGTCATTACAGACTTAGGTTGACTCTGAGCAAGGGCCTTAGTTTGAGGACCCCTGGGCTAAACAGTATAATTTCTCCAGCGGGTCGGGCATAGACATCCTGTGATATTGCGGCAAAAATTCCCCTGCTATTAATTTTATTGATCGAATGAAAAATTATAATACAATTGTAATAAAGTGAGCTATGGGCCCCTGGTGGCGCAGCGAGTTTAACCACTAAGCTGCTGAACTTGCTGACCAAAAGGTTGGCAGTTTGAATCCAGGGAGTGGGTGAGCTCCTGCTGTCAGCCCCAGCTCCTGCCAACCTAGCAGTTCGAACATGCAAATGTGAGTAGATCAATAGGTACCGCTCCGGTGGGAAGGTAATGGCCCTCCATGCAGTTATGCTGGCCACATGACCTTGGAGGTGTCTACGGACAATTCCGGCTCTTCAGCTTAGATATGGAGATGAGCACCACTGCTCAGTCAGACATGACTAGGCTTAATGTCAAGGGGAAACCTTTCCCTTTACTAAATAAAGTGAACTAACACATTATAAAATTATACATTTTTAAAAAGCACCCTATTCATTTATTTTCTAACTAATAAACAAAATTTACACCTGACAACACACAAACATATAAACACGAAAAGAAAACATGCCAACACAGTGACATACACAACATTTTATACTTAATCAAGACTAACACACATAAAGACTGGTCTACAGACTTCTAACTCTCTGTCCGATATTACAAGTTCATAAATCTCAGAAGCAATTACTCCTCCCCACCCCCCAAAAAAGTTGGAGCATATTATTCAGTAAATCCTCAAATACTCTTAAATAGTCAAATATTCCTTCTCTATCAGCCTAATCAATTTGACCATCTCAATTAGTTCACAGATCTTTGTTAGCTGTTATCAAAACTCTGATCTTCAATCTTCCAGGGGCCCTTCCACACAGCCCTATATCCCAGAATATCAAGGCAGAAAATCCCACAATAACTTTTTTGAACTGGGTTATCTGAGTCTACTCCACACTCAGATAATGTGGGATTTTCTGCCTTGTTATTCTTGGATATAGGGCTGTGTGGAAGGACCCCAGGAGATCTGCATCAGGAAAGAGTTCATTCAGAAAGTCCTCCTCTTCTCTTTCACTTCCCTTTCAATGTATCTCAATTCAATGTATATCAAAGAGTTTTCTCCAACATTGCTGCCTACTTCAGAGTTCTGGTTTCTGGTTTCATTATGTTTTCCATTTCATTTTTGCACACTGTGTTTACAGGTTCCCTCTGCTGCTCCTGTCCCTGCAGGGAGCTTTTCTCTTTGGAGCAGCCAGTCCCTTGCCAACCTCAAAGAAGCTTTATGGAGAGGTCACATCCCCCAATTTCCCAAAACCGTATCCAGACAACAACATCAGCACCTGGGACATTTCAGTGCCAAAGGGCTTCAGGGTGAAGCTGAATTTCTGGCAATTTGATTTGGAGCCATCGGAGGCCTGTCAATATGACTATGTCAAGGTACTTAAGCACCATCCCATGTGCCACTGGGTAGACAAGGGCACCAAAAACTCGACTGAACCAAACTGTCTGTAATTTGATATCCTGCTTTACCTACAGCCTTCCACTTTATCAAGTATTCTGGTTTTCAAATCCCCATCCTCATGCATTTTGATGTCAGTTGCTTAATCTGTCCTTTTGTGTTTGTAGAATTACTGGTGAGGTTCCTTGGATCTTGGTTGATGGGTTCTACACTTTCCAATGTTTGTTCCTTCCTCTTTTGGGGCTCTGATAGATCACGGCAGACAAAAAAGACCTTGGTCGGTTCTGTGGCCAGGTAGATTCAAGCACTGGCAACCATCCCAGAAAGAGAGAGTTCTTGTCTGCTGGGAACCGAATGCAGCTCCTGTTTCACTCTGACTTCTCCAATGAAGAGAATGGCGTTGTTGTCTCTTACAAGGGATTCTTAGCTTACTATCAAGCTGTTGGTGAGTATGGAGTCTCTGTATTAGCACAAACAGTGGAGCCCCTAGTGGTGCAGCGGGTTAAACCGCTGAGGTGCTGAATTTGCTAATTGAAAGGTTGCAGGTTCGAATATGGGGAACGGGGTGAGCTGCTGCTGTTAGCTCCAGCTTTTGCCAACCTAGCAGTTCAAAAACATGCAAATGTGAGTAGATCAATAGGTACTGCTTCCAGGAAGATAATGGCACTCCATGCAGTCATGCTGGCCACATGACCTTAGATGTGTCTACGGACAACGCTGGCTCTTTGTCTTAGAAATGGAGACGAGCACCACCCCCAGAGTTGGACACAACTAGACTTTATGTCAGGGGGCAACCTTTACGTTTACCTTAAAACAAACAGTACTGGCCAGCCTAACCATAGGCAGATGCCTGGTTTGAGCAGTTATGGAGGTAGCTTGACTCTATGTTGAGAGAGAGGTGGTTTGGGTCATTGGAAACAAAGAGAGTAGCTTCCTGGTGCCAGGCACCAAAGTCTGGCTTCTCAAGCAACTAGATAATATGGTGAGCAGCGCAAAGTAATTCTCTGGAATGAATTTTTTTTCATTGTCCAATTTTTCAGCTGCTTTCAAAATGTTTTCAGTTTCTCTTCCTTCCACTATCCTGCTCCTTTGCCCTTAGCTTACCTCATTTGCTGGAAACTGAGTTCAAAGTGCAAAGGTAGTTTCCATTCCATCAGCAATGGGGAAGGGGAGAAAAGAGGGCTGAATCTTCCCCTTCCCAGTGGCTCACGCAAAAGCAAATTCTCCACTTCTGATCAGCAGCTCCGAGGGTATAATTGGAGAATAATAGATCCCAAGGTTCTGATCCAAGTCCTGAACAGGATTGGTGCCTTTCACCTATTCTGGGGATGGTGGGCAGGTATGGGTCTCCAAGAGATTCCAGGGAAAGTAATGAAAGGCCATTGCAAGGCTTATTACCAGCATGTGAAATTAGCTGTAACTATTGCCTAAAGAATGCATGGTAATAGTCACAAGAATGATCTTTAACTAAACAATAGGAAACAAACTACAGGAAAGGAGATTCCAGCTGAACATTAGGAAGAACTTCCTTACTGCGAGAGCTGTTCAGCAGTGGAACTCTCTGCCCCCGAGTGTGGTAGAGGCTCCTTCTATGGAGGCTTTTAAGCAGAGGCTGGGTAGCCATCTGTCGGGGGGTGCTTTGAATGCAATGTTCTTGCTTCTTGGCAGGGGGTTGGACTAGATGGCCCATGAGGTCTCTACCAACTCAACGATTTTATGGTTCTGTGAACACCCAGGGCTTACTCGTTTATTTATTTGTATTCATTTAATTAATTGGCATCCCACCATTCTGCCAACATGAAATCCAAAGCAGTGTCCAAACACAATACAACCAAAAAGCTTTCAATACAGAAATTAAAACACAAAGCAAACTTCTATTTTATAAGGCACGAGTCAAAAATGCAGGTATAAATGCAATTCCCAAAAAACCCACACATAATAAAATGGAAACAACAGTGCCAGCCATCAAAAGCTCCATCTGCCACAACATACTAAAAACCAAACACCTCCTTAAATAGAAAGGACTTTGCCTACTAATAGAAAGACAGCAGGGAGAGTGCCAACTGGATACCACAGGGAAGGTAATCCCATAGTGTGGGAGTAACCACAGAGACAGTTCTCTCCCATGTCCTCCCCAGCCAGGCCTATGTGGGTGGTGGAATAAGGAAACATCTTCCTTTGCAGACCTTAGAGTTTGGGGACTCTCCTGCCAGTTATCAAATTATTGAATCATAGAGCTCTAAGGGTCACAACAGGCCACTGAATCCAGCCTCCTCACACAATACTTTTTGGAGAATTATGATCTTTGGAAAGGCATGACCTTGTTAGAAACCATAACCTTTTGGAAAAATGATGCCACAACCTTTTGGGAAATGGAAATCTCCATAACCTTTTGGAAAATTGTATTCACCACCATTTTGGGAAAAATTAGGAATCTCCTTGAGAAGAATAAAAACCTCGCTTGAGTCAACTTTCTCCTTAGTCATAAATAGAATTCATGCAAAGCAATTAGGTTTCTCAACTCTTAAACCAATATACCTAGATATTTCTTTGAACTGTTAGGGACAAAGATATGCCAATGCACAAAACACACACACAGTAGTTTCAGAAGTATTCTTTTCAATTGCCCAAAAAACATCTATGCTCCCTTAAAACATCTTGGTTTAAATCATGGTTTCAAGAGACAAAAATAAACAAACTTCTTTAAAAGTAACATAGTTGGTTTACTCACAAACTTCATGTATACAGCATACAGGTACTTTGGATATCAATCCAGTTACAGATAGGATTTGAAGCAGTTTCTCTGTGCAGATAACACAGGGCATCTTTCTTATAATTTATAATGGTCCATAGTCAAAAGACCTCTCTGTTCTGAGAGTCTAATAGAGTCTCTGTCTAGTCTGAAAGTCAAGTGGAGTCTGAGATCTAAAATGGAGTCGGAGCTGAATAGTCCCAGATCTGATCACATGGTCTAGTGGAGGCTTGAAGAAGGTTGCTATTTCCAACAATACCCAATGCAGGAAATCTAACCAGAGCATCCCTAGCAGGTATCTGTCCAGGTTTTTAAATATATATATATAGAAAAAAGAGACCCAATCATTTAGATAATTGGCTCTGTTGGCTCTTACTGTTAAGATGTTCCTTCTAATATTCATTCAAATCTCTCTCTCCGGGGCTCAGATGCCTTGTTCTAATTGCAGTGTTTCTCAACCTGGGGGTTGGGACCCCGGGGGGGGGGTCATGAGGGGGTGTCAGAGGGGTCACCAAAGACCATCAGAAAACACAGTATTTTCTGTTGGTCATGGGGGTTCTGTGTGGGAAGTCTGGCCCAATTCTATCGTTGGTGAAGTTCAGAATGCTCTTTGATTGTAGGTGAACTATAAATCCCAGCAACTACAACTCCCAAATGTCAAAGTCTATTTTCCACAACACCAGTGTTCACATTTGGGCATATTGAGTATCAGTGCCAAGTTTGGTCCAGATCCATCATTTTTTGAGTCCATAGTGCTCTCTGGATATAGGTGAACTACAGCTCTAAAACTCAAGGTCAATGCCCACCAAACCCTTCTGTGTGCCAGGTTTGGTTCAATGCCATCGTTGGTGAAGTTCAGAATGCTCTTTGATTGTAGGTGAACTATAAATCTCAGCAACTAAAACTCCCAAATGGCAAAATCAATCCTCCTAACCCCATCAATATTCAAATTTGGGCGTATATGGTATTTGTGCAAAATTTGGTCCATGAATGAAAATACATCCTACATATCAGTTATTTGCATTAGGATTCATAATAGTAGCAAAATTTGAGTTATAAAGTAACAACAAAAATAATTTTACGGCTGGGGGTCACCACAACATGAGGAAGTGTAATAAGGGGTCGTGGCATTAGGAGGGTTGAAAATCACTGCTCTAATGGATCCTTTTCCAGGCATTGTGAGATCTTCTTGATCGGCCTACATTAAGATAATCATAGAACTAATAAAGGTAGAAGAGAGCAGAGAGGCCATCTAGTCTGCACAAGAATCCACAGTGAAAGAATGATTTCATAGGAAACGTTCATCTCAATAAAGGATTTCCTGAAGTATTCAGTCACAGCACACATGAATTTCTGGTTTATAATGTGCACAACAAAACACAATGATAAATTATTATTATTATTATTATTATTATTATTATTATTATTATCATTCTGACACAAAAACAGTAAGACACAGCAAACGAGATATATATGCTGGATTTCATATCACAAAATCACGAGTTGAACACTTTCCAAGCATTTAGGAATGTGTGATGATGGTTATTATTATTATTTATAAATATCTGGGGTGGGTATGGGGACTTCTTAGAAACTGCTTTTGTATAGTCAGAGGTTAGGAGTGACAAGGGGATGGGGGGCACGTCTCTTTTCTCCATGGACCTTAACTTCCATGGAGAAGCGTTAAATCAATCCTCAGGCTAAGGCTATCAACTGCTAACTTTAAAGTATTTTTCTTACTGAAAGGTAGAATACTGATATTGATTAAATAAGCAGAAAAAATATTTGACTGTCACTTTCTTCCCTATGGCAAATTACCAGATTTGAATGAGTGTGCCCAGGGAAATGACATCGAAGATGGTCCTCAATGCCAGCACTTCTGCCACAACTATGTCGGGGGCTACTTCTGCTCCTGCCGACCTGGCTACCGTCTCCAGAGTGACCGGCATTCCTGTAAAGGTGAGAGAGCTCGGATCTCCCCAAGGAAGCAGAGAACAGAGTTCATATAGACAGTGAGAATAATCTGTGAGTTGCCAGTTGAAATCTGCGACCCTACCCAATGTGACCTTGGGTAATATTAAGTCTGTCTCTTGTCGGCAATGCGTGGAAAGCATTAGAGAAAGAACAAGTGAAAGAATGTATGACTACATGGCCTCAAAACATTGGATAAAATATTGAATTGCACAGCTTCTGCCAACCTAGCAGTTCGAAAACATATACAAATAAATATTACTATTTCAGGCTGGAAGAAGATTGCTATTTCTAAGAAAATAAAACACTTCCCTCAAGAAAAAAATGGATTAAAACAGTGTTGGAACTGGCAAAATGGATACGTTATCAGTACTAAACAAGAAAAAAAGATAATAGACATTTTCCTAAAAGAATGAAAAATATTTGTACTGTTTTTAAAAAGAAAATGTAAAAATACTTGTGTGTTTTGAAGTATATAGATTAATGGGAATGTCAGGTAGAAACAGATAAATTTGTAAGAGTTAGTGGTATGATAACAATATTTTTACCATATGTCTCTTAAGTAATGAGGTGGGAAATCAATTGTGGTTGCTTTTTATGTAGTCCCCCGTTTTATTCTAGAGTTGATAGGGCGAAAGTGAGAGGTGGGTTCATTTTTTAGTCTTTAATGTTAGATCGGATGTGTTGGGAATATAAGGTATAACATAATCACCAACGTCCTGGAGCCCCTGGTGGCACAATCCCTTCTGCAAGCAGGACTGCTGACTGAAAGGTTGGCAGTTCAAATCCGGGGAGAGGGGTGAGCTCCCACCTGTCAGCTCCAGCTTCTCATGTGGGTACACGAGATAAGCCTCCCACAGGATGGTAAAACATCTGGGCGCACACTGGGCAACGTCCTTGCAAACTTTCCAAGTCGCTTCTGACACACACACACACAAAACCAACTTCCTTAATTGTATAATGAGGTCCTATATTGCTTGAATATAAAAAGCAGTTTTCCCTAAGGTTTAAAAACGATTGGTTGTAAATGTTATTGTGACGGTTCTTGCAAGGTACTTTAAACACTGCAATGATGATGCAGATGCTATCATTGCTCTGTTACTCAAGGGATCAGTAGTAAGGATGCACTGTCATGATTAAGTGTTGAAAGAGAAAAGGGTTCCATGTTGTGGGATATCTACAAGGCACAGCTGCTACAAAGACAGTCCTCTCCCAGCTTTTAATGCATCTTCTTGTGTTTCCTTGTCCTGCAGTGGACTGCAGCAATGAACTATTCACAGAGCCCTCGGGGCATCTATCAAGCCCTGGTTACCCTCAGCCCTATCCAGCCGAGCTTCAGTGTAACTACAGCATCCGAGTGGAGAAGGGGACATCCATCACACTCCAGTTCCTGGAGCCCTTTGAAATCGACGATCACCCACAAGTTCGTTGTCCTTATGACCAACTCAAGGTAGGGCAAATGAAATCACTCTGCATTACCCAGCCCTCCTTCTTGCTGTCTGTACTGCTCTTCAAAATGTTGCTTTTCCCTTGAGATTGTTTTATTGTAGCATAAACATTCATGGATCTCGGTGCACTTCTTCAGGTGCACAATTGGGAATATCTCTGCTCCATTGAACCATTTCAACCTGCATACTTGATCATACAGACCAAATATGGTCTGTTCTTCTAGTAGGACCGAATATAAAATATTAATATTTCACTCTCATTCCATAAATACTTATAGGCCCTCTCAAATACCTTAGACAAACACACAGATTCTTTGGTCCATCTACACTGCCATTGTAATGCAGATTGAACTGCAATACAGTTCAATCTATATTATGTGAGTCTACAACAGGGGTCCTCAAACTAAGGCCCGAGGACCGGTTATGGCCCTCCAAGGTCATTTACGTGGCCCTCACTCAGCCTGAAATGACTTGAAAGCACACAACAACAACAACAACAACAACCCTATCTCATCAGCCAAAAGCAGGCCCACACTTCCCATTGAAATACTAATAAGTTTATATTTGGTAAAATTGTTCTTCATTTTAATTATTGCATTATTTTAAGTGGGGGGTTTTTTGCACTACAAATAAGATATGTGCAGTGTGCATAGGAATTCATTCATGTTTTTTGCAAATTATAATCTGGCCCTCCAACAGCTTGAGGCACTGTGATCTGGCCCTCTGTTTAAAAAGTTTGAGGACCCCTGGTCTACACCATCATATAGTGCAGTTCAAACTGCATTATATGGCAATGTATATAGTAGGGCCTCAGATAGCTTATTTCATTCAGAACATAACCAAAATAATCCCCAGCTGTTTTCTACCAGTGATTCTCATTCTTTGGCCATCCAAATACTTGTAAAGCATCCTCCAGAAGCTAAAGTCAGCATGGAATAAGAATTGTACAGGAATTTCAGGGGAGAAAGAAGTCCAAAAGGTCAGTGATTGAGAACCACACTTCTTTAATTAGCATCTGACTGATGCTCTGTATGAGAAATGAGCAAAATATTAAAGGGTTGTTGTAGGTTTTTTCGGGCTATATGGCCATATTCTAGAGGAGAGAATGCCTCTAGAACATGGCCATATAGTCCAAAAAAATCTACAACAACCCATTGATTCTGGCCATGAAAGCCTTTGACAATACATTAAAATATTAAAGGCATTCCCAAACCCTCCATTTCTCACTAGATCCAAATTGGAAATAAAATAATTGGCGAGTTCTGCGGCACGGTGCCTCCAAAGAGCATTGAAACCAACAGCTCGTCGGTAGACATCCTTTTCTTCACAGACGAGTCAGGATTCAGCCGTGGGTGGAAGATCCAGTACAGCACAGAAAGTAATGTATTATCCCCGTCCAACAGACTAAGAGAAATAGTACCTAGCCATCTGCCAGGGCTTCCTTCATCTCTTTCTTATTTCCATTAGGAATCCGGTGCCCACAGCCAGTGACAAAGGATGAGTTCACCATCATCAAAGAGCCACAGCCTGTCTATCGATTTCAAGACTACTTCATTGTGAACTGTCAGACTGGCTATAACCTGATGGAGGTGAGGCACATCTATTGATCAGCTGCTTCGCTTTGTCTCTTTCAGGGATCAGCGGTCCTTGCTTATGGCAACTTCTTGCTTATTCAGGCCCCATTCATAAAGATTTCTTCTTTTTTACATCTCACCCTCTTTCTCATAGGAACAGATTAAAATATTTGTTAACATATGCAAAACATTTCTTTCAGCAAAATTCCCCTGGTGTTTGCAAATCCGGTGGTGGATTGCACAATATTTGGCCAGTTAGAAAAAGCCAAACATGGAAGAGAGGGAAACCGAAAGTAGAACGTAATAGACAAACAGAGCTTAAATGAATCCAGAACTCAGCCTCAGGGCATTCAGCTCTAATGTTTTTTGCATGCGTAGAGTGTGTTTTCCTTACTCCTGGATGACCATTGTTTTCGCAGTATCCCTCTCAAAAATTACAGAATAAGGATACCATGGCGTAGTTGTATTCCTTCTGAAAAGAGAAAAACACCAATTGCTCTGTTGATAGGGCGGTTCTACACAGTCCTTTAACCCAGGAGCAACTGGGTTTCTTAAATGCGATTGTGCCTGGGTTAAAGTCCACACACGCACCAGAAGGGCACCAAGACACAAAACAAAATCCCCCAGGAAAGCCTTAAAAAAAAGAAAATAACTTACCCGGCTGCCATTCCCCCTTCTCCAGAGCTCTCCTGGCACATAAAAATGATGCACCAGAAGGAGGGCCAGAAAGGATTTTCAGTCTCCCCTCCTTCTCCTGGCACACCATTCCTACACACCAGAAGAGCTCCGGAAAAGAGGGAAGGGCTAATGAGTAAGTTATTTGCTTTTTTAAAGGCTTTTTAAAGGGGTTTTGGGAGCGAATGGGATCTGCCTTTGGTTTGTTGGACTCCAGGAGCTGAAGCAACCCGAGACAGCTGTGTGGATGGGCATGGGAAATTGCATAATACGATCCCCGGGCCCAATCCACGCAGTGCTTGCAGCTGGATTGACCCAGGTTTTCTGAAAGACCTGGGTCTTTCCAGTTGACAAATTACCTTGGGACAAAGCAGGGTTTTCCTGCTTTATCCCGAATGCATTCGTTTTTACGTGAAAGTCATTTGAACGCCCCACTTGAAAACACGGGAGGGCGCACATTTTGGGTGTTGTCTAGATATGTCCTTCTATATCATTCCCAATATTTTAACAGCATTTTAAAATCTAAAAGGGGGGCTATTTCATTCTTACAATGCTAGGAAACTGAAAGACATTCAACCATAGAGTTTGCTTGTGGTGTGAGACCAGGTAACGAGGGTTGGGCTTTTAAAAGCAGTGTGGTTGGGATTTTAAGCTGGATATAAAGTTTTAATGCATTTTAATATTTTTAATATTTAGTCATTTTAATATCTCGAATTGTTTAATTGTTTTGAAAAGGTATATTTATATTTTAATGTATTCATATTGTTTTTATAAGGACGGTGTTATGTTTTTGTTAGCTGTCTTGAGTCCCTGTGTTGAGAAAAAGCCAAGATAAAAATAAAGTAAATAAAATTAAAATTACAATAAATAAATGTTCTAAGAAAAATCAGCTCTTCAATTGGTGACATTTTAATTTTTAATTCCAGTGTGCTTATTTATTTATTTATTTATTTACCACATTTATATTCCATCCTTCTCACCCTGAAGGAGTGTCAGGGTGGCTCACAGCAGAGGCACTATTCAATGCCTTGGAAACATATAAAATAAAACAACAAATACTTTAAAATCACATAATTAAAACATATCACTTAAAATAATTACTTAAAATCACACTGTTCAAAAGCATATTCCAAGAGCCATTCCAATTGTCATTGTTCAGGATTGTACTGAGAAATCGTTGTTGCACTGGGAATCATTGTGCAAATGTTTGGTCCCACAGCCAGGATTTAACTTACTTCCTGAAGATCAGAAGGGAGGGAGCTGATCTAATTTCCCTGGGGAGGGAGTTCCATAGCCGGGGGGTCACCACCAAAAATGCCCTGTCTCTCATCCCCACCAGTCGCGCCTGCGAGGGGGGTGGAATCGAGAGCAGGGCCTTCCTGGACAATCTTAACCTCCAAGATGGTTCATGGGGGGAATATACATTCAGACAAGTTTACACTGTAGAATTAATGCGGTTTGATATCAATTTAACAGTCATATCTCAATGCTGTGGAATTATGGAAGTTGTACTTTGGTGAGGCACCAACACTCTTTGGCAGAGAAGGCTAAAGACCTTGTAAAATTGAATTAATTATACAGTGTAGATGTACCCTTAGTTCATAGCAAACTCATTAAAATCAACAGCACTTTGATTAATCACAACTTAATTTTAGAAATTGCGGCAACCACCATGAGCCTAATTACAATCTACCCAAGAAGAAGAGAAACCTGTCATTCATATACATTGAAGCACTGGGTTGAGTGATTTTTCATTGGCAGAAGAAACAAGAGATGTTTATCCTCACAGCCTTTATGCTGTCCTACAGTCATAATGAAACTGGTCTCCCTTCTCATTGTCCTAGACACATTTTTTTTAAAAAAAGTACGCAGGCATCTTCTGCAGCACTCCATGTCATGTCCCATGTTGCCTTTAATCATCAGGGCTGGAGATAGACTTAAATAGATCCCATGGGCTAGGCTGATTCTCTGTTGCTTTCTCCGGAGTAGGGACGGAAGAAACTGTCATCCTTCACCTCTGTCTGCCAACATGATGGGACCTGGCACCGCTCTATGCCATGGTGTGAAAGTGAGTAGCAGACACTCTCTACTGTTGCTTTCAATGGAGCCCAAGATTGCTGATCGTATTATAAAGGAAATTCTGGGAAATTTTGAGATATGGGTTAAATGGGAGCATGCAATCCAATATATTTTCAATTTCTTAAAATATATTTATTTGGTTTCCTACTGCCCTTTTGAACATTTCTCATGAAAGGTTCCCACTCTGTGTGCAGAATGATTTTTAAGGAGGTAGTATTTTTTTATGTTACTCTTAATTGCTATCAAGTCAACTTTGACTTATGGTAACTTTGTCTTATGGTGGAATAAAAAATCAGGTCAATGTGGGAATTTGCATTCCCCTTAACTTCTGGTTTAATGTGAGTGTGGTGTGAGTGCAAAGAATTATCAGGGAAGGGAGAACTTTTCTTGCCTCTTGCTTTGTTTGGTTAAAATAGCTCCCAGGATGCTCTTTTCTTTAGACGTAGGCACAGGAATTCTTTATGATTTCACTGTTGGATGAGAAACCAGTTTAAAGGGTTGTGATTGCCAGTGAATAACTAGGTGTTGAAGTATCTTGCAGTGGGAAAACTGTCCTATGCAAACATCTACATATCACACTACTGATAGAGTTAAAGATGCATCATGGCTGGTTGAGTCCTTTTGGAAAGGCATGACCTTTTAGAGATCATAACCTTTTGGAAAAACAGAATCACCATAACCTTTTGGAGTAAAATGGCATTCACAACCATTTGAAAATCATAACCTTTTGTAAAGTATGATCTTCCAGAGACTTGTTTGAGTAAAATCTTTAGTGGTATATAATATCCACATGTACTTATGCAAGGCAATTTCACTTCCAGCTGTTAGACCAGGCGTGGGCAAACTTTGTAACTTGGGGGCTGCATGCTAGCATTCGCTGCTAGGAAAACAGGCTGCCCAGTGATGGAAGGAAGGAAGAAAGGGAAGGAGGAAGGGAAGAGAGAAGGAAGGAAGGACAGAAGGAGGAAGTGAAGGGTGGAAGAAGAAAAAGAGAGAGGGGGAAGGAGGAAGGAAACAGGGAAGGAAAGACAAAAGGGAAGGAAAGAAGGATGAAAGTGAAAAGAGGATGGAAGGAAAAAGAGGAGAAGAAGGAAGAAGGAAGGAAGGAAGGAAGGAAGGAAGGAAGGGAGGGAGGGAGGGAGGGGGGAGGGAGGGAAGGAAGGAGGGAAGGAAGGAAGGGAAGGAAGGAAGGAAGAAGAAAGAAAGAAAAAAGGGAAGGAAGGAAGGAGGAAGGAAAGGAAGGAAGGAAGGAAGGAAGGAAGGAGGAAGAAGATAGGAAGGGAGGGAGGATGGAAGGAGAAAGAGAAGGGAAGGAAAGGAGGTAAGGAGGAAGAAAAGAGAAGGAAGGAAAGACAAAAGGGAGGAGAGAGAAGGATAAAGGGTGGAAGGGAAGGGAGATGGATGGAGGAAGAGGGAGGGAGGAGGAAAAGAGAGAAAGGAAGAAAGGACTAAAGGATAGAAGAGAAGGTGAAAGACGGAAGGAAGGAGGAAGGAAAGAGAGAAGGAAGGAAGGATAGGATAGTGAGAGAGAGGAGAGCTGAGGAAAGAGCCCAATGGGCCATATCCGGTCCTCGGGCCAGCATTTGCCCATACTTGTGTTAGACTGATAACCTGGTTGTCTCTGATCTGTTAGAAATAGGGATTATGCCAATGCACAAAAACATAACAGTTCTTCAAAAGTATTCTTTTCAATACCCCTATATTATGCTCTCAAAAGACAAAAATAAAGTAGACTTGGTTAAAAAAAGTAACATATCTAGTTTACTCATGTGTTCAGCATAAATGTACATAATTTGTCAATCCAGTTACAGATGGATATGAAGTGGTTTCTCTGTGGAAATAACACAGGGCATTTTCCTTACAATCAACAGCAACATGAGTTTGCTCTTTACAGTCCAAAGTCTAATGGCATCTGCCCTTGAAAATGGAGCCTGAGCTCTGAGCCGTCTGATCGGAACATGTGGTCTGCAGCCCCTCCCACAATCTCAAGAAACATAGAATAAAGGGAAAGCTGCATACCAAAACATACGTATACAATACAGTAAGCAAACATGATCATATACAAAACAAATTACTAGTGGAGGCTTGAAGAAGGTTGCTATTTCCAACAAGTCCTTATCTTCCATAAGTGGGTATCTTATGGAAGATACCCACTTGGAGTTCATTTCTTACCCCAGAAAATGCGAAATACATCCTATGATTTTTGCAATCACTTTACAAATAAAATGTTTTCCTGCAGTTTGATTAACATTTGGTAAGAACCCTAAAAAATGAGAGACAAGTTCCACCCTCTGTAAGCTGCTTGTTTTTTTCTGATTGTTAAAGGCATACTTTATCCTTTTACCTATGAATGAGAAAGCAATTTAAGTCATGTGATTGTCAATGGATAACTAGCAAGATAGGGAAATGTCCCTCTTTCACTCCCCCCACCCCTCTTAAAAAAGCAAAAGCAAAATAGCATCAGAGGGAATCACACAATTAACAATGCATTGTTGGTGGCGGAGTTGAGATGCTTCATACCTATTAACTACAGTTTGCCAAACTACCACTGAGTGCTGGTGCTGGGTTATAATAACATTTGATCTCGGAGAGATTTGCAAAAGAAATACAGGCAATCACCAAGTGACAAATGACATATTGGTAAGAACGGGAGTGAGACTACAGGAGTTGAGTGAAATCGTTCCCTCAGGCGGGAAATTCACTCCTGGAATTCATGGGGGGAAAGTGTCTTCACTGAAGCTTTCTCACCAATCCTTGTTTCCACAATAAGCCATTTTTTTTTCAAAATCTAATTATCACAGGGACAGAAAGTGAGGTGAAATCTTCTGAACAGGGGCTGAAACAGCAAAACAAAAGCCACAGGGGTGTTAACCCTTTCCTATGTGATCCACAACTAAAAAATACATATTTTTGGTTGGAGGTTACACTTAAAAATGTACCTGTTCCAAATAAAACTTAAGAACAAACTTAAGAACAAAGATACAGAACCTGTCTTGTTTGCACCTTTGGGACTGCCTGTGCTCACCTCCCCTTTTACTTTCTGTTTTATCTTGTAGTTGTGAATTGTGGCAAACCTAGAATCCTGAGGAATGGAGCTTTTGATTACGTGTCACAGAAAAGAAATAACAACTATCAGTCCGTTGTCAGGTACCGCTGTAATGCACCGTATTACCATCTGGTCACCAACACAGGAAGTGGTAAGTTCTGGTGTATCAAGAACCATGGCATTTATATCCCTCCCCGTCCTGCTCTGTTTGGGGAATACCCTGATGGCACCTCCTCTTTCCTTCCACAAGTGCCATTTAACATCAGGGAAGTACAAGGTGTATCTTGAGCATTCTTTTTTTCATGCTTGGCAGAAGTTGCAAAGGCTGCAATTGAGTTTCTTTCCATCATAGGTCATTTCTGCCTTAAAAACATAGGTCATCGGTCCCACCACCATCGCAGTCGCATTGGTGGGGATGAGAGACAGGGCCTTCTCCGTGGTGGCCCCACGGCTGTAGATCTCCCTCCCTTATGAGATTAGATCTGCCCCATCTCTCCTGATCTTCTGGAAGAAACTCAAATCCTGGCTGTGGGATCAAGCGTTTGCAGAATAGACTGATTTACTGGTGAAGATAAGGTTTTAGTGGACCGCAGTAGACTGATTTGGACGATGATTTGAACCAGCAAACTGTTTTAATGTATATTTATAACTGTTTTTAATGTATGCTAATACATGTATGCTAATACATAAGTCTGCCCACGCAAAACAGGTGAACGTAGCATTGAACGAAACATGCAGAATAATCACAGGATGTCTTAAATCCATACCTGTTGATAAACTCTACAAGCTAGCTGGCATTGCCCCCACCCCCATGTGCAACGGGAAGTTGCTGCTAAATGTGAGAGAAATAAGGTTAAACGCTGTGAAAGCCACTCACTACATGGCTACCAGTCTCCTCTCAGTAGACTCAAATCAAGGAAAAGCATTATGAGAACTACCACTCCTCTTGGCGTCCCGCCAGCAACAGCAAGGATATCCCTCTGGGTATAAACCAGGAAATCTAAACTGGATGCCCCCCTTGCGAGGGTCTTCCTCCAGGGGCAAACCAAGAATGGGCAACCGGGAAGTCCCTGAATAGACTCAGAAGTGGGGTGGGCAGATCAAAAGACAACCTGGCAAAATGGCACTACCTAAAAGAATCCCAAACCTTGTGTGACTGTGGAACAGAACAGACAACTCTGCATCTGCATGTTTGTCCACTGTGCCCTGCCTCGTGTACAGAGGAGGAATTGTTGGAGGCTACAGATAACGCTGTTGCCCATTTTTGGTCAAAAGATATTTAACCGCCAGTGCACCTTCTATTTTTATCAGTTTTATACTAATTTATGCAATGCTTTTGATACGAAATAAATGTATGCTAATTGTATTTTATGTTATGTTATTTATTATATTGTAACAGCATTGAATAGTTGCCCGTTGGAAGCCGTCCTGAGTCCCTCTTTGGAGGCTGAGAAGGACGGGGTATAAATGTTCTAAATAAATAAAATAATGCACGTGGGAAGTAGAAAAGAGGAAACAATAGCCTCTATGTCTGCTTCCCTCTTGTTTTCTTGGTATCCCAACTGTGTTGTGAGTGCCGTGTGCTTTGTTCAAAATGGATCAGGTTTAGGAATCTCTGGGGTATCAACAGTTACTAGGCCAAGCTGTCAACCAGGACTAGAGGCTGCTAAACAAGTGGTTCTCAACCTGTGGGTCCCCAGATGTTTTGGCCTTCAACTCCCAGAAATCCTAACAGCTGGTAAACTGGATGGGATTTCTGGGAGTTGTAGGCCAAAACACCTGGGGAACCAGAGGTTGAAAACCACTGTGGTAGAGTCATTTTGCAGAGGTGTAACTGCAGCAACAACAACTGCCCTGCAACTGGAACAAAATAAATTGCAGAGCCTTGCAAAGTTTAGTTTTGGATGACAACTCCTAGAATCCCCAAGGAATGCTGGTGTGAGAGTGTGGAAGTTGTTGTCAACAAGTACCTTCCTAAATTCTTACCTTTTGCGACATCATCCAAGCACAATTCATTGATCCCGTCTCCTTTTATTTTGTCCACTTCCCTCTTTTTTGTTTACCTACCTTGATCCTTACCTTTTTCTCTTACTTCTTGCCCACCCCTTGTCTTCACCCTCTTTCTTTCTCATAGTCTTCCTTCGATCCTATTCAACAAACATCTGCAGATAGAAAATAAACTATATAAGGGCCAAATGGAAATCCCCCAGTCAACATACCGTAAATAAAATTTAGTGATCAGGAGAAGCTATGAGTTGAGATACCTCATAACCATCAACTACAATTTGCCAAACTACTACTGAGTGCTGGAGCTGGGTATTTCCATGCCACATCATACTGACATGATCTTCCCTTAGCTAGCAGAATGACTCCTCTCATGGACTAACACTCTTCTCCCCATCTTGTTTGGAAGATACCCCCATGAACCAGAGTTCATCCCATTCAGTGGAGATTCCTGACTCCATATTTTAAGAGGGATGGAGAGCTGCCAAACCACTGCTATTCACCTAAATCTGGACCAAGCTTTGGGAGCAGGAAGAAACTCACCTGTGCACTATAGTCCTGTATAGCAGAGCTTCTCAAACTGTGCTCCTCCAAGTGTTTTGGACTTCAGCTCCCAGAAACCCCAGCTATCTTACCAGCTGTTGGGAATGGTGGGAGCTGAAGTCCAAAACATCTGGAGGAGCACCATTTGAGAAACTCTGCTCTATAGAGTTGGAAGATCTATAGATTATGTGACATTTCTGCAGAATTTGCTTCCATTCTTCTCATTTCCTTCCTTAGATACATACACCTGCTCTCCTCAGGGATCTTGGAAGGATGAAAATGACCAGGAGGAGATCCCAGTCTGCCTGCCAGGTAAGTGAGGTGCCATATTCTTTCTTCTCAAGTTGGCATAGAATGAGTGCAGCAGTGAGCTGCTATAATTAAGGAGCAAGGCTGCATACAATACATTAAATTTCAATCCAATTTGGGCCACTTTGGGCGAATTCAGGGGATATTCCAAACTCCAGAACATTCCCAATTTTGCCTAAAGAAACCAAAACTAGATACCCCTCCCCCCTGCAAAAACAAAACAAAACAGAATACTCATCCAAAGTTGTTGTGTATCATGAAGACAGATAGTGGTAGATACGTGGAAGTCCAGGTTTTTAGACCTGTATAGACAAGCCATAAAAGAGGTTAGGATAGGTGGATAAGGCATGAGCAGATTTTAGGTAATTGAAACAATCATTAACCATACTATTGCTGCTCCCGTCCCTCTAAGACAGTGGTTCTCAACCTATGGGTCCCCAGGTGTTTTCGCTTTTAACTCCCAGAAATCCTAACAGCTGGTAAGCCTTTGATCATGAAATAAGCAAAGGTGTATCTCACTAACTCGTTGTCTGATGAACAGCCAAACTCATAGGGACTGAGGAAAGCCCATATGGGGAAACCAAACTAAGGTCCCTTCCACACAGCTGTAAAAATCCACATTGAACTGGATTATATGGCAGTGTTGACTCAGATAATCCAGTTTAAAGCAGTAGTTGTGGATTATCTGCCTTGATATTCTGGGTTATATGACTGTGTTGAAGGGCCCTAAGGTTGCCATCTCCAGTAAAGGGGGAATGGATGTTGGGGAGACATATAGTCTTTTGATTCTTGAAAACACTCTGGGATTTCAGCCATTTCAATACCTGCAGCGCCCTCCTCTGGTTCCGTAATGTGAAGGCAGAAAGCAGCTGGTGTCTTGAGAGAATGTGGCAAAAGTAATAGGTGTATCAATAAAAGTGAAAAGCAAAAAGGAAGACATTACCAGTACTTGAGCAGGGCATATAAAGGGGAAAGAGTAAGAGTAAAGCCGGGAGAGTTTGCAGAGCTGAGGGCCCTTCCACACAGCCATATAACCCAGAATATCAAAGCTGGAAATCCCACATTTTCTGCTTTGAACTGGAGTATATGGCAGTGTGGACTCAAATAATCCAGATCAAAGCAGATATTGTGGGATTTCTTGCCTTGATATTCTGGGTTATATGGCTGTGTGGAAGGGCACAGAGAAGTAGGATGCAGATGCCTTTCTGAACTTTGCTTTCCTTTGCAGTGTGTGGAATGCCAGACAACCCCATTATAGAAGTCCAGCGAATAATTGGCGGCAAAAATGCACCTCCTGGCAGCTTCCCATGGCAAGCCATGACCATCATCTCTGGGCGCGCAGGTGGGGCATTGCTGGGTGACCGCTGGATCCTGACAGCTGCCCACATTGTGTTCCCCAAAGGCCAAAGTGACTCTGAGGAGACCCAGAGCCTTGAAGAGGTGGCTGAGAAGGCTGAAATATTCCTGGGTCACACCGTAGTGACAGACCTCTTCAAGCTCGGCAATCGGCCTGTCCTCCGGTTGTTTGTGCATCCAGACTATAATCCTGATGATGAGCAAAATTTTGATGGGGATATTGCACTCATTGAGCTGCGGGACCCAGTGACCCTTGGCCCAAATGTGCTCCCTGTCTGTCTCCCAGACCCAAGGAACAATTCGTTTTATGATCCAGGGTGGATGGGTTATGCTAGTGGCTTTGGAGTGGAGAAAAATATCCTTGCTAACCAGCTGAAATATGCACCAATCCCAGTAGCCAATCGGCTGCTGTGTCAGGAGTGGTTGCAAGGGAAGAAGATTAACAAGAAAGATCCAGTCTTCACGGCCAACATGTTTTGTGCAGGCTCTCCTAATGAAGGGAAAGATACCTGTCAAGGTGACAGTGGGGGGGCCTTGACCGTGCGTGACCCCGTGACCCAACGGTGGGTAGCCACAGGCATCGTGTCTTGGGGCATTGGGTGTGGCAAAGGGTATGGCTTTTACACTAAAGTCTTCAACTATCTGGACTGGATTAAGGGCATCGTGGGAAAGGACTGGGAATCAATGCAAGCCCTTTCTTGATGTGCCCTATGATTTAATGAATGGTAGCTTTCATTCTTTTTTATTTCTTCATCTTCAGTGTGTTCATTTTTCTTCCCAAAACCAAGGTACACCTCCACCCCACTTTGAATAAACACATATAGTTTTAACCCCATCTGTTAAACAATTCTTACTCAACCTAAGCTTTAGTTGTTTGATATGACAATGAATTCAACCATATAACACAGCGGTTCTCAACCTTCCTAATGCCACGGCCCCTTAATACAGTTCCTCATGTTGTGGTGACCCCAAGCCTTCTGGTTGTATGGCCGGTAAGATTGCTTGGAACATCTCTTTGACTTTTCCTGCCAAAGCAGTACCTATTTCTCTACTCACATTTGCATGTTTTTGAGCTGTTAGGTTGGCAGGAACTGGAGCTGACAGACAGGAGCTCACCCTGTCTCATGGATTCAAACTGACAATCTTCAGGTCTGCAGTTCAGCAGCACAAGGATTTAACCCATTGCACCACTGCAGCTTCATTATGAAATGAAAAAGACTTATTAGCCCTGCTGCAATGTCTCTGCTAAATAATATTAATAAAATTCACCCACATTTCTAAAACCTGCCACATTCTTTGTCACATCTTGAAAGCTCCCAAGAAGTGATTCTCTGTAACATTTATTTGTATGTATCTTTCCAGAACAGCACTGTTCAGATATTAAACTTACTGTTGGCAGAACTTGGAATTTTCTTTAAAGACTCAAATGTTTCACTGTCGTAACTATACTCATCATGCTATCTCAGTCTCCTGCTATGTTTACATTATCAAGATCCACAGCACAATATTGTCATGGCTTAAGTCAGTGGTTCTCAACCTGTGGGTCCCCAGGTGTTTTCGCCAACAACTCCCAGAAATCTCAGCCAATTTGCCACCTGTGAGGATTTCTGGCAATTGAAGGCCAAAACATCTGTTGACCCACAGGTTGAGAACCACTGGCTTAAGTCATATTGTGTATATGGCTCTTTCCCCAGCTGGGTGATCTCTGGGAAGTTCATTCCTTTGCCGATTAGGTCAACTTCTTGATGTTTCATTTCTCGTGTGCCACACTGTCTCAAACCTGGATGGCTTCAGATGTCATATTTCAGATGAGTCACAACACCCTTCCTCCCACGAGTCAAGCATGCAGTGTCTATTGAGTCTTCCCTGAGAATCATACCAGACTAATACCAGCCTCCATATGACCCACCAACTGCCTTATGCTGAAATCCCATCTTTGTACTGATCTTGTTTTTGCGTTCTCTCCACACTTATTCTCTGTACAAAATGCAATCCTCCCTTTTCATCCGATGTCTCTGCTACTTCCAGAAGACTGCAACTGCTATCTCTTTTCACTAGCCTGTCTTAACAAATATTCAAGGACTACAATAGGTTGAATCAAGGTGAAAGCAGTCTCAGCTCCTTTGTCTAATTGGGACTGGAACAAAAATGATCCTTTCACTGTAGGGTCTTTTAACAGACTAGAGTTTTAACCTAAAATAAATAAACGTTATCAGTATAAATCTGGAGGGTGGGAGGGATGGAAGGGCAAAGTGCAAACTTCATGGAGCTCTGTTCTAGGGAGTGCGTGGTGAAGAGAGGAGGCCAGCAAACCAGAGAGGGGTAAACAAGAGAGGGGTAAACACCAGAGAGGGGTAAAATTTGCACAAAACGTCAACATTTGAAAGTATCAATATCCCCTCAGATCAAATGACAACAAGATAGCACTTGCAGTTTTGCATTTGGGGTTCTTAATGTAATCAAACACAATATGTCTTACAAGAATGATGATTTATTATTTCAAATTAGCTGTACCCTCCACGTGTAGCTGTGGCCAACCTTCCCTCCCTCTTTCTCTTCTTTCTTTCTCTCCTTCCTTCCTTCTCTTCCTCTTCCCTTCCTCCCCCCTTTTCTTTCCATTCCTCTTTCTCCCCTTTCTTCCTTTTCTACCTATTCTTGGACTGCAACTCCCAGCAGTCCTCCTGATCGATCTATCTACCTACCTATCTCTATCTAATCTATCTATCTGGAGCATTACTGGGAGTTGCAGTCCAGGAATAGGAAATTGGAAATATGCATGGATTGGGATGATCTCAAAGAAATCTAAAGAGAAGAAAGCTTGGAGCTTGGAAGCAGTGCATTTGGATCATCCTTCTCTCCTAAAGAGCCTGGTCTAGGGAATGCTGGGAGCTGTAGTCCAGAAGAGAGTATGGATATGCTATTGTGTGTTTTGTTTGCCAGGGGGAGTCGTTTTTGCTCATGCACTGTAGCATCTTTTTGTTTTTTGGCTTTTTAAGTCTCTTCTGCTGCATTTTTCAGTGTATTTATGAGTGATGGTCACTCGTTGGCCTGATAGGTGTATTGCGTCCAAATCTGGTGACAATGTGTCCAGTGGTTTTTGAGTTATGTTATTCTCACAAACGAACATTACATTTTTATTTATATAGATGATTTTTGTTTTCAGAAGACCTTCCAAGCATGCAAATATAGCCAGACAGATTGCTTTGACAGTGACATGGAATTATTTCAAGGGTAGGTTAAGGATATCATCATCAGAGACAAGGAGGTGCTCCTTGTCTCTGATGGACAGAGCATATGTTTTTTTCCCTTTGCACTTCAGGGACAGTAAGCAAGGAATTCAAGGCCTCTCCGCAAGGATTTCAAGGGGCACTCACACAATTCCAAAACCTCATTTCAGAAAGAACAAACAAACTCACAACCCACTGAAATAGAAGGGAATTTATTTTGAGTGTTCCTGTCTAGATAATGTTTGTGATACCAATGCTGATGAAAAACAATTTCTCTCTCCATTGGGAACACCCACCAGTCACAATTAAGCACTCAGAGCTGTTGCTATTCTGCTTTTCAGAAAAAGAGAAGAAAACAGGCAAGGTAAAGCATATAAACCTTGGCTCCAATCATCTCTTTAGTGGACTAACCCTTGAGAATGAACAAATCAAAACAGTCAGCGTCTAGGAGAACAACTGAGTCCTGGATGTGGATGCAACTAGTCTTTGTATTGGTTCATGATCTCTACAATCCAGTCCACATAGTTTGCCACCTTCGTGTAAATGCCATAAGTGCCACATTTTGGTCCCCAAGAAACTAGGCCGGCAACATAGTAACGGGTCTCATTATGGGGATCTTGAATGACATATGCCCCACCACTATCCCCTTGACAGCTGTCCTGTCGGCCATCCCCAGCACAAATCATATTATCTGTGAAGACGTAGGTCAACATATCTGCGGGGGAATCCAGCTTCACTCTTCGGCACACCTCCATCTCTTGCACTGGGACCTTCGCTGCCTTCAGTTTAATGGATTTTCTTTGTCTTTCTGTCCTGCCCCAACCAGTTACAAACCCTAGGGTCCCAATCTGAGGATCATAGTCAGAAGATGTGCCAGGAAGGCAGACTGGAGAAATGGTGGGACCCAGTGTCACGGGTTTCTTCAGTCTCAGCAGAGCAATGCCATTATCAAAGTTAGTCCGGGGTTCTGTTGCTGTTGTCCAGTTGGGATGAACACATGATCCACATCTAGTGGGCTAGCTCCCCTCAATGCACTGGGGCCAGCTAAGAGCAGGCCAGCATAGATAGTTGGGTTTGTGTTTGCATCCAGCAATTGGGCTGCTGTAACTATCCAGCGGTCTGAAATGAGAGCTCCTCCACCTTGTGGACTGTAAAAATAGACATGCCAAGGGAAGTTTCCTGATTTAGCAAATACACCTCCAAAAATCCGCCCTGTTTCTTCAATGGGTGTATGGGGAACTCCACAGACTACAGAAAGAAAGTAAGACACAAGAACTTGTAAGCACTAGAGAGACAAGATCCAACAATTTATAGTGATATTTACATATTTATATACATATATAGAAATGCTCTGTAATAGTGTCTTGGCATGCACACTCTTCCTAACATCTCCTTTGACTGTTGTCTATTTATGTTGCCTCATAACACTGACTGGGTGCTATTAAAAATTGAGCTGCCCTATGATCCTACCTCTTTATTACAGTACAGATAATTTCCACAACCTTATGCCCTTCAATATGTACTGGATTACCACTCGCATCATCTGTCATTATGGACAATGCTGCATTCGAAGACATCTAAAGCATTCGGAAATGCATCAAATCCATTTTAAGTGGGGTAGTTCTACTGTCTGATGTGAGACAAACATTCCCAATGACACTACCTTCTCTCCAGCTCCCCTCACCTTGCTTGAATTCTCCTTACCTTGATATTAATCCCTAGAAGAAGTCTACACATTAGTGATGCCTCAGGGCTGCATGTCACATTCCATGAAGAAGCAAGATTTTGCACTTGGGATTCAATGATGCTAATTATATATTTGCTTTGTTCAAGTTTATCTTGTTTACTTTCCCATTCTTTGTACATTGATGTAGAGATACAAAGACCATGGGCCACTTCCAGCTGCTTATTTAAGGGCTTTTAAAAAGTATCTTTGTTGAGTTCTTGTGTCTTTTGCTCAGTTCAAATTATCTCCTGTTAAACACCTGCCTTCACAAATACCTCTCTAATTGGATTGCTGTGAGTTTTCTGGGCTGAATGGCCATGTTCCAGAGACATTCTTTCCTGACGTTTTGCCCACATCTATGGCAGGCATCCTCAGAGGTTGTAAGGTCTGTTGGAAACCAGGGTGGGAGAAAGAACTCTTGTCTGCTTGAGGCAAGTGTGAATGTTGCAAATGGACATCTTGATTAACATTTAATGGCCTTGCAGCTTCAAAGCCTCGCTGGTTGCTGCCTGGGGGAATTCTTCGTTGGGTGCTCTTAGCTGTCCCTGATTGATTTTAGCAAGAAAATTCAATGCTAATCAAAACGGCCAATTGCAACATTCACACTTGCCTGAAGCAGACAAGAGTTGTTTCTCCCACCCTGGACATTCTGCAGATATATAAACCCCACTTGCCTAGTTTCCAACAGACTTCATTACCTCTGAGGATGCCTGCCATAAATGTGGGCAAAAAGTCAGGCGAGAATGCTTCTGGAACACGGCCAAACAGCCTGGAAAACTTACAGCAACCTAGTGATTCTGACCACGAAAGCCTTTGACAACACTTCCTTAATTCCCCCATATAAAGCTCCCTGGTCAGATTTGTTAGACTCTTAAAAAACATTATTCTTAACCTCTATGAGATGCAACTCCTCTCTAGCCAGAACCCCAACTTCATTAAACCTCAGACTATGATCCAAATAATTCCTGGCAGCACCACCTGTTATTCACTTCTCCTATCCTTCTTGCCCTTGAATTGGAATGAAACATGAAATGACATGACAACGTAAGCATCAAGCGTCCTTCCCTGAAATCCCAAGGGATCTCCCAAAGGCTATTCCTTACAGTCTCATTGGTCTCCACATGGATCAAAAGGAAGGGGAAATGGTCTGTGGCTTTGACAAGCCTTTTCAGTGACACAATTATGTTGTGTTGGGCACAAGGTTACTCCACTAACCCATTTGCTCTTCTCTGGAAAAAAATTCTTGTGGCAGATAGTATATCATAACACTATCACAATACTGTTGTGCTTGATGCCTTGTCTTATCAGAAAAAGGGAAGCTACAAACTCTGTAGGTATTTGCACTCCTGGGCTTCTGCTATGTTTCACCTTATTCTGGTGCAGAACTACAAAGCCTATAAGTGGCCCCTTCCAGTGGGATGCAAAATTCGGCATTGTACCTGGGATGCAAACCGGAAGCTCTGTTTTCTCTTCTTCATCTACCCATTTCCCATTGGCTGAACACCGATAGATTCCTTTAAAAATAAAGAAACACAACAATGAGTTTCTTTAGAGTCAATCTTAAATTTAATCCAGGAAAGTGCTTCCTCTGCTCGTAAATATTTATTTATTTACGTTATTAGTATCCCGCCTTTTTCAGCCTGAAGGTGACTCAAGGCAGTTTACAGTCGGCAACAATTTGACACCCCAGCAGACATAAAATATAGTTAAAAACGTTTAGCATCTTCTTCTATATATATAAAAATGCTCTGTGCATAATGAGTACCTTAAAAACAAAAGAACCAATGAACGAAATCACACCAAATTTGGCAACAAAACGTCTCACAACACAAGGAGTGACCATCACTCAAAATTATGATTTTGTCATTTGGGAGTTGTAGTTGCTGGGATTTATAGTTCACCTACAATCAAAGAGCATTCTGAACTCAACAATGGAATTGAACCAAACTTGGCACACAGAACTCCCATGACCAACAGAAAATACTGGAAGGGTTTGGTGGACATTGACCTTGAGTTTTGGAGTTGTAGTTCACCTACATCCAGAGAGCACTGTGGACTCAAACAATGATGGATCTGGACCAAACTTGGCACAAACTCATATGCCCAAATATGAACACAGATGGAGTTATTGGGGGAAATAGACCTTGACATTTGGGAGTTGTAGTTACTGGGATTATAGTTCACCTACAATCAAAGAGCACTCTGAACCTCACAAACGACAGAATTGGGAACTTCATACACAGAACCCCCATGACCATCAGAAAATACTGAAGGCCATCCATCCAACTCCCTTCATCAGGGCAAGAAAACTGTAATCAAAGCCCTCCTGACAAAGAGCCATCCAGCCATAGATATATATAGATAGATAGATAGATAGATATGATTCACACACACACAGAGATATAGTATCATAGATTTGAAAGGGACCCCTAAAGAAGGACATATGATATGTTGCATGTTCCAGAGTAGGCAAACCAGACAATCTCCACATCAACACTGACAAAGAAACAGCAAGAAATACTGTTTACCCACAAGCATAAAGAAATTACATATATTAGAAACCAACACTTTCTCATTACTTTATTTTCCAGATCACCAGACTGGGCCACAGCAACGCGTAGCAGGGGACAGCTAGTATAATAAAAACCATACAAAACCAATAAATAATAAATAATCAGCATCTCCTTTCTAAAATCATTTTCCAGTCGCATCGTCAAATCGTTCCATGGTTCACATTTACCTGTTACGCTCCATTTGCAAAAGCTTGCTCAAAGAGCCAAGTTTTGCCTTTTTAATGAAATGTCAGGAGGGAGGGGGCTGATCTAATATCCCTAGGGAGGGCGTTCCATAGTCGATGGGCCACCACTGAGAAGGCCCTGTCTCTTGTCCCTGCCAGACATATCTGCAAAGGAGGCAGGACTGAGAGCAGGGCCTCCCCAGATGATCTTAGAGTCCTAGATGGTTCATAAGAACACATACATTTGGACAGGTAAGCTGGACCGGAACCAGATTACCTGTCTAAATGTATCTCTCCTTATGGACCATCTAGAACTCTAAGATTTTCTGGGGAAGCCCTGCTCTCAGTCCCGCCTCCTTCACAGATGCGTCTGCAGGATTGCAAAACATGGATTAGTACTACCTCCCAGTTTTAATGAATGCTGAATATGCCATGCTTTGTAAATAAACCTAGAGACCTTTTGTCTGAAATGAAGAAATATGGATGAAATTTCTTTCACACAAATACTGGAATGATGTAAAAATAAAGCACTCTTTAATACAGTGCACCACAATACTATAATCCTCAATTCTGCCTCTGAAAGTCACCAGAAGATGAATTGAGAGGAATGAATTGAATGGGACTCACCGCTTGCATTGCTGTTTAGTGTATAGTAGGGCTCACTGCATACGTAGCGGATAGTGGCTTGGTAATGAGTCTCCTCAGATTCGGTCAGGTAAACGACTGCTCCATTTTCAGGATGATGAGGCATACCACAATCGACGGCTGCAAAAACAAAGTAGGATAAGGTTAAAATAAGGCTCACAGGACCCTTCTACATTGCCATATAATCCAGACTATCCAGATAATCCAGATTATCTATCTTGAACTGGATTATCTGAGTCTACACTGCCATATAATCCAGTTCAAAGCAGATAATTTGGATTTTATATTGCAGTGTAGAAGGAGCCTCAGCTCCTCACCTATTTAACCCGTGTTCAAATAAGACTGAAGAAAGCCATTTCTTCCTCCTGTGTGTGTTGCATCACTTACACAATCTTCCAATCTTATCATCATATCCCTTTCTGGAACTAAGGCTCCTTCCACACAGCTGAACAAAATCCCACATTATCTGCTTTAAACTGTAATATATGGCAGTGTAGACTCAGATAACCCAGTAGATCTTGTGGGATTTTCTGCCTTGATATTCTGCATTATATAGTTGTGTGGAAGGGCCCAAAGTCTAAAACAACATCAATTCTTTCTACAAAGAACCATCCCAGATATCAAGTCATAAAGAAAACAGATGATTGTTTAACCAGTTATTGTTAATGTGTCAAGCATCAATCTGCCAAAAAAATGCTGCCAATTTCCAAGAGAATCTGATTAAATTAATCCCATCTCACTGGAAGTCAAAGAGAAAAGGTATGTTAAAATTGGAAATGCAGGTGAAACTCTGGGCTTCTTTGACATCCTTCCTAATTACAGTCTATACAAAAGGTGCTAAAGAAGTCTGCATCATAACCACTGGCAGCAAAAAGCAGCACTGTAATGCTTTGTATCATTGCTGATGGTCATTGTATTGTATTGTTGCCATTGTATTTAATTTTAAACTGGGAAAATGTACCCAAGAATGTACTCCAAAGATGTCATTGGAAAAATGGATGGATGGATAGGTGACTGGAGGGCTCGTGGAAGATTGGCTAAGTGTTGCATGCGGGAACATGAGAGAGAAGCCTCCCACAAGGATGGTAAAACATCAAAACACCCAGGCGTCCTCTGGGCAACATCCTTGCAGATGGCCAATTCTTTCACATCAGAAGTGACTTGAAGTTTCTCAAGTTGCTCCTGACACGAAAAAAAAGTTTGTACCTATACATCTGGACATTTTAAGACCATGTGAAAAATCCGCAAGAGCACTAACATTTCTGGCCATTTCCTGATCTTATAACCTAGGTGAACACTGGAAGAAAGAATAATAGGGATCAATGGGCTACGAGGGTTGAATGAAAAGTAGTGCCTCCACCTTCGTTACTTGGGTTTGGATGGGAATATTTGAATAAATCAAACGCAGAAATAATCCTTAGAAGGTGCTCTTTAACTACCACTATTCACTTTTCCACATGATCACCACACAATTGGATACATTTTTGCCAATGAGGAACAAGTTTTCTGAAGCCGTCACGGAAGAAGTCGACACTCTGTTTCCACAACCCATCATGCACAGAACTTTCGATAGCCAAGCAAAGCAATAATGTGACACATACGTTCTTGTGAAATGCCTATTATTGCTTAAAATTTTTCTCTGAGTGATATGACAATCGTCCTGAATCAATCTGTCAAGCTTTTGCTTGTGAAACTTGGTGCTTGCTGTCACAGGATGTCCAATGCTTTGTTTGTCATGCAAGTCAGATGTTCCCACCTCAACATCTTTACTCACCCAACAATGCACAGTACTCACATCAACACAATCACCATAAACAGCTTGCATTCTCTGATGAATCTCCTTTGGGGTGACACCTTCAATTGTAGTCCTACTAACCACCTTTCTACTGACTCAAGTTGTGCAAAAATATAGTTTGGTCTGAAATGCTTCAGAGCAGAAGAACAGAGGGGTGTTTTCGTGTCTGAGATGAACAGCTGAGAGCCCAATCCACCTGCAAAGCTCTGGGAGAAATATCTAACCTCATGGTTAAAGGGGATTGTTGTTGAACAAAATTGTTTTGGGAAGACATAGGTGAGAGAGGGGATAGGTGCCTTGGCTTGCAACACCTCCCCCTGCCCTCATGAAGTACGCCATGGACTTCAATAACTTACCACATTTGTAAAATCTCCATTTCAATCAACTTCTTTCTCAAAACCAGAATGGTAGAACTTCAGATTTCAACAAACACAAGTCACTTCTGAGTCAATTGTTCTTTTCCACCTCTTCCTCTGAAATAGCCCTGCAAGGTTGACAAGAAAATGGAATTCCAGTTCACAGAGAACTAAGGAGTTAAGGAATCTAGGATTTAAGAAGGAAAATTGGTTCCAAAACAACATTCTTTACTACTAATGCTAATAATAATACAATATAAGAATTACGGTATATATTTTATATTACATGTGATATAGTATAATATATATAATAAACAAACTAGTCCAATGTGGGCTAGGCAAAACTACGGTTAGGTGAATCTGTAATTGGTTAAGCGGACGAACCCAGAGGGTGATTCTCCCCAATGCTTCCTCTTCATCCTAGAAAGAAATGACGAGCAGAGCCATAAGCAGGGCTCCATCCTGGGCCCAGTCCTGTTCAACATCTTTATTAATGACTTAAATGAAGGGTTAGAAGGCATAGTCATCAAGTTTGCAGAGGACACCAAATTGGGAGGGATAGCCAATACTCCAGAGGACAGGAGCAGGATTCAAAACGATCTTGACAGATTAGAGATGGGCCAAAACTAACAAAATGAAGTTCAACAGTGACAAATGCAAGATACTCCACTTTGGCAGGAAAAACGAAATGCAAAGATACAGAATGGGGGACATGCCTGGCTCGAGAGCAGTACGTGTGAAAAAGATCTTGGAGTCCTTGTGGACAGCAAGTTAAATATGAGCCAACAATGTCATGTAGTGGCAAAAAAAGCCAATGGGATTTTGGCCTGCATCAATAGGAGCATAGTGTCTAGATCCAGGGAAGTAATGCTACCCCTCTATGCTGCCTTGGTCAGACCACACCTGGAATATTACGTCCAATTCTGGGCACCACAAATGAAGAAAGATGTTGACAAGCTGGAATGTGTCCAGAGTAGGGCGACTAAAATGATCAAGTGTCTGGAGAACAAGCCTATGAGGAGCGGCTTAAAGAGCTGGGCATGTTTAGCCTGAAGAAGAGAAGGCTGAGAGGAGACATGATAGCCATGTATAAATATGTGAGAGGAAGCCACAGGGAGGAGGGAGCAAGCTTGTTTTCTGCTTCCCTGGAGACTAGGACATGAAACAATGGCTTCAAACTACAAGAGAGGAGATTCCATCTGAACATGACTGTGAGAGCTGTTCAGCAGTGGAACTCTCTGCCCCGGAGTGTGGTGGAGGCTCCTTCTTTGGAAGCTTTTAAACAGAGGCTGGACGGTCATCTGTTGGGGGTGCTTTGAATGCAATTTTCCTGCTTCTTGGCAGGGGGTTGGACTGGATGGCCCATGAGGTCTCTTTCAACTCTATGATTCTACTAATACTAATACTAATATTGTGTTGTGCTAATAATGTAATATATTGTACACATATAATATTGATTATAATATTATAATGTAATACAATATAATAATAATAATACAATATAATAATTATAAATTTCATATTACATGTAATATTACTAATAATATTACAGTACAGTGGTATAGTGCAATATGGGAATGTATGGTACTAATATTGTGCTATGCTAATAATATAATATTATTTGAGGGCCTTTTCTGTGGTGGCCCCTCAGCTCTGGAACGCCCTTCCCATGGAGGTAAGATCAGCCTCCTCGCTGATGGTATTCCGAAGAAGACTAAAAACTTGGATGTTCAAGCAGGCATTTGGTTAATTCGGTGCAATGAATGTGTTGATTACGGATTGGTAATATGGATGATGCAATTGGACCACGATTTTAGTTAGGAGATGTATTGGATTGTGATTTACGTGTAATATTGTGTATTATGTTTTTTATGGTTTTAATTGTATACTGTGCACTGTATATTTTGTTGTAAACCGCGTTGAGTCGCCAGTTAGGCTGAGAAACGGCGGTATACAAGGACAGTAAATAAATAAATAAATATAATATAATATTAATAGTAATATTATAGTGTAATTTAATATAATAATACAATATAATAATTATATATTTCATATTACATATAATATTACTAATAATATTACAATACAGTGGTATACTACAATATGGGAATGTATGGTACTAATACTATGCTATGCTAATAATATAATATATTGTATTTACATGTAATCTGTAAGCCGTTCTGAGTCCCCTTCGGGATGAGAAGGGCAGCATAGAAATGTCGTAAATAAATAAATAAATGCCACAATGTACATATTTCCACAAAGCATCAAGGAACACTTGAGCACAAGGTCAGGCATTGAGCAAGATGGGGGGCCAAGAAGACCACCTTGTCACAGAGTTAACTTCCAGATCGCGACCCAAGAGTGACTAATGCCTCCAGTCCCAAAAAGTCACATTATTTTAGGGAAAGCACTATCTTTTCCAGTATAAAAAATGGATGGATTCCATAACAAGAAACATTTCACCCATATCCTAATATCCAAAAATCTCAATTTCATTTTTTTCAGAGGTTACCTTTTAGTCCTTCTTTCTTCAGCTGTTTCTCACCTGCCTCTTCTATTTCTCTCTTCTTTTTTCCAAACAACACATACTGTAGGAGGTACTTGATAGGTTTGTACTGAATTGAAGAACTCTGCTCCCCTCTGCTGTTTGACAGTGGCATCCTTCATTCCCTTGCATTGGAAAACAATATCAAAAGTGAAAGCAGTGTAATCTAATTGCACCATCTCTATTTTGGCAGGGTGAAGTTTGGATTTTTTTTAATCCTCCAAAGAGGTCATATGACTTCTGAGAAAAGAACTGAAGGGAAATTCCAAATTCCTGTTGAAAAAACCAAACTGTGATATTAGGCAACCAAACTGGAGAAATGCCTTAAAATCATTGACCTTCTCATCTGTTGATCATTCAATTTAGGTTTATCATGTCTCTCTTCCACACACAGAGTATTTCATTCCCAGGCCTTATCTACACTGACTACTTAACTCAGTATGGAGTCGGATCAGACCCCAGACGACTACCCAGTGCATGAGGGCTGATCCAATTGCTAAACAAGGCTTTCACTTGGTTCCAACCAAGTGAATAGGAGCCCCTGTTGGTGCAGTGGGTTAAATCCTTGTACCGGCAGGTCTGAAGACTGACAGGTTGCAGGTTTGAATCCGGGGAGAGTGTGGATGAGCTCCCTCTGTCAGCTCCAGCTCTCCATGCAGGGACATGAGAGAAGCCTCCCACAAGGATGGTAAAACATCAAAACATCCGGGCGTTCCCTGGGCAACATCCTTGCAGACGGCCAATTCTCTCACACCAGATGCAACTTGCGGTTTCTCAAGGTGTTCTTTTCCATGGCTGAAAGCTTTGGTGACCATTTCCGCTACCTTGGCAGCCACCTCTCTACAAAAGTCGACACTGAAACACAACACCGCCTGAGCTCTGCAAGTGCAGCATTTTTCCAAATGAAGCAGAGAGTGTTTGAGCACGAGGACATCTGTAGGGAGATCAAGGTGCTTGTTTATAAAGCTATTGTCCTCCCAATCCTGCTATACGCCTGCGAAGCGTGGACTGTCTACAGACGTCACACTCAACTCCTGGAACAATTCCATCAGCAATGTCTCTGAAAAAAACCTGCAAATCTCTTGGGAAGACAGGCAGACAAATGTTAGTGTGCTGGAAGAAGCAAAGACCACCGGCATTGAAGCAATAGTCCTATGCCATTACCCCAGCTGGACTGGCCATGCTGTCCGAATGCCCTATCACCAGCTCCCAAAGCAGTTACTATACTCCCAACTCAAGAATGGGAAATGTAACGTTGGAGGACAGGAAAATATATTTAAAGATGAGTTTAAAGTCAGCCTTCAAAACTGTGGTATAGACACCAAGTACTGGGAAGCCCTGGCCCTTGAGCACTGTGACCAGCAGTGCTTTAGAATTCGAAGAGACATGAACAGAGGGTGAAAGGGAGAAGCGTGCCAAGAGGAAGACGCATCAAGCCAACACTGACCGGGACCACCTTCCACCTGGAAACTAATGCCCCCTTTGCGAGAGAACATATGGATCAAGAATAGGGCTCCACAGCCACTGACAGACCCACCACCAAGACACCAGATATACGGTTGTGTGGGAGGGGCCAATATCTGCTTTGAACTGAATTATCTGAGTCCACACTCAGATAATGTGGGATAATCCAGTTCAAAGCAGATATTGGGCCCTTCCACACAGTACTTGGAGGACCTTTATCCTCAGGCTACAAGGGATCGCCTAAGTAAGTTTTTAAAGAAGGACTCCTAAGCAGGCAGCTACTGTAATGTATACCTTTTTTTCAGCTAAATTTTACATTCACCAGGAAATACTTTTTATGGTTTTGGGGTTTTGAAAATTGAGGTGCGCATTAGATTTGGTGGCCCATTAGACTTGAGTAAATATGGGCATATATTAGCTTTGGATCCCATAGGGAAGGGTTAACATTTGTTTCATTGTCTGAAGAGAAAAATGATAGGTGATTCAAAATTGGACCAGTTATTACATGCTGAACATAAACATCCACTTCCCTCTCCCCCTTCCTGCCCAATAGTAACTTCCACACAGTTGTATAAAATCTACATTGAACTGGATTATATAGCAGTGTGGACACAGCCCTATATCCCAGAATATCTGTTGCACTCCAGGACAGGGAACGCCCTCTGATTTTAAACACCACACTGTTGGATGGAAAATAATCCTTTTATTGAAGATAATTAAAAAGCAATAAGGTAAAAAAACACTTTAAAGAAATAGGTAAATCCAATTAGGTAGGAAGATAAGCAGGAACAAAGTAGTCCAGGGTAATAGTCCATGAAATTCCATAAAAACAAAGGCAAAACTTCCCAAATAAAATGCAAGGAATCAGGAAACATGAACCCAAGGCATGAATATAGAGCATAAAATCCAAGGATCAAAACCATGAAACAAAGGCACTTAAAAATGAATTTCCCAAGCAAACTTCCACGATCAAGAACAAGATCTTGACTTGATTCCAAATGATGCGTCATCTGACTACATATCCTGTACTTGGGACTTTTATCTCCTCGTTAGCTAAGTCTCTAGCATTCAGAAATTGGTTTCGTTTTAACTGTCAATTTCTTATTTTTTTTCTCTCGGAGCCTAGCAGACCGCCAAAGCCACTGTTCAGCTCTCCTGTTTTGACTAATCTCCTTGTGCCTATCTATTTGCTCATTATCTATCTGCCCATTCATTTCTGCAGCTGGACCAGGTGCTGAGCTGTTTTTATGTTCCCTATTATGGGAACTCTCTGGTAACAATTCAGAAAGCACACCATTATCCCTACACTCTTCAGGGACATTCTCATGGGAAACCACACTTTGAACAGGAATCTCCTGGTCATTCTCTGCATCAAGATCACTGACCAAACCATTGCCACCTTGCAACTCATTGACATCACTCCCCACATCCAAAGCACCTGATCCTGGAAAACAATCACAGGCCGAACTCCAACAATATCAAGGCAGAAAATCCCACATTATCTGAGTGTGGACACAGATAACACAGTTCAAAGCAGATATTGTGGGATTTCCTGCCTTGATATTCTGGAATATAGGGCTGTGTGGAAGGGCCCAATATCTGCTTTGAACTGGATTATCCCACATTATCTGAGTGTGGACTCAGATAATCCAGTTCAAAGCAGATATTGGGCCCTCCCACACTGCCCTATATCCCAGAACATCAAGGCAGAAAATCCCACATTATCAGAGTATGGACTCAGATAACCCAGTTCAAAGCAGATATTCTGGGATATAGGGAAGGGCCCAATATCTGTTTTGAACTGGATTATCCCACATTATCTGAGTGTGGACTCAGATAATCCAGTTCAAAGCAGATATTGGGCCCTCCCACACAGCCCTATATCCCAGAATATCAAGCCAGGAAATCCCACAGCATCTGAGTGTAAACACATAACCCAGTTCAAAAAAGCAATGTTTGTGTGACCGTGGGGCAGAACAGACAACTCTACATCTGTATGCTTGTCCATTGCGCCCTGACTCATGTACAGAGGAGGAATTGTTGGAGGCTACAGACAATGCCGTTGCTGTTGCCCGTTTTTGATCAAAAGATATTTAGCCGCCTGCGCACCTTCTATTTTTATCAGTTTTATACTAATTTATGCAATGCTTTTGATACGAAATAAAATAACCCAGTTCAAAACAGATATTGTGGGGTTTCCTGCCTTGATATTCTGGACTCTGTGGAAGGGCCCTCAGAATAAACGAGCGCGGCCATATAAACAAAGAGAGGGAAAAGGGGAGGGGCTAGCCTTGCCGAACGTGGGATGTTTAATATTCATGAGGTGGGCGTGGCTTGTAGGAGGAGCGGTCGGTTGGCCTCCTCTGGGGCCCCGCCCACCCCTCCCTCCCTCTCCCCTTCCTGCCCGATAGTAACCTCGGCCACGGCTCCTACCCGGAGCCCCCTCCCTGCCGGGCTCTCTCCTGTCCCGGCACAGCCAATGAGGAGCCGAGATCCGCCTCGCGCTCCTTCCTCCCCGATGGGAGGGGACCTCCCCCTTCCCTCCTTCCGAAAAAAAAAAAAGAGGGTGTGGATAACCTTTGCCTCAGTTAAGCGACGAGGTTCGTGGCTCCGCCCACCTGCCACCTGTTAGCCAATGGGAAGCGGGGAGAGGACGCCGGGGGCCAATCGGCTTGGCAGGAATGGGCGAGGGGGCGTGGCTGAGGTGCGGGCCCGCGGCGGCGGCGGGGCTGCTGCTGCTGCTGCTGCTGCTGGTGGCTGGAGTTGCCGGGTTCGAGGGGGGCCTCGCGGCCGAGAAGATGGCAGCAGCGGCAGGAAGCAGCGGCGCCTTCCGGATAGGCGGCACGAGCCTGGCGGAAATCGCGGCGTCGCTAGGCTCCTCGGAGCAGGCGCTGCGCCTCATCCTGTCCATCCTCATGGGTGGGTAGCAGCTGTTGCTGAGAAGAAGCCTCTTTTCCTGTGTATTGAGGGGGGTGGTGGTTGAGGAGCCCGCCTCAGGCCCGGTTTCTTGGGAGAAGGTCCCTCAGGGTCCCTCCAGGTGCCCCCTCGGCTGCTACAGGTGTCCCTTGGCCTGCCTTGTGCCACCACCAACCCACTCCTCGCCTTCCCTCACACTTTGTACAGTTGCAGGTTGAAAGCCCGCCTTTTGGTAGGCCGAAGGAGCCCAGAATACAGGCAAATTGCAGACAAAATGGGTTCTATAGGTTTGTTCTTAAGTCGAGTTTGTATATAAGTCGGAACAGGTACTTTTTAAAGCAGGTATGGGCCAACTTGAGGCCTCCAGGTGTTTTGGATTTCAACTCCCACCATTCCTCCAGGTTTTTTGGATTTCAACTCCCACCATTCCTAACAGCCTCAGGCCCAGCTTAAGCGGCTGAGGGGGAAAAGAAAAGGGCCTGAGGCTGTTAGGAATGGTGGGAGTTGAAATCCAAAACACCTAGAGGCCCCAATTTTCCCCTTACCTGGCCTAGGGAAAGATTAACACCCCCGTGAGGTTTGTTTTTCTATCAGTGCCACTCTCAACCAGGGTCAGGACCCCTGAGGAGGTCGCGAGGGGGTTGTCAGAGGGGTCACCAAAGACCACCAGAAAACACAGTATTTTCTGTTAGTCATGATGGTCCTGTGTGGGAAATTTGGCCCAGTTCTATCTGGTGGAGGTCAGAATGCTCTCTGATTGTAGGTTAACAATAAATCCCAGCAACTACAATTCCCAAATGTCAAGGTCTGTTTCCCCCAACCTCCACCAGTGTTTACATTTGGGCATATTGAGTATCCATGCCAAGTTTGGTCCAGATCCATCATTTTTTGAGTCCACTATTCTCTCTGGATGTAGGTGAACTACAACCCCAAAACTCAAGGTCAGTGACCACCAAACCCTCCCAGTATTTTCTGTTGGTCATGGCAGTTCTGTGTGAAGAGAGGGGGCTCAGGAAGACAGTTCCATCTTGTCTCCACTTTTATGCTAATAATATAATATATATTATAATGTTTTATATATACATATATTTATAATATTATAATGCAATACAATATAATACCAATAACAATAATATGATCTTATAATTATATACTTTATATTATATGTAACATTACTAATAATATTACAGTATAATGGTATAATGCAATATAGTAATATATAATACTGATACTGTGCTATACTAATAACATAATATATTGTATGTATATATATCTTGTAAGCCACTCTGAGTCCCCTTCAGGTGAGAAGGGCGGCATATAAATGCTATAAATAAATAAATAAATAAACTGTTCTTCAGTTCCATTGTTGGTGGAGTTCAGAATGCTCTTTGTAGCTGAACTATAGATACCAGAAACTTCAACTCCCAAATGACAAAATCAGTAACCTCCCCCAACCCCACCAGTATTCAAATTTGGGCGTATTGGGTATTTGTGCCAAATTTCATCCAGTGAATGAAAATACATCCTGCATATCAGATATTTATATTGCAGTTCATGACAGTAGCAAAATTGCAGTTATGAAGTAGCAACAAAAACTAATTTTATGGTTGGGGGTCACCACAACAAGAGAAACTGTACTAAGGGGTTGCAGCATTAGAAAGGTTGAGAACCACTGCTTTAGAACACTTCACCTCACTTTCTGTCCCTGTGATCATTCGGATTTTGAAAAAAAAAGTGTTTTGTTGTGGAAACAAGGATTGGTGATAAAGCCTCAGTGGGCACACCTTTTGCCCAGGATAACTCTCAGGGATGAATGTCCTTTCCAAAGGGCAGAGTTCTCTCCCACCTTTGTCCTTGACTACGAGTCATATGTAAATCGGATGTCTGTAATGTTTAGTTATGATTAATTTTTAAATATTATTTGCATTTTCAATTTATTCTCTATTTGTGTGGCATTCGAATGGTTACCACTCATATTGTGAGCCGCCCTGAGTCCCCATGGGGAGATAGGGATACAAATAAAGTTGATGGATTGAGGTTAGTAGTTAAAGCTGTCTGAAATGCTTTCTTGCATCAGAGAGTTGGAAGAGACTTTGTGGGTCATCCAGTCCAACCCCATTCTTCCAAGAAGCAGGAAAATCGCATTCAAAGCACCCCTGACAGATGGTCTTCCAGCCTCTGTTTAAAAGCTTCCAAAAAAGGGAGCCTCCACCACACTCCGGGGCAGAGAGTTCCACTGCTGAACAGCTTTCACCATCAGGAAGTTCTTCCTAATGTTCAGGTGGAATCTCCTTTCCTGTAGGTTGAAGCCATTGTTCCATGTCTTAGTCTCCAGGGCAGCAGAAAACAAACCTGCTCCCTCCTCCCTATGACTTCCCCTCACATATTTATACATGGCCCTCATCATGTCTCCTCTCAGTCTTCTTTTCTGCAGGCTAAACATGCTCAGCTCTTTAAGCCGCTTCTCATAGGGCTTGTTCTCCAGACCCTTGATCATTTCAGTTGCCCTCCTTGCCAGCTTACTCCTACTTGAAACTTTTGGTGTTCACACTCTAGTGCAGGTGTAGAGCAGGAGGTTTTGTGAGGAAGCAGTAATACCATACTCCAAAACTTTCCAAGCATTCCATGTGGGTGGCACACATTTTAGAGAGGCTTCATTTCATGACACAGTAATTCAGTTTTACTAGAAAACCGGAGATTAAATCAACCCCTTATAAGATCCAGACACGTACATAAATTGTAATATTGAAATGTATGGGACACAACATAGCTCATGAAAAACTTTCCTTTAGATTTTAAGAAAGATGTACATTTTTGTACAGTGTGATTTCACACACATTTGATTTCACACACAGTGTGATTTCACACATTTCCTCCTTACATTTGCACAACACACCTCAACGCTGCAGGTGCCACACGAATGTGTCATGACACACTGTTTGGAAAACTTTGTTAATTAATCTAAAGAAGCAGATAAAATCTGTGAGAACTCATGCTGAACCATTTTGTCTTAAAGGTGCAACTAGATTCCTTCCTCCGCCTCTACTTTTTTATACTGAAAAAGATTAACACAATAGTTTGAAAAATTTATGTGAATCTCTCACCTTAGGTTTTGGTTGTCATGCGAAGTGTTCTGTTTAACTGTTTATGTTATTGTGTTTTTAACTATGTTTTTAGTTGGTAAACTTTTTTGTTCACTCTAGGATTGGTCTCACATGTAAACCGCCCCAAGTCCCTTTGGGGAGATAGTGGCAGGGTAGATAAAAAGTTGTTGTTGTTGTTACCATTAAACATGGCAGAGAGGCTGTGCTGTATTTCCATCAGTGAAGTTGCCGGAGTTCTCTGGAAGGGCCACATGTTGTGGAGTCCATTGCATCACAAGCCACTCTTAGGCTGGACGCAGAGAAGGAATTTATGACTTTCCAGTGCCCATCCCCAGAGAATAAGGCCTGCTTTAGAGCAGTGTTTCTGAACTCCATACTCCTTGATTTAATTTACCACATACATTCCCACACTGTGCAACTTGGATAAGAATCAAGGTTGGGGCCATAGTCCACTCTAACATTAGTGGAGAACTTGTACAAGACATTGTATATTCAATTTTAAGTCTCCAGTACAGGGAAGAGGCAGCATGGGGAAGAATTGCTCTTTGGCATGGACTTGCACAAGTTCGCTGTGTGTACAGTTTCATTGGAACATGGCTAAATCACTAGTGTTGGGAGAAGCTTGTCTCTGGCTAGTGAAGAATCATTTGTTGCCTTGGGATTTGAGATTTTCTCCTCAGGCTGACAGGGAATTTGCCATTTGAGAGCCAGTAGTTCAAACTGCCCTTACTTTGTGTTTCTGTGGTCCATAAGCACTCTGAAGTCAGGATGGTGGCTCACTTTACCTGTTCAGTTGTAGTCGGGCATGTTAAAATTCCTGTATTTAAAAAGAAGAAAACACTTCCAGATGAGGTGTTCCTTGTATTTAGTCCCTGTATAAGGAAGGTTTCTTGTGGAGAGTGGGTGGAAGTTGTCCTGTTTTCCTTAATAGATTTCTTTAGTAAAAAGACAAGAGAAAATGGAAACGCGTAGAAAGCATGCTTATTATGTCATCAGACCTTCTTGTAAACGTCCAGAATGAAGCAATGCAATTGCACAATAAGAGCCCGACCTGGAAGCACCCAAATACCTTTCTATATTTTTGCTTGCATTAAAACCAAGCATGATTGTACACTTATTCAGATGTATGCCCAAGTTCTGTGGAACTTGGACCATTTTTCAGAAGCCAATCTCACTTGATTTGCTAATGAATAAACATAAATGTAATAGGGTTGTTACACAGGAGCATCTTCAGCACAACTACAAAGGAGCAAAAGTATCCAAACCTGACAGGGAACTCTCTTTGAAGGCGTGGTTGTTCTACTAGCAGAACAGCTTGGGAATTCTGGATCATAGATAAGTAAGTGGGGAGATGCTGATCTGTGGATTTTTCTTGATGCTATCTGATGAAATCAGGCCCTCCCCAAATGCAACACATTTTGCCTGTGGGTTATTATAACCTACAAGTTTCACAATTCTTTCCTCTTCCTGTTCTCAGTAAAGAACATTCGTAGTGGCCTCTGGTTCCTTTTCATATCTTGATAGTCTTGAACTTCTGTAGGAGATATGCTAGGATTGTGAAAGTCAAACCCACCTATATATGAGGTATGTAGAGTATCCCCATATCTCATTACATTCTAATGTCTCAAAGGCGCACCTTAAGTTTCCAAAGTCTGCCAGAGCGTAAGGATCATGATCCTCATTCCCCCATGCATATAGATATACTTGTCATCCTTCCTCCTTTCTCTCTCATTTCACTTGTTGCCCAAGTTTTATTTTCTGCTCAACCTCTCTTCTAAACAACCCAATACCATAGCCCACTTTCTTGGCCACAAAGGATAGATGAAAAGTGTTTCACCTGTTGCCTGTTTACTTAGTCAATACAGAATAGTTCATTTCCACGAAGCCTGGAAAAATAAAACAAAAATCATAGAACTCCTGAAAGGAAAGAGGGTTTTAGGTCTGCTCTAGGATGAGCTTTTTCAGATCAATTCTAGCTTCTCTCTTTTTCATTTTGAAGTTATATATTTCTGTCATCTTTCAAAAATAGAATAGCATGCTTTAGACACTTAAATACTCTGGTTGCCTCACTCTAAAGCATAAACCTGTGCCTGACGGCGTGACGGCTTTTCTCCTCCCTCACACACCTGCACTCCCTATCTTGCAATTTATTTCATCTAGCCTGTTTTAAAATGAGGCTAAGGACTAGTATGTGTGAGACACTGTCTCTACATGTATCAATGCTGGCATTTTTATGTCTACCAGCATTGAGGATTTGCAAGAAGGTACTGCTGGCTCAGCAGTCGTGTGCAAATGGATTGTTAGGATTCACTACAACTCTGTGCAGTGCATTTTTTATCCCAGTCGTTGCTTTTCTGTGTGGTCATTCATGTTATAAATTCAAATTTCCAATTATGCTACTTAGCATATGGGTTACATTATAATCTGATTTTGACAATTTGCATCTGTTTGATCGTAGAATAAGAAACACATCTCATTGAGTTTGAATCAAGTTTAGTCATTCTTGGTGGGTGATATAAGCCTCCTTATCACAAAAGGTACAAGATCTCTAAAATCTAGTATAGCACGCTATTTTTCCATGATTCTGAAAATTATATAGAGACAGTACTTCCAGGATTTCTCTACTGACTTTATCATCATTATACCGATAGTATGTGTGCTATCATATTTATGATTCTGTGGTATCTTTTATGTTTTTCAAATAGGAAAGAAAATGGCACTAGCACAGGTTGGTTGTATACGACCAGTTATAGATAACTATTTAATCATCTTAAAACGGAGACTTTGGTAGTTCTCATATGTTCTTATTAGATGCATTAGTATTAATATATTTTACTGTTAGCAATGTTTAAAGTCAGCTTTATTCCTGTCAACCCTTACATGTGGTTGTGTAGTTCCATAACCCATCTCTCGAAATTTTAGCAAACTGCCAATTCTACTTCTGAAGAAGACTTTTGGTTCATCTAACCAGAGTCTTATCCGCTCCGATTGCAGGAGCTCTTCAAGATCTTAACAAGAGACAGATCTTTCGTATCACTGTTCCCTGAGATCCTCAACCAGAGGTGTCAGAGTTAGACCCTGGGATCTGCTGCATGGAAAACACGTGTTCTGTCACTGACCTGTGACCCTTCCAAGGTGGCGGCCCAAGGTCTCAGTCAGTCTGAAGTAAGCATAAGTAATGATATTGTCTCTGGTTGTTCTCGCCAATGTGGCTCATGTAGTTGTAGTAAAGACAGAATCGTTTAATATAATAGTCACTGTTGAAGTCGAAGATTAAATTCATATTAGATTCTTATAGTGTAAAACACAATCAAATTATTGTTTTCAGCATCTCCTGTATGTACTAGTAGGTCTTGCAGTGGAGAATATTCAAATAGAGAACAGGCTATGTTTGTTTATTAGTTTCCTTTTATTTCAGAGTTTTTTTCCCTGCCCCTCATCCTGGGGATGGATTATGATGGGGGGGGGGGGGGAACTATAGTCAGAAAATGTAAAGCTTACATAACACCCTAAATGCATCAAAATTTATGAAAGCAGAATTAAAATCATCAGGAGAGATAAAGCATTTTAAGTTAGAAGGCTGAAAARAATTAAAATGTTAAAATGTTATCAAAGTAAGCAACTGGCAAGCTTTGCTAGGAGACCACTGCTCCAYCACTGTCACTCCCCATAATGTCTATTCACTCATAGCTGCTTGTCACATTTCTGATAGCAGATCCTGTGGAAAATAATCCTCTGCCACAAATCATATTATATGTAAAAGCACATGCAGGGACAGTGTACCAGAAGGTGGGGACAGTTTACTGATTGCTTATCTTACTAGTCCAGTGTATAGAGTATTGTGAGTATGTTGAAAGAATAATCAAATTCCCTAGTACTATTAGTATTTTGAGGGCCTGAGTTTGTGATTAGTGCTGTTGTTAGGGCTACTCCATAGTCAATTTGGCAAGGACTAACTACATGGTACCTTCTGTGACTTGTAGACTTTGACAGGATCAACTTTTTTTTTTTTTGCTTCTGGATATACTTTGAACATTCAGAGAAAATTACTAGTGATATCCTTGCAAAGTGATAAGCATACTATTTCACAGTACAATGTGCCAGAATTAATGTGGTCCATAAAATGCTGTGTGAGGTGGCTTTTTTCATTTGAGAAAAGAGCACAAGCTGTCTAACACTGGGGGATATGCATTTGGTTTTGTCACTCTTTCCAGAAACTAAGACTGGTGTTATATAACTTGTATTATGGCTAGTACATTATGTACCAGGTGCCCCCCCTTGTCAGTTCTGGACAAATAAGTTGGGTAGTTATTTGTAATGTCTCAAAAACTATTCAGTCTTTGGCATATAAAGTATAGGGCAGTGGTTCTCAACCTGTGGTCCCCAGGTGTTTTGGCCTACAACTCCCAGAAATTCCAGCCAGTTTACCAGCTGTTAGGATTTCTGGGAGTTGAAAGGCAAAACATCTGGGGACTCACAGGTTGAGAACCACTGGAGAGGGAGTAATTGCTCTGATATGCTTCCAAGATCATATGAGTTCACAATGAAATTCCCGTGGAAAATTTGGGCTACTGCTAATAGTGCTCCAATATTAGTCAGAATAGGGAAGATGGAGGAGTTTACAAGAGAGTGGAATAAATGGCCTTCCAAATGTTGTTTTCCTTTTAATCTGCTGCAGCCATTTACACAAGGCAAGAAATGGTTGAATTGGTAGTTCAGCATCATCTGGAAGGTCACACAATTCTGCCCTCAGTTTAAAACCTTTCCATACGTTAATTATTAAATTATTCCATATGTTAATTATTAAACATCACATCCAGAGTTATTTGTGGGTAGTATGGATCTAGACCTTTGGAGTTTGAGTTTATAATATCAGTGACTTGCCAAAGAGACATTTCATTTTTCAGACATAAATAAGAAAATAGGTATGCTGAAATATACCACTTCATCCAAAAACCACATTACATTGTAAACATATGGTAACTTGATAGTCATGCATGGCATGACTGACTGTCCTGGAGAGCAATGGCTGTAGTAAAATTGCAGGGTACTTGTAAAAGTGTAGTGCCGTAGCTCACTTGTCTAAAGAGTTAAATGCAAAACTGGAAAGGTCATAAATAAGAAAAATGTCAGAAGTACTCTTTTTCATACCTCCCAGATCACATCAATTTTTGTCTAATTTCAGAAGCTAAGTAGGGTCAGGCCTGATTTGGACTGAGGTGAGAGTCCACCAGGAATTTTCATTTGCCCAAGAGTGGTTCCCGATGGCTTCTCAGAACTGCTACTTACAGTACTGGGCTAAAGGATATCATCTAATTTAATGTAAGGCAGTTTCCTAAAATGTTAGCAGTATAAAAATCTGCTTGATGATTTGAAAAAAAATCACACTCTACACATTTCATTGTATCTCAGAAAATCTCTTGCAGTCTGAGCAGTTATCTTCACTGCAAGCATTCTGAAGTGAGAAATGGTATGGACCCATAGGACAGCATGTCGCATTTCCGTTCACTTGTTCAGTGGGACACAGATTGCATTCCCTTGCAGGATTTGTGGAGGTTGCCCAATAAAGGCATTTTCCTAATACACATGTAGAATTTGGCTATTTCCCGACACAGCTAACCCTGCTTTTAGTTAAGTTTTATTGGATTACTATCAATCGTATTAAAATATTTTATTACCACCAGATATTGTGTAACCATTACCAGAGGGGTAGCCATGTTTGTCTACATTATATAACCATTAATTCAGATGTAGAAAAAGTAAACCCTTTCAATGTTGGACTGTAGCTTCTAGCATTCCTTACTTTGGCTATGCTGCCTAATGTTAATGGGAACTGCAGTTAAAACAGCAACTATAAAGCCAACCAATGCCTACCTTAGATTACTATATCTGTGGAGTATTTGGAAGAACAGTAAGTGAGTGCTACTTATTATGGACCGCAGCTTAATTAAGGCTGGCTTTGGAAATGGTCTGTGTTTCTTTTGGAAAACCGTAGCACATTGTCAGGGTTTTCACCTGAATTGTCTATCTGATTGCGATCAGTGTATGCAGTTTAATGTTTATTTGTTGTAGGTACACTTTTACAAACTTTGATATTGGAAGTTGTAATGAAGGATGCTCTCAGCGGCTCCTTGTGATAGTGATTGTGTATTACTAGAGAGACAATGTGACTCTTGCTACCAGCACAAAGATGCTTTTATGCTCTTGTCCTATTTGTATGCCTCCAACATGTGTCTGAATGGCCAGTATGGAAAGAGAAAGCTAGATTAGATAATTATCTACTCCAGAATAGTTCTGTTCTCTTAATAAGGTTTCTACTATAATGTTAATATAAATTTATTTTATCAAGTTCCTCTGTTGTGTTGTGTTAAAGCAAGGACCGTGTATTTAATGCATGCCAGCTTATACAAAGAAAAAAAACCTCTATAATCTTTATGAGGGCAAACCAAAATACTATCAATCAGTGAGCATTTTTTGGAGTTTTCAAAAACCTTAGTTTTGGAATAGCTCTGTTGCGAGGATAGTAATAACTACTTTTACATCTTTTCTGTAAACTAACCCCAGTATCAGATTCCATATTGGCAATCCTCTGTACAGATTGGGCTAAAGCTAAAGCTCAATCTTGTACAAAGAACACCATAAAACTGTCCAGAAGGTTTTCAGCTATTATAGGATTTGAGCAGGAGTTCATTGTCTGTGTTCATTGTATACTGTGCAACCATCAAAAGGATGTGTGAAGTTCAGGTTTTATGTCCTGTCCCTTTTGTGTTTGTCTAGACTGATTTGTGTTCCTGTTTTCTCCCTTTAGGATACCCCTTTGCCTTGTTCCAGCGTTATTTCCTTTTCCAGAAAGAGCTCTACCTCATTCACCTGTACAACATATTAATGGGGATCTCAGTTGCCTACTTCAACTTTGGTAAGGGGGCTGAGAAGATGGCTGCCCAACTCGTGAGTACCAGGGTGTAGGAGGGAGAATTATACTGCTTCTTTGTTTGGTTTCTGATTACTTTCATTTGCCTTTTCAGGGACAATGTTCTGTCACTCGCTCATATGTGTCTTAGTCCAGTTTCTCATACTGAGGCTCATGGGTCGCACAATCAGTGCAGTTGTTACTACCTTCTGCTTCCAGATGGTAAACATTTTATCTTCTTTTTTTATCTTTTTGGTGGGATCCTGCTTTTGCTCTCTTCTGTTCTGTTCAGGAACTTTTGGGGAAGTGAGGGAGGACATCAAGCCTGGGTATTGATGTATCATTATGGCTCATGATTTTTCAGGTGTATCTGATGGCCGGCTATTACTATACTGCCACAGAGCACTATGACATCAAGTGGACCATGCCACACTGTGTCTTGACTCTCAAGCTAATTGGTAAGCAGTTCTGTTTCATCGTAATTCCAGTACTGAAATGTCACCTCGTATTCACACAAGTTTGCCGTGCTGCATTGGTAGGCTTAATGTAACATTTTACTTGAAGAACATTCTTAGTGCATTTTCCATGGAGTCCCAGCAGTTTCTCAGCCGGAGAGTAATCTAATCACACTGATTGAGCTCCCATATTAGACACTTTGGAGTTAGATACACCCAGACTCTTCTGGTACCGAGTGGCTTCATCATATGTTTATGTTTTCACCTCTAGGTCTGGTCATTGATTACTATGATGGTAGGAAAGAAGTGGTAAGTGAAATCCAATTGCTTTCTTTCCTTCATTTACTGAGGAAGTTGGTCCAGAGAGTGACTGGAGAATTAAGATGGGTTACTTGTGAATGTGGGACTTCCTATCAGAATACTCCATAAAGTATAAAAACCACTTGTTAAAATACAGTTTGTGAGGAAACCTGGAAATTCAATTTTTCTGAGCATTCACAGGCATGTAGAAATGTGTTGGCCTGTTATCTACCATATATACTCGAGTATAAGCTGACCCGAATATAAGCTGAAGCACCTAATTTTACCACAGAAAAATGGGAAACTATATTGACTCGAGTATAAGTCAAGAGTGGGAAATTGAGGCTGTAGAATTGGTTGAATGAGGAAAAACGTGTTAATATAGGAAGAGAGGCAAAGGCCTGAGAACTAACGTGTATCCCATAAAACATTCCTTGTATATTTTGAACAGAAAGGGAAGAGTGTCCCGGAAAGGCTCTTGGGTTCATTTGCCATGGAAGGTGACTGTGCCTCCCTAGGTCTCCTTCTGTTGTTGTTGTTCATTCGTTCAGTCGTCTCCGACTCTTCGTGACCTCATGGACCAGCCCACGCCAGAGCTCCCTGTCGGCCGTTACCACCCCCAGCTCCTCAAGGTCAGTCCAGTCACTTCAAGGATGCCATCCATCCATCTTGCCCTTGGTCGGCCCCTCTTCCTTTTGCCTTCCACTTTCCCCAGCATAATGGTCTTCTCTAGGCTTTCCTGTCTCCTCATGATGTGGCCAAAGTACTTCAACTTTGTCTCTAGTATCTTTCCCTCCAGTGAGCAGTCGGGCTTTATTTCCTGGAGGATGGACTGGTTGGATCTTCTCGCAGTCCAAGGCACTCTCAGCACTTTCCTCCAACACCACAGCTCAAAAGCATCTATCTTCCTTCGCTCAGCCTTCCCTAAGGTCCAGCTCTCACATCCGTAGGTAACTACAGGGAATACCATGGCTTTGACTAGGCGGATCTTTGTTGCCAGTCTGATGTCTCTACTCTTTACTATTTTATCGAGATTGGACATTGCTCTCCTCCCAAGAAGTAAGCGTCTTCTGATTTCCTGGCTACAGTCGGCATCTGCAGTAATCTTTGCACCTAGAAATACAAAGTCTGTCACGGCCTCCACGGTTTCTCCCTCTATTTCCAGTTGTCAATCATTCTTGTTGCCATAATCTTGGTTTTTTTGACGTTTAGCTGCAACCCGGCTTTTGCGCTTTCTTCTTTCACCTTGATTAGAAGGCCTCCTCAGCTCCTCCTCGCTTTCGGCCATCAGAGTGGTGTCATCTGCATATCTGAGGTTGTTAATGTTTCTTCCAGCAATTTTCACCAGCTTTGCATTCATCCAGCCCCGCACATCGCATGATGTGTTCTGCATACAAGTTAAAAAGGTTGGGTGAGAGGATGCAGCCTTGCCGTACGCCTTTCCCAATCTTGAACCAGTCTGTTGTTCCGTGGTCAGTTCTTACTGTTGCTACTTGGTCCTTGTACAGATTCCTCAGGAGATAGACAAGGTGGCTTGGGATGCCCATCCCACTAAGAACTTGCCACAATTTATTATGATCCACACAGTCAAAGGCTTTAGAATAGTCAATGAAGCAGAAGTAGATGTTTTTCTGAAACTCCCTGCCTTTCTCCATTATACAGCGGATATTGGCAATTTGGTCTCTCGTTCCTCTGCCTTTTCTAAACCCAGCTTGAACATCTGGCAACTCTCGCTCCATGTATTGCTGGAGTCTTCCTTGCAGGATCTTGAGCATTACCTTACTGGCATGAGAAATAAGGGCCACTGTACGGAAGTTGGAGCAGTCTTTCGCATTTCCCTTTTTTTGGTATGGGGATATAAGTTGATTTTTTCCAGTCTGATGGCCATTCTTGTGTTTTCCATATTTGCTGGCATATGGCATGCATCACCTTGACAGCATCATCTTTAAGATTTTAAACAGTTCAGCTGGGATCCCGTCGTCTCCTGCTGCCTTGTTGTTAGCAATGCTTCTTAAGGCCCATTCAACCTCACTCCTCAGGATGTCTGGTTCTAATTCATTCACCACACCGTCAAAATTATCCTCAATATTATTATCCTTCCTATACAGATCTTCTGTATAGTCTCGCCACCTTCTCTTGATCTCTTCAGCTTCTGTTAGGTCCCTGCCATCTTTGTTTCTTATCATACCAATTTTTGCCTGAAATTTACCTCCAATGTTTCTAATTTTCTGGAAGAGTCTCTTGTCCTTCCTATTCTGTTGTCTTCTTCCACTTCCATGCATTGCTTATTTAAAAATAGTTCCTTATCTCTTCTGGCTAACCTCTGGAATTGCGCATTTAACTGGGCATATCTCCCCTTATCACTGTTTCCTTTTGCTTTCCTCCTTTCTGGGGCTACTTCCAGTGTCTCAGCAGACAACCATTTTGACTTCTTGGTTTTCTTTTTCTTTGGAACGTACTTTGTTGCCGCCTCCTGAACAATGTCGCGGACTTCTGTCCATAGTTCTTCTGGGACTCTGTTTACTAAATCTAGTCCTTCAAATCTGTTCTTCACTTCCACTGTATATTCGCTAGGAATGTTAGTGAGATCATATCTAACTGGTCTGTGTATTTTCCCTGATCTCTTTAGTTTTATTCTAAATTGGGCAATAAGAAGTTCATGATCTGAGCTACAGTCAGCCCCAGGTCTTGTTTTCACCGACTGGATGGATGTCCGCCACCTTTGGCTGCAGGTCTCCTTCTACCACCCTTAAAATGAAAACCAAAGACAGAGCCTGGCAAATCAGGAAGCAAACTGTGGGCAGAGGCTACCATCTAGGACTCTCACTGAGCCCAGTCTCAGTATGGAACCCAAGGAAATTAGCCAAGAATAGAAACAACCTCAAGCCAAGCAGAAACTAGACTTCTGTTTTGAATCTGTCCTCCCATTCTCAGTTTTTACTCCAGAGGAACATTCTGAAAGACATCAGGGGAAATCTTGGGATTTGATGTCCTAACAAAGGTAGATATCTCCCCAATCAGTTTTATAATTACCATATATACTCAAGTATAAGCCGACCCAAAGATAAGCCGAGGCACCTAATTTTACCACAAAAACTGTGAAAACAGATTGACTTGAGTATAAACCGTGGGTGGGAAATGCAGCAGCTACTGGTACAAATAGATACCAATAAAATTACATTAATTGAGGCATCAGTAGGTTAAATGTTTTTGAATATTTACATAAAACTGTAATTTAAGATATGACTGTCCAACTCGGATTAAACCCTTATTTTAACCTCCTTCAATGTAAATGTGCTCACGTATCCTTCCAATAAAAAGAGAGTAAAATAATAAATGTAATAAAAACAGTAGAGTATAATAATAGATGCAATAAAATAGAGTAAAATAATGTAAATATAATAAATAGAGTAAAATAATAACTGTAATAACAACAACAACAGAATAAAATAATAAATAACCTTGACTCAGGTAAAAGCCATGGGGGGCTTTTTCAGCCTTTAAAAAATGTCTTTAAAACTCTCCTTATACTTGAGTATATACGGTACGTTGATTTCAATTTGTAAGCTGAAACACTTGCTAAATGCTTTCACATATATTGAGGGAGGTGTCAGACACCTAATAATATGTGTATTAATCAGTGGGCTGATGGGAATAATGACAAGAGAACCAAATTCTAACTTTTTGCACTATAAAACTGGGCTTCTATACAGACCTGCTATCTTCAATTATTTGGCAAAGGTCACAAGTAATATTGGGATGAACTAAGGGAAAAATCAGAAAGTTTTTGTAATGTCTCTTTATTCTTGCTTATCCAGCCCCTTTCCAAAACCTCCGCTTTTCCGTATCTGCCATGTGTCATTGGCAGGAGCATTAATCTGTGTATATAAGGGGGTTTCTTAATCTCTTAAAATGTGTGATATATTTTGTTGATATGCATATCTGGGGGAATACTGAAAATTGTGCCAAGTAATATTCTCTACAGTTGTATCCCTGTTGTGCCAGGTCCTGCTGCAGTTTCTGTAGCTCCAAAAGAAAGAGTTAGAAAATTGTACTGTTGGCAAGCACTTTTTGCCCTTGACAATATATTGGTTTCCCAAACTATTTTTGCTTCTTAATGGATAGTAAATACCATAATAGTTTATGATAAGGATTATGGATGCGAGGGTAAAGCATGAAAAGGCCATGGAGATGACTTGTTTGGTTGACCATATAGGATTGGGTGTCCTTGAGGACTTTTGTGAGAAGAACTCATTTATTTGTTTATTTATTTATTTACTGTATTTGTATACCGCCCCTCTCAGCCCTCAGGAGACATGAGGCGGTTTACAAGGCAAAATTCAATGCCCCAAAAGTATAAATACAATTTATGCTAATGTTGACATTTTTATTCTTATAGGAGAGCCTCACTCCTGAGCAACAGAAGTATGTTGTTCAAGGAGTGCCTACTTTACTAGAGGTTGCTGGCTTCTCCTATTTCTATGGTGCCTTCATGGTGGGGCCTCAATTTTCCATGACACGATATCAGAAGTTAGTAAGAGGAGAGTTGACAGATGTTCCAGGCCAGAGACCCAACAGGTAATCTTCTTATGTTGAAACCCCCCAAACACCAGCTCTCAAACACATGAATGTTTAAGAAGGCACATGTGCTATTCTTTGTACATGTTAACACTACCATCACACTGTTCTGAGATGCACATTGCAACAGGGTATTTCAAATCCAGCACGTTCTTCTCCCATATTTTGAAATGCTACACTTCATAAGGTCTATTTTTTTTCTTTCTGACACTCCTTTCAGCTTTGTGCCTGCTCTTAAGCGCATGATGCTGGGCCTCTTCTTCATGGTAGTCTACACTGTGGCAGGTCCATACTTCCCTGAGGAATACATGGTCTCTGATGATTATCTGGTAAGTAGTCCCACAGGGGAATGAAGTTTGATATAAAATATATTAAAACCTAAGGTGATAAAAGTATGAAATTATTCACTCCTATCTAGCAGTTTTGAATGAGGAAGAACAGTCACCATTCCAATGTGACGTAGCATTTATTGTTAGAATCATAGAATCATTGAGTTGGAAGAGACCTCGTGGTTCATCCAGTCCAACCCCCTTCCAAGAAGTAGGAAAATCACATTCAAAGCACCCCCAACAGATGGCCATCCAGCCAGTGCTTAAAAGCCTCCAAAGAAGGAACCTCCAACACACTCCTGGGCAGAGAGTTCCTCTGCTGAACAGCTCTCACAGTCAGAAAGTTCTTGCTAAAGTTCAGGTGAATCTCCTTTCCTGTAGTTTGAAGCCATTGTTCCGTGTCCTAGTCTCCGGGATAGCAGAAAACAAGCTTGCTCCCTCCTCCCTAAGACTTCCCCTCACATATTTATACATGGCCATCATGTCTCCTCTCAGCTTTCTCTTCTGAAGGCTAAACATGCCCATATTTTTAAGCTACTCCTCATGGGGCTTGTTCTCCAGACCCTTCATCATTTCAGTTGCCCTATTGAACAAGAGCAGAAAAAAAAAACACCCAAATTTCCTTTTGATTGTGAAGCTCGGACTAGTTTATGACAAACAGCATTGTTGTAGTGTGCCTCCAAGTCATTTTCAACATTCTCATCCTAAGAGAAGCTTATCCTGGAGGTTTCTTGGCAAGATTTGTTGGGGACAGAGGATGTCTTTGCCTTCCTCTGAAGCTGAAAGAGTGGGATTTGTATAAAGTCACCCCATGGGTTTCCATAACTGAGTGGGGATTTGAACCCCGATCGCCAGAAACCTAATCCAACACTCAAACCACTGCAACATACATCTGAGAGAATATTACAAATTTACAGCATTGTTAGGACTAGAATACCTAATAACCTCAAACAATATTATGTTTTTACAATTTATATTACAGTCCCTAGCTGGAAAATTATTGGGACTAGCTTGTAATACGAGTCTGTTATTCAATGCAGTCATAAGGGCATGTGGCTATATATATATTGTTTATACTTATGAAAGATGTCAGCTAGTACTTTCTGTCATAGAAGAAACTTTGTGGTCTTTTCCCATGTTTCTTTTCTGAGGCATCAAAATGGTATGAGAATCAGCATATCGCTAGTACAAGTACGCAACTGCATGTTACGTCTAGGAGTACATGAGAAATAACAGTATCAGACTTTCGCCCAAAGCTTTAAATAATTCTGATTTTCTATTGTTATATGCTGCTGCAAAGGTTCAAGTGGCTTATGGAGCATAAGCAGTGGTTTCACTCAGATACAGACCTCACAAGGTGAATTATATGATAAATATGCACCCACAAACATGTTATGTTCAATGTGTTATCGAAGGCTTTCATGGCCGGAATCACTGAGTTACTGTTAGTTTTCCAGGCTGTATGGCCATGTTCCAGAAGCATTATCTCCTGACGTTTCACCTACATGTATGGCAGGCATCCTCACAACCTTTGAGGATGCCTGCCATAGATGTGAGTGAAACATCAGGAGAGAATGCTTCTGGAACATGGCCATACAGCCTGGAAAACTTACAGCAACCCATATATTGCTGTTAGGTGCCTCCAAATGATATTTTACTTACAGCAACTCTAAAATGAGCCTGTCATGGAGTTTTATTCACAAGATTTATTAAGAGGCAGTTTGCTTTTGTCTTCTTCTGAGGCTGAGAAAGTGTGACTTGCCCAAGGTCACCCCAGTGGATTTCCATAGCCGAGTGGGGATTCAGATCCAGGACTCCAGGTTGTAATCCAGTATCCAAACCATTGTACCACACTGGATCTGAAATCATATGTATGCCAGTCTGTTCACTGTTAACATCTTCTCTGGCTTGATCCACTTGTGTCTGCTCTGTTTTTACATTATGAGTGCCATCGCTTTTGACAAGAATGGCATAACTGATGTATTGTCAGATTCTAAGAGCCCAATGTAACAATAATAACCACTTATTTGAAAAGCTTCCTTAAATTTGGAAGAAAATAAAGCCAGCTGCCTGAGAATCAATCCACAGACCATTGTGATGTAGTGTTTATTGTTGAAATAGAACAGAAAAAAAATCTAAGAAATGCATACAAATAAATAAACAAACAATTACTGTGTATTAATTGTGCAAGTCCTACCTCCGACTTCCAGGACAAGTCTTACCTTAGTAATGTATTGTCTTTCTACAGAATCGGCCCTTCTGGTTTCGCTGTGCTTATATACCGATGTGGGGCAAGGTGATGCTCAACAAGTATGTTACCTGCTGGCTTATTACGGTAAGGCTGCAAATAGAATAATAGAATTACAGGGTTGGAAGAGTCCAACCTCCTGCCATGCAGGAAAAACACAATCAAAGCACTCTTGACAGATGGCCATCCAGCTTTTGTTTAAAAGCTTCCAAAGAAGGAGCATGATGTAGAGGACCTGTTCCTCCCATTGGGCAAGGCAGGGTGTTCTCATGTTGTTACTGTATGTAACTCTCATTGCAGGAAGGAGTCTGTATCCTAACTGGTCTTGGATATAATGGAAAAGATGAAAACGGGAAGCCCCTGTGGAACGCGTGTGCCAATATGAAAGTCTGGTTATTTGAGACAACTCCCTATTTTACAGGAACCATTGCCTCTTTCAACACGAACACCAATGACTGGGTGGCCCGGTAAGAACTACTGACAGACTTTTGGAGAGCAATTGTAGTTGGAGAAGGTTGACCTTCCTATGAGAAAGGCTATGCAGGCTATTTTGTTGTAAACCGCGTTGAGTCGCCAGCTAGGCTGAGAAACAGCGGTATACAAGTACAGTAAATAAATAAATAAATATGCAGATTATATGTGTCTCATCCTGAGGATACAGGCTTTATTTTTGAAAACACATTTTTAGTTTTGAGTAATGTGGCCAATTTCTTGCAAGCCTTCCAGAAGACAAGGAGATTTAGTAGGAAATGCCAGTGATTACAAGTAGTGTTTCAGTATTTGGTGTAATTACTTTGACTTCTAGAATAGCCAGTGTTAAATAGAATTACCAAGCTAGTAACTGAACACAGTATTTTGTTTTGTATTTTTTCTTTCTTGTTCAAAGCACTGGAAGGCCAGACTTACTTGTGTGAGCAAAGCAGCTGCTGTGTCATGTGCCCTCATACCATGCGTATAAAACTTCTAAAGTAGTCCTTACCATTAGAATCTCATGACCGTCTTCATATCTCTTCTCTGCTCGAGGGAATGGCTTCTTGCAACAGGGTGTAACATCCCAGTGGATATAAACCTGTGGGTCCCCAGATGTTTTGGTCTTCAACTCCCAAAAATCCTAACAGCTGGTAAACCGGCTGGGATTTCTGGGAGTTGTAGGCCAAAACACCTGGAGACCCACAGGTTGAGAACCACTGCTCTAGACAGAGAGGAGCCTCAAAACACATAGAAACTAAACTGCATATTTAGTGAGTAGAAACATATGTTGCCACAAATAGTAAAGCTGTTTTCAAGAGAATAAAACCAAAAATTACAAAATACAGTCAAGACGAATGTTAGCACAGCAATCACAATGCAATTTCCAGTTATACATCTAAGCATCATTTACTACTCCAAATTATCATCCTGGCGGGATATACCATGTTTACTTAATTGTAAAATGCCACCAGTTGTAAGATGCATCCTAATTTCAATGCCACCAAAAATAAAAATACAAAAGATACAACTGTGATTCTGAGATGTTTATATGGGGGGAAAGTGTTTCTTAGAAATGAAGAAATATAGTAGCAGTATTTATTTATTTATTTATTTGATTCACTTGTATACTGTTTTTCTCACCCTGGGGGAGGGGGGACGGGACTCAAAGCAGTTTCCATCATATTTGTGGCAAAACTTAATGCCTCACATACAAATGACACCTAACTTAAAACAACAATAACATATAACTATCAATTAAATCATAAAAACGTAGCAACATTTGGACATTAAAACATAGTTAAAAACATATTAATGTAAACATTAAAATCATATAATCCAAAAATTGTAGTCCAGGCCATTCAAAATATCGAATATCAGTCGCACATAATCCCTGATCATCATTCCTTGTATTGCTTACTGCTCAAAGGCTTGGTTCCATAGCCAAGTTTTTACTTTTTTTCTGAAGGCCAGGAGGGAGGGTGCTGATCTAATTTCATTGGGGAGGGAGTTCCATAGTTGAAGAGCCACCACTGAGAAGGCCCTGTCTCTCGTCCCCACCAGTCGCATCAGTGAGGGAAGTGGGACCAAGAGCAGGGCCTCCACAGACCATCCTAACCTCCGAGATGGTCCATAGAGGGAGATACATTCGGACAGGTAAGCTGGGCTGGAACCGTTTAGGACTTTATAGGCTAAATAGATTTTGCATACTTCTGGGCAACTCATGTTTTTAAATGTTTTATTGGGAAAATAAAACAAAAGTCTTGTGAAAAGAGAAGTCTTTTATTATCTTAAGGATCAACCAATTTATTTCACATTACATTTGATGGATTACATTTTCGATGAGCTACACAGTTCCTTTTGTGTGTTTAATGGTACACATGTTTAAAAGATCTAATGAGCACCCCTCCATTAAATCAAAAAACAAAGTTGTAGGAATTTCAAGGAAAACAGAGGGTAAGTTTAAGACAGGGTCCAGTAAAATATTTATGGCTGATGTAGTCTTTTCTTTTTTTTTCTCACATTGAATAGACAGAAACAAAGGAAATGCCGGTGCTCATCGACCTTTTCCCACACTATCTGATTAAGTATCCTTCTGGAGAAAATAAATAGTTGCCAGTAAAAAGTAACATTTTGTTTTACAGCTATATCTACAAACGACTGAAATTCTTGGGAAACAAGTTGCTTTCACAAGCCCTATCCTTACTTTTCCTGGCTATCTGGCATGGGCTGCACTGCGGTTACTTGGTGTGCTTCCAGATGGAGTTCCTTATTGTCATTGTGGAGAGACAGGTGAGGATCCTTTGAGGGCTCAGTGCTGATACTATTCAAACTTGTACTTTGTGTCCACCATCAGATGAATGTAAACTACATCATGCAATAGCTGAGAATGGGGAGGTATTCTTGATAACAGTGATATGATGCTTATGTGCTTCCTAAGTAGCATCAGCAGCATCCATGTAGGTGCTGGGCTATTTTTTTCAGGTTACTTAAGCTGCTTTGTGAGAAGAGAAAGAAGTTGTAAGATGCTCGTGCATTTCTGTATTCCGAAGACTGTATTTACTTAGGCAAGAAAATGCTTTTGAGGCCTGGGGGCTTACTTCCAATGTTGTGAGGGTCTCAGGAGGCTCTGGCCCCATCTATACCGCCATATAATCCAAACTGCATCGAACTGAATTAAATAAGTCAGTGCTGCCACATAATGCAGTTCAATGACATTCTGAAACTATAATATACTAGCCGTCCCCTGCCATGCCTTGCTGTGGCCTGGTCTGTGTATATGTGTTTTGTGTGTGTATCTATGTGTATATATTTATGTATATGTGTATATAGGTGGTTTTGTGCATGCATTGTAATATATTTTTTAATGTTTGGGCTTTTTAAGTCTCTTCCACTGTGCTTTTCAGTATTTTTATGGGTGATGGTCACTCGTTGACCTGATAGGTGTATTGTGTCCAAATTTGGTGTCAATTCGCCCAGTGATTTTTGAGTTATGTTAATCCCACAAGCAAACATTACATTTTTATTTATATAGATAGATGGCAATGTCTATAAGGCCTGTGTTCCAGCCACAGACGGGTCCTGCAGATTTGAACAATCACAAAACACAGTTCTACGCATGGCTACTTAGGAGTCAGTCTAGAATCACTTATATATAACAACAGAAACTTGTGGGCCAAATCTAGCCTGTGGTGTGGAGGTTTCCCTTCCTTGCTGGATAGAATGCACGTCTACTTTAAATGATGGATCAAACTAATGCAGATTAAATTGCTTGCATTGCTTGACCATGGTAAAGTCAATTTGGAGAAATACAGTCTTTCTTGGGTGGAAATCTAACTCAAAAGCAAAGCCATTTCAAATTGCTCTTAGTCAATATTGAATTCAGACCATGGGTTATTTTAAGATATTAAACTCAAGCCTGTCTACAGACTGTAATCGGCAAATGTAGTCTGCTATTTATGACAAACTCTAACTACCAGCATGCCAGTACAGTTATTGCTGTACCCCAAGCTGTTGTTACTGAAATCAAATGGGAGTGAAATTGCAAAGCATGAATTGTGAGAGGATGGGAATTGAAGGTTTTTCAGGTGCTGGTATAGGTTTTTTTGGTTGGCACAAAGCATGATTGTTTCTGCTCTAAAGAAACCATTCTTTTGTTACAGATGATTAGCCTGGTGCAAGACAGCAAACTACTGACTGCATTGACTTCAGTCACTATCTTGCGACCTGTCTTCTATGTGCTTCAACAGGCAGTCCACTGGATGTTTATGGGATATTCTCTTGTGCCATTTTGCCTCTTCAGTTGGGAAAAATGGATCAAGGTATAGTCTTTTGTCAACTTTATAGTTCATAGCCATAGGTCATCACACTTTTGTACGTAAAATTAAAACACATATTACCGTATATACTCAAGTACAAGACGACCTGAATATAATCCAAGGCACCTAATTTTACCTCAAAAACCTGGGAAAATGTATTAACTTGAGTATAAACTGAGGTGGGAAATGCAGCAGCTACTGACAAATTTCAAAATAAAAATAGATACCAATAAAATTACATTAATTGAGGCATCAGTAGGTTAAATGTTTTTGAATATTTACATAAAACTGTAATTTAAGATAAGACTGTCCAACTCTAAACCATTATTCTAACCTTCTTCAATGTAAATGTGCTTATGTATGCTTCCAATAATAATAAAGTAAAATAATAGAAAGGTAATAATAACATAATAGGGTAAAATAATAAATGCAATATTAATAATAGAGCAAAATAATAAATGTAATAATAAATGATTAAAATAATAAATGTAATAAAAATAATAATAGAGTAAAATAGTATAAATATAATAACAATAATAATAGAGTAAAATAATAAATGTAATTAAAATAATAACAACAGAGTAAAATAATAAATAACCTTGACTCGAGTATAAGCTGAGGGGGGCTTTTTCAGCCTTTAAAAAGGGCTGAAAACTTGGTTTATATTCAAGTATATACAGTAGAATATGAACTTTAACTTAGTATGCCATTTATACTTGTCAAACAGCAGCCATTCGTTAAATTAACCCTAAAATTGTTTTCAGATTTTCCTTCTACTTCTTAAAATGTTTAGTTCTTCATTTTCTAGCAAACAGAGCAGAATTAGCAAGATGCATAGTCATAAAAATCTCACTCACTCCTAGCAATGTACAGATCTCTTCCAAGAGGAATTTGTTTGGCAAAGAGTAGAAGAAATGCACAAGGAATAGAAGTCTTGTGGGCCTTTTAATAACTGCTGATATCACCCACTTCAGCAGACTTGCAGATATAGGATCTTTAGTGTGCCATACTGTTAAACCTGAAATCTGAAAGACAGTAGGCATATTAAGGAACCACAAAGCAGTGGATGCTTTTCTTAAGAGGGCCACAGAGAAGAGTCTGAAATAGGGTTTTAAACCAAATGTCCTTTTGTATAAAGGATAGCATGTAGAACAAGACATTTGTGTGGATACACATAAGGGACTAAAATCCTGAAGAGACTGTATTCTGCTCACACTTATTGACAGCGAGAAGAATGATCAAGAGGCATAATACTGACCTTGTGTTTTTCTTCTTAGGTATACAAGTCTATTTATTTCATAGGGCATCTATGGTTCTTCACCCTACTGTTGATAATGCCTTACCTCCGAAAAATACTAGTGCCACAAAAAGAAAAGTTAAAGAAAGATGAGTAACAACCAAAAGGTAAAGAGAAATCCTCCTGGACTGTTTTGCTGGGTTTTAAAAAAAATCTGGGATGGGTTGTTGATGGTACATATCCAAATAATGTTGTTTTTCCTCTTTCAGATTGTACCATGTGTGCATTTATTATGGAGATTGTTGAAGCATCACCTGCCAAATTTGCCAGCGTCTGCCCTTACGGAGTGACTAAGGGAGAATAGAGCACAGGGGTTAGGATCCCAGCACGAGGGGGAAGAGAGGAACTGCTGCGAACTCCTCCTCCCCTTTGACAGATTGCCTTATCTTTCAACTTCTCTCCATCGACACTCCTGTCTCTGGAAATGTCAGATGATTGTAAAGCACTAAACGCAGCTGCCATTTGAGAATGGAGCCACTGCCTGACTTTTTCTACTTTCTGATTCTGCTAGATAAAATTGGTCCCAGTTCATTTTTCATTGCTGCCTGAACTGCCTTTTTTCCAACATTTTTAGGAGTTTGTTTCTTGACTTGGGGAAGGGGGGGCGGGTCTCAGCCTCCTTGGCCCATGGGCATGGGTTGTGAACAATATCTACTCTATCTACAAAGTGGCTGCTACATGACACATGGCCATTTCACAGAAGACAAGAATGGTGAGAGACAAGGAAATCGCCCAGTAATCTCATTAGGCAGAAGTGGGATTGGAACACCAAAAACAAAATCATGACTATGGATCCAGTTTTCTATAACAGAACATTCATTTTACAGAAGGCAGTCTCTCAACCAGCTAATCCAGAAAGAAAGAAAAAACAGGATAGGGAGAAAACATACACAGGTATGACAGAATAGCATGGCCCTGCTCTTTCTGCACCCTGTGTGCCTTCCAGTTGTCTGTTGGCTTAAGGCAGCTCCAGGAGTATCTTAAGCAAGGAGTACTCTCAGATGCTTTTTCAAGTCCCTTCCTCTGAAATAAAGCCTTTATTACCTGGCATTGCTTGGCAGTCTTCTCCCAAGTAGTAATCAGGACTGACCCTGCTTAGCTGCTAAGATCCGACAGAATCTGGTGTATTTAGTGAGAGAAGAAATCAAAGACTACCTCTGCAGTATTCTCATTCTTAAGGAAGAGCAGGATTGGTTGTGGGTCAGAAGAAAAACGAATATGTGAATGAGCAGATCTCTCAGGAGAATAGATTATGCCCTCTCTTACATGAAGGCACTGTTAGGGATATCTACCCTAAAATATAGCAGAGCATCCAAAAACAAACAGGATACAAAAGTTGAGCATCAGCTCATTAACAAGCAGAGTGTGAAATGCCATTGGTTGTGGCTGTAAAGAATTTGGAGCTTAGGCAGGCAAAAATGCAGAGTCCAATCTTTAAAAAAATCACAAAAGCAATTTTTCATGGCTGAAATCACTGGGTTGTTGTAGGTTTTTCAGGCTATATGGTCATGTTCTAGAAGCATTCTCTCCTAACGTTTTGCCTGAGTCTGTAGCAAGCATCCTCAGAGGTTGTGAGGTGAGGATGCTTGCCATAGATACAGGCAAAATGTTAAGAAAGAATGCTTCTAGAACATGACCATATAGCCCGAGAAACCTACAACAACCCAAATCACAAAAGGTTTATTTACAATAAGAAGAAATAACTGCATCTGTATAAATAAAAATGTAATGTTCGTTTGTAGGATTAACATAACTCAAAACCCAATTTACAAATTGGACACAATACACCTATCAGGCCAACAAGTGACCATTGCTCATAAAAACACTGAAAAAAAACAGCAGAGACTTTAAAAGCCAAAAAACAAAAACCCCATTACAACGCCTGCGCAAAACCACATATATATATATATACATACACGCAGACACACATATACACACACAAAATACATATACACAGACTGGGCCACAGCATCGTGTGGCAGGGGACAGCTAGTATCTTAATAATCAAGAACTGGGTCTGAACCTACTCTTAATACCCATCTCATCTCAGGTTTCAAGAGAGGGGAAAAAATACCAATCGTACATCTCTCCTGACAAGCAGAGAAAGAGCTCAAAGCACACAGCACATATTCAAAATGTAGGAAATTGATGGCAGTTTTTAGAAAGGCTTGCAGTAGAAAAGTATCCATTTTACACAACCTGTCAAGATAATAACAGAAACAGAAGAAATAGATACATTCCCAAGTGTAATGCAGGAGACATGGGGGAAGGGAACCTTTACCCTATTCTAAGCTAACTAAACTGTTCCTCATCGAGGACTTGAGACTTGGGCAGTGTGGGGTTGAATTCCAACAGGCACCCCTTAGATTCATGGATTGCCTCCAATAATAGTGTATTATGTATTACATTAGCAGATGAAGGTGAAGATGGGATGGAAATAATAGTATCCTGCCTCCCCTTGCAACTCAAGGCAGGATACAACAGGGTTAAAACAAAGAGGACACTATTAAAATACAACAAAATACACACAAAACTATGCCAATAAAATGCAAGTTAAAACGAGTAGAGTCTCACTTATCCAACCTTTGCTTATTCTGTATTATCCAACACAGTCTGCCTCCCGCCCAGATCCACAGGCAAGGGAAGTGGAGTGTATCCTGTGGAATGTCCAGGCTGGGAGAAAAAAGAATTCTTGTCTGTTTTGGTGCTAAATTCGTAAATGCAGTAATGTAAAACATGATATTTTGGTGCTTAATTTGTAAAATCATAATGTAATTTGACGTTTAATAGGCTTCTTCTTTATCCCTCCTTATTATCCAACATTTTTGCTTATCTAACGTTCTGCCGGTCCGTTTATGTTCGATAAGCGAGACTCTACTGTAACTGGGAGGGCCTGCTGGAAGAAATTGGTCTTTTGTTGTCTTAAATTCTGACAGCTGATTTTCACTGTCAGATCTTTTCCAGCAGGTTGTTCTATAATCCTGGGCTGGTGGGAGTAGTCACCCCCTAAGGATCTCAGTGTTCGGGGCAGACTGTGTTGGAGAAGGCGATGTTGTAGGTAACCTGGACCCAAACCATGTAGGGCTTTCAAGGTCAAAACCAAAATATTTTGTATTTTGCCCAGAAACTAATCAGAAACCAGTGGAGTGGCATTAGGATATGTGTAATGTGATCACTCCTAGATGTTCTTGTAACCAATCTGGCTGCCTTATTTTGAACCAACTGGAGTTTCTGAGCTTGGTACAAAGGCAGCCCAATGTAAAGCACATTGCAGAAGTCCAACTTTGAGGTTACCAGCGCATGCACTACCATCTTTATCTCTTCCAAATCCAGGAAGAGGAACAGTTGGCATATCAACCAAAGCTGATACTAAACACTCCTGACTGTCGTATCTATATGGGTTGACACTTGGAGAGACGGGTCCAGGAGCACTCCCAAGCAGCGAACATTCTTTCAGGGGCAGCGCAACCCAATCCAGAACTGGCTGACAGACCTCGATCCAAGACCCTTGATAGCAAGCACCTGCATTGCCTGGATTCAGTTTCTATTTGTTTTTCCTCATCCAGCCCATTACCTCCTTCAGGCATTCATTGAGAGATGACACGATATCCTTAGCTAGAGCTGTTAAGTTACACAATCAGCTATACATATACCTGGTATGTACACTTTAACTAAAGTAGCTATTCTTAAGCATTCTTGAGTTAATTAGCATGGGAAAGGGAGATTTATAGCAGTCAGAATTAATACTAACACTTTCATTACCCAGTCAAGAAAGATTCCATTTTTAATTTTCAGTCGAAGTTCTGGGAAGGGAACCTAGCCACGCTTGGTGAACATGAAACTGCCAGTTTTTTTAGATTACCCCTAAAGACAGACAAAACACTATGTTCAAAAATAGTTTATTTGCTATAGAAGAGAACAAAGGAATGCCAAGGTTCGTATATTCCCCAAAACAAGGAATGTGCCATGTAGAACCCTAAAACATCACTTTGGAAGGTGAAGAAACAGACTGAGTCCAATGAAATGAGATTAACATGGGAAAGCTCACACTACGCCCCACGCTTCTTCAAAAGCTGATGTGATCTTGGCACACGTCAAGGCAGCAGAGAGTGGATAATTGCTGATTGAAATCATTTTCTCTGTGTAGTCAACGTTAACCTGAAAAAGAAAGACAGACAGCTTTCATATGTTACAATGTATTAATTATAGTAAGAGGGTGCAGTGAGTCCAGAGCCAACCATTAACCCTGGGATTGTTAGCCATAAAAATTGCTAAAACATATAAACTCAAAGTGGTCAGAAGTAAACTGATTTGGAAATGCCCTCCCTGCTGGAAAGGCAATCTATCTTTTAAATAGGTTATGGGCCTCCATGCACAATTTAATACTTTTTTAAAATATATTATCCAGAAGGGTCCTTTCAATTCTTTTTTTAGACCAGAAAAGTAGTGGTTTGGTGTTCTGAAAGGTTCAAGGACTGCAAAAACAGCTTGAGGAATCCTGTTTGGCCCTAGGTTGTACTTTGATGTCTTCTACTGTACTACCAGAGAGCCAATGTGGTATATATTGGTTTGAGTGCTGAATTTTGGATCAGCTGTGTAAACCAACTGAGTGACCTACAGCAAATTGCAATATACTGCCTCAAAGAAAAGAAAAGCCCTTGCAAAGAAAATCTTGATCAGAAACTTCGAAAGCACACAAAACAACTGGAGAACTGCAAAACACACTGAGCTATGTTATTAGCTTGTTAGTAAGACAGTTCCCGTTCCTTCGCTATGTACAGTTTTGTGTACTTAATAACAGAGGGACTGTTTACAGTATATCTATCCTATATGAGTACAGCATATTTGTATTGTCTTGCCAGCAACCCATCTGATGAGTCTGAAGTGTGATGCTTGCTTTGCAAGACACTGTTGTATGCAGCCCTTACCGAGCCATGGGCAAACGCTCCCACAACAATAGCTATGGGATCTGCAGTCGGCACTAGGTCACGCACATCTGTCACAGAAGGAACTGAAAAGGATGTGCCAATCTTCATACATCCCACAGGAAGATGATCTGTCACTGGATTTTTAATTACCTATGAAAGAAAAATATGATTAGATTATCAATATCAACAGCCATTTCAGAGACTCACAATATACTAGTAAAGTTATTACCTTTAATAATTTCTGTGGTCCATCAGCAGCTCTGACACTGAATTTATGTAACAACTGAACTATGAGGAAAGAGATGTAAGATGCTTATATTAGTTGCAAGACAGAAGTATGCCTCTAAGACACATGCATGGCATCTATCCGGATTCTTGGCCCTGCTTCTTTTTGCCCAGTGATCTGTTGAACCCTTTCCTTGGAACAACCTTCCACAAGTCATGATATATCAAGTTCACCAACCAGAAAAGACAACTAAATAGGTATTCAACATTATTCATTTTTGTAGTTCCAAAAGTTTGAATTGGTGGAGCACATTTAATGCTGGGGTTTTTTTTTAAGTATTGTGTCCATGGTCCACCAGGTAATTTCTGATTACAGCCTCTATTATTCCTGATCACTGGCCTATGGAGAGGACTAATGGTAATTGGAGGGAACAGATTCCCCATCCCTTTTAGCAATTCGTATAGCCTTCAGCTCAAAGCAATTACCAGAGTGCCAGTGGAATTGAGATGCATTAAGGCAGATTTGGAAGAGCTGCTTGTGTAGCTAGACCACCTCTGTTGCTCAGAGGTTCTACTGACTAGTAGAATTACTACTAGTTCAAATGGTTAAAAGTCACCTTCAATATAAGATTAATCATGCCTCAGGATATTAATGGTCGGAAAGGTCAATAAAAGATCTAGCAGTATTCCTGATAGTGAGCTTTGCTTGAGCAATTAACTGGCCATTGTGTTCAGAGAACAATGGGCTAGATTCAAATCCTGCCTTTTCCCTAATACCAATATTCATGGCAACTTAAAAATTACAACAGATACATTCTGGTCTCCACATCCATAGGTTCTGCACCCACAGATTTAACCAACCATAGTTCAAACACACAGAGGCAGACAAACACATATTCATATTCTCAAACTCTCTGACACTCCATGCAAGTTATCTGACATTATATAAGGGATGCCATTTTGGTAGGTCATTGTAGGAACTTGAGCATTTTTTGGTATTTAGCAGGGGAAGGAACTTCCGGAACCAGATCCTAGCAGTTACCAAGGGCCCACTGTGAAATTTAAAAACATTTTCAAAAGAGAAATAACAACATGTGCAACCTTATTGTTCAAAAACAAGCAATAAATAGAATTAAAATTCTTCAAAATAAATCCATCCAAACAAAATCAGAACAGCATTCCAGTTACACAGCACACTCTAAATTGCAGTCAATTTCCCTGAAGCTCTTGGGAACCCAGGCCCAGTCATTTAGGGATATAAAACCCTTCAGATAGTCTGGACCCAGATGTCTAGAACTTTATGTGCCTTGGATCTATTTTGACATGGTTGCTATTTGTAAATTTTTGAATTATCAAATTGCTACATGTGTTTCCCTCAAGCTGTATTAATGACCCAATGGTTTATCTACTGAAGTGCTGAAAGTTCAGGGTTTTTCCACCTATTTTTGTGTGGATTTATTTGAACTTTAAAAAAATCTGAAGTTCAAATCAATCCACTCAAAAAATTAGGTACAAAGATACTCTTAGGCCTCAGCACACAATGTCTTCATACTTTTAGCATTCATTTTTCTCCTAACTTCAACGCTCTATGGGAAGCTTATCCACTTTTGCCTTCAGTTTCCTTTATACTCCATGTAGCCTACCGTTGACTTCTTCCTACTACAGAGTTTCTAATTCTGTTGCTTTGTGTAATTTCTTCCCATTAATCTTATCTTAGTTTCTAGTCTTAGGAGCTGCATAATCCTTTCTAACAAAATTGAGTTTATTTCTCATTGAAGGTGATCCTTTTGTCAAGTGTACTGCAAGAAATAACTTTTCTCTCCAGAATGAACCTTCACTGTGACATTATCATAATGTACAGGGTGAGGCAGCATAACTTCTTTTTTTAAAATGCGCGCTATTCAGTCGGTTGAAGACGTAGCGGAGTGCTAGTGGTCTCATTCAAGAGGCGGGAGTATAAAGTTTTGTCCTGACACAGTTCAGTCGCCATCATGCGTTGGAACAGTGAGGAGCGTGCTTTTGCCGTTGAGGCCTACTTTTCCATCGGATTTGGAGTGGCCGGCCCACTCTCCAGATTTGGCCCCTTGTGATTTTTTTCTATGGGTTTTTTGAAATCCCGTGTTTATGTGAACCGTCCAAGGACCCTACAATCCAGGAAGAAATTGCCAACATAATGCCTGCTATGCTGGCAAGCCATGACAAACGCCAGAAATCAGTTTACTCGGTGTATGGAGAATGGAGGACGTCACCTACCTAATTTAATCTTCAAAACTTTAGGTATGCGCCTACATTATAAAAAAAACCTAAAAATTTCTGATTCATACAATGGGTTTTATTAAGTTTTTAAAAAAGGAAGCTATGCTGCTTCACCCTGTATGAAGTACAGGATGATTCAAAAAGATGGACCTGAACTGAAATGGCTATATCTCTGCAATCACAAACTGCTCATGAATAAAAAAAAACTCTTACTCTTTGAAAGGGTGAGGCATAGAGTTTCCAATTATTATTGCTAGATGCCGCCTCTCCCAATACACCAAGAGCCTTAAGTCATTTGCAAGAAGGCAACCCCTACAACATAAGGCTTAATGAGATATTCTTCATTTGCGGAGTTATCTTTTAAATTTGATTCTGGCTCAAAATGCTTAGTAAAACTTGATAACGCACTAAACCGTTTGTAAATTTTTGCGTAATTGTAATATGTTGCTATCATGAATTACACGGCTTTGAAACTGGATCCATCAATTTGAAACACTCTGTACTTTCCAGTGCCCTCTCAAGAAATTCAACTACCACTTCGAGGTTACTACAGATCCAGTAGCAGTGAAAAGTGATATGCAGCTACAAGAAAAAAAGGCCCGCAAACCTGGAATATTTAAACCTGAGGCCCTTCTCATTCAGAGCATTTGATTAGAGGAGAAATTATAGATTGCATTCTCTTACCCATCAGGCCACAGAAGCGATCAAACGTGCGAGGGATTCTTGTCTGTGGGTTAACTTCAATCAGAACATTCTTTTCTGTGTGGATATAAACCTGGAGAAGACCAGCTCGGTTCAAAGGACTATCCATGAGCATCAGGAGGCTCTGAGGGGAAGTGGGAAAGGCAAAGGATGTCATAAGAAGAATCAGGCTTGTTTTCTGCTGCCTTGAAAACTAGGATTCAGAGCAATGGGTTCAAATTACAGAAAAGGAGATCCCACTTGAACATTAGAAAGAACTTCCCAACTGTAAGAGCTGTTTATCAGCAGAACTCTTTGCCTCGGAGTACAGTGGTCCTTCCGTGGAGGCTTTTAAACAGAGTCTGGATGGCTATCTGTTGGGGGTACTTTGTGCTTTTCCTGCATGGCAGAATGGGGTTGGACTAGAAACTTCCCACTGGGCACAGAAGACTTGGAAGGCACAGAAGAGACTGTGCTCTGGGACCATCAGATGCAGGGCCAATCTTAAGAAATGGGGCCTCAAAGTGGAGTCTACAACATGTGAGTGTGAAAAAGAGCAAACCACAAACCACTTACAACATTGCAGTCTAAACCCTGCCACATGCACAATGGAGTGTCTTCTCCCAGGGACACCAGAGGCACTCCAAGTGGCCAGCTATTGGTCAAAGAACGTTTAATATACAAGGGTTGAATGAAAAGTAATGCCTCCAGCTTTGTTTCTTGGGCTTGGATGGAAATGTTTTAATAAATCAAACGCAGAAATAATCCTTAGAATGTGCTCTTTAACTACCACTATTCACTTTCCCACATAATCACCAGACAATTGGATGCATTTCTGCCAACAATGAACAAGTTTTCTGAAGACATCACGGAAGAAGTTGACACTGTTTCTGCAACCAGCATCTCACAGTTCTCTCAATGTTTCCATCAGAAGCATAATGATGTCCCCACAGATCTTCTTTCATTATCGGAAACAGATGGAAGTCAGACGGTGCTAAATCTGGACTGTATGGAGGATGTCGTATGATGGTGAGATCCAGTCTCTGAAGTTTCAAGTCTGTGCGCTTTCATTTCAGGCATCAGCATCCTGGTTACCCATTGTGCACAGAACTTCCAATAGCCAAGCAAAGAAATAATGTGACCCACATGTTCTTGTGAAATGCCAATTGTGCTTGAAATTTCTCTCTGAGTGATATGAGGATTGTCCTGAATCAATCTGTCAACCTTTTGCTTATGAAACTTGGTGGTTGCTGTAACAAGACGTCCAACTCTTTGTTTGTCACGCAAGTCAGATTTCCCACCTCAACATCTTTAAACTTACTTGGCCAATGACACACAGTACTCACATCAACACAATCACCATAAACAGCTTGCATTCTCAGATTAATCTCGTTTGGGGTGACCCCTTCTGCTGTCAAGAACTCAATGACTGCACGTTGCTTAAGTCACATTGATCGACAGTGTGCGCAGAGTTCCATACTTTGCACTTTCACAACTGTTCATTGCTAAGGCTTCCCGCCAAAATGGAACTGCAGAGGAGAGTCTACTGAACAAGCCAGTACCTGCTGCATACCAGTACTGTTGAAGAGTTACGAAGGTGGAGACATTATTTTTCATTCAACCCTCGTGATGCCAAGTTTTTAACGTCATGTTTTCTAAAATACATTATAACGGTAACAATAATAATAAAACTTTATTTATATTCCGCTCTATCTCCCTGAAGGGACTCAGAGTGTCCCTCAATTTGCTTCTGACACAATAAATAAATAACAAAAAAATAAAATGTTGATGACAATTTGTTTGAAACAGAACTGACAACACCATTTGAATGGCATTTTCACAAAAGGACAACCAATATTCCAAATAAGAGCGAACAGCATATAGCAAACTATGCTTTACAAGGAATTACCTGGTGTGTGATATCCGGTCGAACCACTCCAGGGTCCCGGCCGCTTCGCAGGAGCAATGATTTATGCTTGTCGCAGTTCAACAGCTCATATGTTTTCCCAACCTGGAAGTGTATTTTCACATTATTATTTGAAAATTCTACTTTTTCTACACAGAGATTACAATAAATGCAGCGTAGATCAGGCGTGGGCTAGCTTGGGCCCTCCAGGTGTTTTGGACTTCAACTCCCACCATTCCTAACAGCCTCAGGCCCTTTCCTTTTCCCCCTAGCCGCTTAAGCAGCTGAGGGGGAAAAGGAAGGGGCCTGAGGCTGTTAGGAATGGTGGGAGTTGAAGTCCAAAACACCTGCAGGGCCCAGGCTAGCCCAAAACAGGGCCTAAGTTTCCCCTTGCCTGGAGGGCCTAAGTTTCTCCTTGTCTGTAGGCGCCCTTCCCCAAAGACTGAGCCCAAACCGCAGTCCCTGAAATGTTGATCCCGTCTGCTGTCTTCCATACCTTCACTGTCTCCAGGGAGGCCCCTTCCAGGATGACCAGGAGCCGCCTCCTCCCCGCCCGCTGCGGATCCGGCCCCGCATTCCTGTCTCCACTCAGGCGCTTCCTCGAGGAGTCCTCCGCCATCTTGGGCACGCTCGCTGGTTGCCCGGTTGCCTCAACTTCCGGTCTTTGACCTCCCACTTCCGCTCAACATCCTTCCCGTGCTCAGCTGACTCCTTTTACTCGTTTTTTCTGAAGGAATTGATCAGGAACCGGAAGTACAGGGCAGAGGCGAGCACTTCCGAGGCGCGTGCTAGTTCGAAGGGGGTTTCGTCACATCCGGTGTCCTTCTCCCTTCAGAGCAGCGGCGTGGTGAGGAGCGCGAGCCAAAGGGAGCAAGCAAGCAAGCCAAAGGCGGTGAGTGGAGTTGAGTCTCTCTGCAAAGTTTAGCTCAGTCGGGGTTTGGAATGCATTTTGGTTAAAAAGGTAAAGGTGTTCCCCCTGATATAAAGTCTAGTCGCGTCCAACTCTGGGGGGTGGTGCTCATCTCCATTTCTAAGCCGAAGAGCCGGCGTTGTCCGTAGACGCCTCCAAGGTCATGTGGCCAGCATGACTGCATATCGCGCCGTTACTTTCCCGGAGCGGTATCTATTGATCTACTCATATTTGCATGTGTTAGAACTGCTAGGTTGGCAGGAGCTGCGGCTGACAGCGGGAGGTCACGCCACCCCCCAGATCCATAGAGTTGGAAGAGACCTCACACGCCATCCAGTCCAACCTCCTTGCCAAGAAGCAGGAAAATTGCATTCAAAGCACCCCCGACAGATGGCCATCCAGCCTCTGTTTAAAAGCTTCCAAAAAAAAGGAGCCTCCACCACACTCCGGGGCAGAGAGTTCCACTGCTGAACAGTTCTCACAGTCAGGAAGTTCTTCCTAATGTTCAGATGGAATCTCCTTTCTTGTAGTTTGAAGCCATTTGTCCGCGTCCTAGTCTCCAGGGCAGCAGAAAACAAGCTTGCTCCCTCCTCGTTATGACTTCTTCTCACGTATTTATATATGGCTATCATATCTCCTCTCAGCCTTCTCTTCTTCAGGCTAAACATGCCCAGCTCTTTAAGCCACTCCTCATAGGGCTTGTTCTCCAGATCCTTGATCATTTTAGTCGCCCTCCTCAGGACACATTCCAGCTTGTCAATATCTCTCTTCAATTGTGGTGCCCAGAATTGGACACAAAAATGTTGGTCAGCAAGTTCAGCAGCTCAGCAGTTTAACCCACTGCACCGAAAAAACCCACAAAACAAAAAGGCAGCGAGTCTTTGAATGTGGAGGGATGGGCCTTCTTTGGCACTATGGTTCTTTAAAAGCTGCCAGATTGTTATTATTACACTGTGTAACAAAATTAGAAAAAAAATCCTGTTCCTGATTTGAAACTTTTATTTCATGTTGCGGTCCTTAATTTGAGAGTAGTTGTTGTATTCCAGACACTTTGTTTTGGTGGCTGCCATTTTGAACCTTTCCTATGCCATTTTGAACCATGGCTGCTGACCGCAAAAACAAAGTTCATGCAGCTTAATAAACATTTTCCCATATTTTTGTGAAAGTGAAGAGACATAGGTTGGAATAGTTGAAATCAGTGCTATTTGCTTTTGCCTGACAAATATTCAACACACTTGGTAATAACTACTTAATTACTTAACAAATGTATGTGTATTTAATTCAACGATTGCATATATATTAACCACTTCTTGATTTGCCAAACAACACTGTGTGTATTGCTAATTGCCTAACATTTTTTTAGAAAAGCATGACCTTTTAGGGATCATAACCTCTTCGAAAATAGTATTTTTAACCTTTTACAGAAGAGTCAAAAACCTGTTCAAGTAGAATCTTCTCAAGTGGTATACAACCAAATGTAATCATTCAAGGCAATTGACTTCAGTTGTTTGACTGAAGCAACCTGTTAGGAAACAGAGAATAGGCCAGTGAATAAAAAATAGCAGTTCCTTAGAAGTGTTTTTCAGTGCCCAAAAATATATCTACTCTCCCATAAAACAACTCGTTTTGTATTATGCATTCAAGAATAGAATTTGGTAACAAATAACATATTTGGTTTACTCACAACCTTAATGTGTTCAAGGTCATAATAACAACAACAACAATATAAAACTTTACTTCTAGACTGCCCCCTCTCCCCAAGGGGACTCACGGCGGTTTGCACACAAAAGCGGAAAACATTCAGTTCTCAGACATGTGCAAATACATCAAAGTAATATGATATAATACAAAATAATAACAACAGTGAACTAATCAATACAAAACTTATCTGTGCTATCCAATCAAAATATCTCTCTTAGAATAAACAGCAAGGCAAGTGTTTGCAATTCTGCGATCTGAGCAGTCCCAAAGTCTAAAGAAGTCCGTGCTCTGCTCGTTCCAGAGCAGATCATGTGGTGTGCAGCCCCTCCCACAACTTCTCACAAAACAGAACAAGGAAAGAAAGCTTCATACCAGAACATACATACAATAAGTAAGCAACAGGATTATAGATTAAAAAGAATTACTAGAGGAGGCTTGAAGAAGATTGTAATTTTCAACACAAATTGATATTGATCACTGCTGTGCCTCGCCCTGAAAGTTAGTTTTATCTGGCTCTAACAGCCTCCAAGTTTGACCCCGCAAAGAATTTAATGAGCTGTTTTTCTGGGAATGGGTGAGGTAATGGGAATGGAGGTCGAGTCAACACAGCAAGATCATAAATCCTCTCTTGGAAGATAAGAAAGGTAGGAGATGAATTAGTTTAGCACTGACTCAATGAGCCTAAAGTATGCATGTGCTCACAATAAATATTGATGAGCTAATGGGTGTTTACTGTTTATATCTCTCTATCTATCTATATATATATAATTTTACAGCTACAATACATGTATACGAACATGTACACATACATAGACAGCCCACTGCCCATGTTGCTGTTACTCATTGTCCAATGAGGTAATGGTTTTTGATGCCTGCACACAGCAATTTGCTGTTTAAAATTTCTTTGTATGTTCTGATGTCTGCTCTCAAATTGTGAAGGTGCTCATCGTGGGAGTTCTACCTCCAAAGAGAAGCTCTCCCTTATTCACTATGATAAAACACATTCCTTAATGCTTACTCTTTGGCTGACCATTTTTAAAATTGCATTTGTTTGTCATACACTTTTCACTAAAACAGAAGCTTACGGTGGCCTAAAAGCACGAAGTTGCAAATAAAATGCACATAAAGAAAAATGCTCTTAACAACTTACAGAGTTAAAGTATGTACAGGCAATCCCCAACTTGCAAACAAGATAGGTTCGCTAGGTTTGTTCTTATGTTAAATTTGTTTGTAAATCAGAACAGGAACATTTTTCAAGTATGTATATTAGTTTTGGATAGGATAGGGAAGGGTTAACACCCCAGTGGTGTTTTGTTTTTTTGCGGGTTTTTTGCTGTCTGTTCCACTGTTCAGAAGATTTCACTTCACTTTCTGTCTCTGTCTGTGATTATTGGTTTCTGAAAAATTTGGAAACAAGGATTGGTGCTACAGCTTCAGTGAAGACACCTTTTCCCCCCTCTGCCAGAGGTGAATTTCCCTTCCAAGGGATAGATTTCTCTCACTTCTTGTTGTCTCACCCCTGTTCTTAACTGAGTCGTTGTAAGTCAGATGTTTATTATTCTGGGACTGACTGTAGAGAAATATATGTACAAAACCTATAACATTTTGGTGGGATTGTATTTTGTTGAGAGCCATGGCCAGAGTTTCAAAAGTTTGAATAAGGAAATTTTAGGGATGACTGAAATAGAGCATTTTAATTGTCGTTTTATGACCCTAGATCTGGTAAAGGCTGCCATGGCTCAGAGCCTGAAGGATTTTGCAGGCCGCCTGCCCGCTGGCCCCCGTGGCATGGGCACTGCCTTAAAGCTGCTTTTGGGAGCTGGAGCTGCTGCCTACGGTATCCGTGAATCTGTCTTTACAGGTAAGGCACTTCTATGGTTGTGACATCTTCTTACTGTATTTCTGGTGGCAAACTTTGACTGTTTTTTAAAATTATTTCCACAGTGGATGGTGGCCATAGAGCAATATTCTTCAATCGCATTGGTGGAGTTCAACAGGACACCATTCTTGCAGAAGGACTACATTTCAGGTTTCAATTTAGGAATTATGTTATAGGAAGCACATCTATTAAGGAATCATATTCCTCACCAGCATTTTATATGCACAAATCCCCCAAAATGTAGTATGGTAATATGGCGCTTTATCATCTTATTAAAATTTGCTGTGTAGTCAGTCATTGTGCCATACTTTTCTCCCACGTATTTTGTTCTACAAAACTGTAATGATGACTTTTTAAATATTGTATGTTTGGATGATGTGACTGGAAAATGATTTTAGTAATGAGACGCTAAGGACTTGTATTTTATTGTTCTTATTGCTCCTATTGTTTTTATATGGGTTACATTATATGTTAATGCTTTTAATTATATTTTAGGTTGTTGGGGGCATTGAAGTATATAAATACAATAAGTAACTAAATAAATAAATATTCTCTCTCTAGAATTCCTTGGTTCCAGTATCCAATCATTTATGATATTCGAGCTCGGCCTCGCAAGATATCTTCACCAACAGGTTCCAAAGGTAAGGGTGTAGAGGTGCATTCTATCCCCCCCCCCCCCTTGTGTGCCTTATCCTTCAAAAAACCATGATGGTGTACATAGCTTTGAGTCATAGAATAATAGAGTTGGAAGAGACCACATGGGCCATATAGGCCAACTTCCTATCTTACAGGAAAAGGACAATCAAAGTACCCCTGACAGATGACCATCCGGCCTCTGTTCAAAAGCTTCCAAGGAAGGAGCTTCCACCACACTTCTTCTCCTTCGTCTTTACTATAATCCTGTGTGATTTAGGTTCAAAGGAGAATAAAAAGTTCACAGTTGCCCAGAAAGCTGTCTTTGCAGAGTAGGGAATTGAATCTGGGTCTTCCCAGGGTCAGTATGATATTGTACCCATTATATAGACCTTTGCATCTTCTGTTGTCACTTCTTGCAAGGTTGTGTGGTTTTGGAGAAGGCTTCAAGACAGTGTATATGATGGGTTTTGACTTGATGATGTCATGAATAAATATGATATATAGTTTAACTGGAATTGTATGAAAAATGGATGAATGGGAGCTAAAAATTTTGGAGACAACTGCTTGCTTGCTGGACTGTCAATTAAAAGTTGCTAATGAGAACTGAAATGGTTGGCCTGCCATAGTAAACTGTAACAGTAATAAGAAAAATGTTTACATCTGTTTATCAGTGGCATTGGCTTTAGGTTAAGGAAATGTTTACAAGATTCCTTATGTTAAGAAGGAAGTCAAGACAAGGCTTGCGTTTATCAGCATCAATCAAGGAGAGTCAATATCTGCCAGGAAACTGTGATGAAAATTAACATGTTTCAGGATGAGAATATACCATAAGCCTGTCAGTAATTACTGAAAATGTCTATCAGTAATTTACAATTTTGGGACAACATCAGCAAAATATTGCTATATAACAGGCATTATAACAATCCAAAAATTGTGACAAACAGAGACACTGTTCACGTTCTGTGCTCTGCTCCATTGGGAAGGAGAGTGATCGTGTACCTTGGAGTGTCGGATCTGCAGTGGAACGCAGTCTGCACTTTGCCTCCTCCTTGGAGTCATGTTCTTTTTTGGCATTTTGACATTGTGCTTAGGGAAAGGATGCATTTTGGAAGTTTTGCAACTATGCATTGGCAGATTTGCAAGGAAGCAGTCTGGCCTAAGTGATGTTCTTCATGGAGGAAAAATGGTAAAATAGTGATGTATGCATGCTGATGGAATAATGTTTGTATGGGTAAGTGAATGCTGTGTAAAAAGGTAATTTTTGTTTGTTAGTCAGTGTAAGTAGGTTGTTTGTGGATCCAATGTTGTTACATAGAATCTGTGTGTCTGTATGTCTAAAATGTTGTTCTGTAAAAGTTCTGATACCCTTTCTCTTACTGGAAAATTGCAATAAAAAGAACCCATGCTTTAAAGTTATTGAAAAGTTATCCATAACAATGAGACCTGGGTTTATGGCTGAACTGGGAAGAGAAGTAGATTTTAGAGAAATATAACTCACTTCTTCTCTGGTGTTTTGATGCTTATTCTAGACCTGCAGATGGTGAACATTTCCTTGCGGGTTCTGTCACGCCCCAATGCTTCAGAATTGCCCAGTTTATACCAGCGCCTCGGTATGGACTATGAAGAACGAGTCTTGCCTTCCATTGTCAATGAAGTGCTCAAAAGTGTGGTGGCGAAGTTTAATGCCTCCCAGCTCATTACTCAACGAGCTCAGGTGAGTTTTCTTCCCATATGGGCAAACCTAATTGATCTGGTTCCACTTCTCACAGGAGATTAGGCTTTAAAAGTGTGGGAATGTCAGTCATAAGGCTGTGGATCCTTCATGCTACTTGTATAATTGTTGGAAGCATCAAGGGGCAGGTGGGAAATTCCTAAGCACTTTTGAGACCCTTCTTGAGCTGAAGCTCTCAGGCTCTGCTCATAGAGATATATGCAACCACAGATTGCAATTATTCCTTCAGGTATCTCTGCTTATTCGTCGGGAGTTGACAGAGCGGGCAAAGGATTTTAGCCTTATTCTCGATGATGTAGCCATCACAGAGCTGAGCTTCAGCAGGGAATACACAGCAGCAGTTGAGGCCAAGCAAGTGGGTGAGTTTCTATCTAAATAGAGATGAGGTTTGTATTTTGCAGCCTTGATGAGTGGGGGCAAAAAGATGGGGATGTGTGGTTATGATGGCACACTGGGAATATTAAGAAGAAAACTAAATGTGTCTGGCTGTTTTCCCAGTGACCATTGGTATGCCCTAATTACTATAATTCCCTCAAAATAAAACTCTACAAACAAGATTAAGTTCAACAATGGATGGCATCCTTGAAGTGACTGGACTGACCTTGAAGGAGCTGGGGGTGGTGACGGCCGACAGGGAGCTCTGGCGTGGGCTGGTCCATGAGGTCACGAAGAGTCGGAGACGACTGAACGAATGAGCAACAAGAACAGTGAAATATAAACCCTGAGGTAACAAACTATGAATTTCTATGAGGTAAGTATTCTATAAACTATGGCAAGTGTGTGCTATAACTATGGCATATATAACTATTAACTAAATATATGGCATATATGTATTATCTATGAACTATTTATCTATAAGCTTTGGCAAATATTTGCCATAGAATAGATAATATTTGCTTTAGAGTTTATAGTAGATGTTATAAAGAATAGATAATATATGCTTCATAGAATTCTTAGATAATACATGCCTTAGAGTTTATAGTTTATAGAATACTTACCTCATAGATTAGAATATACATCCCCCAATAGTTAATAGTTATATATGCCATAGTTATAGCACACACTTGCCATAGTTTATAGAATACTTACCTCATAGAAATTATAGTTTGTTACCTCAGAGTTTATATTTCACTGTTCTAACACCATCATAATCAAACTGTACTTTTATACCTTGATTATTCAGTAAACAATTGTTGAACTTAATCTTGTTTGTAGAGTTTTATTTTGGGGGAATTATAGTAATTAGGGCATACCGATGGTCATTGGGAAAACAGCCAGACACATTTAGTTTTCTCCTTAATCTTCCCAGTGTGCCATCATAGTGATAAGGATGGCCTGTTCAAATTGCTAGGCCAGACCAGACACTTTCTGGCAACTATCTATAAACTATGACCAAAAGGAATGGAATAAAAAGTCTTTCTGCCAAGCTCTGAGCCAGAATGGGCTGAACCAACTGAGCTCGGCCTCTAGGGGGATCCTAAATTCCTACTCTGAAACTTAACAGAATGGAACAGTCTAACTCCAGGGAAATAAACAGGCCGAGACATCACAGTGGTGTTGAAATATGGTTCCCCCAAGGTACTCTAGTCTTCTACTTCAAGCCACAGAGAAAGGTGGATAAGAAATGTATTATTATCATTATCAAATGTTAGGACTGCTACATTATACACAGATACCTGAGAGTAGTCCTGGTGATTGAAATAAGTAGCATAGCTAATGTCCATTGGAATACTGGCTTTTGGTTTTGTTGAGCATTGTTTTGAGTTTCAACATTGCTGTTTTATATTCTTATGTTTTATTTAGTGGTGTTTTTTTCAGGAATGTTATGTTTTACTATGCTCTTATTTTAATTGTGTTTTTGTTTTTATGGATTGTTTTGTGTTTACATTTTGTGAGCATTCTGGTCTATGTGTAAGCCACCCCAGGTCCCTTCAGGGAGATGGTGGCAGAGTATAAGAATAAAGTTTTGTTGTTGCTATTATAAATAAGTATTAGATAAACGCTTTCCTTGCAGATCTCCAAGTTTATATCTCTTTTCATTCTGGGTAGGAAATATTCTTGCCTATAGCCCTGGTGAGATATTGTTAGGCAGTATTGCATTAAGTAAATCACTATTTGACTCAGTAAAGCACAAATAATGTTCCTATGTTTTTGTGTTGGAACAAACACATAGGATTTTATTGTACACCAGGGATGTCAAACTTATTTCCATCGGTGGCCACCTTAGCCTTATGGCTGGCTTCAAAAGGCAATTGAATCCATGGACGGAGAATCCATGGATACAAAGGGCCAACTCATATGTGTGCGCGTGCATGCGCGCACACACACACATACACATAGCGGTCAGTGCTCTTTAGTTCATACCCTGTTTGGGTCCCCAGATGTTGTTGAACAACAACTCCCATAGCATTTGAATATCCACAATGCAGACTGGGGGTAATGGGCATTGCATCCAACAGCACTTGTGGCTCTGAGGTTGGGGGAAGGTTAAAGGACATTTTAACATCACACAAATCCTATATCTAAATTCAAACCTCACTGTCTTTACTAAACAGAACAAACTACATCCATATGTTAATGTGTCATAAGTCTCATCAGCTGTAGTCATGATATTTACTGATGAGGAATACAGGAGTGATAGTTGAGCGACTGGAGTGCCACATAAAAGGATCTAGCAGACCGTGAGTTTGAGGACCCTTCTATACCGCCATATAATCCAGAATATCTGCTTTGAGCTGGGTTATCTGAGTGCACACTGCCATATATTCCAGTTCAAAGCAGAAAATGTCTGATTTTATTCAACTGTGTGGAAGGGGCCTGAGACATGTGTTGCAAACCATTAAAGAGCGATGACACCTCCGAAATTATTGTATGGAGGATTTTGACAAGGAGTCTCTACTTGATCCTCTGGAAAACCAACTCTCTTTCCTTTCCTACTGTAGCTCAGCAAGAAGCGCAACGAGCTCAATTCCTGGTGGAGAAAGCTAAACAGGAACAAAGGCAAAAGATTGTTCAGGCTGAAGGGGAAGCCACTGCTGCCAAGATGATATCCTTATTTGTTCCTAAGGAGACAAATCGCTACAGTTACTCAAAAATGTGGAAAGCTGTCTCTTCCAGAATTGCTTTCTAAGCTTCTTTTTTTTTTTTTTGGGGGGGGGGGGGGGAACATAAGCAACAGCTAGAAACCATTCCCTCCCACTAAAAAAAGAAGCAAGGTGCTGTTGCTCTTCTCACCCTGGTCAGGCGTGGGCAAACTTTGGCCCGTCATTTGTTTTGGGCTACAACTTCCACAGCCAGTAGACTGTTAGGAATTGTGGGAGTTGAAGTCCAAAACTCCTGGAGGGCTGGAGTTTGCCCATGCCTGATCTAGGGTGAGGGCCAAGTTCCAGAAGTCTTTGAAATGTTGCCTTAGCCAATCCCTCACATAGGTGAATCTCTCGGCAAGAACCCAGGCTATATCAAACTGCGCAAGATCCGTGCTGCCCAGAACATATCCAAGACGGTAGGTTTTGAGGTTCTGTGCTTGGCTTTCCCTCCTTTAGTCCCTCATTGTCCTAGGCCAAGCGACAGGTGCAAGGCAAATTTGGTAGGCCCATGTTTGATTTCTGCATGTTTTATATCTGCATCTTACTTTTTGTAAGAGGATCCCCTGTTACATTGAGTGTGAAATGACTGGCTGTAGCCACTCAAGGACTGCGGTATGCCATAGGCCAAGGAAAGGCTCCCAGGGAAAGCAGAAAGAATGCAGACATTTCAAGGACTGTTAGGAAGCTACCCATTTATGCAAATCTGTTAGCAACAACATGCAGTGTTTACAATGGACTCTGCAGAAAATGCTTCAACAGTATTTCATAAAAAGGAAAATCAGCCTGTTTAGCAAACCTTACCAATGCTGATCTATTTTCAGTAAATGTTTTATTTTTATACCTATCTACCTAGGGATCACATAAACATTTATTGGGCAGAAAAGGGTAATGAATGAAAAATGATAAATAAGCCCTGCTTTAGAACAATAAGAAAATATTTCAGAAATGAACATTTTCAAAGTTTTACCTCCCATCATAGTTATAATGTCTTATTTCTGGCAATTGGTCAGCAAATGTTAAGTTCAATGGTAGCTAATGGTGATGTTTGTTTAGGCCCAGGTTTTTTCTTTTTTTTTTTTTTTACAAGAATAGAACTCGAGCTGAAATAATGGCTGCTCCCGACCCTTGTGTTTATGAAAAACCTTTATTTGGTTGGTCTCATGCTTAGGCCAGTATATCTTTTCTGCCTCTCTTTTGATCCCATTTCTCATCTTTTCCAGATTGCATCGTCACAAAACCGTGTTTATCTTACTGCTGACAACTTAGTGCTGAATCTACAGGATGAAGATTTTACTAGGTGAGGAGACTTGTGGAGATACAAATTACAAAACAGCTTTAGGGGGTGTTCTTCTAGAGTGGCCCTTGGCATGCTACATCTGCTGAATATGATTTAGGCCAATAATGACAGCTGTGTAGCTTGTAGGTTGTGTGGAGCCCTCACCAGGCTCCCTCTATAAAATCCAACCTAGAAACTTCTAAACAGATACTGATAGATCATTTAAAGCAGGCATGGGCAAACTTGGGTCCTACAAGTTTTTTGGACTTCAACTCCTACAATTCCTAACAGCTGGAATTGTGGGAGTTGAAGTCCAAAACATCTGGAGGGCCCAACTTTGGCCATGCCTGATCTAAAAGATGTTTTGAGAGACCATCCAACCTGTCCTAAGGCTAAAATGTTCCTTATTTAAAAATCAGAAGTTAATATGATCGCTGTCATTTTTGAAAAGAGATTTGTGTATGGATAATCAAGGATGAGTGAAACCAAGGTGAACTTCAAGCAGCTGCTTCTACATGATTCAAGGGAGCTCTGAAAGCACCAATATATCTGTTGGAGGTGGTTGTGAGCAGGAAGCCTTGACGTAAGCTGCATTAAGTTTTTTGAAGGAAAACTAGTGTTGTAATTAATACACCTTATTTTTCGGAGTGTTATTCAAATGCACAGGTTCTCTGAAGTATATTTGATTCTCCCATCACTCCTTTCAAGCACACAAAAACTCTTCCCTCCTTCTATAATATATGAAACTTTTCTAGATCTTTCTAACACTCTTTTTTCTCTCTCCCATTTCCCTCCCCCTTTTCTTGATGGATGCAGAGGAAGGTAAGATACACTTTATTCTATGACTTCATTAGTGGGGGATAGTTAGTCAAAGTATTTTGCCCTCACATTCTAAACATGGCAGACAACAGCTTGGGACTGGTTAGTTCCAAGTAAAGTAGACTTATTCAAGCAATTATTGAATGGGCATTCTTCATGTAAAGGTAAAGGTTTCCCCTTGACATTAAGTCTAGTCGTGTCCAACTGGGGGAGGGGGTGCTTATCTCCATTTCTAAGCTGAAGAGCTGGCGTTGTCCATAGATGCCTCCAAGATTATGTGGTTGGCATGAGTGCCATTACTTTCCCACAGAAACGGTACCTATTGATCTACACACATTTGCATGTTTTCAAATTGCTAGGTTGGCAGAAGCTAGGGCCAATAGCGAGAGCTCACCCTGCTCCCCAGATTTGACCCACTGACCTTTTGGTCAGCAAGTTCAGCAGCTCAGCGGTTTAACCCGCTGCTCCACCAGGGGGTCCTACATGATTCTTCATGTAAATGTAGTTTATTCTACCCTATTCAGGGTTAACAGGATTCATAGACCTTAATCATTTTAGTAAATTAAAATATTTTTAAGTGAGTAATAAACCTAATGGTTCTAGTAGAGATGGGAGTGGAAGAGAAATTATGTGGAAATCATGAAGTTACGGAGAATAGTATTGGAGAAGGTGAAAGGATTGGATTTGGTTTCTTCTGAACCTTGTCCTGAGTAATACCTATGAGAATGAAGTGATAGAGTTTTAATAATTGGAGAAAGAAGCTGCATAAAAGAAAGTAACTAGGGAAGTGTACAACAGAATAGGTTTCCTCCCAGTTAGGTAGGAAGTACCACAAAGTTGGGAAGAAAGGAAAAGTGAAGAAAATGTGAAGCAAAGAGTGCAAAATGGCACAAACAGGAAAAACTAAATCACGTTTGAGTTTGTCAAAGCCAGTTGCAACAAGACACGGGGATCACTGGGCTCTTCTTCGTTAGTGAAACCAGGCACCCAAAGCTATAATTGGTCCACTTCTCATAATTAAATGAAACATAGAGCTGGAGGCCTGAATCCTTTTGGTAATCCTGGCAAGAGTAACTGTATTTAATCCATTGAATATACAAAATAAGCTGAGTGATATTCAAATAAGAATTCAGCCCAGAAACAACGTAGCTATTCCTGCATTTCATCAGTAAGAATTGTGTGGACCTGCAGATTTTTTAAATTATTATTTATTTATTTATTTATTTATTTATTTATTTATGGGCGACCGGCTTAACAGTCCTTGCCATCATAGCTAGTGAGGAGGAATGTTGGGATTTGCAGTCCCAGGAGCATTTGGAGAGCCAGCTGTCATGTCAAGATGATATTGAGTGAGTTCTTGTTCTCCATATATTGTGTATGATTCTCACAGTGCTTTGTTTTCCGCTTGCAGTGACAGTCTCCTGATAAAGCAGGCGAAAAAATGAATTGGCAGTGGCCTCCAAGAACCCTCCAAACAGGGAGCATGGTAATCATGGACAGCCTCAGCAGTGCCCTACACATATTTTCTGTCCATATGCATTCTCCTTGGCCTGGGCATTGTTTTCGGTTCTCATCTTCACTTGTATCGATTTCCCAGCCCACCAAGAGCTCTTTCTGACTAATCTGGGTTCTGTTTTTGAGAGTTTGACGATGACATGAGGGAGAGACAAGCACGGGAAAGAGACCGTGCGCCACTGAACACTGAACTGGTCCATCTCAACATAAAGGATTGGGGCCAAGTAGGCAGCAGAGTGGATGCATGATGCTATCTTCTCCGTGGACTTACACAGACCATGTTACTGCTCTCCTCTGCCTGCTGGACCTGAGTGAGGCCTTAATACACAACATAGGCTGTTTCTCATCTCAGTGGGTGTCCCCTCTGCCCTCTATTGAGCATCCCATCTCAGGAATAGGGGGCTGTGTCGCTTCTATAATTGCTGTGTTCATTCATGTAAATTCGATCGCCTTGTAATTCACATCTTTATAAAAAAATAAAATCAGGTCTAAAATTTCCAGTGCTGGTGTCAATGTAATGTTCTTTTTCTAAATGGAAAGATGGTTTCACATGAAAATTAGTAGAAGTGGAAAACAAAAGAAAAGGTTGGTTTTTAAAATTTCTGTGTACAGCAGGCATGGGCAAACTTCAGCCCTCCAGGTGTTTTGAACTTCAGCTCCCACAATTCGTAACAGCTGCTAAGCTGGCTGGGATTTTTGGCAGTTGAAGTCCAAAACACCCAGAGGGCCAAAGTTTGTCCATGCCTGGTGTAGAGAGACCTCTTCTTTGGAAACGATTACACTCAGTAGCAAAATTTGAAAAATGTTCTGTTCCTGGTTTCAAAGTCTTATTTCCTGTTTAATTGTGCATTTGAAAATAGTTGTTATACTCCAGAAGCTTCATTTTTGTGGCTGCCTCAAACTCTTTTTGCTTACCACTAACTCCTCCACTTTTGAAGATGTGGCAATTGAATCTCTGTGAGCGATGAGGTCACTTCCTCTTTAAAGGTATTTTTATTGCCCTGGGGTTTTGGCCATGTGGTCATTCTCCATTGCCCTCTCTCTGCCTTTGTCTCCTTTCCAGTGAGGACGCATTTTGCTATTTTCCAGGCAAAAAGTAACTGCATGGATTTTTTTTTATTTTTTTCCCCTTTTACCTTCCTTAGAAGATGAGCAATCTAGTTAGCTCCAAGACCTTTTCTATCCAGAATATATTTCTTTTCTTGAATAAATATTTTGACCCTAAAGTTCTGTACCATCCTGTTCAGTGGAAGTTAATTCTGACTCACCACGTGTAAGTTTCTGCTGGTTATGAAGTTTGCTTTTAGCACTCTGCTATATTTATGGTGGAATCGCCCGAAGTGAGGGTTATTTTTGAACTTAACAACTCTGATTCCCAACAACAAGGAACTTTAACACTATGGCTATGGCTCCGTTCCAGAATCCCAGTCTCTTTCCCATCCACATGTTAACACACCACAATCCAATAGCAGTGATGAGGACACAATCTTTCCAAGTCTGAAAATCAATCCAAAATCTAGTTTATTTACAAAATAAAGGAAATCAATCTACTTGACTAGAAAACCATTATTTACAAAGTGCAGTGGGAATATCTGGTAGCAAAGCAGTGGGTGTTGGACTTTTGCAGACTGTGTTCAGAAGGCAGCGTTGCACAAAACAAGATTAGTATTGACCCACCAGGCAAAGTTTCAAACAAGCCGCAAAAAGGAATTGGATCGGAAAGAAAGTTGCAGCTACGGAGCTAATATTTAATCAGAAGCAGCAAATGAAGGTTTGGACCTGATGGGGCCTAATACCTAGGCTGACCTAGGATAAATAGATTTGGGAGCCCATGTGGAGGAAAGAGATATGGGCATGAGTATGTATACTGAAAAAGAACAATTAACATATTGTCAGCTCTCAAAGATGCCCTTTGAAGTCAAAACTGGAAAACAGATTTAGTGGTACACGAGGCTGGCCATTTCTCAGTAACCAAATTTACACACATGCGGAGAATGAGTGTTTCAGGGCTCCCAACCTGCAGATATAGAGGCTCATAGGCAACTAGATGGGTGAATCAAAAGAAGCAAAGGAACACACTCATTAGTAAAAGCAGAAGGTACCATGCAAGGTTCCCACACCAAGAACCAAAATGTCTTCATCTGGTGCTCCCAATTCAAGAAACATCTTGGAGTTTTTCTAGCAAGGAACAAGACAATGTCTATAGGCACTTGGGTGGCATTACTTTTTCTTCAAGGAGCCCTTGGGTTTTTTCTCCTTGCCCAATGGCTTTTGAACTTTTTCCTCTTTCTTGGCTTTGGCTTTGTCTAAATTCTCATAGAGGGTGGGTTCCTCCTTTTGCCTGTGGAAGGAGAAATGAAGAAAAAAGGAGAACATTCATCAAACAGCACTTAGGGGAGAGCCACAAGGCCACAAAGTACTGAAAACAGGAAATGAAGAAGGGATTTGCCATGGATTGGGAATGGGGCAGAAAGTTCAATGGAAGCCCAAGAGGCAGGCTAGGCTCATGCTTATAATAATAATAGTAATAATAATAATAATAATAATAATAATAATAATAATAATAATCCTGCAAAGATAGTGGAAAATGAACACACAAAAATACCGTGGGACTTTCGAATCCAGACTGACAAAGTTTTGGAACAATACACCAGACATCACGATTGTGGAAAAGAAAAAAGTTTGGATTATTGATGTCGCCATACCAGGTGACAATCACATTGAGGAAAAACAACAGGAAAAACTCAGCCGTTATCAGGCCCTCAAAATTGAACTGCAAAGGCTCTGGCATAAACCAGTACAGCTGTTCCCAGTGGTCATTGGCACACTGGGTGCCATGCCAAAAGATCTCAGGCAGCATTTGGAAACAATAAACATTGACAAAATCATGATCTGTCAACTGCAAAAGGCCACTTTACTTTGATCTGCATGCATCATTCAAAAATACATCACACAGTCCTAGACGCTTGAGAAGTGTTCAACTTGTGATTTTGTGATGTGAAATCCAGCATATAGATCTCATTTGCTGTGACGTACTGTGGATTTGTGTCAGTAAAATAATAATAATAATAATAATAATAATAATAATAATAATAATAATAATAATATAAAACTATGTTTTTAGACCATCCTCTCTCTCTGAAGGGACTCAGGGTGGTTTGAACACAAAAAGGCAAGCATATAGTGTCAAACCATATCCAAACTTCTTGAAAGATACATGCAAGGAGCACCTGCAGTGTAAACCCATTTTCCCACTCTCAATACAAGCATTCATACCAGATCAGACAATAGAGCGGGAGCTGCCGGTGGCACAATGGGTTAATAATAGTTAATAATAATGGGTTAAACCCTTGTGCCAGCAGGACTAAAGACCGACAGGTCAGAGGTTTTTTGACATTTGTCCCAGAGGTGAACAAAGATCATCTGAAGATGCCAGTAGCCACAGGTGCAGGCAAAACGTCAGGAGAAAATGCTGCTAGAACATGGCCATACAGACATGGGAAACAGCCATGCTATTCTCAATCACTGCTGCTGTCAAAATGTTATATCTTACCCTCATCGATGCTATATTTATTTTTGCTGTCCTTTGGCTACAACTAGAATAGATATTACCACTGCATTCTTACTTGGAAGATTTCCGTGAAGCTTTTGCATGGGGAGTCTTCTGTGCAGGTGGGTAGGTAATATTCCCATATTCAGATTCGTTTGGTCTTCCTTTCTGAGACTGTAGCAAAAGAAAACATTACAGAGTGGATCATGCTTGCTGTTGTCATGGATAAATATGATACATGGTACAAATGAACTGTATGAAAGGTGTATGAATGAGAGCTAATAATTTTGGAGACACCATTCTGAAGCCAAGGCTTGCAATGACTAACTGTAATTAAAACCTACTAATGAGAACTGAAATGACCTGCTGTAGTATATTGACAAAAACTGTGACAGTGATAAGAGAAATGTTTATATCTGTCAACATTTGCTGACCAGAAACTGGATTAACTCTAAGGGAAATTGTCTCTGTTTACATTTGTCAAAGACAATGTTCTTTTAAGTCAAACCCAGAACACAATGGTTCGTTACCAACACCAATTACGCAAAGTCAACATTTGTCCAGGAACTGATGGAAGCAACATGTTTCAGGTTAGAAAAAAATATGTCATTCATTTACAACTCTGGGACGACATCAGCGAAAATATTGCTATATAAGAGATCTTATTACAATCCAAAAATTGTGACAGAAAGTGGTGCTGTTCACCCGCCATGGAGAGATGGTGTACTTTTGGAGTCGTGATATGTGGAGAGTGTCAGATTTGCAATGGAAAGCAGGATTCTGGACACTTGGCCTCCTTTTCTCAAAGGAAGAGAAAGGAGTGTGTTTTGGAGTCATGCTATGTGTTGCAGAGAGTCCGTTTATGATCCTTGTTATTGTTCTTATGGAAAGAGGATGTGTTTTGGAGTTTTAGAAGTTTTTGAAGTATTGGAAAAGTGGCAGATTTGCAAGGAAGCAGTCTGACTTAAGAGATGTTCTTCACGAAGAATGGCAAAATGTATGCATGAGAGTGAATGAATAGGTGTGTAAATGCTGGGTGAAAATGTAATTTCCCCTTTGTTTGTTTGTTAGCCAATATAACTGTAAGTTGTCTGTGAATTCAATGCAGTTACATAGAATCTGTATGTCTGTGTGTCTAAAATGTTGTTCTGTAAAAGTTCTGATACCTTTTCTCTTACTGGAAAATTGCAATAAAAGAACCTACGCTTTAAAGTTATTGAAAAGTTATTCGTAACAGAGTTCCACTGCTGTGTTTCCTTACAAACACAACAGCAGGAATGGGGGAGAGAGAGATTATACACTTTGCAATGCCTAGGGCTCTGCATTTCCAGCAGCTTTATGCAGGCCAGGACAGCTCATCTCCAACTCTTTCTCTTCCGGAAAGCATGCTAACATGACAGGATAACCAAGTGGCCTGCCCCATACCTGCATAACATCCAACTTCTTCTTAGTGGTCTCTATAAACTGGCAAATGGCCATATAGATGAATTTGTACTGAGCTTCAGTCTGCACCATTCCAGAGCGCTGGGACCGGACCATCTGAATCACTTTTGGGATATCTATATCACAGTCCAGCCCTAGGACGAAATGAGGAAAACAATGAGGAGGGTGAAGCAGCAGCAATGGAAGACTTACATGTGTCAACAAAGATGTAAATCTCACAAAGCATATTTATGCACAGTCCCAAGAAAATGGTATAGAAAAGAAAGTTCACTGTATCATTGTTCCAAACCAAACATTGCTGGCTGCAAGTCTATGACCACAAGCTGGCCCCACAACAACAGCAGTAGCAGCATCAACTTTGAGGATAGAAAGGGATAAAATATTTTAGACTTCTTTTATGGCCCTCCCATTTCACACAGACTACATGGCTTGAGGAAGTATTACTTCTTGGGAAGTAATACTCAGTGTGTAAAGGTGACATTCTCCTGCGAGCAGACTGAAAACATTTTGCCATACATTTGGAAAGAAAGAGTGAGGATGGTCAGCTACAGAAGATGTTTGAAGGACCAAGAAGTGGGCATCAACAAATGCCTAGCTCATATCTCCCAGGATAGCAAAGACAGGTTAAATCTCAATTGCAGTATCATACAAAGGACATTACACTCAGTTAGTGCTCCCCTTAAGGAAGTGAAATATGTACAACCATGTCTATAACCAAAAATGGAAATATTTCCAGAGATTTAGTATAGCTGGTAAATCATCAGCAATTATAAGATCTATCAACCAAAGGTTGCAAATTCGAAGCCCTGGGTTGGCAAGAGCTGCCAACTGTCAGCCTAGCTAATTGTTTACCTAAGCAATTCGAAAACAGCTTTAGCTGTGATTAGAAAACTTAGGTACTGCTAAAAGTAGGGATGGGCCCCCGGTGGCGCAGTGGGTTAAAGCTCTGAGCTGCTGAGCTTGTTGATCGAAAGGTCGCAGGTTCGATTCCGGGGAGCAGCGTGAGCTTCCGCTGTCAGCCCTAGGTCTGCCAACCTAGCAGTTCGAAAACATGCAAATGTGAGTAGATCCATAGGTACTGCTCCGGCGGGAAGGAAACGGCGCTCCATGCAGTCATGCCGGCCACATGACCTTGGAGGTGTCTACAGACAACGCTGGCTCTTCGGCTAAGAAATGGAGATGAGCACCACACCCCAGAGTCAGACATGACTGGACTTAATGTCAGGGGACTACCTTTACCTTTTTTTTTTTAAAGTAGGGGAGGTGTTTTACGACGCCATAAAGAAAAAAGACCGGAAAATGCTGGGCGACCCAAAGGAAGGAGGAAGTCCTGACGGCTCTTCGTCATAGAGGATTGAGCAACAGTACTACCTGGAGAGCCCAGCTTTCCACGACACCAAAAACTGAGTCGAAACAAACCGCCTCCTTCTGTTCTGTATGTCTGTGTATTGTCTATACAAAGCAGTATTGAATGTTTGCCGTGTATGTGTACTGTGATCCGCCCTGAGTCCCCTTCAGGGTGAGAAGGGCAGAATATAAATAAAGTAGTAGTAGTAGTAGTCGTAGTAATATATTTCATTATGCATCTCAATCTTCTTCTAAGTACAGTGAAATCTCAATTTATGAGCAACCCAACATACATGTTTTTTTATATATGAGCCGCTGTGTAGCTCGTGTTTTGCTTCGAGATACGAGTGTAGCTCCAAGTTATGAGCTAGTGCAAGAGGTAGCACCAGAGAGAGAGCATGCCACCCGCTATCTTAACCAGGGCTTCAAGGGAAAGCTCCTTGCTCCAGAATTTGAAGAAGGATGCCCACCAGCTCCCTTCCACCAGGTTTCCAATTACCACTGGAAAAGCCCCATCCTTGAGTCATGACTTTGGGAATTTGCAAAGGGAGGAGGCAAATTCCCTAAATTTCTCTCTCTGCCCTAAATGAGAGAAAGCTTTCAGTCTGCACAGCTGCCATAAAGTCCATATGGCATGGATTCAGCAGAGAGATGTGAAAAAGGAGTGCACTCACCTTTTGTGGAGATCATATCCACAATCATATCAATGACAATGATGGTCCCAGTGCGACCAATTCCAGCACTGTGTGGAGAAGCAAAAGACGGGCATTAGGAGCACAACAATGCATTCTGAACAATGCGCAGCTTGGAATTGCCTTCCATATTTTGAAAATAAAGGTTTAGCTGGAACAGGGTTTTGTTTAATGACTAGGCACAGAAATGTGCATCCTCAGTGGAGTAAAGTATTTGGCTGCTTGGCTGGTCTTGAGAAGCACATGGCGTTTGGTCTTCAGATAGCTCCACTTCCCATGAATTTTTCTGATCCCTTTCCAAAATTATAAGAATGACCACTAATGCGCCCACCACTACTTTTTTTAGGAAAGAATTTGTGGGTTTAAGTATGTCTTGTGTGAAAAAATGAATACCGTTTTCCATCAGCTAAACACTCATTTACATAAGCCCTTCTTGTTTATATATTTACACTATTTATACCCCGCCCTTCTTAACCCCGAAGGGCACTCAGAGCGGCCTTGTTGGAAATAGCAACCTTCTTCAAGCCTCCACTAGTAATTTGTTTTGTATATGATTCTGTTTGCTTACTGTATTATATATGTATGTTTTGGTATGCAGCTTTCCCTTTACTCTATGTTTCTTGAGATTGTGGGAGGGACTGCAGACTGCTCAGAGCTCAGACTCCATTTTAGAGGACAGACGCCACTAGTCTTTGAACTGTTAAGAGAAAACTCATGTTGCTGTTGATTGTAAGAAAGATGCCCTGTATTATTTGCACAGAGAAACCACTTCAAATCCATCTGTAACTGGATTGACAGGTTATGTACCTGTATGCTGAATAATACATGAAGGTTGTGAGTAAACCAGATATGTTACTTTTAATGAAGTCTACTTCATTTTTATCTCTTGAGAGCATGATATAGAAACAAAATATTTAATGAGAGAATAAAAGTTTTTGGGCACTGGAAAATGAATATTTCTGAAGAACTGCTATATTTTGTACCTTGGCTAACAACTGAAAATCCAATTGCCCTACATAAGTACATATGGTTATATATCACTGAAGAGAAGATTTTATTCAAACAAGTTTTTTTGGCTCTTCTCTGGAAGATCATACATTTACAAAAGGTTATGATTTTAAATGGTTGTGAATGCCATTTTTCTACAAAAGGTTACAGAGATTCTGATTTTCCAAAACTGCAATTTTTCCAAGTGTTGGAACTGCAGGGTTCCTATCCAGAATATTTGTAAATATTGAGTCCACTGCATTCCCCATGTAAAGAAGGTTGCTTCACAGATGTTAACAGGTGGTGAAGAGGGCTCCTTTACCCACAATATAATGAAACAAACTAATTGTCACCTCACTACCTCTGAGGATGCTTGCCATAGATGCAGGCGAAACGACAGGAGAAATGCCTCTAGAACATGGCCCTATAGCCCGAAAAACCCACAAGAACCTAAACGAATTGTCCTTTAATAGTGTCCTGTGATACATCTTGAGCCATGAGAAGAGATGGGTAAGAAATAAAAAGTATTGTTGTTGTTGTTGTTGTTTTTGATATTAATATTATTATATACCACTATCCTATTAAAACAAGCTGGAGCCCCTGGTGGTGCAGTGGGTTAAACCCTTGTGCTGGCAGGACTGAAGACTGACAGGTCARAGGTTCACATCCAGGGAGGGCGTGGATGAGCTCCCTCTATCAGCTCCGGCTCCTCATGCAGGGACACGAGAGAAGCCTCCCACAAGGATGGTAAAAACATCAAAACATCCGGGCATCCCCTGGGCAACGTCCTTACAGACAGCCAATTCTCTCACAYCAGAAGCGACTTGCAGTTTCTCAAGTCGCTCTTGACACGACAAAAAAAACAAACAAAACAAGCTAAATATTCACCTTTGTTGTTGCAGCATCACATTGCTGGGTCATTTTCCACTTATGATCAGCACTAATCCCAAAGTTTTTTTTCTCACATGTGCTGCTGTTAAGCCAAGTATTTCCCATCCTACACCTGTGCATTTTATTGTTCTAGCCTAAATGTAGAATTTTTCATTTCTCTCTGGGCTGGTCTAAGTGTCAACACATGTCCAGTCTCCCTAGACACTGTTACTTTCCTCCCTCAGTTAGTGTCATATGCATTCCTCCATGGTCTACATCAATAAGAAGTGATCAGTTTTGAAGAGAAATCCTTCGGACATTCAGCTATATCATGTATACACAACACTTCTGAGATGAGGAAGAACTATATATTTGAATTGAGGAGGTAAAAAAAACTGAAATGCTGAAGTTTCTCCTGCCATCATCATTCTCTTCCTGCATCATAAAGAACATAACTATTAAGTCTTTGGAGCAGAAAACTGGAATCACAGGCAGGATGGTGTTGCCTTCCAGATTAGCTTTCTGACTATTCTGTGGATTCCATATCCAGCAAAAGACTAATTCCTCAAGATTTGTGCCAACTAGCTGGCTTACCTGCAGTGTACTACAATGGCTCCAGCCTCAGGGACACTCTCTTGCTTCTGGTTGATTTGGTCAAGGAAGCCAAGAACTCCTCCAGGTTCACTGGGGACACCATGGTCAGGCCAGCTCAGGTACTGGTAATGCCAAATGTCTCTCACAGCCTCTCCCTAAACAACAACAAGGGCAACATCACAGCCTCGTGCAGCAGAAATCTGCTATCCACTCTGTCTCTTGTCCTCTCTCTCCTTTGCTCTTCCCATCAGAGAACCTGCCTCACTTCCTGGACCAACAATGAGAGGAAGGACTGATTCCCCATCTACACTGTCATATAATGTAGTTTGAAATCAAATCACTTAAATTAAATTAAACCGGTTAAACTGCTGCAGAGAAACTTTCTGATCAGAAGGTTGGTAGTTCAAAGCTGCAGGTCAGTGTGAGCTCCCACTGTCAGCCCTAGCTTCTGCCTACCTAGCAGTTCGAAAACATGTAATGTAAGTAGATCAATAGGTACTGCCTTGGCAGGAAAGTCAACAGCACCCTGCAGCCATGCAGGCAAAAATACGACCAGGAGGGAGAACAGGCTCCTTGGCATGGAAAATGGAACAAGAGCATCTCCTCATGGCCAGAGTTGAGCATTGCCTCCAGACGCCGGAGATGGAAATGGAAACCTTTGCCTTCGTTTGTGTGTTGTATGTCATTGTCCACTGTATAAAAGTCATTAAATGTTTGCCTATATATGTGAATACTGTAATCTGCTCTGAGTCTCCACAGGGAGCTAGAGTGGAATATAAATATGGTGCATTATTATTATTACTAGACCCGCATAATGCAGTTAAATGGTATTATAAGAGTCTCCACTGACCATATAATGAAGTTTTTAAATTGCCCCATCACCTGAATGAATAAGCCTAGCCCTGTCTGCCCGAAGGTGGCTTTGAAGTCTAACAAGGAAATTGTTAGACTTTGTTCAACTGCACAGATGTTCATTAAAGTCGGTTAAAATAAGTCACTAATTAATTAGATTCCCAATATACCCAAACTCCATAAATCACAACTCCGTGATTATTCCTACACTTTAAAAATTAGTTATTTTAAGATCCTTCTGGGTTTAAATTGTGTTATCGTGTGTGTCAGGCCCCTTCTATACTGCCATATAATCCAGATTGTCAAAATTATCCACATTATCTGATTTGAACTGGATTATATGAGTCTATACTGCCAGATAATCCAGTTCAAAGCAAATAATCTGAATTTCATATAGCAGTGTAGAAGGGGCCTCAGTAGTTCTGCTAAGGCATTTTTAAGTTCAGGCAAACTATGATGTACAGATTCATTTTCAAATCAATGACAAAAGAACCTTCTTCTGGAACCAACTATATTGCAGAACAAGGAAAGAGTTTAACCTCATGTCTGTTGCCTGAACTAAAAGCATCCCACAAACCACCATCATCCTTATATAGACAAATTTAAAATAATTTAAAACTATTTCCTGATTTGTTAGCATAACCACAACACTGCTGGTTGACTTCCAAATACTTTCTCTCACTTCTGCCGGCAATTTCCTAAGACTAGCGATTGTATTACTTACATTATTGATAGGTGAGATACGGAGCTGTCGGAGTTTGTATTCAAGGGCGTCGTGTTCTCCAACATTTTCGACTATGTATGGTCTATATTCTTTACTGCTTCCCACCTCTGGCCAGTAAGGGACACATTTGTTCTAGAAGGAAACACATTTTCCTCAGATTAAATGTGTACAGAAATTTTTAGGAATCCAAACAAGTTTCAGCAAGTCATGGAAACAGTTGGGAGGCAGAAGCAGCTGGCAGAACCTTTCACATCACACCTATAGCATTTCCACTGAAAGCTGACTCAACCACCACCCAGTTTTTCCCATCCCCATCACCATACATCTGTAAGCTAGAATTTAGAATTTAGTGAATGGTAGGTAATCAAATCATCGACAGTCAAAGAGCATTCTGAACTCCACCAATGATGGAATTGAACCAAACTTGGCACACAGAACTCCCCTGACTAACAGAAAATACTGGAAGGGTTTACTGGGCATTGACCTTGAGTTTTGGGGTTGTAGTTCAGCTACATCCAGAAAGTACTGTGGATTCAATCAATGATGGATCTGGACCAAATTTGGCACAAATATTCAATATGCCCAACTGTGAACACCAGTGGAGTTTGGGGAAAATAGACTTTGACATTTGGGAGTTGTAGTTGCTGGGATTTATAGTTCACCTACAATCAAAGAGCATTCTGAACCCCACCAATGACAGAATTGGGCCAAACTTCCCACACAGAACCCCCATGAACAACAGAAAGTACTGTGATTTCTGATGGTCTTTGGTGACCCCTCTGATACCCCCCTTACGACCCCCCCCCCAGGGGTCCCGACCCCCCGGTTGAGGAATGCTGTACTAAACTCTATGACTAGAGTTTAGTCATTGAAGACAAAAGAAACAAATTCTAAGGTATACATTGTGAAGGCAGGTGGATGACCAGATTAGACTCTTTAGAAGGACAAGGGCCTCTACTTACCCTTCCTTTCTCCACCTCCCGGGTGGTCATCACAATGATGCGTGAATTTTCCTGCCATACCATCTGCCAGAAATCATTGACGGTGGCGTCCAAGCAACCTTGGCTAGCGATGTATGTTTTGGTGCACTCTTCAGGGCTAACCATTGTGTTCTGCAAAGAATCAGAAACATCAGGAACTGCTTTCATGTTGGAAATACAAACAAACAACGGGAGCTTTTTACTATTTGTGGTGAACTTGTCCAAAATCCAAAGAGACATGGAAACTATATTAAAGTACAAAATCCCATTGAAATCAGAACTTTTCCTTTTGGGAATATTAGACAAGCAGACATTGAAATGTTAAGAAAGAATCTTTCTTTATATGACAACAGCAGCAAGAATTGAATATGCAAAACTATGGAAACAACAAAACACATCAATATGGGAAGATTGGATTACAAATGTTTTTGAAATGGCCAAAATTGACAAATTAGCTTTACAACACCCCGCTCCCTGGATTTGAACCACTGGCCTTTTGGTCAGCAAATTCAGCAGCTCAGCAGTTTAACCCGCTTTGCCACTATGGGCTCAATTGACCTTTTAGTACCCTTTAATTAGAATAGAAATGTTTTCAAGTTTTGTTATTTAGGCATTTCAAATAACATCTGTGTAGTGTTTAAAAGAAGAAGAAAAGATGACAACGTAACATAGTAAACTCTCACCTACACAATATTAACTTACTAATAAATGGAATTAATTTTTTAGAGACAAATTGGGACCCAGTTTCAAAATATTTAAAAAGAAACAAGAAAAAATATTGCTATGAGAAGAGGAAAAGAAAGAAGGGCAAAAAAGAGAAAAGAAGAGAAGAGAAGAGAAGAAAAGAAAAAGAGGGGGTAAGAGAAAAAAGATGTGAGAAGAAGAAGAAAAATGGAAATAGAAGGAAAAGGAGAGAACCTCGATGAAGATACCCGGGAGTCAAAACATCAAAACAATATTTTTCTAACTATTTTGGGGGGGGGGGGGGGAATGTGAAACATCTCTATTCTCTATTCTATCTTTAAAGCACATCACTTCCTTTCTATATTTATTATTTTTTCTCTTTTCTCTCTCTTTCTCACTTTTTCTATCTTTTCTTAATTGATTTAAATGTTTCTATGGAAAATTTTCAATAAAGATTTTTTTAAAAAATAGATTTAAACGGCAGTTAAAATTAGATAAAATACATTAAACATATAAATCTATTAGAATAACTAAGCCGAATTTTAAATGTAAATATCTAGAAAAGAAGACAAGAACATAAGAAGGCATGACTACCAGTTGTAATGTCAGATGACAAGCGTATGCTTGTTTGTTTTTAATAGAGGATATATGGAATTTTCAATATTTTAGAGACGAGAGGTCCTCAAACTAAGGCCTGGGGGCTGAATGCGGCCCTCCAAGGTCATTTACCCGGCCCTTGCTCAGGGTCAACCTAAGTCTGAAATGACTTGAAAGC